>OX421499.1:35128389-35829715 GCA_949126835.1 Anisus vortex
GTCTATATAAAATAACTACTTATCTAAAGCCCAATTATTCCAGACTATGCTAAAAAAAAAAGAAGAATTAAAAGCACAATAAATTGAGTAACACAAGGAAGGATAACTCGAGCTACTCTGTTACCTTGTGTCTGGGATAACCTCCCATGTGCTGGGGGTGAACAGCTGTACTGTGTATTTGCTCATTTGTGGATACATAAATCTATCAGCTGAAAAAAACACAACAAGTTTACAAATCCATGTTACAAAAAAACACAATAAAAACACAATAGCAATAAAGTCTCTTGCAGCATGGCATAAAAAAAAAAGTTTCTATCATCATTTAATTATGACTTACTGGAGGACACATGATATTTTTATAGTAATATTTGTGATGCAACCCACGGAGTGGTACTGAAGTCGGCTCAATAATATATTTAGTTTTAGGGCTTAAATATAAGCTAATTTATTTATCTATACAGTGGTGAAAAAATTTCTATAAACGATTGATGAGATTAAAAGTTGTTCAAAATTACACAAGTGAAGGTAAGAGAAGTCGTTTTGGAAAAAAAAATGAACAAGAAATTACTACCAATTTTTCACAATTACGCATTGCAAGAGATATTTAAATATTACCAAGATGAATAAATATTAACCAATCGTTTATGAAATTTAGCAAACTCTTTCATGATGAGTCAATACACAATCTGTTTTTAATTATTTTAAATAATATTTTTTTCATTTTGTTTTATTTTATATTTAGAAGACATTTTGTTTGATTTTAAACAAAAGATGCACAAAATCACATTTTAAGTAACTTCTAAAAAAAAAATTTAGTTTAGAAATTTCACAGCTATAAGCTAAAACATTCAGCATTACAAATCAATAATAATCTCAAAAATGAAACTTTTTCACATTTCCTTTTTTTTTTTTGCATTTATTGAAAAATTGGTCTTTTTGACTTCCATACCAGTTTGTGGGGTAGCATCACATGTATACTTTTGTGGCTAAGAGATTTTATAGGTATTTCTATTTTAGATACTGATTTTATAGTTCTTTTAAGCTTTATAAGGATGCATTATTCCTTTTTTTTTAATAAAGATAAATGCCTTTTTCAAAACAGTGTCAAAATAAAATACTTCCTACCACAAGGACTTTACACTATTGTTACGAGTAGATTTATTTCCATATTATATTGGTTCTGTTATTATTAACTAAAGTTAAAATGAAATAATCTTAAACCCGAAATGTTTCCGTGTTAGGAATAAAACATGCATATGTCTAGACACTACGTCATAGCAATAAAATATGTCATATGCACGAGGGTTGAATACCGTTAGTTTAGTTCTAGTTTGGGCGCTAATGTGTGAGGACTGTTTTTGACCATTTTCTTAAAGATAGGATTACAGCTTGGTTCGTTATAGAAGAATCTCAACTGATTAAGTTTCATTATATAATACTGGTACATGTATTCTGTGGTATTGTTATATTTTATCATCTCAACTTGTTGGAATAAAATTGTGTTCAATTTCAAACAGGATTGTGGATTTCCTATATATTAAGGTACAGTTTATCTAAATCATTTCATACACAAAAGATTCATATCAAACGAGTAAAATAAACATCAACTCTAATTGAATAACATCAATACAAGTTCTTATACAACCTTGTGAGATCCAAGATGGATATGAATCAAAAGAATATAAATATATAATAATACATTACTAAAAATATCATCTAACGTCAGTAGCTGATTTCGCACGTGACAAAAGATTGGGGGCTCAAGTCCTGGATCTAAAGTTTGTATGTATAAGAAATTGAGAATATACAACTGTTTTAGTGAAAACGATTTACAACAAATATTTATTCAAATTCTGTCTACGTGGGAGGCACTGTCTGTGTTCGGACATACTGTTTTCAGCTTTGTACACAATCATCCTTAAAATTTATCTTCTACAAATTAACAGTGGTGTAAAAATATTTCAAAGGACTTTATGAAAGGTAAAGTTGAAATTTTTTATCTTCTATTTACGTCATTAATATAAAACATGGCGGAAGCTAATCTTACGTTGGAGCAATTGAATATTTTTGCTATCACGTCAGAACAGTTAAATAGCATGTCACTAACCCAGTTAAAAGAGATGGCAAATTCTCTGGGAATAGACATTACTGAAGTTACACCAGTAAAGAGTAAATTGATTCAAGATATTAAGGACTGTTTGAAAAGACATGGTAGAATGCTTGAAGAAAATACAATGAATAATGAAGAATCAGTGGTTCTCAATGTATCAGAAACCCTGAAAACAGACATAAATAACCATGAATTTAAAATGAATGTGAATGAACTAAGTGCGGACATGAAATTCCAGTTAGAAATGAAGAAGTTAGAATTACAATTGGAGGGTAAAAGAATAGAAGCAGAGAAAGAGAAGGAATTGGAAAAAGAAAGAATCGCTAGTAATGAAAGGATTGAATTGGCAAAGTCTCGTTCGTCAACTCATACGATTCAGGAAACAAATAATGTGGAACTATATAAGTTTAAAAAGCATGTACCAAGCATGGAGAACATAGAGATTGATGAGTTCTTTATGGTCTTCGAAAGAAACTCGATCGATTATAAATTTCCTGAAGATAAGAAAGCAGTACTTTTACGTTCAGCTCTAACAAAAGGCAAGGCTCTAGATGTTGTATTGAATTTGACTCCAGAGGAATGCAATGATTATGAACTAATAAAGAGCAGAGTACTATTGAGTTATGTTCTAACTCCAGAAAAGTATCGAAAGTTATATCGTGAGTACAAGAAGGAACCAGAAGTTTCACATGTTGACTTCCTGAGATTAGAGAAAAAGTATTTTGATCGATGGTTACGTTCTAAGAATGTGAATAAAGATTATGAAAAACTATATAATCTATTACTGATGGAGGATTTTACTGAGAAGATTCGCACTGATATAAAAGTTCATTTGGCCGATCGTGGTATTGAAATAGCAGAACAAGCAGCAGTAAAAGCCGATGAATACGTCATTATTCACCCGCATAGCCATTATTTTCAAAATGACAGAACAAGTTTGAGGACTCAAAACAGTAATACAGAGAGGAAGTTAAGATCGACAGAGGATAAAAGTAAACAAAAAGCCGATAAACAAGAGAATTCAAGTTTTGTACAAAAGAGAATTACCTGTACATTCTGTAAGAAAGATGGACATATAAAAGAGAATTGTTGGAGTCTACATAAAGAGAAAAGACCCATTAAAAACAAGAACAACGTGGTTTTATCACACATCGCCGTACAGACTGAAACTCACATAAATAAAACTGCCCACAAAAGAATTAAAGCTGATAGAAAGACATTTGATGTTAGTCATGAAGAGATGGCGAAACACGCATGTCCAAGTTGCTCAAAGTCGGAAAAAGTCTTTGAAATGAAGACCGAGGCTATTGAACATTCTAGTTTCAACTCCAAAGGGAGTGTGACAGATGAACAATCAGTAAATAAAACGTTTACTTATGGAGGCAGTAGTGTAGCAAGAAACTCAGTAGGCAGAGAACTACCCGAGTGTATGCTATCGGATGTTAGCGAGGGCTATGTGTCACCTATAGATAATCAAGCTAGAGAACGGAAGATTAACATTCTACGTGACTCCGGTGCTGATATATCTCTACTGTTGAAGAATACTGTACCAACGTCGAAATTGACTCATACAGGCCAGTATGCCTTAATCAGTACTATGGCTGGGACACTTACGGCACCGTTACATCGTATACAGTTGAAGTGTAATTACTTCACTGGATCTGTTATTGTTGGGATAGTGAAGAAATTTCCCTACAGAGGCATTTCATTACTTTTAGGAAGTGACATTGCCAAGAATCAGGTACATCCTGTACTTAAAGAAACCAAAGACTCTGTTCAGTGTAAGAATACTGAAAATTCAGTATGTGTTATCACCAGAGCTATGGAGAAACAACAGATGACTGATGAATCGACAAAGAAACCAGAACCAACACCTGAGATTGACTTGCAAGCAACCTTCATGGCGGATGTTCTGGGTGGTCACTCAAGTCATACTGATCAAAATAATTTGTGGCCTAGACAACTACTCATTCTTGCTCAAAGCAAAGATCCAGAGATCGGGAAACTAAAAGAAGAAGCAAAGAATGAAGGAGAATTAGAAACAATGGCCGCAGGTTATTACCTGAGGGATGAGTTGTTGATGAGGAAATGGAGAGGGAAAGAAAACGACGATGAAACATGCAGCGAAGTACATCAAATCGTGGTACCCAATGTATACCGCAAGGACATACTACATATGGCCCATGATTCACCGTATGCTGGTCACCTAGGGATACAGAAAACCTTCGACAGGATTCTTCCATATTTCTTCTGGCCTGGCCTACGTCGTGACGTCACATTGTTTTGCAGATCATGTCATGTCTGCCAGATGGTCGGCAAGCCGAATCAGACCATTCCGGTAGCTCCTCTACGACCCATACCAGCATTCTCAGAACCCTTCAGTCACATCATTATAGACTGCGTCGGTCCGTTGCCTAAAACTAAGGCTGGCCACCAGTATCTGTTCACTATAATGTGTTCGGCAACGAGATTTCCAGAGGCTATTCCTCTACGTAGCATCAATGCCGACAAAATATCTGATGCACTTATCGGATTCTTCACCCGATATGGTCTTCCGAAAACCGTGCAGTCAGATCAAGGTTCAACTTTCACATCGAAGTTATTTCGTCAAGTCTTAGAACGGCTGGGTATTCGTCATGCAGTATCGAGTGCATATCATCCACAGAGTCAAGGCGCACTGGAACGATACCACCAAACATTGAAGAATATGCTCCGTACTTTCTGTTTCGAGCATAACGACGACTGGAATCGTGGTATTCCCTTCGCACTCTTCGCAACCAGAGAGGCTGTACAAGAATCTCTTGGTTTCAGTCCCTTTGAACTGGTATTCGGACACACAGTTCGTGGACCACTAAAGCTGTTACAAGAGACATGGTTATCATCTACTGAAGACACTGGTCTACTGACATACGTGGAAAATTTTAAAAATAGACTGTATAATGCATTAAAAGTTGTCAGATCTAATCTTTTGCAGGCACAAGACAAGATGAAGGTCTATTATGACGTCAACGCAAGAACCCGTATCTTCCAACCTGGTGATAAAGTTCTCATGCTGACGCCACTGTCTGGTCAACCCCTGAGTGCCAAGTTTACAGGACCCTACGAGGTTATGGCTAAGCTTAGTGAGGTTAACTATCTTGTAAAGACCCCTGATAGACGGAAATCGCAACGAGTGTGCCATATCAATATGTTGAAACCATACATTACCAGAGAAGAACAAAAAGTTGTTGCCTCGGTAAACACTGTTATTAAAGTCGGGAATAATTCACCCGAAATTGAGCGTGAAGTGGCAGAAAGCAAATTACAAATCACAAAAGTTTTAAAAACTCTTAATGAAAAGTTGGCACATTTACCAGCTTGCGAACAATCCGCTATCAAAGGTCAAATTAATGAACATATTAATATTAATCTATTCGCAGATGTACGCAATAGAACAAGACTGATTGAACAAGAGGAAACCAGTTTCTCGTGAATGTTTTCTTTTATGTCATTCATTGTATTGATTAACATATATATTATTGTAAATATGACAATAAATAAACTATGTTTTGAAATATTACAATATGAAACATTACAGAACAAAACTTCAAATTCTACTAGAAACAATCATACGTTGTAAGGTAAAAGGTAACTATTGCTTACATCAATTGCACACACACCGGTATTTAACTTGAATACATCCACACTTGTGTTTGTTCAATTGATTATTGATGTGTTTTGCAAATTGTTTGTTTCTATGTCGTCATGTTATAATTTGGATGTCTTATTTTATGCTATGTAAAAGCTAAATCAGCTGAGATTATAACATTTTTTTTAAATATTCTTGATGTCATAATTGAGACATCATAATAATAATATAATAACTGAAAATCATTAGTTAATGATACAGTGATCGGTTATAAATAAATTAAATTTTCTAAAGAATTATCTATCAATTATTAATCGGTTCCACTTATTTGGGTAATTCATATCAATTCTGTGGGAATTGGTTATTGGTGGTAATAGTTTTATGGTCAACGTTGTACACACAATAATCATAATTGTAAATATTAATTGATAAATAAATGTTTAATTAATAATCATTGTTAAGATAATGTGATAAGGGATTCCATAATAGCGACTTTGTTATTAAGGGAATATGTAATATATGGTTCATTTTAATCTTAAAAAGATTGTCCAATAGTCAATTAAATCTTACGAATAGTTTGGGAATTCGGTTCATTTTATGGGTACTCTACAAAGAATTCCATACTTAACGCTGTCTGTAATTCCTTTGTGTCTTAAGCAGGGGGCGAGTGTTACGAGTAGATTTATTTCCATATTATATTGGTTCTGTTATTATTAACTAAAGTTAAAATGAAATAATCTTAAACCCGAAATGTTTCCGTGTTAGGAATAAAACATGCATATGTTGTTACGAGTAGATTTATTTCCATATTATATTGGTTCTGTTATTATTAATTAAAGTTAAAATGAAATAATCTTAAACCCGAAATGTTTCCGTGTTAGGAATAAAACATGCATATGTCTAGACACTACGTCATAGCTATAAAATACGTCATATGCACGAGGGTGGAATACCGTTTAGTTGAGTTCTAGTTTGGGCGCTAATGTGGAAGGACTGTTTTTGACCACTTTCTTAAAGATAGGATTACGGCTTTACTCATCATAGAAGAATCTCAACTGATTAAGTTTCATTATAATACTGGTACATGTATTCTGTGGTATTGTTATATTTTATCATCTCAACTTGTTGGAATAAAATTGTGTTCAATTTCAAACAGGATTGTGGATTTCCTATATATTAAGGTACAGTTTATCTAAATCACTTTATACACAAAAGATTCATATCGCGACGAGTCAAATAAACATCAAAACTAATTCAATAACATCAATATAAATTCTTATACAACCTTGTGAGATCCAAGATGGATATGAATCAAAATAATATATAATAATACATTACTAAAAATATCATCTAACGTCAGTAGCTGATTTCGCACGTGACAAAAGATTGGGGGCTCAAGTCCTGGATCTAAAGTTTGTATGTATAAGAAATTAAGAATATACAACTGTTTTAGTGAAAACGATTTACAACAAATATTTATTCAAATTCTGTCTACGTGGGAGGCACTGTCTGTGTTCGGACATACTGTTTTCAGCTTTGTACACAATCATCTTAAAATTTATCTTCTACAAATTAACAGTGGTGTAAAATATTTCAAAGGACTTTATGAAAGGTAAAGTTGAAATTTTTTATCTTCTATTTACGTCATTAAAATAAAACATGGCGGAAGCTAATCTTACGTTGGAGCAATTGAATATTTTTGCTATCACGTCAGAACAGTTAACTAGCATGTCACTAACCCAGTTAAAAGAGATGGCAAACTCTCTGGGAATAGACATTACTGAAGTTACACCAGTTAGGAGTAAATTGATTCAAGATATTAAGGACTGTTTGAAAAGACATGGTAGAATGCTTGAAGAAAATACTATGAATAATGAAGAATCAGTGGTTCTCAATGTATCAGAAACCCTGAAAACAGACATAAATAACCATGATATTAAAATGAATGGAAATGAACTAAGTGCGGACATGAAATTCCAGTTAGAAATGAAGAAGCTAGAAATTCAAGTACAATTAGAGGGTAAAAGAATAGAAGCAGAGAAAGAGAAGGAATTGGAAAAAGAAAGAATCGCTAGTAATGAAAGGATTGAATTGGCAAAGTCTCGTTCGTCAACTCAAACGATGCAGGAAACAAATAATGTGGAACTATATAAGTTTAAAAAGCATGTCCCAAGCATGGAGAACATAGAGATTGATGAGTTCTTTATGGTCTTCGAAAGAAACTCGATCGATTATAAATTTCCTGAAGATAAGAAAGCAGTACTTTTACGTTCAGCTCTAACAAAAGGCAAGGCTCTAGATGTTGTATTGAATTTGACTCCAGAGGAATGCAATGATTATGAACTAATAAAGAGCAGAGTACTATTGAGTTATGTTCTAACTCCAGAAAAGTATCGAAAGTTATATCGTGAGTACAAGAAGGAACCAGAAGTTTCACATGTTGACTTCCTGAGATTAGAGAAAAAGTATCTTGACCGATGGTTACGTTCTAAGAATGTGAATAAAGATTATGAAAAACTATATAATCTCATACTGATGGAGGATTTTACTGAGAAGATTCGCACTGATATAAAAGTTCATTTGGCTGATCGTGGTATTGAAATAGCAGAACAAGCAGCAATTAAGGCCGATGAATACGTCATTATTCACCCGCATAGCCATTATGTTCAAAATGACAGAACAAGTTTGAGGACTCAAAACAGTAATACAGAGAGGAAGTTAAGATCGACAGATGATAAAAGTAAACAAAAAGCCGATAAACAAGAGAATTCAAGTTTTGTACAAAAGAGAATTACCTGTACATTCTGTAAGAAAGATGGACATATCAAAGAGAATTGTTGGAGTCTACATAAAGAGAAAAGACCCATTAAAAACAAGAACAACGTGGTTTTATCACACATCGCCGTACAAACTGAAACTCACATAAATAAAACTGCCCACAAAAGAATTAAAGCTGATAGAAAGACATTTGATGTTAGTCATGAGGAGATGGCGAAACACGCATGTCCAAGTTGCTCAAAGTCGGAAAAAGTCTTTGAAATGAAGACCGAGGCTATTGAACATTCTAGTTTCAACTCCAAAGGGAGTGTGACAGATGAACAATCAGTAGATAAAACGTTTACTTATGGAGGCAGTAGTGTAGCAAGAAACTCAGTAGGCAGAGAACTACCCGAGTGCATGCTATCGGATGTTAGCGAGGGCTATGTGTCACCTATAGATAATCAAGCTAGAGAACGGAAGATTAAAATTCTACGTGACTCCGGTGCTGATATATCTCTACTGTTGAAGAATACTGTACCAACGTCGAAATTGACTCATACAGGCCAGTATGCCTTAATCAGTACTATGGCTGGAACACTCACGGCACCGTTACATCGTATACAGTTGAAGAGTAATTACTTCACTGGATCTGTTATTGTTGGGATAGTGAAGAAATTTCCCTACAGAGGCATTTCATTACTTTTAGGAAGTGACATTGCCAAGAATCAGGTACATCCTGTACTTAAAGAAACCAAAGACTCTGTTCAGTGTAAGAATACTGGAAATTCAGTATGTGTTATCACCAGAGCTATGGAGAAACAACAGATGACTGATGAATCGACAAAGAAACCAGAACCAACACCTGAGATTGACTTGCAAGCAACCTTCATGGCGGATGTTCTAGGTGGTCACTCAAGTCATACTGATCAAAATAATTTGTCGCCTAGACAACTACTCATTCTTGCTCAAAGCAAAGATCCAGAGATCGGGAAACTAAAAGAAGAAGCAAAGAATGAAGGAGAATTAGAAACAATGGCCGCAGGTTATTACCTGAGGGATGAGTTGTTGATGAGGAAATGGAGAGGGAAAGAAAACGACGATGAAACATGCAGCGAAGTACATCAAATCGTGGTACCCAATGTTTACCGCAAGGACATATTACATATGGCCCATGATTCACCGTATGCTGGTCACCTAGGGATACAGAAAACCTTCGACAGGATTCTTCCATATTTCTTCTGGCCTGGCCTACGTCGTGACGTCACATTGTTTTGCAGATCATGTCATGTCTGCCAGATGGTCGGCAAGCCGAATCAGACCATTCCGGTAGCTCCTCTACGACCCATACCAGCATTCTCAGAACCCTTCAGTCACATCATTATAGACTGCGTCGGTCCGTTGCCTAAAACTAAGGCTGGCCACCAGTATCTGTTCACTATAATGTGTTCGGCAACGAGATTTCCAGAGGCTATTCCTCTACGTAGCATCAATGCCGACAAAATATCTGATGCACTTATCGGATTCTTCACCCGATATGGTCTTCCGAAAACCGTGCAGTCAGATCAAGGTTCAAATTTCACATCGAAGTTATTTCGCCAAGTCTTAGAACGGCTGGGTATTCGTCATGCAGTATCGAGTGCATATCATCCACAGAGTCAAGGCGCACTGGAACGATACCACCAAACATTGAAGAATATGCTCCTTACTTTCTGTTTCGAGCATAACGACGACTGGGATCGTGGTATTCCCTTCGCACTCTTCGCAACCAGAGAGGCTGTACAAGAATCTCTTGGTTTCAGTCCCTTTGAACTGGTATTCGGACACACAGTTCGTGGACCACTAAAGCTGTTACAAGAGACATGGTTGTCATCCACTGAAGACACTGGTCTACTGACATACGTGGAAAATTTTAAAAATAGACTGTATAATGCATTAAAAGTTGTCAGATCTAATCTTTTGCAGGCACAAGACAAGATGAAGGTCTATTATGACGTCAACGCAAGAACCCGTATCTTCCAACCTGGTGATAAAGTTCTCATGCTGACGCCACTGTCTGGTCAACCCCTGAGTGCCAAGTTTACAGGACCCTATGAGGTTATGGCTAAGCTTAGTGAGGTTAACTATCTTGTAAAGACCCCTGATAGACGGAAATCGCAACGAGTGTGCCATATCAATATGTTGAAACCATACATTACCAGAGAAGAACAAAAAGTTGTTGCCTCGGTAAACACTGTTATTAAAGTCGGGAATAATTCACCCGAAATTGAGCGTGAAGTGGCAGAAAGCAAACTGCAAAATACAAAGGCTCTGAAAAACCTAAATGAAAAATTGGCACATTTACCTGATTGCGAACAATCCGCTATCAAAGGTCTAATTAATGAAAATATCCATTTATTTGGAGATGTACCTAGTAGAACTAGTGTAGTAAAGCATGATGTAATTCTAAATGAAAATACTAAAGCTATTAAACAACATCCATACAGGTCAAATCCTATCCAGTTAGAATGCATCCGTAAAGAGGTTCGCTACATGCTTGACAATGACATTATTACACCTAGTAGTAGTGACTGGTCTTCCCCTTGCGTATTGGTACCTAAGGCCGATGGATCCATGAGGTTTTGTGTGGACTACCGTAAGGTAAACAAAGTGACAAAAACTGATTCCTATCCAATACCAAGAATCGACGATCTAATAGATCAAGTGAGTAATGCTAAGTTTGTGACGAAAATTGACCTATTGACGGCGTATTTTCAGATTCCACTGACGGAGAGGGCTCAGGAGATATCATCGTTTGTAACCCCTGACGGACTGTACAAATTTAAGGTCATGCCCTTTGGTATGGTTAATGCACCCTCTACTTTTCAACGGTTAATAAATACCATTACTCAGGACATTCCTAAATGTCACGCATACCTCGATGATATTGTTGTTTTTAGTGACGATTTTAAATCTCATTTGGATCAACTACATTTGTTATTTACGAAATTGACTCATGCTAATCTCACCATAAACTTGACTAAGAGTCAGTTCTGCCATGCAACCATCGAGTATCTAGGTCACATAGTGGGAAATGGTTTGGTAAAACCATTAAATGCAAAGGTTAAGGCTATTCGTGAGTTCCCTGTTCCTGAAACCTGTAAACAACTCCGTAGTTTTCTCGGGATGGCGGGGTACTACCGTCGGTTCTGTCAAAATTTCTCAACCATTGCATGTCCATTAACAAATCTATTAAAGAAGAATTGCACTTTCAAATGGTCTAATGAATGCCACCAGGCCTTTGATAAATTAAAAGATGTTCTTTCTGAGGCACCTGTATTAGTAACACCCAATTACAGTAAACCCTTTAAAATTACCGTTGACGCGTGTGATACAGGGATGGGAGCGGTCATTTCCCAAAAGGGTGATGATTCACTGGAACACCCGATTAGTTTTTACTCTAAAAAATTTGATAAGCATCAAAGAAACTATAGTGTGATAGAAAAGGAACTTTTAGGATTAATCCTGGCATTGAAACATTTTGATTTTTATATCAATGGTTCTCCATATCCAATTGATATTTTAACTGATCATAACCCTTTAGTTTTCCTTTCCAGGGTTAAACAGAACCAAAGAATTATTCGCTGGAGCTTATTCCTCCAAGCATATAATTTAAATGTGGTATATTTACCAGGTAAACAAAATGTGGTTGCTGACACGTTGTCGCGCATGTAACTGGTAAACCAGAAGATGAAAGTCAGTTTCTCATTAATTGTTTTCTTTTATGTCATTCATTGTATTGATTAGCATTTATATTATTGTAAATATGACAATAAATAAACTATGTTTTGAAATATTGCAATATGAAACATTACAGAACAAAACTTCAAATTCTACTAGAAACAATCATACGTTGTAAGGTAAAAGGTAACTATTGCATACAGCAATTGCACACACACCGGTATTTAACTTGAATACATCCACACTTGTGTTTGTTCAATTGATTATTGATGTGTTTTGAAAATTGTTTGTTTCTATGTCGTCATGTTATAATTTGGATGTCTTATTTTATGCTATGTAAAAGCTAAATCAGCTGAGATTATAACATTTTTTTTAAATATTCTTGATGTCATAATTGAGACATCATAATAATCATATAATAACTGAAAATCATTAGTTAATGATACAGTGATCGGTTATAAATAAATTAAATTTTCTAAAGAATTATCTATCAATTATTAATCGGTTCCACTTATTTGGGTAATTCATATCAATTCTGTGGGAATTGGTTATTGGTGGTAATAGTTTTATGGTCAACGTTGTACACACAATAATCATAATTGTAAATATTAATTGATAAATAAATGTTTAATTAATAATCATTGATACGATAATGTGATAAGGGATTCCATAATAGCGACTTTGTTATTAAGGGGATATGTAATATATGGTTCATTTTTAATCTTTTAAAGATTGTCCAATAGTCAATTAAATCTTACGAAAAGTTTGGGAATTCGGTTCATTTTATGGGTACTCTACAAAGAATTCCATACTTAACGCTGTCTGTAATTCCTTTGTGTCTTAAGGGGGGGCGAGTGTTACGAGTAGATTTATTTCCATATTATATTGGTTCTGTTATTATTAATTAAAGTTAAAATGAAATAATCTTAAACCCGAAATGTTTCCGTGTTAGGAATAAAACATGCATATGTCTAGACACTACGTCATAGCTATAAAATACGTCATATGCACGAGGGTGGAATACCGTTTAGTTGAGTTCTAGTTTGGGCGCTAATGTGGAAGGACTGTTTTTGACCACTTTCTTAAAGATAGGATTACGGCTTTACTCATCATAGAAGAATCTCAACTGATTAAGTTTCATTATAATACTGGTACATGTATTCTGTGGTATTGTTATATTTTATCATCTCAACTTGTTGGAATAAAATTGTGTTCAATTTCAAACAGGATTGTGGATTTCCTATATATTAAGGTACAGTTTATCTAAATCACTTTATACACAAAAGATTCATATCGCGACGAGTCAAATAAACATCAAAACTAATTCAATAACATCAATATAAATTCTTATACAACCTTGTGAGATCCAAGATGGATATGAATCAAAATAATATATAATAATACATTACTAAAAATATCATCTAACGTCAGTAGCTGATTTCGCACGTGACAATGTCTAGACACTACGTCATAGCAATAAAATACGTCATATGCACGAGGGTTGAATACCGTTAGTTTAGTTCTAGTTTGGGCGCTAATGTGTGAGGACTGTTTTTGACCATTTTCTTAAAGATAGGATTACAGCTTGGTTCGTTATAGAAGAATCTCAACTGATTAAGTTTCATTATATAATACTGGTACATGTATTCTGTGGTATTGTTATATTTTATCATCTCAACTTGTTGGAATAAAATTGTGTTCAATTTTAAACAGGATTGTGGATTTCCTATATATTAAGGTACAGTTTATCTAAATCATTTCATACACAAAAGATTCATATCAAACGAGTAAAATAAACATCAAATCTAATTGAATAACATCAATACAAGTTCTTATACAACCTTGTGAGATCCAAGATGGATATGAATCAAAAGAATATAAATATATAATAATACATTACTAAAAATATCATCTAACGTCAGTAGCTGATTTCGCACGTGACACTATACAAATGAATACATGAATTTTTTCTTGTTAAATGACTCTACATTCAATCTAAAATTACAGAATTTAACATTTGAGACCACACACGGCTTACGTCTTTCAACATAATCCCATTCTCTATCATCTGACATGATCCTTGGGTACTTGTTTGTGCTCTCTTCAATACTCGTCACCACAGCATACAACTGTCAATTTTAGGAAGAAGATAAATGGCAAATATCTTGTTACACCAAATCAAAAGGTATTGATTTTGAAAAATGTACATATTCAATCCTCATTTCGGTAATCTCGGAGGCTATTGCAATGGAAAATGACTGTTTTTATTGGTAAATTTGGGAAGGTCCCATTAAAATTATTTTTTTAAAGGTGACAGTACAAAAAATTATATTTTGCTGTATTTAACAATAAAGCAAACCCCCATAATGGTATTTAATATTCATATTAAGAAAATTTGAAGTGTTTTGAATAGTGTTTTTAAAAACTTATCTAAATAAGTAATAAAAATACAAAGTACCAGTGGAACCAAATTGATCATAGGACGGGTGAAGTAGTGTTCACCTGTTTCTGTGGCCTTGGCATACTAGGGGGATTAAGTAACTCGAACTCTGCCCAGCCACCTTTACTCTACCCAAACTAATGTCAGGTACCCATCAGAGCTGGGACACCCTTCAACAAGATTCAAACCCAGAACCTTATATATATTATATTAAATATCACTACTATATAGCAAACAGTGTGGCCAACTGAAAATAATATATTTGTTTAGATTTACACACTTTTATTCTGAAGTAATGAGCTTCCACTGGCCCATTCTAAAACAAAGACATTGTCACGTTACCTTGCTGTCCGGGTGATACGTGATGTAGTGTGGAGTACATCGGAGCGGCACTTTGCGAATCGGCCACGGGGCGTCGTAGGTGACGTGTGTTGGCAGGACACAAATACACAGATCCGACTGTTGGTGATTTATTAATAATAAACATTAGCACTAACAGGATTCCTACTCTTAAAAAATTTCTAATTCCCATTCACATACTAAGTTTTAGCTGCAAGTTTTGAATGTTTTACTGATTACTTTCTTGTTAAATTAAAAAAATATTTTATAAAATCAAAAAATGGTTTTTAGAAAACATACAATGTCGCTGGACTACCTTTCTGTTGAAATAAAGAAAGCCTTTCGGACAATTGACATTATTGAATGGTGCAAAACATGTGATCCAGCCATCTATTCCCATCGGGTGTATTCTCAAAGAGCCTTTGTTTGTCATGAACAGCCAATGAGGGTATGGCCCACAAATGAAAACCTTTAAAAAAAAACACAAACAGCACAGATGAAAATTATTATTATAGACAAATCTATATAAACTAGTAAGATATGGTGAACTACTGAAGATAAGCCACACATCTAATACTTTCAACTTGTACTTTACTTTTGATACATCAGTCTAAGGAAATAAATGATAAAGCAATATTGGAACAAGAAACAAGAAATAGTTTGTATAGCACTCTTAAATTATGTACACGTTAAAGCTGGCAAAATAAAACACAAGCACGGATTGGTTAACTTCATTGAGTCTACGGCTAAAACTGAAATAAATCATCTAACAACCCTATTTGATAGATATTTCTGGATAAGATGTTTCTACAAAGCACTTTGGCATTATTTTGTGGCACAAATATTGTCACAAGTGGCACAAACTTTATCTCAGATACAGATACTACACTGTGTGATACAACAAAGGAAAACCATTCTCAATCTCAGGCACGTTAAAGTAAACAAACTTTAAATAAAATTAACATGTACAAACCATAGATCAAGCTAATTTTTCATACAAATTTCTATCTCCCAAATTATGTCATCCTAATACTGCTATAGAACTACAAGTATCCAAGTCAAGAGATTTTAACAATGTACACCAAAATACGGATCAGTTACAAAGTCAGATACTGTAGAATTAGCAAGGGAGATAAGTTACAAACATTTATCTCAGTAAAGAAAGAAACCACTTCTGGCAGTTCAACTTACCCCAGAATATCCTGAAATGTCCTCAAAGTATCGAAGCTGCTGAATGTGGTCCGGAGGGATGTTCTCATCTGGAGGTTCCTCCTCGTCTTCCTTCCTCTTGGCCTGCATGTGTTTCTCCCGAAGAATAAGACTGTGGGTCACTTTTCTGAACCGGATTCGCAGGGAGTCTCCTGAGGGTAGGACGTCGGCCGCTGTCGGCATGCGGGGGAAAACTTCATAAATCAACAGGTCCTCGTCAACACGGGCCTTCATGGACAAACACAAGAACGTAAGATAAAAAGAAAATTAATTCACGCCTACATATTCTAAAGCACTTTCTAGGGTCACTTTTTTTTTACATTTTAAATACTAGAAACAATCTTACATACTACCATCAAATTTAATATATAATTAATATTGTTACGAATATCGGTCATAAATGAATGACGTAGTAAGGCATTGACCTCTTAACAAGTGCGTATCAGAGTCCAAAGCGACCAAGGTTTGACCTTTATGCCCTGAGGGCAGTTTAAATAAAATAATTCGTTCAAATCCCGTGGAAATTGGGGGATAATTCTGGATCGTAGTAATTATAGAGAAAGAGGTTAAAATGCGTATTAAGACCCTGTAGAATCTTCGATGATCGTTTTCTTTGTAAAGTCCCGACCTCCTTAAAGTTAGTTCAGTTCGGAAGTTTGTCGAGTGAAGTCGCTAATATTCATTTGTATATTGTATGCCATTGTATTGAAACTTATGTTGCCATCAGTTGATGAAGTTTATTGATCGTTTATATTGAGTCTACAATTTAAATAAAATTGTTTATTCCACAACTGGAGTTGTTTGATCTATCATTGTTGAGAAAGGTGTTGAAGATAATTATCACGAATATAACTACATTGCTGCATAGACCTGTCAGTCAAGGAACCCCTAGCTTGGGCTACAGATTAGCAGAATCTAGAGACTTCTAATAAAGATACAACTATATTCATTGAATCCGATTTAACGAGTCGTAATAATAATCAACCTAAAGAGGTCCATAACAATTTGCGGGCTTGCGTCCGATATAGTTGTATAGTGAAGCATATATTCAAGTTGTGTTGTGTTGTGTGTTGGAGCAGTGACCTACTGAGCAAGCCTAAGAACGCTGAAATTATTCTTCCGATTGGAAAAACGTAAGTTGGAAAAATTTACCACTTTATAAATCTCTTAACTAAAGAATGGAATTTATTGAAAATCCAGAAGAAGAAGTTCTGAAAACTTTATCAATAAAGAAGTTAAAAGAGATCGCTGAGATCTTAAAGATAGAAGTTACTGAAACTACACCATCGAGGACTGTGTTGACACAGCAGATAAAAGATGTGTTGATTGCGAGTGGCAAGTTGAAAGTAGAATCAAGCGCGGAGGGATATCAAGTTGAAGGTCAGACGTCGAAATCTATGTCCGAACAGTTTAGATTTCAGTTAGAAATGAAACGGATGGAAATGGAGATGGAACAAAAACGTTTTGATCGTGAGATAGAAGAAAAACGTCTTGAGATGGAAGATAAGAAAAGTCAAAGAGAAAGTCAGGAAAGAATAGAGCTAGCAAAGATAGGAGCAACTAAAAAAGAATCTCATAATGATGTAGAGATGGCCAGATGGAAAAAGCTAGTCCCTACCTACATTGATAAAGAAAGTGAAATAGCTAATTTCTTCCAGACCTTTGAAATTTCTTGCAGAGATTTTAAGTTCCCAGAAGATAAATGGGGAATATTAGTCAGAACAGCTTTTACTCAGGGAAGGGCAAGAGATTGTGTTCTATTGTTAAAAGAGGAGAATTTAAATGATTATGAAATCATTAAAGATACTGTACTTAAAGCCTATAACCAAATACCGGAAAGTTATCGGAAAAGGTTCCGTCAGTACACAATGTCCCCTTACCAAACACACTTAGACTTCCTTCGAGCAGAAGAAAAGCTAATGGATCAGTGGATAAAATCCAGAAATATCTCCACATTAAAAGAAATGAAAGATATCATTCTCTTAGAGGATTTTATTAACAAAGTGAGGCCGGATATAAGAATGTATTTATCCGAGCGTGATATCACTGACCCACATAAGGCTGCTGATTTAGCTGAACAGTACACATTGTGTCATAGGACAGCTGATGGAAAGAATGTTAATAGGCCACAACGGCCAGCAGAAAACACACAACAACAACATCGTGAAAAAGAGCATTTTGTGAAACAAAATGATGTTAATGAAAAACCTATCAACAAAAACGTCCAATGTACTTTTTGTAAAAGGACAGGACATAGCATAGAAGACTGTTGGAGTATACGAAGCAACAAAAGACCTAACAAAGTGGTCATGTGTGCCAGCCATGCACAAATACAGAATGTACAAGAAAGCGAAGATACAAACGAACTGAATTCGAAGAAAGATTCTTCTAAACCAGAAACACTGAGGGTGGATTTGCCTGAGAGCAAAAGTCAGAAGGTAGAGAAATCTACAACTGAAGATAATGAGGATAAATATCCTGATTATAAATACAGAATGGCTACTATTGGATTAATTGTCCAAGTCCACAGAGACGAAAAAGTAGACCAAAGTATTTTTGACTCGGAAAAGAGTCTGAAGTCATCGAAAGATGAAACAACACCCGAAAGTCATGGTCAAGGGAAGAATAAAATTTACACAGAGACCCTGTGCAGTTTTCAACCGTTCATTAGTGAAGGTTGTGTGGCCTTACAAAAGGAAGGACCACTGAAGTCCGTAAGAATATTACGAGACACAGGAGCATCATTAACACTGCTGCTTAAAGATGTATTACCATTGAATGATAATACATTGACAGGACAGACTGTCCTATTGAGAGGTTTTGAATGGAAAGAAGAAATACCTCTACATAGGATATACCTCACATCTGACTTGGTGACAGGATATGTGACAGTTGGAGTAATATCAAAACTTCCTGTTGAGGGCATATCTGTTATCCTAGCAAATGATTTGGCGAAAGGGAGGGTGAGACCTGAACTGATTGTGAAGGAAAATCCAGACCCTAGTCCTATGGTGGAGACAGGAAAAGAAAAAGAACTTTATCCTGTAGGTGATGTCATAAATGGTATGACACCACAGAAAAAGAAAGAAGAAATTCTCTCACAAGAAAAGAAAAAGAAAGAAGAAATTCTCCCACGAGAGAAGAAAGAGGAAGAAGAAGTGGAACGTGATACTACTATTTTCTCCATGATTGATGATTGTCCGAAAGGAAATGAACAATCAAAGAAGTCATCACAAAATGAATTGATTGCTGAGCAGAAAGTAGATCCAGAGTTGCTACAGTTGCATGAGAAAGCTGTCGACGAGAAGGAAAATCCTACTACTGATGTCTATGAACATATAGACCACAGCATGTTCAAACAACAATGCAAACCTGCAGTTGCCGGTACAGATGAAGATTTGAGGAGCATCACTGAAGAAACGAGTGCGGAGAGCTGGACCGAAACTACCAAAAGCTATGGGTTACCACAATCCATACCGACAGATCGAAGGACCAACTTCGCCTCGGAACTCTTCAATCCAGTACTAAAGAACTTATGCCTGGATCATGAGGTGACAACTGAATCCTATCCGGAAAGTCGAGGAGCCTATGGACCAATCTTTGGACCCACTGTCCGAGGACCACTCAAACTACTTCAAGAGGAATGGCAGACCGAATTGGACCTCCTTGGGCTGAGCAAGTACCTAGATAAGTACATAAATTTTTTGTCTGACATAACTGTGTTTGTTAGGAAAAAATTGTACACTGCTCACATGCAGAGGCCATTGTTGTGTGATGAAAGAAAGGCAAAAATATTATATCATTTGAAAATGATAAAGCCTTACCTTCTGAAAACAATTGGAATAAGCTTGATGTTGTTAACATTGTTACTCTTATTTGTAAAATTCATGCCTGGAGTACAGGATGAATAAAATGACAGATTCACTGATAGTTAGTTACCAAACTTACTATTTTAAAACTAAATCCCTTACTTGTGAAGAAAAAGGAATGAGTAAAAGTATTGTTAGAGTAAATATCATTATAGTGTGATATTTCTAAACAAACTGGTTAGGTTGAGCATTTAAAATAATTGCTATAAGAGAAAAAGATCAGTTTTATCCGCAGAATTGGTTTCTAAATCAGAGGACATTATAAATGTGGACTGATTATAAGATATGTTTGAGAATCTCTGGAAATGATAATTGAAACATTTGGCAGAGAGGATAATCTGATTGATAAAGATGTAAATGATTTTAAGAAAAGAGAATTTTCTATCACTAAAGTATTGAGAAATGTTTTATGATTGTACTATGGATTTATTTTATCATGTACTGTTGTTGAAATAATTGCACTGAGTCAGTATGCAAATTTCTTCTATGTGAATTTATTCATTTGTTATATTATCATTGAATGTATGATAATGTAGGGTAAAAATAGTTGCAGCAAGGCAGAACTATGATTAAAAAGAATTCCAAGAACTGTATTATATATGATTTTTCACTTTTAGGATACTGTTACATGAAAAGCAGACCAGAAGTGAAACTAATGTAAAATAAAACTTATCCTTGTTTTGTATAAATTTAGGATATGTGCCACTGACTTGACACTGCAAACCAGAATGATTGAGAATTTCATGGTTGAAAATTTATAATGTTGACACACCAATGTTCAACAAATGTATTATTAATTAAGGATTTCATGTCAAGATTGTAAAACTAATCTATTTTTTTTTCTGTATTAGTTAAAATAGATTGAATGAATTGTTTTGACAAGCAAAAGACTGGGTAGACCTGAACACTGTGAAAGTAACAGGAACCTAGAACCATGAATAAAACCTTTTGTGGAAAATGGAAAAGAGCAATGTACACCACTGAAAAGATTGGAAATGAAATGTTTTACCACACCAGTCAAACCAGCAGTTTGTTTTGTACATAAATTGTTACATTGATTTCGCTATGAAAAAAATTAATAGTAGCCTATGCTTAACTCTTTTCTACTTCAATAATATTGTATTTGAAATGTCTTTAATGTAATCTAAAGAAAATAAGTACTTACTGTGTAGTACTAAGATTGTATGAAGATAATATAATCTGCTTTAATTGATAGTTAATTAAGTAAATTAACCAATTTGTTTTAAGTAAATCCATGTCTGCATGAAAGATAGAATGTTTCAATTCAAAACTGCTACGATGTGAACTCTTTTAAAAAGAAAATAATGACGTCGAAAGGTCATGGTAAAATGAAAGATTGAAATATTTTTAATGAAATTGTCTATAAACTATTTTAATTCGTGAACAGACTATGTTTAAGGCTTAAAATAACATACATGAATTTGATTTTGAGATGATAGTTGTTAAAGAATGCTCATTTAATACGATAACTATTTAATCGCGTAGCAATTTTTTTTACATAGGCTGTGATGAGGTAAAAATTTGCATAGGCCATGTAAACATTGTTAGAATCAATAGAGAATGAGAGAGAGAGAGAGAGAGAGAGAGAGAGAGAGAGAGAAAGGCGGAATTGACCTCAATTTCTGTGTCGCGTCACAGACAGTTGTCTAATGTTGTCCAGCCTACAAACATGAAAAAAAAAATACTGTCGAGAAAATGATCGTGTTGTTGTGTAATTAGGTCAAGCCTAGTAGTATTTTTTTCATCAAGAGCGTTTGTTTTTTTCTGCTTATGAAAAAATAAGTCGTGTCTGAATAGACATTAAGTGATTTTTCTTTTGTTGTTTGATCACAAATGTAAAAGATATTAGTTTATAATTAAATGGACGAGAGAGGTTTTTATTAACGCGGAATGTTCAATGTAATAGAAGTTATTAACTTGTATTATATTATATCTATTAAGAATGATTATGTATTTTTCTTGTATACAAGATTTAGATAAACAATTTAATTGTCCATTGTTTTGAATTAAAAATTGAATGATTGAATGACTATAGTTAAGCCATTTGATAAGATGAATTTATATTGCATATATTATTATGTTATTGTTATCAGTTCGATTGAATTATTGGGATCGCCAATTGAACTGTATTGTTTTCCCCGGAATATTTTCTTTTAAAATTATTCCTTAAAATTAACATTTTTTCAAATGTAAAAGAAATAATTATAAAGCTTTAGAAGGGGGGGGATGTTACGAATATCGGTCATAAATGAATGACGTAGTAAGGCATTGACCTCTTAACAAGTGCGTATCAGAGTCCAAAGCGACCAAGGTTTGACCTTTATGCCCTGAGGGCAGTTTAAATAAAATAATTCGTTCAAATCCCGTGGAAATTGGGGGATAATTCTGGATCGTAGTAATTATAGAGAAAGAGGTTAAAATGCGTATTAAGACCCTGTAGAATCTTCGATGATCGTTTTCTTTGTAAAGTCCCGACCTCCTTAAAGTTAGTTCAGTTCGGAAGTTTGTCGAGTGAAGTCGCTAATATTCATTTGTATATTGTATGCCATTGTATTGAAACTTATGTTGCCATCAGTTGATGAAGTTTATTGATCGTTTATATTGAGTCTACAATTTAAATAAAATTGTTTATTCCACAACTGGAGTTGTTTGATCTATCATTGTTGAGAAAGGTGTTGAAGATAATTATCACGAATATAACTACATTGCTGCATAGACCTGTCAGTCAAGGAACCCCTAGCTTGGGCTACAGATTAGCAGAATCTAGAGACTTCTAATAAAGATACAACTATATTCATTGAATCCGATTTAACGAGTCGTAATAATAATCAACCTAAAGAGGTCCATAACAATATTATAATAACTATTTATATAGTGTTGCCAACAAACATAATGTAAGCTAAGAGCACATTTAACATTGAGCAATAAAAACATGCATAGAGTTAATTTTTCTTTTTTTTTTTGCAAGAACATGGCTACAACTCTCTAGGCTAGATAAGTATACCAAAAAATAGAACAAAAGAGTTTTTAAAAAGACAGAACAAAAGAATATTGCTTAATATAGAAGTAAAACAGTAGGGGGGGGGGGTCTAAAAATTTTAAAGGAAGGTAAATCATAAAATAATGAGTAAAGCAAAGTTTAAAGAACTTTAACCTGCAACTTACCATCAAATAAGGTCGGGATTTATTCTGGCCGAGCCCAAACAATTGAATCTCTTTCACGACAGGCATCTCTCCAGTGCTGCTTGGCTGTTTCTCTGACATTATTCTAATAGAGAGTAAAACAAACACACATGTTTAAATCTTTCATTTAAATATATACATTTCTCTTCTTCTTTTTTTTGCCACTGCCGTTAAAGGATAGTATCTGTATCTTATCTTATATATTACAGATGCTCCTTCTATAGAGAAGATTTATTGCGTTCTACGCTCATCCGTGGTCTGAGTCTAGTCCTGCATTTTGATTACTTATTGTTAACTAATCTAACAGTCAGCCAGTTCATAAAAACATAATTCCCAAACTGACATGCAAGCAATGTAGATAACTTTAAAAAAAAAGGAAACCATCAGCTTACCCTGGTTTGATGGAATCAAATGCAGGTCCACTATCTACCAATGTTCTCTGACCAAGTGGAAAGCTTTTAATTGTGTACACCAGTTTGTACTCTGGGATACTATAGAACTAAATGAAAACAAAATTGATATTGTTAGATGTTGGTTAACTGTTTTCTTTTAACAAGAAAATATAATATATAGAAAATTATTACATCTATTTAAAATAAATTTGTTTTCATTAGTAATTATAACAATGCTATTAATTACCCGGTAAAAGAATTATCATTTTCAAGATCTAACCATTTTACATTAAAATCAATTTTTGTTTAAATATAAAAGATCTGTTCATTGATAATTACCTCAAGTTGTCCATTTTCTCTGCAAATTAAAAGCCAAGAAGTAACTTTGATTTCTTTTGTCTTGGCCTGAGAACCGCTGTTTAAAAACAAATTTCACAGATAAAAATAAATACTGATTGTCTGAAATGATTAAGACTATCATAAAAATAGGTTCTCTCTTTTTTTCTTGAATCCCATCTACCTTTTGCAAAATGAAAATTATGAAGTTCTTTTTTTCTCTGTAAACTAGGTTTAATCCCTATGTCACTAAAGTTTCCTTAAATCAGTATTAAATTTCATACCTTTTATTTTTTCAACTTTTATTTCAATTGGAGCAATTTTCTTTCTAATCTTCATACCACAGTAAGTATTTAAACTGATACTCTAACTAAAAGAACACACAAAGAAAGAAAGAACTTACTTTTCTTGTGAGTCAGCATCCGCCTCCTTCTTTGGTTCCATGAATAGAGTCGTGTCGCCATACAGCAGCTCATCTTCATCATCGACGTCCCTGCAAAACAAAATTCATATATAGACACATTGGAAAAACATAACAACTTGAGAAGCGTTTGCAAATATACATGTTCTCATCAAGTGCCACATACACATTTAGAGCAAGTAACACCCACATAGATAAAACTCCTTATGTTTATCTACTGGTATTAGAAACCAAGACCTGCAGAATCACAATCATATACTCTCTAAACAGACCCCTATTTCATTTACAAAACAAGTCCTCCAATAATAAATTTAGGCCAGATAAAAAATCTTAAGTCCAATACAGCAAAGGGAGGTGACTCCAACATTTTTTTTACTTTGAATGGAAGACTGGAGCTTTTTCAGCAGGTTTCACTTGCTCAATTTTTGTTGCCAGGTTTGAAGACTTTGAAGTTTCTGAAGAGAAAAGGCCACTGTAGTCTTTGTATGTGGTGATCGCTATGATTCTGGGTTTCTGGAGATTTAAAGAAGAAAAAATCAGCAGCTGCAGTTAGTTATATAAACACCAGTAGCAACAAAGCTATAAAATAATTTATCATAATCTGTCAGGGTTTCATGAGAAATCTCAAAGGTTCTAGTAGACCAGGGGTCTGCAACCTATGGCATGCGTGCCAGACTTGGTACGCAAAGCAATTATAAATGGCACGCGGAAGACCTCCAAAACAGTAATTCAAGTATCTTCTAGAAGACATTGAGTGCCATAGGAGGAGTGACGATTAGGATGTTGGCAAGCTGAATGAATTAGAAATCCTAATTTGGCTCACTATTATCACAACGTTGCCGACCCCTGCAGTAGACTATAAGCTTTGACAAGGAGATAGTGTCAGTTTTTAAGTTTTTTACCCTTAGACATTTTGTATTCAAATTTTTTTCGGGGTCAATGTTGTGTTGAGAAAAGTCTAAAAAGTGCAAAAACATTCCTGATGGTGCTGAAATAAGTGTTAGCAATGGCTGCTTTTGAGAAATCATTGCTTGAATGTGATCTTCTACATGTTAAAAAATGCTAACAAATTTAGAAAACAAAAAATAGGGTATAATACAGGACTTCGATAACAAATTTATCTTTATTAAAATAACAATAAAATATGTCAGTTTCATCAAAACTCATTACAAAAACAAAAAAGGTTCTTCTAGCATATTATAGGAAACAAGAATAAAGAGAAATAGCACAAATTAAAGACCTGCAGAATATTATGTTTTGTGGCAGACAGTCTGGCCCCGCCACTCATCCTGTCATCTTTCAGGGTAAATATCATCAGCTGTCCCTCGGTCCCCATCAGCACAGCATGCGGGTCACACACAGAGCAGCTCTGGATGGAGGAGCCCATGTCTACAGGCATGTGCTGGACTTGTTTTACTGAAAGGTGAAAAAAAAAAGCATTTAAAAATACAGAAGACATTAAAACCATTATCTCCCTTAACTATAGCACTTAATTCAAGTGAATGAGAGAAACAAAAATGAAGCTATTGCAATTGTTAGTATCAAGATTGTTTATTGCAATAATTTACAAGGCAGTTATTAAATAAATATAGCGAACGAGATTGAGAGGTAGCATATTGGCTGGCAAACTGAAGGTTCTGGGTTCAATTCCCGGTGAAGGCCAGGTTTTTTTCCCTGGAAGTGTCCCTGAGTCTACACCGCTCTGATGGTTAACTGACATTAGTTGGGGCAAAATAAATAAGAAGAATAAGAATGGGCATTTCAAAAGCGCTTCTATCCATGCTATTAAATTAGCATACTCAGTGCGCTCTTGGCCATCCTTCGAGTTGAGGTCGCAGCTGACCCAGGGCATGTAGATGAGACGAACAAGCCTTAACCACTATATGTGGAACCATTGATAATTTATTATCAATAAAAAGGCCAAGGTCTCTAACCATGTTGGACAAAGTTATCTCGGAAGCCCCAACCTTGATTGTAGTAATAGAGATTTTCCCAAGACTGACATCAGAACCACAGATAATTGCCTCTGTCTTGTCATCATTTAATTAAAGTCGGTTTACAGAAATCCATGCCTTAACTGTTTGACAGCACTCCTCCACATCACCAACAGCAGCAGCGCAGGCAGACAAATCAGGTAAAAATCTCCTGGACTGTGTCATCCGCAAAAAATTTACGAGATATACAATGGCTCTAGATAATTTTGCCAAGCTGACTTGTATACACGGAGAATAGGACGGGCCCTAAAATTAAAGCCTGCGGTACACCACAGATAAGGGGAGTTTCTTGTGAAGAGGCCAGATTGAACATAACTCGCTGAGTCCTGTTGGTCAGGTAGGAACTGAACCAGCGAAGAGCAGTCTCAGTGATGCCAACCTCATACTGAAGTCTTGACAGGAGTATTCCATGGTCAATGACATCAAAAGCAGCGCTAAGATCTAGTAGGACTATGAATGTCAGATCACCACAGTTCGCACTACAAAGAACATCATTCATGAAACGAAGTAGTGCTGTCTCACAGCTGTGCCCAAGTCAATACGCTGACTGAAACTTATCTAGTAGGTTATTATTATTTAGATGCCAGACAAGCTGATTTGACACAACTTTCTCAAGAAGTTTTGATATGTAAGGAAGGTTGGACACAGGGTGAAAATTCTTACAATCGTTAGGGTCCAAGCCATTTTTCTTTAAAAAAGACCTGATCACTGCAGCCTTGAAGAGGCGTGGGACCATGGCAGTGACCAGGCAGATAGGAGGCTATTGTTTATAATATTTAACAGTACAGGAAGTAATACATATAGACAATCCAACATAATCTTTGTTGGGATGGGATCATCAATGCAATATGTAGCATTGTGGCACCAGTCCTATAGCTCCATTTGACCCAACAGGATTACTCTACTACTACTTATTAAATGACTGTGTGATCAGATCTCAAACCTCACAGGGTGTTTAACCTTGTGTGAAAATGAAAAATTAACAGCAACTAAACCCTATCAATAACATAATTGTTCTTACTTCCTTCCAAAAGTCTCATGGAGGTTGGATTGACCTGTAAAATGTATTGCTTGTTTCCTATGTTATCAACGTAGACAGTGGAGGTCTGTGTGCTGAAACCACTGTGATCCAGTTCATTGATCTCTTGGGCAGTTTGCAGAACCTGCAGAATGAATAATCGTTTGTAGCTTGCTAAACATAACCAAGCATCTAAAGTTAGTAGAACAGCGGCAGCAACAAAACTCCTAAGCCACAATGTCACGACACATTTGACGATCTTTTAAAACATGATGAAAATACAAAGCAAATCTTATCTAATATATTATAGATGCTCCTTCTATAAAGAAGATTATTGCGTCCTACAGATTATTGCGTCCTGAAACCCTTAAATGATTAGGTCTCTCTTAGTCAAGAGGCTAACTGTTTCACTTTTTTTTTTAACTCATTTGCTACTAACCTACTTTCCAAAGACACCCGGGAAAGTACTAGCCAAAGGGAAGGAACTCCAAATTAAATTTAGTAAATTATTTTTTAATATTTTTTTTTATTGACTAAATATTCCCCAAAGTGAATAAAAATTACATCATAAAATAGATAAATATCTTAGCTTTCTGGAAATGTATACTTTTATACATAAAAAATGCTGAATTATCGGTAGAATCATTCGCTGAATGTTGAGACCCTATGATTTGGCTACTAAATATTTTCGCTAGCCCTACCGTCAAAGTCCGATAAAGTATAATAAAGCCCAAAAATCGAGTTGTAATGGAAATTCATCTAAGTCTATATCTGCAGCATCCTTATTATCAGAACTGTTGTTAAATGTTATATTTGGAGGTATAGAGCTATTAATAAATAAAGTAAAAAATTAAAAGCGAAGGCTATAAAAAAAAGTATTACAAGACGAAAGGCCACTGAAAACTACCCGTATTTTGAACGCGCAGCGAAAAAAAACGAAACTAGATAAAAACATCCGGTTTTTATTAACGAAACAGACTATATTCCTACTTTTTAAAAGCCGTGCTTGCAGCATTAAAAAAAACCCAGAACACATGGCGAAAAATCAAGAAACGACAATAGGTTAGTCACACACGTGGCGGCCGCTTTAGGGCCATTAGTACGGAGGGGGGTATGTCGCATTGAGTCGCAGTAGTAGCAAATGAGTTAAGAAGTGAGAGAAGCCTAAGAATAATCTCAACAACAAAAAAATACTTCACATACAAAAAAGCATGACTATTTTAAAATTCTACTAAGGTACACTTGAGACTGACCATGCTGGACTCTCTCTTGCTGAGAACCAAGAATGAATGACCGTCCGATGCCACCTTGTCTGCACCCGAAGACTTGGCTTCCTGGCCGTCTTCTTCAGCTTCGGCTCCAGAATACACAGTCCACATGTCAATGCACCCAGAGAGGGAGAACGTGGTCACTACTTGTGGACGAATGCTACGCTGTAGACAAAAAACAAGGCAATTTTAGTGAAATAAAACCCTGTTACGGCTAAAACATTTTTCGTAACTGTAAATGGAGCTAAGGGTTATTCTACACTAAGATAAACAGAAAGTCATGTGACTTATTGACTTGATTTCTATTATATAAACAATCTAAAAGAATGGAGTTGCAATATTTTCTCCCAAGCCCAGCACCAACATTTACTATCAAGACACTAATGTCAAGATCAGGGATTCCATAACCAACATAAGACTATAAGGGATGCAATAACCAACATAACCTTATAATGAATTTTGTAACCAACATAACATTATAAGGGATGCAATAACCAACATAACCTTATAATGAATTTTATAATTAACATAACATTATAAGGGATTCTATATCCAGCATAACATTATAAAGGATTCTAAAACCAACATGACACAATGAATTCTTGATTGTTGAGCTTTTATTGTAAACTGAAAACATCTTTTAATTTGAATTAGTTTATCCCAGACCTGGAAAAATGCTTGGAGTATTCTTGAGAAGGCTAAAGTGTACTTTTCCGAGGTCAAGTGTACTATGCAATAATAATTGTCATCTATCGCACCAATTATTCAAAATAATAGTCATTAAAATTGAAAAAGTTGTTTCATTTAATGTTTAAAACAAGCAAAGAAAATCTGTTTTGTATTTTCAGCACAATTTAATAAATGTATGATGAAAATGTTAACAAAATAGACAGCTGGTGTGTGTTCAATAATTTTTCTGTCCTTCTCCATTTGGTTACCTCAGTTAGTTGTTTGGTCATGCTTTTTTAGACTCAGGTAGTTGGCCTATGCCCCTTTCAGCAGTTTTAAGTCTTTATCATTAAGAGCCTTTACAGACTCCAAAATGCCCACTGGCCGGGACTTGAGCACCAGAAGGCATTGAGGAATGCTGTGTTGTCCGGTTCTTCCTGACACAACTGAAAACACGTTCGCATTGGGCACTGCTGTGTGGTATAGTGAGAAGCCCCAGCATCACATTCGCCAAGTCTTCAAACATCAAGCTGTCAGTATCTTCATGTTTCATTTCAGCAATAGAAAACCAATTCTGTCCTTGATGCACCCTGGCACATTAGTAGATTGATATAGGCAGACCTGCTCAGCAACTTTGTCTAGTGAGGTGTTGGTGACCAGGACAGGAAATCTGTTGATGATGAATTCCAGATTGCTGAACCTGCAAGACTCCTGCAATTTGACGTCTGCCACTTCTGCATGCATCAACAAGTCAACATCGACGCCACAGCCTTTGTCAGCACATCAGAGCACGACAGCGACAAGTTATTGTCAACAATGATGTTGCAAATCATTGCTTCTGCACGAGTCACGTCACGCTGAAGTTGCTCCTCCCCAGCGACGGGCTCAGGCTTCAAAAGAAAAGACCTAATATTTTGTGTAGGCCTAGACTTTTCTTTCTCAACAGCCAGTTTCTGGTGCGACTCCGATTCGTCATGTCTCTCACAGTCATAGAGCCCTCCGTGTCCCACCAAGAAGTCGATATGACAAATAGTGCAGTGTGCCGATGTGTCATATTCAATGACACATGCAAGTACTTATATTTCATAGAATATTTATTTATAAACTTTTGCTTCCGAGCAGAATACACCTTCGCTTTTTTACTCGGAGCAGACTCGGAAGCTTCTTCGTCATCTGTTTCATGATTTCGTGCACGCTGTGTAAGTTTGCTGTCAACCATACTTTTGATCGCCGAATTAGGACATTTGCGAGAGAGGAAAAAAAGGATATCAGGTCAAGGTCGCCGCGCCGTGTAACAAGTTAGGTATTACTAACAATGTAGGGCCTACAGCGAGCTCCGTGTTGTACAAAAACAAGTTTATAGTGACGATTTTACATCATTGAATCATTGATAGCAATAATTGAAACCCCGACGTTGAGCCGAGATCAAGTCTATTAATAAATAGTTGCTTTCGTTTTAGTAGGCTGATAAACAAAAGTTTTTTTGTAATGAAAACAACGAGTTTCAATCTCTCCGTTAGTAAAATTAAAACGTCAAGTATTTAAAAGAAAGCCGCGAGTAAAGCGCGCGTGACGTACAGATTGACCTAAAAACAAATTCGCGTGAAGTAGGCTTATTACCGATTGCCGTGTCAGACCATAAAAACGTAGACTTCTTGGAGATTTATGTAGATCTAGACTATAGCCTATGAAACTATAGGGTCCAAAAAAAGGCTACATTACGGGATTGCGCTAAAAAAAAGTTTGTAAACCTCTGGAGGCACGTGTAGGCCTATACAAATTACCGGGCCACTATAGCAAAAAAACTGGGGAAACTCCCGGGAAACCCTGACCTAAAAATAAATATAGAATCACACATGCGTTTTATTTCGCCTTTTAAGTTTTCATGAAAGAAAAAAGTTGATCATTTATAGTTTCCCAAAACTTAAATTGGCCGATAGCAGGCACTCTAAACTCTTGCACCCAAGCAGAATAGCCTATCCCTTCGCTTTTTTACTCGGAGCAGACTCGGAAGCTTCTTCGTCATCTGTTTCATGATTTTGTGCACCTGTGTAAGTTTGCTGTCAACCATACTTTTGATCGCTGAATTTGGATATTTGCGAGAGAGGAAAAAAAGGATATCAGGTCAAGGTCGCAGCGCCGTGTAACAAGTCAACAAGTTAGGTATTGAAACAGACGATATCCATTTTCGACCAATCAAAACATCGGTTTTATGTAACTACGGTTTAGTGATCGTCTAATTACCGAAAAGAAAAGAAATAAAATGAAAAATTGCGAAATCATATTTTTTTATTCAAGAAGTCGTATTTTTAAGACGCTCGGTGTAACAGCCGTATTTTGTATCCTAAAGCGTACGAAAATACGCCCAAAGCGTACGGGTAGGCAGGTCTGGTTTATCCAGTCCAGCCTTAATCATCATACCATTCTTCTTCAATTAATTGTATACCAGTAAATGATTATCAACACCACTGACTTTTTTTTTTCAGCACCTTTTTAGTTGCACCATCTTAGATGTTAGTTTACAGTGAACAGTCACTTAACTTTTTTTTTACAGTATGCAGTATGTTTCTAAAGGGCCACGGTGGCCAAGTGGCAGTGTGTACGGCTGGCGTACCAAATGTCCTGGGTTCAAATCCCGGTGAAGGCTAGGGTTTGTTTCTGGGTCTGTCTGGAGTGTGTCCCTGAGTCTACCCAGCTCTGAAAAAGTACCTGACCTAAGTTGAGGTAAAGTAAAGGTGGATGTGCATTTGGCTGGCCACACAATCACCTAGTATACCGTGGCCAGAGAAACTGGTGAATGCTGCTTCACCGGCCTATGTGCATCAATTGGTCTGACTGGACTACTTTTTTATGTTCCTAATACTGCATTCGAATGAAACATTTCCATGAATATCTCCGCACATGAACATAGAAATAGTTTCAATATAGAGTTCAATCCGAAGGAATAATAAAGAACCAGATTATGTGTATTGTGAAGCCAACGTTTTTGTCCCAGCAATCACTTTAGATTGAAATTGGCAATCCACTGTTCATCCTCTTAACTACCTTCCGTTATTGTAACAATGACTTTAATCACATCAATTTGGGGGTGACATCTTCAGACTTACCCTGTGACACCCTCCTATGAAGGCAAACATACTGCTGTCATTGTTTGTAAACATTTGCTTTAACAAATAAAATCCCAGATCAACATTTTACCGACCTGCAGCACAGAGAGGGCGCCGTTTTTGCCATGCCCTGAAGTTGTCACCAGCTCCAAGTCAGGATCCAGATGGGAACTGTACTCCTCCGACAGAAAAGCAGGCTCACCCATAGCAACCTGGCCACACGGAGCTATATTCCAAATATTGTCACAAACCTAAAGACATGAATAAACAAGAAAACAAAAACTTGTTAAAAAGCTATTACTATTCATATACACTTTTTTTTGTCTGTTTCTTGTTTTTAATCTTATCATAAACAAAATATATGTTAAATAAAGAATAAAGGAGTCTACCTCGAAAAAATAAGATGATATCAAAGTTCCAGGTTGGCTTTCCACAATGCCGTAGACCTCAAGTTCATCAACATTTTCAATTTCTGACACATCAGAAGCTAAACATTTGATTAAAAGCATAGTAATGTTCAATCTACAAGTATCATGACTTTCAGAAACTTTTCATTCTAAATTTTGCAGACAATACATACAAACGACATAGTGCAAAATTACCTAGATGCTCTTGGCCTTCAATGCGTCTCTTTTTATTGGAGGGTGCCCCCGACCTTTTTTCGTCAGCCCCCGCCTCGGTGTCGGATGTTTTCTCAACATACTTCAACAGCAAGGAGTTGCCGAGTCTGGAACCTAGGAACAGATAGCCATCGGAACACACACACATCTGAAAAACAGAACATCTGGCTGGTGAGAAAATAAGGTTGCAGAACGGTATCTGAAGACTTGTCACTGGCACAGCTAACTGAGTAAAGATTGGGCAACACTTAGTTTTTGTTTGTTAAGCTTTTTTTTTAATGTAACAAGTTTGACAAATTTTACTACATGTTGACTGTCTGAAATAAAAACTGTATTTAAGGTACAAGGATATTTAACTGGTGTAGAATTAAAACTAGAAAATTCTAAGCCAACCGTCAGAATGTTTTAAACGCACGCAGGTTGTGAGAACACTGGAAGCAGCCCTGTCAAAGTTAAACTCCCTGACGCATCGCATCCCATCAACCACCAGAGTCAGAACATACCTTTAAAACAAATACAAATGTCTAAACACACAAACAGTTATAGGTTTTTAAATGAACACTAGATAATATAATATTGTACAAATACAGAAATTGAATTTCATTAGTTTGACTCATAAACTCACAATTCTCCACCCTTTAAAGATACAACCAGTCTGTCTGATGAGATGAAAGCAAAGCGAGCACAGTCCAGAGTAAACTGAACATTTTCTTGAACTTCTAAACAAATAAAATAAACAGAACAACAGTCAAATGTATTCATAAAATAAACAGAGCAACAGTCAAATGTATTCATAAAATAAACAGAGCAACAGTCAAATGTATTCATAAAATAAACAGAGCAACAGTCAAATGTATTCATAAAATAAACAGAGCAACAGTCAAATGTAGTTTCAACCTTTTCTTTTAAAGATTTTGATATCGAATGTAGACATTTGGTTAAAAAAAAATTTAACTCCTCATTTTTATGTTTAAAAGATTTTTGTTCTTACTTAATGGAAAAGCGGAGGAAGATTCAGCTATGCTGTTGAGTGAAACTCCAAATGGCGGAACACTTTGGTTGAGATAGAGTAATGAGTTGACTGCAAATATGAGAACGCCACCTGTTAGATACAAAGAAATAAACTGTATTAAGCAGGAAATATCATAATCTATCACAGGATAAGCATACACACTGAATACATTTAGAGAAAAAAAACTCTAAAACACTAAGAAAAGTTCAGACAAAAAAGATTTTTTTCAATTCATCTTTGTAATAAGGGCGTTTTTACTTTACACTCTCTGATACTCTCATTGTGCTATTTGCTAAACACAATTTATATCTTCATCATATTCAATGTCTACTTCTTATGCTAGGGGGCACGGTAGCCGAGCGCCAGCGCGTTCGACTGGCGAGCGGAGGGTCCCGGGTTCGAATCTTGGTGCAGGCTAGGACTTTTTCCCGGGTCTGGAGGGTGTCCCTGAGTCTACCCAGCTCTGATGGGTACCTGACAATAGTTGGGGTAAAGTAAAGGCGGCTGTGCATAGTGCTGGCCACACAATCACCTAGTATGCCGTGGCCACAGAAACTGGTGAACACTGCTTCATCGGACCTATGGATCACATCGGTCCGTCGGGTACTTTACTTACTTACTTCTTATGCTTGTTTATATTGGAAAAGGTTTTTGGATTGTTAAAAAAAGGATCTAGAAATAGATAAATATATTTTTTAAAGTATCCCATCGGACCAAATTGATCCATAGGGCAGGTGAAGCAGCGTTTGCAAATTTCTGTGCTATTCAATTACAAGGTGATTGCGTGGCCAGCACTATGCACAGCCGCCTTTACTTTACCCTAACTAAGGTCAAGTGCCCATCAGAGCTGGGTAGACTCAGGGACATCCCCCTGACCAGGGAAAAAAATACTAGCCTGCACCAGGATTCAAATCCAGGACCTTCGGTACGGCAGTCAAACACGCTGCCGCTCGACTGCAGTGCCCCCAAGATAGATAATGTTATAGGTAAGAGTGACTCACCAATGGGCTTAGGAATTGCTGCAATGCTGAAACAATCAAAAGGCAAGCTGGTCTGAGACCAGATGATGGGGTGGACTTTCTGTTGAATGTTGAGTGAGATGGCAACAATGCAGCATGTGTCGGTTCTAACGGCTGTCCTCCTGAGTGATACAAAATTAGTGATGCATAACATTAACATTTACAGCAATGCTGTAGCCTTATAGTCTTATCTTCTCTATGGCATAGTAGTGAGATATCCTCTTCAGATCAATTTAATCTATTGGCCTGTGTGGCAGTGTTCACAAGTTTACGTGTCCACAGCATACAAGTGGATTGTGTGGCCATCACATTGCCTAGTAACTTTTACTTATCCTCAACTGATGTAATGTGTCCATTACAGCAAAGTAGACTCAGGGACACCTCCCTCCTCAGACCTGGCTACAAATCAGGATTTGAACCCAAGTCCTTCAGGATGCCAGTCGAAAGCATTGCCACTCAGCCACCATATTTCTATGGCAGAATGCACATGCTTATTTCCCTCTCACATTTATGCCTTGATTAGGCTCCTTGTTAGTGTGGGTATTTTGCCTCTGATTTCATTTTAATGTATAAATGTAGGTTCAACTTTTCAACACTAACCCCGACTTCACAGGTCAATACTTTATATTTCTGACTATTTCTCCAACTCTCAAAAAAAGAAGACTATAAGATAAAAAGACATTAAAACTTACCCGGCCCATGTAGCAAGAGGCTCATACAAAATAAACACAGTAGGTTCAAAGTAGCCATGAAGAAACTGAATATCTAAAATGTTGAAGATTTTCCCATCCATCTTTTTCAGGTCAATGGTGTAAGAAGACAAAATGGGTGACCTTGGGGGTAAAAAAGATGAAACAACACTTTTTTTTTTTTTTGTTAAATTTAAAATACCTTAACTTATCTTTATCTTACAGATGCTCCTGAGTTTACAGTTATTGGTAATGATTCAGAGCCATAAATGATTACGGTTTGTTTTCTACCTATCAGAAAATTCTAAATCCACTGATGTAAGGAACCAGACATGCAAAAAAAATTAATTTAATTGTTAATTAACCAGTTAAAAATCAAAATAGAGTAAAAGACATAGAACAAGGAAAAAATCTGAGAAATTTTTGTTTCATCATACAGTTTGTTATGAATTAATTTGTGACTCGTTTTAAGAAGAATTTAAAATGACATCCCTGTTTTGTACGAATAGTGTTTTTTAAATAAAAAAGTTATTTAAACAAGTACATGATAAAAAATTTCATAATTTGAAATGTTCACATCTTGCCCTAGCCACTAACGCCCACTTTTTGTGTACATTAACAGGGGGAGACAATTTGTACAAAACTACATGGAATACATAGAAGGGTGATGGCACTTTGTCAAGATAATAAAGTCATCACTAAACAATGATAAACAATTTACTTTCCAACCATCCCAGGGTGAGACTCCAGATCGTCTAACAATACGTCTTTCCTGAAGGGCAAGACCACCAGATGGGTTCCGTAAATGAGCATCCCAGCGCAGCGTCCATCAGGGTCAGTTCTGACAATAGGCAGGTGAATGTTGCTACTGTAGCCACCCTGTTAGTAGAATTGACAACATTAAAATATAAAAAAAACAACTTTCAGAGCTGAACACAGAGAAGACTGTTATCTTATCAGTATCCCATGAGAATAAAAAAAACTACACATTTCTTCTCTTTTTATTTTCAGAACTGTTATGTTTGGCTTTAACCATTTCGCCACTACAGTCGCTGCGCGCCGCCTCCACTGGCTGACAACTATAGTCGCCGCGCGTCGCCGATTTCGGGTTGTTTCGTTGCCAACAGTACTGCTAGTTTTTAATTGCTTAATAAACTCTTTTTATACTCTGACCTAGAAGAGCGATAGTGACGCTTTTTTTACATGTTTGTTTGGTATTTTTAGCTTGATCGATACGATTTGAGTGAATTTTTGAAAATAATGCATTTTGAATGCTAGTTCTATGAAAATTTAAGGTATTTTGGCAATATTTAGAGAAGCACTAGGCTAGGCTTGTGAGGAAAAGGCTGTATTATTTTGATAATGCTAATATAATAGTGATATTGAAAGCATTGTAGAAGTTGAATAGGCTTTGAATAGGATTATTTGAGTCCGATACGAAAAATTCAAAATTTCTTGACAAACAATCGGAATCTATTGATGTATACTCAGTGATTTTTATTATTTTCCTTTTTATTTATTAGTTAATTGTCATCTCTTCTGGTTTGAATTAAACTTTATATTTTTTACTATTTTAACTGTGAAGAATTTAATTCAGTTGCTTGGATAGTTCTTTTACAGTGAATTTTTAAATAATATTTTTTGTCCGATTTTTGTTCAATAAACGGAGTTATGCAACTTGGCTTAGGGATAGGGGAGTTATAGGCTGGAAAATGCTTTTTTTTTAACCTTTTATAGATTAGATATCTCCATAACATATATGTAATTTATGAACTGTTCTCCTTAAGTGGAACCATTAGACTGCATAGTTTTTGTAGTTTACTACATCAGGACTGTAAGCTTAAAACTTGACATGATGTCAGAAATGGGATGTCCTAATATGACACGGGGTGAGAAGTAGGATGTCCCAATGTGATATGGGGTCAGAAATGTGATGTCCCAATGTGATATGGGGTCAGAAATGTGATGTCCTAATGTGACATTGTGTCAGAAATGGGATGTCCTAATATGATATTGTGTCAGAAATGGGATGTCCCAATGTGATATTGTGTCAGAAATGGGATGTCCCAATGTGATATGATTTTCAGAAGTGGGATGAAGTTATTTGTTGTTTTAATTTTTTTTTAAATACGGGCCACTAAAAGCTTCCATCTTTTTGTGTAATGGTTGAGAGATTTATAGGGGCCATAACACAATATTGTTCTCCAATCTGCCTATTCCCTTGTTCTCAAGTGATGAATTAGTAAAAAATTTAAAATGTGACTATTTCCCTGAAATGTATATTTAAAAGTATAAAATATAAATTTGGTTACACTAAAAAGATCCATAGATTACCTTTAGTTCAGGCTCTTCAAATTGATGAAGGGAGCAAGTCTTCAGGTCATGTGTGCTGGGGTCATATTCAACCACTGACAACTGAAATATTTATAAATATCATAAAAATAGCACAACTTCTACAAAATCTATATTCCTTTGTTAACATAAACAGAGACACAGTTATAAACATAAAGCGCATCGTAATGGTAAATAAAGTACCACACAAAACTTCAGTTAAAAGGTTTACTCTAACCTTGGCATCCATAAAACTTAGTAACAGCACATCTCGACTTGCACCAACCAGCTTGACAGCTGCAAGTGACTGTATGTTGCCATGGATACTGTAAGATGCCAGACATTCAAGTCGAGTTTTCTTTTCGGCTAAATGGAAAGAAACATCCAAATGTATGAATAAAGCATCACTACTTGACTATTTATATTTTATAAATTTGGCAACTTTAATTTAAATACAATATTTACGTTTCTGTAGAGAAAAAGATGTAAAAATGTTGCTTTAATTTTGTTAATGGTCACAACTTTTGTCCATACTGTAAACATTCTCTAATGTCAATATTGAGCACATTCATAACACAGATTTGTGAGCCTGCGTGCTAAGTACACTCCTCTATGGAAGTGAGACCTGGGTTACCTATGCTAAGCAAAAAAAGCATCTCAATAGCTTTCACCTGAGATACTTGCATAGGATCCTCCACATCAAATGACAGGATAGTCACAAATGTGGAAGTGCTCAGGAGAAGTGGAAGCCATATGCTGAGTATGAACTCAATTCTGAGCTAGAGGCGCCTGTGGCAGATAGACCACATAATTGGCCCGGAACATATCCCAAGAGCCCTGCTGTATTGAAAGCTGGCAGTTAGACCTGTCCCCCTCTCAGCCTGCAATTTAAAGACATTTGCAAAAAAAAAAATGATTCTGGCGCACATTGATCATAAATTGTTGAAGGGCCTTACTGAGGAACACACTTCCTGCCGGTCTAAGATGCAAGAGGGCACACAAGTCACAGAAGTGAAGCCACCCTTACAGAAAGATGCAAAAGAAAACCTACCCAGGAGAAAGGCAGGGGCAGAGGAAAAGTAGATTACGCCATCATCCCCCTAGGACGGACGGATGCTATATATATAACACAGATAATATTTTTCCAAAATGTCTATTCACTATTGAAATAAAGAGAAGTACTAACCTGTGATTTCATCTGTTATAATTTGTCCATCAGGCTTGACCAGCTGAATAAAAACAAATCATTTTGATTATTTGGAACATTCAAACAAGAAAATAAAAAAAAAGGTGGTTTGTTGAGATTTATCCAGTATTCAGCATTCATTGCTTTGCTTTTCAGATGTTAAAATACATGGTGTAACATAACATAACATAGAGACATGACAAGCTCGAGTATATAAAAGAAAATACCAACCTCTTGCTCTGAATTGAGGCGGTAGACATGCAACTGATTGACTCCGGCAACTATGAGATTTTCCTCCTCCCAGGAAAAGAAATGTGCATACACACAATGCTCTATGCTAGTGGGAGGGTGGATCTGCTTGTACATGCAATGCATTTTATCCTACTTGCTTCAGCACAGCACACACGACATGAACAAAAGTGAAATCATGAGATAATCCTGAAACATAGAAATCATAATAACATTGGGTTTTTTTAATTATTAAAAACATCGTAATTTTTGTTTCATAAGAAAATAATTTGTAATCTGGATACAGATAGTGAAAATTCAGAAAAGCAAATTTGTTATGATTTATCCTTTTCTACAACGACCACGGCAAAAATGGGGGCACAGTGGCTGAATGGAATCGCGTTCAACTCGCGATCCGAAGGTTCTGGATTCAAGTCTGGGTTTTGAGTCTACCCAGCTCTGATGGGTGGGCCTACCTGACCTTAGTTGTGGTAAAGTAAAGCCGGCTGGGCATAGTGCTGCCCACACATCCCCTTATATTCATGCCCTGGCCACAGAAAATGGAGAACGCTGCTTCACCGGCCCTATGATCAGTTTTGTCCGAAGGGTACCTTACTTACCACGGCAATTATTAAGTCCAATTAGGCTATATACTATATATATATTAGTTTGCAAACATTATTCATTATCTTTCCTTTACAGAATTATTTAAAAGTGTAGGCTAAATCTAAATCATGAAGTAAATCCTTTAGTTTTGACAACCCACAACTGAACCCCCTAAAGTCCTAAAGTTAAAGGCCCTAAAGTCTTTAGCAGTTAGCAGTAAAGGAACTTACTAAGCAAATTTATGATGTAAAATGTGTGCACATTTCTTTTTAGAGAATTAAATTTTGAAAATTGAATTCAATCATTTCATTTTAATTTTTCTATATGTGGTTGGGAATAGTCTACTTAACTAGGCCTACTAGTAGGCTTAATGAGTTATTCGTACTTAAGTTAAACTACTATAAACTAGACGTCTAGGCCTACTATTTTAAACTTTAACTCTAATTACTAAATTAGTAATAAAGTCTAATAATTCTAAAAAAGACTAATTCAAAGTCTTTCGACTAAGTCTGACTAAGACAAATGACAAGAGCCAAGAGCTGTTCATTTACCCGAGCCTGATTCACAAAACATCCATAACACAATTACTGAATTAGCCGTTATCGTAATGAATTTTTTATTATTAAATATATGTATAGGCCTACCGTAACTACTGTAAAGATATGACTTAAATATTTTAAACGAAGTGGCTATTCGGACCCGGTAGACTTAGTGATAAATATTAGTATAGGTTAGTTTATATAGGTTAGTGATGGATTTGTAGTATTTTTGGTAATAGTATATATCGGTTAGGTTATTAAGGATAGGGATAGATTTGGTGTTTTCTGTGCTACTTCTTATAATATATATTATGGTAAAACAAACATTTTTTGTGTTTGTTTCCCTCTTTTTTGATGTTTTCTATGAGTTTTAAGGAATTCTGACTGAAGCCGGGTCCGAATAGCCATTTCATGCTAAAGGGACCCGGGTCCGAATAGCGGCAGCCTATTTTAAACCAGATCTTCCAAAACCTGCAGCACACTACTCATTTATCTACCCGAAAACTTCACTGTCAACTGTAAATTAAACTCAGAAATACCCAGATCGCAAGTTTTTTAATGGACGGGTAGTGCTATTGGGGGAGAAATTCTATTTGCACGTTTCAACATAACAACAAAAACCAATAATTTCTGTATTAATCTGGGAGCGAAAGTAGTTTTAATTAATGCTCAGTAGCTTAACATGCTTTAATAATAGTAGAAAAAGTATAAGTATTAATAGTACTAGGCTAATTATATATTTATTATATTTGTACTTTTGTAAACGATTGACTCCATTCTCCATATTAGCATAATATAATGTAATACCAGTACCCCTACTTATTATAGATCTAGGGTAGCCTTATAATATAATTATGCATGCCACATAAGATTATGTAGAAACTATTTTTTCAAGGCCTGGAGGGTGTCCCTGAGTCTACCCAGCTCTGACGGGTATCCACCTAAAATTGAAATTAAGTTATGGAAACTCAAATGCAGCTGGGCATTGTGCTGGCCACAGAATTTCCTTGTATGCCTGGGCCTTGTAAACTTGTGAACACTGATTCACTGATCAAATTGTTCTGACAGGGATACTGTCTTAACTTTATAGCTCTTGTTTGCATCACAAGTCAATGAAGCAAATCAACCAAACTCACATGAAAGCTGGTGCAAAGAGACACTTCTGCACCCACAGCCCTCACAGGTGGTGAAATGTGTACGCTCCCATTAATAGTTAACCATGCAAGGACATCCTCCACTGTGTCTCAGAAGATCAATACACAAGCCCTAACCGAGTACACAGAAACTTATATGGGGGTGGAAGGAAGAGCACAAAAATACCAGTCTCGCCAAGCCTGGTGTCTGGATGACTATTTTTAAATCTATAGCGTGGTACAGTTTAGTGCAAGTATAGGAGTGGATGCCACCTTGTTATCAATTCAAGGGGAATTCCTTAGGGGCAGGGGATAAAGTGTTTGGGAATGACTTTGGTGTCCTAACATTTGACATACCTTATAGCCAATGTAGCATTTGGAGTAAAACTTACCATAAGGTAACTTCCCCCCCCCCCCCCCCCAAAAAAAAAAGGTATTTTTTTTAGTGATAGAAATTATTTTTAGTAAAATAGATGTAGATCTATGTCTGATTAGACATCAAAACAATAATGATTGAAACATTTTTATATAGTCTAGCAGTTTATAAATAGTCTCACCTTATACTTGGAGTGTACATTGCCAAGTCTTAGTGCTTTCATTAATTTTTTTTTAATATCAAATTTTATGTTTAAAATTTAAAATAAATTTTCTTTTAGATACATTTTCATTTTAGCAAAATTCACAAACTTTCCCTAACAAAGGTCAGTTTTTACAAGCATTCCACCCCATAACCATATGAGTCCTGCTAGTTTTGTAGAAAACAAAAATTCATTAAATTAAAAAAAAGAGTGGAAATTTTAATTAGATACCAACTCAATATGATCTAGCTAATCTAGAGAATTAGACATTATAAAACGAGTCATAGCTTAATTATTAGTAGTATTAGTGAAACTTCTACTTTTAATTTATTTTTGTTTTAAAACTTATCCATTTATTAAAATGAAGAAAACAACAAGCAAACAAATCAATCTATATATTTTCAAACTATACTTAATTTTGCCATTATTTATTTAGGGATAACTTTTTATCAAACAGAAAAAAAAACTGTACAGTTTTCAACCCTTAGCCTTCAATAATTTATGTAGGGCTGTTTAAATTTCACAAGAACTCAAACTTTAAAGACCAACTCAACAGCTTTTTCTCGAAGGGACGAGATTTGTAAAAGTCTCATACGGAAGTGACGTGTTAGAAGGACAATAAATAAACAAAACACGACCCACAAAATCTATATTTAACCATTTTGTTAAAAAGTAAGACCGGGAAAAGATTCAAAACACGTGGAAATAGATTCAAAACACGTGGAAATAGATTCAAAACACGTGACAATATTCATTTTTCCTTGTCGGAATTCCTTCTCTGACGTCACTTTCCTTTGTTTCCATATCAAATGGCTACGAGATTTGGATTTTTCATACACATTTAAGTGCTAATATTGAACTAATTACTTGAAAGTTATGTTTAATATTTTGTGTAAATGATTTTATTAGCATTTGGGTACTGAATACACTATTTACTATCAAAATAAACGTTTATCTCAATTTTGATAAAAAGCTGTTCACTTGGTCTTTAATTAAAAATGGCTATTAGAATAATTTGTATTCAAGTAGGGATAATGAATTAAACATATTGGAATGCAAAGATTATTAGGTAAGGTGTAAGTATTAAGTAGCAAATAGGTGATAATATTCATTCAAATATATGTATAAGATAACTGTATAAATATTTATAAAAAAATTTGTTATGATTGATAATAAAATTACATTTTATATATCAGAGGAATCATATCAACACATGAGAGCAAAATATAAATATATTTGGAAAAATGCTGGATGGTTGTTTTGTGTTTTATATCCTATAATCTGTACATGAAATAAATCAATAGATTTACAGTGATACAATTTAAAAAAGCAAGAAATATAAGTGAGAAATATCTTGCTATATACACTTTTGAACTAAATTTTTTTACAATATAAACTATCTTCTTATGCCATGTGCTGTCATAACAAATTTCAATAACAATGTATTGATAATAATAATTTTTTTCTGGAATGATTTTAATCATAGCATACGACTTGTAAACAACAGGATGAGCTTGTCTAGTGAGGCTGACAGCTTGCCTCTCAGTGGTGGGGGTCTCAAGCACAACCCAGTATAGCCAGGGTAAATTCAGGGTGGCAAGATGGTGGTGGGGATGGGTATTCCCCAAGTCTGCCCCCAGCTCTTACGATAATTACTTGATAGCCATCAGGGGAAAAGTGAAGATGCCTGTTTGCCAAGGCCGCTTAAAACAGGTACACATTGCTTCACCGGCCATGCAGATCTTGAAAGTCTCCCCAAGAAACCTTTTAATCTATCAACACTCTTCCAGTCCTAAGGATAATTTCTATTAACCACAATACAAAAAAAAATGCAATTTCTGTGTCTCTCCTACGCCCATCCCTCCAAGTTAATAAAATCATGTGTGAAAGAGAGTTCCACCCACCAAAACCAATACTTAACCATACCAGTATATGAAGTCATCAGTTTATTGGTAGCACCTCTCTAATTTATATTTAAAGAAGAACTAACCACAACACCATCATAATAATTTTTAATAAAATCTATTATTGGATATTTCATCTAATTATTGGAAGAGTTTGTAAAAAAAAAAAAAGACAACCTGCTATAATTCCAAACCATGTATACAAAATAATCTCTGCCATTACATTACAATCTTCAATGTGTTGTTCATTGAAGATATAAATAATAATTAAATAACATTTTAGATTGGAATATCCAACAAGCATGTAAACAAGTAAATTCAATATAAAAATTGTTACATGAAAATGTGAGTTTACAGAAAATACAAATTGCATTTTTAAAACCCTAGAAGTAAATGGTATATAGAAAAAGAATATGTATTAACAGTAAGCAGTTTAAGGAAGAAAGAATGAAAAGAGAAAAAAAAATCATGCAATCCAGACAGCAACAGATAGATTGTATTTAAAAATATATTTTGAACAAATTTTATTTCAAAAGATGGGTTGTTACCAGCCATCAAGTGTTTAACCAGCTGTTTGCAAATGTATACATTTTCAATTAGACTCACGATACAATTACAATTCATCACCAAACTTTCAGTCAATGTAGAAGCTCATTTATGTTTCATTATTTCAACCAATATAGAACAAACATAATTTCTTTAATTTGTATATAAAAATAAAATAAGAAAAGTATATTTAAAGGTCGTGTGGAAAAAGGCACTAGTCAAATTGCAAATCTGTTTGTTAGCCTAAGCACCAGCATTTTGAACATGATGAACAAGACAAACACACAAAAAAGACTAACCAAAGAGATTACTGTAAAGTACACTTTTTTTTTAAATGTAAAATAGTATGACTCGGAACATCATGATATTGCAGTTAAAATATAAAATGACAAAAATAACAACACAGCTTTCGGTCTAAGTCTTGAACACACACCTCATCAAGCACTGGGGATGGTGAAATGAACAAGTATATATTTTTTTTCACATACTAACAAGTCGTATTGTTAGAAAGAAAAAAAAATGAATGGATGTTAAAAATGTTAACCCTTTTTTTTAATATATAAATATAGAAAACAATTTTTTTACACCAATAAAAACATTGCAACATTAAAGCACTCATGAAAAGAAACTCATTTTTACATAGGATGAAAACTTTAAAAAAAAAGGTGGCTCTTATTTTTTGTTCTGTGTGTTTCATTCCACAATCCTGTGGAAATAATTACTGGCAAATTATGACAATGATTTCACTCTAACCTTAAAAAAAATTAGTAAAAAAAAACAGCAATAAACAAAAGTACTGATCTCAGCTACTAGCACTACCATCATTTGTTTATTAATTGTGCTACCACATTGTAAGGTTCCTTGTTATGCATATAACACCGGTAGTTACAAATAAATAACACACTAAGCTGTTAAAAAAAAATCAACAAAACTATTTTTGGCATCATTTCTACTAATTTCTAGCAATATTTCCTTCTGTCTAATAAATCAAACTATTTGTCTTAATGATAAATATTTGTAATATAATCTCTTAGAACATATAGTATAAGTAGAACATATTGTATGATACACTGCAAACTTTATAAAAATATATGCAAGGGAATGGTACCTCATATATAATAGACATTAAACCATTTGTCTTTTTATAACCTTTATAATGTTCACAATGATAAACAAATAATATTGACTACATGTCCTTATTATCATTACCGAATTCTAAAATGGTTAAATTGGAATATAAAAAAACGAATCCTTGTAAATAATCACAACCAATTGTTTACATTAACTGAGAACCAAGAGGGAAGCTATCATCGACAGCTAAAGAGTTCCAGCAGGATCTTCCTTTTCTTTCCTTCCCTGGTCGCTTAAATCCTCAGTCTCTTTTGGCTCTTTGTTCTTAAATAGTTTACTGTTGCTGTTTTTGCTGGACATGCTCTCAGCGTCTGAGCCGTCCCCCCTCTCACTGTTCGATGTGTCCCCCTCCCCGGCGGCCGCTGTGGCCGACAGGTGGTCGTGTATCTCGTCCTCGTCGTCCTCCGGCACTGGCTCGCTGTCGTATGACTTGGCCGAGTGGTATGAGTAGTTGGAGGCCTGCGACTGGTGCGAGACTTGGGAGGTCGAGGAGATGTTGCTGTGACGGCCCACTGAGCCGCGCTGAGGGGCAAGGGTCATGCGCTGATTGACAGGCTTGACTGTGATAATGAGGTTAGAACTGTTGGCTACCATCATGTCTGTCACCTGATAACAACAACAACAAAAAATACTTGCATTACAGATTGGTATAAATATAATCATCATAATAACTCTTAAAGAACCTAAGTCTGTGACCATTGCCTACCATAAACAATGAGTTCAGTGCTTGACGCCACAATTGTGGCTTTGCATGTTTTCTAACTCTTTGTCTTTTTTTTTTCGGCTAGGTATCGTAAAAATGTAGTTTTTGTAAAAGTTTAAATTAGCTTCTGACTCCTCTGGTATTGACATGCTGTCCTTTTTTACTTTAAATATTCTTCAATTTGCAAGATGAACAACTGTGTTAGTGATTCTTTTGGAAAGCTTGGTTGGCAGTGAAGCATAATTTGAATTATATTTTAGCAATTTTGATCAAATTTTTTTTAGAAAAATGGGTTTACTGAGTGCAAAGTCCGACTGACCCTTGACAATTTTCTAAATATCCCTGGGGACTCTAATACTTACTAAAATCCTTTTTTTTTCTTGTAATATATATCTTACAATTATTTATTTTTTTATATTTTTATTTCACTTTTAACTACTTATTTGTGTGTTTAAATAAAAATAAAAAATTGGGGGGTTTCTCATTGTACATAAAATTGTCACGTATTTTACTTTATTTTGCATTGTAAGTTCTTGATACTTGATATTAAACTCTTTATACATTTTTCCAATTTCTCAATCTATAAACTTTAATAAAATGAATAGGTTTATCTAATATAAAAAGATCATAAAATAAAATCAAGAGATTTATATGTTAATTGACTGTCAGTTTATACACACTTTATAAAGCTCTCTGGTTTAAATTTGAGAGCACTTGAAGGGTTAAAACTTGATATTAAAAAATCTCCACCAACCTGATCCAACTTTTTACCAGCCACTTCTATTCCATTTACTTCCAGTACTTCATCATTAACAGCCAAAAGCCCTGTACTTTCAGCTAGACCACCAGGGACTAACCGGGAGATGAAGATTGCAGGTACCTATAAACATAGAATCAAACATGTAGCAAGGAAACAAACAAAAAATTTGTTTAAAAAATCACACATCTACTACAAGCCTACCAATTTTATTTTGCCATAACTAGATGTAGACTCTTTTTTCTTGGTATCTTTTTCCCTTGTTTACTAAGGTTGATCAGTTTTATTAAACAATAAAATTTTTGTAAGGGTAGATAAGAATCCACCTTTAATATAAAAAATTAGGGCAGGTTTCACAAAATGGCCACCAAATGGTCAACTTTTTTTGAATATTTGAAGAAAAAAAAATGTATGTACAAAATGTTGTTTTCTTTACTTGTTTGTGTTTATATGTAATAAAAGTATCAGCAAAATCAATATTGTGAGTTTTTATTTTATTTTAGTGTTGTTTATTATATTTTTTATGCAGTGTAACGTAACAAAGCATGCAGATCCCATTCCCCTTTTTTTGTACCTACTTGAAAAGCTTTAAGTAAAAGTATTAAAAAGCAAAATTAACGCGATTTCTGGATGTTTTTCATTCATGCATATGTTATAATATGCTATACTTGCAATGAAAGTCGTTACATATGTTTATTTTTTTTTTAAACAATTTTTCAAATCTCTTAGTTTTTTTACACCCCGTCTGGAATTTTTTCTTTATTCCCTAGGCTAGGCCTAAAACTCGAACTAAAAATAGATAAGTCATTGTAGATTTCTAAAACTCTCCAAATTTAATCCAAATATATATTAATTCATAAAAACGGCATTATTTTTTAATATTCAGCCTCAAATTTTATTTTATTTGCTAAAAACCATCGGGTGTACATCACAAAAACTTGCTCTGTCAAGAGAACCTTACGTGGTACCGAAAAAGTTGAATCGATTTTTCATTCATTTTAAAATGCACTCGAGTGAATTTTAAAATATAAATCCAATCGGATAGCCGTTTTGTTCTATTTGACGCGTTTTTTTACTTTAAAAATGCGTTTTTCGATTTAATATAATTATTTTACCCGTGTCTGTCTGATATGTTGCCATTAGGGTTTCGTTACACCGCCGAGGACCGCACGCTCGGCCGTTATCGATAATTTACAGTAAAACGCTATTTACGCATTTCTTTTTTTATATCTAAGTTCTTGTATACGATTTTCAATATTATTAAATGTTTTAAAACTAAATTTACGCGAACAGTAATTGTTTAAACATAAAAATAATATCTCTCCATGATTTTCGCTAAAACCACGTTTTAAGTAAAAAATGGCCGCCATGTTGTTTATTTTTCCGGTACCACATATCCTAGGCCTAATGACCTAAGGATGCCAAATTATTAGTTTATTAGTGAAATTAATAACAAAACACAACACAAATGATGATATTTCAAGTATTATAAGTTTATTTTTCATAAAAATATAAAAAAAACACAATATTGTACGTTTTTATAATATTTTGCAGCTGTTTAGTCTCGTGTATTTTTTTGCGCCGGCTAAACTGTGCCAGACGGAATTTCCCGATCTTAAAATTATTAATTATAAAACATTGGAAAGTCGGCTGACTTTCTAACCTTCATATTCAGATTCCTCAGTTTCTAGGCTTTAAAATGATATATAATACAGTGACAAAGCTTAAAATAAAAATTTGGTTTAAAAAGGGAACTTTCTAAAACCTTATTGTGAAACCTGCCTTAATTACTTTTACTGATATTATTAACAATATATTAAGTACTCATCTTCTAATTTTACATATTAAAATTGATTGGAGGACATAAACAAAATGTCATTACCTTTTCCAAACCATGAGGAGTAACTCTGACGCTGGTGCCATCACGAATGTAGAATCCCAACGGTTTGTCTGAACCATTCTTCATCAGCTTTACACGCCTGTGTGTTTCTGGTACAATATCAACATCAATTATAGCAGAGACGCGCCTGAAATCCTCAAGGAGGCTTATCTGTATTCTTGGTCGTGGGGAGGTTTCCGCACTCATTAGCTTTGAAATTGGATTTTTCTTCTTCATAGGCTGAGACCCGTATCCGTTCAATTCTCCGTAACTTTCCCCTGCAGAAAACAGACATACGTTTTTATATATACACACATGTTTAATTAAATATATTTCCTACAAGTAGGGTTGCTGAAAAGACAGTAATTAAGCATAACAACAGCAGAAGGAATCCTACAAATACTCAACATTTTAGAATTGGCTGCATGGTGATTTTAAAAAAATGTCAAAACATTCCCAACTATTTTTCTTATTTAACCACAGTATTCACAAATTGGATACAAAAATTTCCTTTTTAAAATGTTTACCATAACTAAGGCAGACAGAATAAGCTTATCTTAAGAAAGTATACCTTTAGCAGTGGGATTTTAAAAAACAAGACACAATTTTTCATTCTCAACACATCGAACAGAAAAAAAAAATGAAAAAAAAAAACACTTTAATTACCTTTGCGCTGAATCAAAATTTTTAAACCCGGTTTTGCTGTTGAAAGGGCTCTGTTAAAATTGTCATTGTTGTTGATGGGAAGTAAATCCATATGCTGGTCTGTATATGTTATGATGAATGGAATGTCCTGCAAGTGATGCAGATCCTCTAACAGGTGGTAAAAATCATCAAAGATTCTCATCTTTGTTTTGTCAAATGAAAATCTCCTGAACTCTGCATCAAACTACAGGAATAAAAGAAACTTTGTTGTAGTTTGGTGGCTTTATAGATTTTATATGTTTAATAGTAAGTGATATAAAAAACTTCAATCATTCTGCCATTATAAGGAAGATCATAAAACTAGTTTTAAAGACTTTCATGGCCACTCTTGAACATAGTTAAAACATAATAGCAAGTTAACTAACCAATTTACATTTTAAGCCCATTTTTCTTCTTCTTCTTCTATTACTATTAGCCAGACTGCAGAGCTGTTTGCTCTTTTGCAGTCAATGCCAGACAAACATATTTACAAGTCTTTTTCAGTTGTTCAATGCTGCTATATAATGTGTTGGTAAATGTAGGTTGAGGGGGCAGCAAGGTGCATCTGAGGTCGGTTAGCCCAGGGCAGGAAGTGATCCCCAGTTTCTTGTGGGCAGGGGCAACGTTAGGTGGGTGAGTTGGATTTATTCTAAGTAGGTGTGAGTTGAGTGCTATATGTCCTGTTCTCAACTGGAATATGGTGCATTGTTCTTTGCCGGGGAGGAACTTTATGTTGTCTTGTTTGTTGGGCTGATTTATATCTTTGTACATTATTCTTCCAGTTGTTCCCTGAGCCCATTGATTTAGCCATTCCTCCTTAAAGTTGTTTTTTAGCATGTTGCACAGTGTGTTGTAGCTAACAGGTCTTTCATATTGGTCCATGCTAGCTCCCTTCCTAGCCAGTCTGTCAGCTTTCTCATTGCCTGTTATGCCAATATGTCCTGGGATCCATTGTAGTGTTATGTTGATGTTGTATGTGCTTATTAAGTAGTCCAGAGTGTGTTCTAATAGGGTGATTTCTTTCAAGCTTGGTGAGGTTTCGCTTGCTACTGTCTGAGGTGCTGATTGAGAGTCGGTGAAGATGACTATATCTGATGGAGCAAGATGTTTATTATATTTATGTTCTACTGTCTCAAGAGCAATAATCATAGCATCTACTTCTGCTTGAAAGTTTGTGCAATAGTTACCACATGATGCACTTATCTCAAGGCATTTTCTATCAGGGAAGATCAGGTAAGCGCCTAGTCCAGCATTTATTGTGGCTTTAAATGCTGAGCCATCTGTATTGATGTGGATGGCTGTATCTGTATAGCTTTTGATGGTTTCTAGTGCACCTACTTTAAGTTCTAGCGGGTTAGATGTTTTGGTTAGGCTTTTGTTGTTCAAAGATGTTTTGATTCTTGGTTGCCTTTGTCTTCCTCCGGGGGGTAAATGCGAATGTCTTGTGATTGGTTCTCAGTTTTGGGGGAGGTGGTGTTTTTGTTGTAGTTCGTCAGCTATCTGCAATAGGGTCTTTTGTTTCTTTTTGGGGGCTGTTCTGTTGCGTTCAATAAGTATTTTGTTTGGGTGGTCATTCTCCAGTCTTTTGTACCTTTCAACTGCTTCTAAAGCTGCCCTGTCTCGTCTTAGTTGCAATGGCTCAATGTTTGAGTCTATCTCACAGTCTATCTTGGTGTTGATCTCATACCCCCACTGATGAGGCGCAGGGCTTGGTTCTGTATTGTCTATTGTGTTTAGCTGTGTCCGGTTGGCTGTTGTTTGTAGGGGCAGGCAGTATTCTGGTGCTGATTTTATATACCAATGTATAAATTCCTTAAAGTGTTTTTTTCTGCCCCCCATGCAGTGATGGATAGGTGTTTTATAATGTTTAGCCTTTTTGAAGCTTTTTCTTTTAAGTCGGCCATGAAGTTTTTTAAGGGGAGTTTTTGGTCAAGTTTCACGCCCAGGTATGTTGGGTTTTCTTCTTTTTTTAACAAGAGAGAATCTAGTTTTAGGTTATATGTTCTTGCTGCTGTTTTTTTTGCTGATGGTGTACACTGTTTTATCTTTATTTATATTCATTTTCCAAAGCTTAGTATAAGTTGAGATAGTGAGCAGTGCTTTGTTTAGTTTGGTTCTAGTTAAAACTGGATATTTTTCTGTTGTCCAAATTAGAAGGTCATCTGCATATACTGCTTTGTTTACTGTGATGAGATCAGGTAGGTCATTGATGAATACTAGGAAGAGGGTGCAACAAAGGGCTGATCTTTGAGGGTGTCCTTCCTCCGGGGTCTTTTTTGTAAAAAATCGCTCCTTCAAAAATAGTCTGGATAGTTCTGTTTTGGAGGAAGGCCTTTATCCACTGATACATTTTTTCATGTATTCCCATCTTCCTCATCTTCATAAACAGTCCTAATCTCCATACTCTATCGTATGCTTGCTGGAGGTCGATGAAGACAGCGGTGGTATGCTTGTTATTATGGAAGCCTTCTACTGTTTCTTGCATGAATCTGTACAGATGGTCTTCAGTTCTGCTTGCTTTCCTAAATCCTACCTGTGTGTTGTGCAGTGATTTTGTGCACTCCAGCCACCAGTACAACCTAGCGTTGACCATTTTTTCAGCTAATCTGCCTTTTGTTGATGTTAAGGAGATAGGCCTATAACTTTTTCAATCACCAGGTGGTTTATCTTTCTTGAGTATGGGTATGATACTTGCTATCTTCCATTCTTTTGGCAATGATCCTGTCATCCAAGTAGTGTTGATGTATTTTAGTAAAACTTCCTTAGCTATGTGGCCTAGTCCCTGTAGCATTTCATTTGTTATTCTGTCAGGTCCTGGGGACTTCCTAGTTTTGAGGTTTTTTTTAGAGCTTCATTTAGTTCTTGTTGTGTAAATGGTCTTTCAAAAGTGTTTATGTTGGCTGATGGGCTTTTCTCTTGTTTTTTCAATAGTTTTTAAAGGTTTTATCAAGGTGCTTTCTCGGCTGTGTTTTGTTTGTGCTTGCAAAATGTTTGTTGAAGATCTCAGCTTTTTTTTGTTCTCTGTTGCTAGGGATTTCCCATGGGTCATGGGTCTTGGGTTGCTTTTAGTCTTGTTGCCTGCTAACTGGTGTAGAAGTGCCCATGCCCTGCATCCATCCTTTCTAATGTCAAGGTGTTCACATGTTTTGACCCACTTTGCTTTTTTATTGACTTTTATGTAATATCTGATTTTAGCTGTCAGTTTATTGTAGCTTGTTTTATTTTATTTTGATAAGTGTTTTTCAGCCTTCTTTCTAGCTTTGGCTCTATCTTTTACTATGGATTCTAGCTCTGGGGTGCAGAATGGTGAGTATTTTTTTGTATTGTTTGTATATGTTTTTCAGCTGCTCTGAGAATTATGTTTACAATATGTGAATAAGCAGTAGTATTTAAAGACTGCTCTGGAAAGCTTGACAGTTCTGAGTCAGTTTCTTGGGCATATATGCGGTCCAGTTAGCTCTCTTGTAGTTCCAGAAAGTTTTTCTCTGTTTCTTGCATTCACCTGATCTTCCTATGTTGATTAGGATGGGTCTATGGTCACTGCCCACATCATCGAGCACTGTATATGTATGTTGATTTATGATGTCTGTTGATATTAGTGTCACATCTGGTCTGCTGGTTGTATTGTGTGCCCTGTGTAGAAAAGTTGGTGGAGAATCCTTGTTTTGTAGTAGCTGAAGGTTTGTTGAGTTGACAATATCCTCTAGGTCTTTTCCTCTGTTGTTGTAGCTTGAGTAGCCTAGGGTTGGTGTATGGGCATTAAAGTCTCCTGCAATAATTGTTCTAGAGTGGTAGGGGAGCTGTATGTCAATTCTTGCAGTTGACAATGGGGGGGCAATACATATTTCTTAGTGTGTACTTCATTCCTCCTCTCCAAAGAACTATGTCTTGTATGTCAAAGTCTGAGCAATTGTTGTTGTTTAAGCCCATTTAATTAGCTTAAAAAAGTTTAATGCAGCAATTACAGTACTCGAAGAAATAGGTCAGCTCCCTTAATTGACCCTCCACATTCATTTAGGTAAATGTCAAGCTTGTAGCCTGAGGCCACTAAATACTACTAGCATATGGTTAGCAGTTTATATGGACATGTGCTACTTGGTAATTGGATGTTGCAATTCAATTATTATTATGTGAAATGTACAGCAGCCTTAGTAGTGAAGTTTAATTAAACTAAGGCTTTTGGAAAGAGAAAAACGTTCCTATATTTGAAACATTCTGATCAATATATATATTAACTGTGTATTTATTAAGTTAAACAGACAGAAATTAAGCTAGAAAAAAAAAAAAGAATGCAAACCAAATAATGATACGGGTCAGGCTCGACATATTCTTAAAAATAAAAGTTAAATAGGCGTAATTAGGATTAGTACCGGTATGCCATCAGATAAACTACCCGACCAAATTCAGCTTGCACTAACAATATAGAGATGCAATGCATTATTTCCCCCCCCCCCCCTATTTTAATTTGAAAAATACTGGGTTTTTTTTTATTCCACAGTAATAAAGATGAGAAATGCTATAGAAAAAATTTTTTCTGTGCCTTTTTTTAAGCAATACAATGACCTGATTTCTCCCTAAAGGTTTCCGCCGCCTTAGTAGGAATTCAATTAATCTATTTATTTAAATTGTACATGGTTGCTATCCATAGGCCTATCTATATAGAATACCATATTGGAGAATATCCATATTGTGTTGCAATATAACTTAAAATTATCATGATTTTATACTTAAAAGCTCTGTAAACATTAATGAAAAATTCCCTAAAAACCATGTTTTTTTATAGTAAATTTATACAGATCCTTTATATGCATTTATATTTAGCCTTCCGAAGATTTGGCCCATTGCCACCCACATCCTAACAAAAATAATAATACAAAATCATCGTTAATATAAGGGGCACATATTTTGGCGTAACAATGAAAATATTACTAAAAAATTTAATGCCAAAGTGATAGTATGCTGTCCATGGTTGTATGCAAAAGTATTAACTATATTGTATAAAGAAAGAAAGAAAAAGAAGTAAATTGTATTTATTTATATTATGTTGTTCATGTGCATTTTTCTTATGCATTAACAGTCCAAAGATTTTACCCCTTGCTACAACCCAGAACAAACTATAGCGCAGTAAAGCATGATTAATCATGTATGTTCAAAAGAGATTTACCAATGCACACCATAGAGTGGAAAGAAAAAAAAAAGTTTTAAAATGATTTTTGAAGGCTAGGGTGATGTTTTAGGGGGGAACTGTCTGAAAATTTCAAAGAATGTGTTGCCCAGGGCTTTATCATTACTATAAGCCAAGTTTCACACCGATAAGATGAAGGGAAGTAGTTCCATTAGCCTTTTGAGAGAAAAGTCAGTGTGTCACCAGAAAGTTATGCAAAGTTAATGTAAAGGATTTAAAAATAGGTAATACTGTCACTCAAATTGTAGATTAAAGCCAGAATTTGTTTTCTAAGGATAGGGAGGGTGTACCTGACATCAGTTGAGGATAGTAAAGATGGCTAGGCAGTTAGATGGCCTCAATCCCCTAGTATAATAAATATATTGCCAAAAACTAGTCAATCTACTTATCTGACTCTATGGACCAAAATTTAACCTGGTGACACAACACATCGCATAACCTAATGACATATCATAGTATATATAGTTATATAGTCTAAGGCTAGTTCAAACTAGTTGCAGAAACAGTGCAATTTGAATTACCTCTAGTTGTATATAGGCTATTTAATAAAAGAATTTTAGTCAGTTACTTTAAAGTTTATCCAAGGGTCCTGGGTTCGAATCCTGGTGCAGGCTAGCATTTTTTCCCAGGATTTGAGGGTGTTCCTTAGATGGGGTAAAGTTAAGGCGGCTGTGCATAGTGCTGGCCATACAATCACCTAGTATGCCGTGGCCACGGGAAATGGTGAACGCTGCTTCACCGGCCCTTTGGATCAATTTGGTCAGACAGGATACTTCTTTTTTTTACTTTAAAGTTTATATTTTATAATTTATATATATTCTATTCTATAATCTATAACTATAAGTAGGCCTTTATTATCTTGTATGTTACAGACGCTCCTTCTATAAAAAAGATTACTGTGTGCTCATCCTCATTTTGAGTCTAGCTTTTTTGCATTTTGATTAGTGTCTTAAATTTTAAGTTACTGGTTTTCCTGACCTATATTTAAATATATATGTATGTTTAGTATATTTGTTTTCTTCATATATTAACTACAATTTAAACAATGACAATGAGTGCCAATGATGATACAAAAGTGTGACAGTCTAAAGTCTAAGCCAGACATCAATAATAATTTTACATATATATTACTGACGCTCCTTATCTTATATATAGAAGGTTTTTGCCTTATACATATTATATATGATACTTATCCGAGGCTTGAGTCTATTGGTAGTGACTCTAGTCTTATCTTACATTTTGATTACAATAAACGTTTTAAAAATTAAATGATGTTAAATTGTTTTAATCACCCCAAGCGCATATATTTCCATCAACATAATTTTCCCCCCTCCATCTCAAGCACAAATGTTTCCACCTGCCGATGCAATTCCCTGTGGCCCAAGCATTATATAATTTTGCTCAATGGAGGGTGTCTATTGAAAGAACAAAAATAAGGATCTGGCCTTTCAACTTAGTCTCAGGCAGATTGTTTATTCGCTCTAGCTGAATAGTAGAATTTATTTCGCTTTAAAAAAAATTGAAAGCATGGTTTTAATGGGCAATACCAAGTTACCTGCTGCTATTATAGACTTGGTTGATTAAACTTTTCCTTATGAATTAATATTACAAAAAAATACAATTATTTTATTAATTAGATTATTGTAAAAAGATATGTTGTTAAGTTTAAACCAAATTACTCTAAAGGCTAAAGGAATACATCTTATAAGTTTACAGACGTTCCTTCTAAATAGAAGATTATTACGTCCACTAGGCCCAAAACTCCTGCAGGGCGACAGGGATCCGTCGGTGTCAGGGATAGAACCCGCGACCTGTCAGTTGGTCTTTTGGTTGACAGTCCGGTGTTCTAACCACTGGACCAGCCAGTTTCATAATACATGCATGTTAATATCACACAAACAAAGAAGTAAACATTTAATTTCAGAACCCTTTTGATGTTTCAGCCATTCTAAAATAACATATGCGCCAAGGGGATTAATTAGTAAAATAACAGTTGGTAGGCCTAATCTAATGGCAATGGAGGTATGCATAGCAGATTATAGCAAGAAAGTAGGTCGGGGCAAGAAGGGTTTTAAACTTGCGTTAGTTAGTCTACTACTGTCTTTAAAAAAAGTCATAAACTTTAAGGTTTAAAGTTTTATATTTATAATTTATAGTAGCCTATTTAGTAGGCCTGCTATTAATATTAAATTAAAAATGTAAAAGTCAACTTAAACTTAAAAGTTAAGTCTTAGTCTTAGTTAAAATTTAGTAAGTGGCTATGGCTAAGTAGTACCTACCCTAGTGACTAGTGACCCTAGGTCCTAGGCTTAGGGTGTCCTAGGCTAAGTTTTTAAACTTTAAATCAAAGGGTTGAAAGGGTCAAACGTAAATAAGTTTACCTTTAAGTTTTAAGCCTAGATAATAGATTAAAAGTTAACATATAAACCTGTAAATAACAGGCAAACACTGTCCACTGTCAAACAGGTTCCAGGTCCTTTTACATTTACAGGTTAAGTCAGTTAACTTGAGTTAAGTAGCCTCCTAAAGTCTAAGTTAAGTTACAATTATATAGAGAATAGTTCTGAATAGGGGCCTAATATTTTTCATATCATATATATTATAATTATATAGTAGGCTAATATAGATATATGATATAAAATATAGTTACTATAATAGTATATAATATTAATATAGGAATATAGTTATATAGGCCTAGTTACTATCTATAGTATAGTATAGGCTAATTATAATAGTAGGCCTATAGCCCTGGCTATAGTATAGTATAGCATATAATATATAATTTAAAGATATTAAATATTAAAGATTAAAGAAAAGATAGCTAAGCTTGAGAAATACTTTAGGCTTAGGCTTAGGGTTTAAACGGTTTAATAGTTAATAATAATAGGTAGGCCTACACAGTGACAGTGTTGCAAATGTAGCTTATATTTGTAGCTAGGATTTAGGCCTATATTATTTATATAAAGTTAAAATGACAGTCCCAGAGATTTGTATTAGTATTAGTACTAAAAAATAGTATTAGTAGATCTGCTCAGACTGCTGAGAGTGAGAGAGTGAGAGGATTACCTTACCTTGCTTTTTATTTCCACAATTCCGCCATTATATCGTAAAGCTCCTCTAGAACTTCTTGACATTTTCAATAATTAGCTTATTAACACCGCTTAGCTACATTTATTAAAAGAAAAAAAGCTGAATTTGCAATTAAGTTAAGTTCAAAAGGTAAATTTTGTTCAACAAGTGTATATAAACATTGGTAAAGATTCGATCATTGCTAAAGGTGTCGACTTCTGCTTCCGCAAGATGAATATAACATAACTAATATAGACAAAAATCTATGACGTCATCACAACTTTTTTTTTACCATCGAAGTTTGTAAAGTGAAAATTTATATTCGCTCTTTTTGTTCGATTATTCTTTTTATATTTGCTTTTCTTGTTTTTTTTTTTTTTGTCATAATACTTATCTACACAAACATTTATAGACAGACAGATTTGACAGATGGACAGACTGCGACTGATAGATATCTTATCTTATCTTATACATTACACATACATTATACATAGATATAGGGCCCATAGATAGGCAAACCGACAGATAAATGGACAGGTAGATAGATAGTTAAGATAGTGAAGCCGGCTGGGCCAGCGGATAGTTCAGCGGACTGTCAAGCAAAAACCAACTGACAGGTCGCGGGTTCTATCCCTGCCACCGACGGATCCCTGTCGCCCTTTTGGGCCTAGTGGACGTAATAATCTTCTGCTCCAAGGTTGTGAATATTTATACTAAAGCTGATAAGCGGATGGCAACTTATCTAACGTAGGACGTAGCCCAGCTCCGTGCAAGGAGCAATGTGGAAACCGTATTAATCAGATATGGTTGCCATTTGCTGATGATGCCGCTCTAGCTTCACACACGGAGGATGGGCTCCGACAACCAATTGGTCAGTAAATTATCGGAGGCTTGCAAAGAATTCGGCTTGACAATAAGTCTTTACAAGACCAACATTATAAGACAAATTTAAGTAGGCCTATAGCTTGATGAACAAAACTACCTTCCAACAATCTCCATTGAGGGAAAAACCTTGGATGTTGTTAGAGTAGCAACATCTCAAGCACACTTGTCCCAAATTGTCACTGGGCAAAGAAATCCAAATCAGAATTGGACAGACAGCAGCCTTATAATGGCAATAAGCTCAACCTAAAAAATAGAGTGTGTGACAACGCAAAACTCACGGTACCGAGAGCCGAGAGGACGAAAACCTCTGAGTAGGCCTACCAGGCCTGTGTGCTCATAACACTAGAGCTCCTCTATGGAAGCGAGACCTCGGCTACCTATAGTTACCTACCCAAAGTAAACAAAGCAACAACAGCTTTCACACGAGATCGATTAACACATATGTGTAGGTGCTCGGGAAAAGAAACATAACTGAGCATAAACCCTATTATGAGTAAGAGGCGCATGCTGTGAATAGGCCATATCACTTCTGTAGCCTACCCATGGGACTCAATGCTAGTGAAGTTAGTAGGCTAGAACACTTTTATGTTCCCAATCCCATTACTAAGAGTACAACGGTATGGGTTATTAATGCATGACTGCATGAGCGAGAGTCGACCCTGTTGCGCATCCGATATTTCATTGGCGAGAGCCGCCGAGACTCGGTGGGGAGGAAGATACGTGTACAGCAGCCCAGAGCGTTGACATTGCAGAAATGCGAGCGATTAGAGCCACCACGATATATATAGTGAGCCCGTGGTGGGATAAAGCAGAGTAGTAGTGCATATGACTGCGACATGCCACGTTGTGGCTAGTCACGGATATGGCCTTGATGTGCCCGCCCCCCTTTGATTCACCCCTCTCCACGTTACTATAGGGCCGGAAAGTTCGCCCGTGTTTTTTTTAAGACATCGCCTGCCGATTTTGAATGGGCCTGGTTTCAAAATTCAAGGAGCGTCTGGAACATAAAACATAATAACATAATATAAATTAAGAATTAGATAATTGGGTGTTTATTTATCTAAATAGAAATATAGCTTTGACAGAATTTTGGGTTAATTTGTATGCATCGCTTCTTTCTTTTAATGTCAATAATAAAACATTGACAAACATTGAAAATTAAGACGTAGGCTACATGTAGGCCTACTGGGTTTTTTTCTGAATTCATTTTATGGGTTGTTAAGTTATTTTCCAATTAAAAAGTTGGATCATCCATGTTGATGACTTGTATTTGTAGCTGTAACTCCATTTGACGAGTCACACACATTTATATATATTTTTTTTTTGATATGGCTAATCATTCCACTAAAAAACCCAAAACAGATGATTCACACAATGGACCATCATTATTTTCTAAAGCTTTAATCTCAGAGTATCAATGGCAGGATAAGGTACAGATTGACTGAGATTGATTCGTGTTGAAGTGTTGCCAGTGTTGGGAGTGTTGACGTTGAAATATTATTTAAATTATTATTTTAAATTAGGCATTAACTAAGTTTCATTAATAATGATAATGAAATTACATTAATGATAATGAATGAGGGCAAAGAGTAAAGTAGTAATACTACATAAGGCATTAAACTCTAACTTAGAAATACAACCCAATAATAGCAATAACAATCTGTTGCAAAGCTCAGAATAAACATAGAGTCATAGAACATAGTATAGAGACAAAAGAAACACTCTCATTGTCCCTTATCTTATGCAAGTTATGCCTCTATCTGCGAAAACAAATGCATATAAGTATAAGTACTCTTTCTTCCCGAGTGGCATTCGGGCATGGAATGGGTTGCCTGAACAAACCAGGAAAACCAGTAACTTAACATCATTTAAAACTAATAAAAATGCAAGAGTAGACTCGGACCACGGATGAGCGTAAGACGCAATAATCTTTTTAATAGAACGAGCGTCTGTAATGTATAAGATAAGAATATGAAAAACATGTGTAAACTATTTTAAAAAAGTAGACGTTTTTGATAAAACCAAATAGGCCTACTATAGGCCCTACACGGTAAAGAAAATCAGTCAGCTGTTGAGTGCTGAGCTGCTATTAAAATAGTACACCTGAATGTAAAAAAAACAAGGTTGGCCCGGGTTCTAGCTAGACCCCTCAGCCGCCAAAAATCCTCCGCAAAATGAAATAGTCGCCGTAACGTAATGTTTTTTTGTTTCTTAAATTTCATAGCGTTCCGTTTAAATTAACAGCCAATGGAATGCATTCTTTCACTGTATTAGTAGAACAGCATATAAAACTTTTTTGTTTTCTTTTGTTTAAAATAACACTTTTTCTGAAGTATTGTAAGATTGTTTTATTGCTGAAGTTTTATTACTTCATTATTGGCCAGGCCTTCTATCTAGAAGGAACGTCTGTAAACTTATAAGAATTTCAGCCAAATATTTCGTAATCAGCCGCAAATGTCAATTTACAAAGAAATTTGGCTAATCCGGATATCAGCCGAAAAATTATGTCAGCCGAAATTTAAAAAAAAATTTGGCTGGCAGGTCTAGTTCTAGCCCTACTGTTGACCAATCCAAGCCCCTGCAGGAGTTTTAGGCCTAGGACATAATAATCTAGAAGAAATGTCTTTACTATTTAGGCCTGGGCCTATCACATCTCTCATGTTATGATCTCTGTGTTGTGTGTGCATAATCGAATGTACAATAACAAAGTGATATTTGTAACATCTAATGTCTTAATTTCTCTTATAAATTGGTGTAATGGTGAATAAAGGGTGGTAATTTCATGTCTAAAAGTAAAAGGTTTAATAATATTAAAAACCGTATTCAGATGGTCGTGATCAGGAGATCAACAAAGCAGGACATTTATAAAAACTTGTAGGCTACAAAAATAATTACCCTTTTATTAGTTTTTTTAACTTAAGTATTAAGACCACTGAACTGTGATATAGAATATAGGGAATATTTTAAAATTTAAAAAAAAATCAAATAAGATGAAAATGATGATGTTAATGAATAAATATCTTCAAAAATAATAAAATATTTACTTACATTTTAAATATCTCAGTAAGTATGTTGTTATTAATGGAGGACGCTTTTCCATTGCCTGTGTAGGCCTAGTGTTGTACTTGCAAACTCTTTGAGAGCTATTACTTTTGTCACACTAATTGAATCTTCTTGAGAAGATGGAATTGAATTGTCGTTGTCATAATTCTGTCATCTAGCATTATCTGTGTCATTGGAGCACAAAACCCTTCAGTTTGACATTGTCCTAATGGGCAGTTGCCATTGTCAGTAAGGTGTACCAGTTCAGCATATAGCTTGTCATTTATAAGAGTTTTTTTGTGGCCAAATGTTTGACCAAGCAGATAGTATGGGAGGGGTGGGGGGGGGGGGGGCTGTGCTACAAGGGAACTTTTCACTTGTTTTGATTTGTATTTACCGGAACATGTGTTATGTAGGGCCCTCAGTCTAAAGATAATTGTTGATATTGGCAGGAAAGTTTGTGATAAGTGTCACTTTTGATGAAAGTTTGGAGGTAGTTCAGTCCATCTTTGGGTTGCCTCTATTCTCATTACTGTTTTGACTTCTTCTGTCTGTTTTTGTCTCCCTCTGACCTTCCCCAGGTTGTGTCCGGGGATCCATGATTAAAGAACCAGTTTTTTTTTTGTCTTGTTTTTTTTCCTAGATTGGTTGATGGGAGCGTTTGTAATTTTTAGGGGCTGAGTGGGTGTTTTGCCAGTATACTTGCTGCTGGTTTTATGGCTTTTTTTTCTGATCTGAAATTGTCTGATAAGCAACCCGAGACAGTGTTTTTTTCTAAGGTAATTAGGTATGTGGGCATCTCCATTTTTTCCAACATCTGTATATATAAAATGAGACTGTTTGTCCCCATACGGATCCCCATTGGTCAATTTGAAATCATGTGAGTTTGTGTCACTGACCTTTTTAGGCCTAGGTCTATATAGTATCTAATAATTTGTTCACATTGGACATGTGTGTTCGTTAGCTCAGTGGTTAACGTAGCGGACTACTATGCGGGCGAGCCTGGTTCGATTCACCAGTTAGACTATACCTTTTTTTCTACAATTTTTTTTTTCAAAGTTTTAAAAACAAAAGACATTGTAATTGTACGGGCAATTTAGATTTTTGTTAAATAAAAATACTTGCCTATTTTTTTTACCCGATTACAATATTTATTTTAAATTACTTTCCTAAAAGTCTTCAGTAAAAAATAGTAATTTAAATATTAGATGTATAGCTTTCTTTTAATCGGAGTTTATACAATTTTTATCTGCACCTTATACAGTCCCTGTTTTTTTTTCACCCGGGCAACGCCAGGCAATGTAGCTTGTAATCAATAATATTGCCTTTGTAACTGAAATGGCAGTTGGCATCCATTAGTCTCGTGAGATGACAGAATTGAGTGTGTCCTTGGGGAGTGTGGGCACCCGGCCCCAAGCTTTCTGCTGTGGCTGTACAAGCCCACACGCGAGTGATTGAAATATACAATAAACATCCCTATTCTAAACACAACAATATTGTGCTCAGGCTTATTTATTGTGGTTTGAGTCTTATTGACTCTAGCCTTGCATTTTGGTTAGGGTTTTAAACACTGATCTATAAAAAGAATGGATTGGATCTGGAAACTATATTCTTGAAGCCAAAATCAATAGGCTTTCATGTGACCTTCTCTTATTGATAAAATAATGTTTCCTAAACGAGGACCTTTGAATACATTTCAAGTGAGACTTAAATACATTTCAAGTGACTTACACTGTTTTCAATTTCAAGTGACTTTTTTTTTTTATCATATAGATTTGTTATAATTATAGGTGGTTTATATTATTCCTATTATTATTATTCGCTTATATGAATAAGTGAATAGTGTAATCAATTTTAGCCTCAATTTGCACATACAAATGTATCAAAGAGGTGCTATCCATTCTTTGATGTTATGCTGCTAGTTTTCCTGGTTTGTTCAGGCAACCTAATTAATGCCTGGGTGACACTTGAGAAAAAGGAGAATTTATATGCCATTGTCCTTACATATTAGGGAATAAGTATAAGAAAAGTGTTCTTATCTCTATGTATATCTGAGTATTTTGGTAAACCCAATCTGCAATCACATAAAATCATTATTTTTTAAAACTCTTTTCAAACTACAATACTAGACCACAGCTAAAATAAAGTCTTAAAAATCATGGTCAAACAATATATCTTAGCTTAAAAGATGAGATATTTAGAGGTTATATATTTTTTATGAATTAGTTCCAACAAAGTCTAAATATCTCAGTTGCACAATACAACAGAACCTTGTTATCCTCAGGTGATATTATTATATCAATATATATATAAATATATATATATAAAAATATATATATAAATATATAAAAATATGTTTTTATAGATACAGGGCTGTAGAGTCGGGGGACATTTTGGGTACCTGGAGTCAGAGTCGGCACACAATGCACCGACTCCGACTAATAAATTTAGATTGGAATGTTTAAAAAAAGCAAGTCTAAATGTCCCAATTCACAAAAAGTTATAATTAATTACTTCTCTACTCTGTAAGAATAAAGACCAATGCATGCAGTGCCTCACGTAACCGCAAAACGAACACATTAAGTGACCGTGAAGAAGCATGCTTTTCATGTGCCTGACTATTTGGCAATACATTCGCATATTAATACAGAGGAGTCGGAAGTACACAAAACTGAGGAGTTGGATTTAGAGTCAGAACATTTATCTACCGACTCCACAGCCCTGTTTAGATAGACATGTATTAGCATATTTATTAAAAAATTATGTGTTTACTTTTTCTCTTTGGTCCTTATAGGATGAGTTTTTGGATGTAATTTATTGGATGCGACAGATCTTGGGTCTTTTGCTTGGAATTATTTGGGGCATCATACCATTAAAAGGTTTCATTGGATTAGCACTGTAAGTTGAACATACTGAATTGTTGTGTGTTAAAAGTTTTTGATATACATATATATATAGATCTATATTTATTATCTTGTAAAATTAAATAAACATTATATTTCAATTTTAGTGTTTCCATCATTATATTTATATCCATTTAAATTATATCCATTTGTTACAAACATTTGAGACAGTGCATTTCATCATAGGGGGACGTGGTGGCTGAGTGTCAGCGCATTCAGCTGACATATCAACGGTCCTGGGTTCCAATCATGGTTAGATTTTTTTGGGGTCTGGAAGGTGTCCCTGAGACTATCCAGCTGGGATGAGTACCTTACATCAGTTGGGGCAAAGCAAAATGAAGATAAGCATATTACTGGCCACACCATGTATGCTGTAACCACATAAACTGTTAAACCCTGCTTCACCGGCCCTATGGATCAATTAACTCTTACTTTACTTTACATTTTATTATCTGCTGTGAGCTAGCTTTCTAATTAGTATCGCTGCAATAGATTATGTTATTTAAAAAAAAGGTTTTTATAGAAGTCAACTCTTATCATTGGATATTCACAACTTAATTTTCTCTAACACTGTCATATAATCAGGAATTTAAAAAAATAAATCTTTTTCAACAGATATATAAAAAATATGTACTAAATTAGCTAAAAATTTGGTAAATGTTTGTCACGCAAAAGTTCAGCCCCTTCCCTCCTTGGTATTTGGTAAATATTTGTCACGCGAAAGTTCAGCCTCCCCCCCTGCACAAAATTTCTGGCTTCGCCCCTGCCGGCCATGGATATAATAATGAGAAAATGTTATCTTTGCATCTTCCGATCATCACTACGGGCGTAATAACAAATTACTTGTGTTGTTGTTTTTCTTATAATATTTAATTAATGCACAACTTGTTAATGAGTAGGCCTGTATAAAACAAATGTTTGAGATGCAAATATTGTGCTTTTTAAATATAAAAAATGTGGGGTCTATTAAAATAGTACCTATGTAGGGCCAAGTAATAATATGTATCAATAGTATTATGTAGTAAAGAAATTTAAAAAAAAAATTATTTACTGCCTGAACAAACCAGGAAAACCAGTAACTTAACATTATTTAAAACACTAATAAAAAAATGCAAGACTAGACTTAGACCACGGATGAGCGTAGGATGAGCGTAGGACGTAGCAATCTTCTTTATAGAAGGAGCATCTGTATATGATAAGAACTCTAATAAATGTATTCTAAAAAATTGTTAAGTTTCTTGGTTGATGAGATATGTTAGTTAATAGCAGATATTAAATATGTTTTAATGTGTTTAGTAAATAAATGACTATAGTTAACTGTTAGATTTATTGCAAGCCATTTTCAAATACTTAGAAACTTTATTATACCGAATTTGGTCTAATATTAATTTTCGTTATTAATACGCGTTGATTTTTTAAGTAACCAAATGAGAGAGATGTTAGATAACATTTTCAAATAATTAACAAGATGGAAAAAATATAAATAAAAAAGAGATTCAACAATTGAACAATTTTAACACTGTGAAAAAATTAAAATAGAAAACTATATCAACAAGGATGAACAATACTATTAGTCCCTAATCAGTGAACAATCTGTGTGAAGTTTAAAAATGTTCTTCACTTCTTCTTGACTGATGATACAAATTGAAAATAGGCCTATGATCCTTCGAAGCCGTTTTTCATGTTACAAATTTGTTTGTTACATGTCATAACCTCAGCATGGCTAATAATATCATGTCGACGGAATCAAAAGACTTAGACCTGGTCTAGTATTTAAAAGCAAACAACATAACCGGATCATCACTCGCATACGCAAAGATGAACACATTAGGCTAGCGCATAGGTTCTCAACCTTTTTCGGCTCATCGCCCCCTTTAAAAAAAAAAAAAATTCCACTCACCGCCCCCCCCCCCCAACTTTCTTTTAGCGCTCACTTCCCCCCCCCCCCTTCCGCCCATCTGGACTATAGTTTCCGCAGTATTTTTAGGCGGACTAGACTTTTTGTGTGATTAATTAACTTTAATAAAACTCAAAAGAAACATATTTTAAGAATTAATGAATAAAAAAAAATGCCTTAACAAAAGGTTTAAAAAAATAAATCAATGTGAATCGTTTGCCTGGTGTGTTGCTAGCAATTTGTCTATTTTTGTATCAATTTTGGTTGCAAAAGCCTTAGGTCTAATAATCAGTAAGCTTAATATTTGTTATATTTTACAAAACAGAACTTGTTCGGCATCATTATTGAATCAAATGTGGTTAAAGGGAGATAATTAGCCCGTTTTATTTGAGCTAATATTTCTGTTGTGTTTTTCTTTTATAAACAATAAATGGCTTACAATTTATACGTTTAAAATGATCAAACTGTAAAAAAATATTTTAAAATTATATAAATATTATATGACTAAGAATTTATATGTATATTTTCAAGCATTACAATAACTACCCAGTTTGTATTATTAGGCCGACTACTTATCTATACCGCTTAACAATAGTGAATGTGTTCCATCTATTGTCGTTTTAAAATACATTAAGGACATCTCGGTTAAACTGAGATCAAAATATCATTAATATTAGCAGATGTTAGGGCGACAGTGATCTGTTGCATGGTTGACAGTCTGATGAACCAACCACTCGACCAGCCGGCCGCACGCTATATTTGCCAAATACAGATCCCTACTTTACCGAAAAGTCACTGCGATTCCTATTTCTTATTAATAATATAATAATCAAAATATGTAGGCATACTGTTGAGGGATATCAGATATTTAGCGGCACCTGCGTTTACATCAATTTTCATCCTCCAAAAACTAATTGATTCATATAGCTGGGGTGTTAAAATATATCAGGTACGTTATACTGCCCACTTGCCCTTCACCGCCCCCGGGAATGTCAGCGCCCCCCTAAAGCTTCTCACCGACCCCCGGGGTGCGATATCGCCCCCGTTGAGAACCTATGGGCTAGCGGCTAGTCATTAGGCTAGTCACAGAAATTAGAATGTTATCACGGCTTGATATGTAAATAGTCCAAAGTGAACAAACATCGTGTTATAATGATAGTAGGCCTACCTACCTACAATTTGGTTTGAAATCTTAGGCCCTGCTACTACTACTAAACAACAAACACCAATTATCCCAGGGTAATTATTTACCTGCGTTAGCCGACGATTTTTTTTGGTTCACTGTTAAAGATTTTTAAAGATCCATGCCAAATTCGCACAAATCCCGTCAATAAATTATGTTTTGCAAACGATATTTAGAAATAGAATTTTTTTTTACGCGATTTAAGTGGGGGCCCCTCGATCGTGGCCTCGCCCCTGCCTTCCGACATTGTTGTGTTAGCCTGTGTACAGTGTTGCTGAAGCTGAATGATAACCACGGTAAAGCATTACATTAATTGTGTTAAGTTATAAGCGGATGTCGAATTTTAGACTCGTCGTCTCTGAGGTTCTGGCAACAAGCATATTGATCACGTGTTTAAGATGGACGTTTATTACTAGGGCCATTCTAGACTAGGGCCATCCGTATTAGTAATAAAGATCTATTTTTTGGAAAGAAATCTTACCTTTTAAAGGTAGGACAAATGATTTAAGTAGAATCGCACAATGGAGTCGTCAGTTGCCCGGTTTGAAGAAATCTTTCTTGAGAATGTCTGGCCAACAGTCTCATTTTAGAAAAATTACATGGACATTGCTTCCCTCCATTGTTGGGGTATATGGGTACAGGCAACCGGGCGAACACGTGGTGCTCCGCAGAGCAGTTCGCCCGCTTTGGTCCTCACCTGTCACTCAGCTCTCACCTGTGGCTCCCCGTAGCTGTTAGCATGCAACAGCGGCCATACCCCGGGCAACGGCTTCCAGAAGCCGGCTAAACCAGGTGAGGGTAGCCGCTGGGTCCTAACCTAACCCACGGTGAACTAGGTAGTGTCTACCTGTGCATGCGAAGCCGGGACACATCGGCGGACACTATGATCAACTAGATCTAACGGAGGTGAAAACGACTATAGCGCATTGTGGAGTGCACATCTTGGTCATCCACTGCATCTGAGCCCATCGCAGGTCGTCTAGACGTGCTCTTGCCAATGGCAAGTTGCCAGACTAGAAACAAAATCACTGATTCGCTTCAATTCAATTAAAAAATCACGATTATTCTCCCCGTTTCAAATGTGTCATAGCGCGAAACTCGATTCACCAGAATCAGTTTCAGCAGTGATTCGTGATGATTTCCAGATTTGGAACGTGCTCTAAAATTTGGAATCATGTGGTCCAGCGGTTAGTTCTCCGGACTGTCTACCAAAAACCAACTGACAGGTCGCTGGTTCTATCCCTGCCACCGACGGATCCCTGTCGCCCTGCAGGAGTTTTGGGCCTAGTGGACGTAATAATCTTCTACCCAGAAGAACGTCTGTAAACTTATAAGACAAAGCGTTCGCAGATTTTTTATGTTAAAAAAAAAAAAGAAAGAAACATCCAGCGTATAACGATATTCCAGACTATTGTCCATGGAAGGGATAGTTTATCTGGTTGGGTGAGCTGATTTACTCTTTCGGGGTTTCTCATCTAACTTTGGTCCCCACCTGGCACACAGCTCTCAACTGATGCTCCACGTAGCCGTAGCATGCACTGAGACCACACAACGTGAAACGGCCTCATCTGGACGCCTAAATCATTTGCGGGTAACCGTTAGGTTTTAATCCTAAGTGAAGTAGGCTTTATTTACCAAACATGTGAAGGAGTTACAATGGAAGAAAAGCAATTCTTACTATTTACAAACAACTATTTGTTCGTCAGAGGCAAGAGGGCTGCCAGTCTGACATAGCAAAGGAAAGCAAAATGGAACGCTGAAGAAGAAGGTCATCGTCGAATAAGACAGACGTACATCACACTCTTAAACGGAGCGTATGGGTGGTTTCCACACTTCGCCGGTTTAAGCCCCATGGGTACAGAAGTGCAGCGTTCACCAGTTTCTTTGGTCACTGCATACTAGGGACACCCTCCAGACCCATGAAAAAAATTCTAGCTTTAGCCACAATTCGAACCTGGACCTTCGATACGCCAACTGAACGTGCCGCGCTCGTCCACCGTACCTCGTTTTATTTAGATCTACTTGAGTTTCAAATACATTTCTGAAATCAAGGAGAGATTTGAGATCGGGCGATAGTTATTGCAGTCATTCATATCTAAGCCATTTTTCTTCAGGAGTGGCTTAATGATCGCAGTCTTCAATGGGCGTGGAATTTTGGCAGACAGTAGGCAAGTGTTTATAATACGTACCAACACAGGAAGTAGAATGTCTATGCATGTCAACACAATTTTGGTAGGGATGGGGTCAACAGTAGAATATGTAGGTTTAGATGATAGAATAATACGTTTAAGTCCTTCCTCACAAACAGGGACGAGTTTCTCTAGTGGGATACCTGCGAGAACATCATCCACTAAGGGCAAAGAATCACGCAAAGGGCAAAGAATCATTGAGACAATACGGGACTTTTTGTTTGCAGATGACTGCTCCCTAATAGCCTTCACGGAGGCAGACATGCAGCGCAGTATGGACCTGTTCTCAGCGGCATGCACCAACTTCGGCGTAACTATCTCAACCAAGAAAACCGAGTTTTTGCACCAGCCTGCTCCCGGATGCAAGCACACTGAACCTTCCATCACTGTAAATGGACTAAAGCTAAATAATGTTGACAGGTTCACATACCTCGGCAATACCCTCTCCCAGTCTGTTCATATAGACGATGAAGTAAATCTCAGGATAGCCAGAGCCGGTTCCCCCTTTGGAAGACTGCGGTCTCATGTTTGGAATATGAGTGTCATTAAGCTGCAAACCAAACTAAAAGTCTATTCAGCTGCCGTTCTACCAATTATTCCCTTCGCATGTGAAACCTGGACCGTGTATAGCCGTCACGCCAGGAAGCTAAATGACTTCCATCTGAGCTGCTTATGAAAGCTGACACGGGTCAGGTGGCAGGACAGGGTCCCAGATGCTGAGGTCCTTGCGTGGACCGGCATGTCAAGCATATACACTCAACTGGCAAACGCCCAGCTCAGACGGGTAGGCTATGTTGTGCGCATGCCAGAAGTACGACTGCCCCAAAAAATCTTCTATGGTGAACTAGTCGTAGGAAATCGATCGCGAGGAGGGTAGAAGAGAGGTATAAAGACACCCTGAATGCCTCCCTCAAAAATCTGGAAATTCACCCAAACCATTGGGAAAGACTGGCTGAGGACCGATCCCCTTGGCGAGGCATGACCGCCAATGGAGCAGCAGCTCATGAGGAAAAAAGGCGAAGGGTCGCAAATGCAAATCGTCAACTTAGAAAGTCCAGAAAAGACAGCCCCTCTACTGCCGGCCAGCAGGCCTCGCATCCATGCGCCCACTGCGGCAAATTTTTTCAGGCAAGAATAGGCCTCACCAGCCATCTTCGTACCCATAAGCAACTATGACACTGACAAAGGATGGTCCTCTTCGCAAGCGATGGACAATCATCATCATCACCTATAGTATAGGACTTGTGCTACCGGGTGACAGTGCAGGTATACGGGCGAGCCACCACGATAATGATTCTGTATCTCTGCAATAGATTATGTCATTTAAAAATAGGGTTTATATAGAACTCAACTATACAATGTCTTATCATTAGATAGTCACAACTTTATTTTCTCTTCATCATCATTGGCTCCATAGTCTCGAAAGACGATTAGATTTGCGCTCCTGTGATTTGGCCAGCCCTGCAAAATTGACTGTCCGTGGAGACCTAACCTTGAGAGACAGGCTCTGTCGCATCTCTGGCACTTGAAAGCTGGACCGTTGGAGATTGTTAGGGGCAGCCTACTTTTCTTCGCTGCTCTTTTAGCCTCCGCCATAAGGCGAAGTTTGCCCTCTGCCGCATTTATACCGGTGTGTAAGGTGCCTCTCCAACTATTACTGTGCTGAGCAAGGTTCTCCCAGTTTCCGACCTCTACATCTATAGCCTTTAGGTCACGTTTGCAGACGTCCTTGAACCTGAGTTCTCTTACATGTTTATCATTAGATAGTTAGTCACAACTTTATTTTCTCCAACATTGTCATATAATGTCTCAGCTTTATTTTCTTTTGGAGGAGGTTTGGCCCCTAGATGTGAGGCAGGCATGGTCCGACAGCTTGCGGACATGCCCTGCTGCCCGCAAACCAAACCCCTTGCTATAGGTTAATAGCCGCACTGCCTTGTGCATGCCCTGGGAGTGACTACGGCCAAGGGATTAAACCCTGACAGAAAATTCGGAGTGGAACCCCGTAGGTGGATGGACTGTGGTATAACCTCTGCTTTTGACAAACTCCTGTTGCCAGCAGGTCCCAAACTGACGGTTACCCATCCCTTTGGACCCCCTGCCAGCAAGTTCGAGAGGCGGTTCTTGTCTCCTGGGCAGCCCATGATCCATTAATATTTGCACAGCCTTTTCCCTAGTAGCTGAGCGGTCACGTCAATGACTGCAAGGTAAAAAGATAGTCTTGCAAGACGTAAAATGCCACAGAGGACAGATTATGTCACTTGCAAACTACCTGTACTTATTTATTCTAAAGAGGACACAATTAGTAGCACAATATTCATTTTTTTTAAATATAAGGACTTAGGGAAGATTAACTAAAAATATATTTATTTTAATTAACTAAAATGCTGAATATTAGTTATTTGGGGACTTCCATTAATTACGTCAACAATTTTTTGGCATTTTTTACACCCCCCCCCCTCCCCCTTGTCAACAACTGTCAAACTTTCAGAGACCCCCCCCCCCCTAATATAATTACGTCAACAATTTATTACCCCCCCCCCCCTCAAAACAAGTAACAAAATGTTAGACGCTGGCTTTTATGTTTAACATAGATTCGAAACGGAAACTTCTATACCGGGTACTATAATTAATTGTAATACATTTTAAAACTTGCTTTTATTGACTATAACTCTCATAGGCGTAGCCACGAAGGGGGAGTAACATGGTTCCTGCCCCCCTCACTCGTCCCTCCCACATTTTTTTCCAATCCGAGGATTTTAACAATATTTCTTTCTATTTTGTTTACTATTGTAACCTCTATTAGAAATGTCATCGGGTTTTGAATTTGTACAGCTTTAAGAAAGTTATAGATACAGAGTCAAAACTTTAGGCACATGAGCAGTGACTACTAGTACATCCACCCATATGCCCATTTAATTTGTACATAAACTAGTTTAGGCAAAATCGAATCCGATAGGGACATACCGTTTTTTGCTATATAACCTCTATTAGAAATGTCATCGGGTTTTGAATTTGTACAGCTTTAAGAAAGTTATAGATACAGAGTCAAAACTTTAGGCACATGAGCAGTGACTACTAATACATCCACCCATATGCCCATTTAATTTGTACATAAACTAGTTTAGGCAAAATCGAATCCGATAAGGACATACCGTTTTTTGCTATATAACCTCTATTAGAAATAAACGGCAATTTTATCGGGTTTTAAACTTAAAGTCTTAAATATTATAAATTATTTTAAATAACATTAACAACCATACAAATTTATAATCAAGGATCTAGTTTGATAACATACAAGAGCTATTCAATATTGTAATTAGTTTCACCTCTTCGAATAACATATTACAACACTGTGGCAAGCGTGGGCCAAACTGGCAACTACCTGCCAAACCGGCTTATTGACATTAACAACATGGCGTCGCGAGCGTTGCGACTCTATCGTTGGATTTTACCGTTTTTTCATAGGGTTTTTATCTTGCGCTTAGCTTGGTTGGACTGGAGCGCTTAAAATTGTAGGGGAATAAATTAATGTTATTTTACATTTTAAACGAAAAAATGGGGATGTCACTAAACAAAAATGATTTTGGGATGTGTGGGGGCCCCTTTTGTGTGGAACATGCTTAAATACGCCACTGGTTCTATTGCCAATCCCAGCCATCGGCCATCGCTTACATGGCTTACATAATGAATGCCATTGCAGTCTCTGGTGCCTAATTTAGATGTACTGAGCGGCAAAACATTGGGTTTCTGAAAGTACTCTGCAGACAGCAGTGCCCCCACAAAGGGTTTGAGGGGGTGGGGGGGGGGTGAAGAGGGGCATATGCCCTGGGGCGACACTTTTAGGGGGCGGCAAATATAGTCTAAATGTCTAAATATAGCACTAAACAAAGCAGTTACAGTATGCAAGTGGGCATCGCTGAAACTTTTGCCCTGGGGCGCCACATAGGCTTGTGAAGGCTCTGGCAGACAGTTTGTTGGTGTGTTTATGTTCCTTTGTTATTCCAGCCACCATGTCTCGCTAGACTAGGGTTGCCAGACGTCCGGCAAAAGGAGGACATGTCCTTCTTTTTAGATTCTTGTCCTCCGTCCAGCAGGCAAAGAACAAAACCTTTAAAATATCCAACTTTTGAAATAATTTTTATAATTTGTATGCATAAAGACAAATAAATTTTTAAAAATAGTATTAACAAGTTAAAAATATAATTAATAAACAGGTGATCATTTGTGCAAGAAAAGAATTATCTTTTTTTAAAGACTCTTGCATGTGCATTAAAGTTGCCCAACCAAATGTAAGCTGCCCATCAGCCTACATTGAATTTATATGTTATTTTTAACAAAACTGTTTCTTGCTCAGTTTACCAATACACACTTAAACTTAGTGGCAGCTCTTGTAATAAAATTACATTGATTGCGGGTTTAATGCGAAACTATCCAGTTGAAACACAATGTCCTCCTTTTGACACCCATGTGTCTGGCAACCCTACGCTAGACAGCGAAGGTGAGGTTTTCTACAATTTTGGTCAGTCACACTGCCTTGCTAACGATTGCATTATATTCCACCCATACATAGATCTACAAATTAACAAGATGAACACTAAAAGGACATGTCAACTGTAGTTTCCATAATTGCTATATTTGTATTAACGTAAAACTATGTTTTTACATGTTAGGCTATCTATATTAGTTGAACAGGACAAATGTAGAATTTTGTAATAAATTTGTATCATTATTTATTTCATAAAAAGTATCATTGTTGACGTCAACTTTTCTTTTCCCCCCCTCCCCCATGTCAACAATTGTCAAACTTTTTCAGACCCCCCTCCGCCCCTATGTTGTTGACGTAATTAATGGACGTCCCCTTTATGATCATGGCACACAGTTGCTTGAAGTATTGGTGATTTTTTTACTTCCTGATTTAACAAGCTGTATAACTAGACTACTTGGAAAATGCTCCTTTTCAGACCATTTTGATCCACTTTCTCCTGGCTGTGAAAAAAAAAAAAAGTTATGTTGTGACCAGCACAAGACCCAGAGGCCATTAGATTCCCCTGGTCAAAGAACATAATAGTTGTATCATTTTTATCCTCACATTATGTTTTGACTTTGCAATGTATTATTAAACAGCAATGGATGTTTCTTTCCTGTGAAGGTTTCTGCTGGTGAATGTCGCCATTGTGTATATTTACTACAACAGTTTCCAAAAAGTTGATGAAGAAGAGTTCGGTGGGACATCAGAGATATTAAAAGAAGGCCTTATGACGTCATTCTCATCATTTCTTGTAAGTCTCGCTAATGGTGAATAGTGCAATGTTGGTACTTTATTGTTTTTTTTTTTTGTGTTGTACTTATAATTTATATACACTCAAGAAACATGATCCTTTTAAGCATAACACTTTTATTCAGAGGCCTCAGCTTCCTCACCGGACAACAATAATAATGATGCATTCTGGGTATTTAATACAAGGGGAGTATAACTACAATAATTAATCTCCAAACATTACAAATAGTTTTCTAAATAATTAATTCAAACTGTGATTTTATAGTGGACAAGGAAGGTTATTACTTTGTTTTGAGAAATATACAATGGCATTATCTTATATGTCACAGACACTCCTTCTATAGAGAAGATTATTACATCCTATGCTCATCTGTGGTCTAGTCTTGCATTTTGATTAGTGTTTTGAATGATGTTAATGTTAAGTTACTGGTTTTCCTGGTTTGTGCAGTCTTTGTAGAGAAGAGAAGCCAGAAAACATTTCTGGCAGTCACCTTCAAAAAGTTACATTTCTTTCTAATCTATCATATAAAAATTAATTATTTAAAATGATTTCATATTTTTTTCATGTTCTTATTTTTCATTCTGAAGCAGTAATGTATCACATTGTAAATGTTACTATAAATGTATGATTCTTATTGCTTTTACTCAAGTTTTGCATCTTGATCACTTTCACATTGCTATGCTAGATGATTCATAAAAACAAAATGTTATCTCTTTATCCCCAGGTTGCTTGGATTATTCTGTATTCAGCGTTGCATTCGGAGTAGTACAGGCCCATCTTTTAGACATCATTGCACATAGACTTGATAGCAAACTTTAAAAAAAAAAGGCTGTACTTATCATTTGCATTTAAGATCAACCTTTATGTTATTTATGTAACCCAGTAACAATTTTATTTAGAGTTAGGTTTACAAACTTATTTAGAATAAAAATTAATAGTTTGATGTTAAATTCTTGTTCCCTATTGAACCCGTGGTCGCTGCATTGTTGTGATGCCTGCTTAATTTAAAGTATATATTTTATGTCAAAACTTAGAATTGCTAAGTTTACCAAATGAGCTGCAAAAAAAAAAATTTTAATGGTGTGTATAGCTTTGTTTTCTAGCTGCTAGTTTGCTCAATGAGGTTGATCTGTTTACTGATTGCAATAAACTTTGGATTGTGTACTAAAATTATGTCGTAATGTGCCTGTTAAAAAAGTTCAAGTTTGTGTGTGACTGTGCGGGTGGAAAGAAAAGGAGAATTCATTTAGTCAGAAATTCATAACCTCATTTGACAGAAGTTTTGTTTGTTTCAACATTTAAGAAAAAACATAAATAAAATGTCTCTTTACTTTCAATTGCTATACAGAGTTAATAATCTAAAACATGTTGTTGTTTGTGAAATTGTGGCCAGTATCACTCAATTTAAAAATGCAGTATTTCTAAAACAAAGAAATATAGCTCACATCCTGAAAATATGTTTTCTTTATTTTGATAAAATTAATAAATAAAACACCATTTATATTTTGCACTTAATAACAAGTTTTTATCAAATTTGTATGATACAGTAAAACAATATTTATATTTATAATATAAAGTTATAATAAAGTGCTTATAATTTTTCCGTTTCTTCAAGCAAATCAAAATAATGTAATCTAAAAATATTTCAATAAAAGACAAGGTCTACAAATTAAACAAAATCATTGAATTTTTAAAACTGTATGCTTTATTAAAAATAAAATTTTTTTTTACTTTTTACAGTGTTGTTTTATAACTCAACTGTCGATAACTTTTTTTAAATTATCTAATTAGGTTTATATAAAGTACCGGTAGTTAAATAGGTATCAATATCTAAACATGTCAATTGAATTATTAATGTTAATTTATAAAATCTACCTTGCTATTTTGTTCTAGGTACCTTAAATTCTTGACTGTTTTTTCTTTTGATTTTTAACTATAATGTTATTAATGAGATTGAGAATATTTTAAAATAAAATTTTAAGTTTAAGAATCACCTAAACATTAAGTCAATATTAAATTAGATATTAGAGTTAGGTCTACATGAGATTTACTATGTAGATATTTTGTCTTACTAGTTGAACTTCCTTATTTCATTTATCACTTAGTACAAAAGTAGATTTTAGTATACACATCTGTATCATCATTAAACTCAAAATGAATACAAGTGGACTGTGTGGCTAATATAATTCCTAGTCACCTTCACTTTTCCCTAACCCTTCTGCAGGGAAGCAGGGAATAGTCTAAGGCAGGGTCTGGGCCCGAATCGTCTACCTGACAGTCCGAAGTACTTACATCAACTCGTTTTATTTATTGATTTGCTCAAACAATTATTCTAAATTTCAGCACTTAAATAGGGGCTCGGTGGTCAAGCAACAGTGCGTTGGGCTGGCATACCGAAGGTCCTGGGTTCAAATCGTGAAAGTGAATGCTTGGATTTGTTCCAGGGTCTGGAGGACGTTCCTGAGCCTACCCAGCTCTGATGGGTACCTGACATTAGTTGGGATAAAGTAATGGCAGCTGGGCATTATACTGGCCACACAATCCCCTAGAATACTGTGGCCACAGAAACTGGTGAACGCTGCTTCACTGGCCCTATGGATCAATTGGGTCCGACAGGATTACTTTACTTACAGCACTTTATTTCTAAATTTATATATACACAAATATTATGCAAACACATCTATACTTGATATAAAAGTTAAATTGGAAGCCAATCTTGAGTTGGAATATCTAAAATAAGCTCCATATCTGGTGTGCATCTAAAAAAGAAAAATTTTAATTACAAATTTTAGTTATCCCTTTCTGTTAGATGAATCAAACTAAAATAATTTTTGCTTTATTTGAAGAGAATAATTACATTAATTGATTATGCTTCAAGATGCTAACAAAGGTTTAACAAAATTGTATGTTTTAAAATACAGGTCATGACAATTATAATAACTAGGCAAATAATCTTACTTTTTAAGGCGAAGATGAAATTAAAAGAAAAATTAATATTAAATATTTTAGAAGACAAATCCAAAGGTAAAGAGGGTAATCTATTTTAGAATTGCTTTTAATTCATATTTATATGTTAACTGTATTCTTAAAACTTAATCTTATAATACTATAGTGACATATTTCATGTTTACATTTGAATAATCAGCCTCGTATAGGATTAAATGGACTCTACTGATCCATAAGAGGACATTTTATAATCATTTGCAGGACATATTTCTACTACTTTTTAAAGAATCTGGGCACTAAAAATGAACATGTTATTCACTCTGGTATTTATTTGTTTTTAGACAATGAATGTGTAAAAAAGTTTCACCAACTTTTCTCTTGTGGGGAAAAATTCTGGAAATAGTTGAAGTCTTAAATTTGTCTTTTGACTTTTGAGCAGAGATTCTATTTCACTTTCTAGCTGCTTGTTCACTTGAGCTGTTTCTTCATGGTGTTTACGGTGGAATTCTATTTCCTTAAATAAAAACATTGACAATAAAATTTAAATGAAACAAAATTAACCTTATGGTAGGCCCTATTGGCCATTAATCACATAAGTGACATAAAAACTACATCCAAGTACAAACTTTAAAAATATACGGTAATTAACTTTTATGAACTTTATTCAATTTCCAAATATGCCATTTCTTCCATAACATTTTACTACTAAATATATGCTATCAATTTCAAGTGTTAAACTGTTGCACCTAAGGAAAGCCAATGTTCATAAGTTTGCTGCAAGGGACCTAACCATGAGTTTAAACTCCACACTTGGTAAGAAATACTGTAGTTGGCTCTGATATAAACAACCTAATAGAAATTATAACTCTCATATTCTTTTCTAGGGCTCAAGCAAGATTTCACAATAATTGGACAGGTAAGTTTATTTTTAAAGAATCATATGAGCTGTGGGCTTTTACTTTTATTTATTCATTTTGAAAGTTGATGTGTAGTTAAGTGGTTATTTTTACAGTGAAACAGTGTGACAAGCCCTAGACGGAAGGCATTTGATGCATTTTTTTTCTAATATGCTCCTATTACCTTTTTCATGACAACGTTTTGTAAAGCTGTGTCTTTTATACTTGGATGCATTAAGGCAACCGACTCCTGAAATGAAAAATTATGGTATTTTTATAGCTAAGATAAATTACATTAGGTAATCATATTTTTATCATTAACTTACTGTAATTGTGATGCTGCCCCGCAAACTGGAACAGAATTCGGCTAAGTTAATTTTTCACTGTAAGTGAACTTTTTAAAAATTTAGATTAAAACTTTTGCAGCTTGTGTATTGTCAATGCATTTGCAAAATTTAATTGCAATCAGTTAATATTTAATTTTCCAGTTATTTATTACTATATGTTGCTATGTTAAAGATTTAAATGGGTGCTGTTTTCTATTTCATCTTTCTCAGAAACCAGTGCTCTTACCTAAGGTTATGTAATTTAGCATTACTTTTGACCAAATTAAAGTTTTTTAGATTCTTGTTCACCAATTTATAGATACGTGCAGAAAACACCTAAAACACAATATCTTATTTTACCTACTTCAGTACCCTTTTGTGGGGTTGCATCACACTCGTTAAATGTTTTTTTAAAGTTCGATAATTATATCAATATATGGAATTATTTACAGTATGTTATATTATACTGAAATGGAATTACTTCTTACCACAATAACTGTATAAATGACGTTATTGGAAATCTTAATTCTTTCCTTCTCATATTTTCCCAGCTCAGTTTTTATAATATGCTCCAATTCCTCTTGATCTGCCTGGAAATGTGTTATATTAATACATAATACATAAATACATAAATTAATACATACATTGACCTATGACTCAGACACAGTGTACCATTTAGCAGAATGTTTATACATTTGTAAAAAAAAAACAACATAATTTATTAAAGCAATTGAGAAAATATATAATAGTAGCCTGCATTACTAATATCATTAAGAATACTAGTATCACTAAGAAAAATAGCCTTGTTTATAGGCTATATATATAATAGTTTAAAACAAGTTAACTTCAATGTACAATAAAGGAATAAAAGCCCCTACTTGGTTGGAATGTTTAAAGTTGTCTAGTTCTGTTTGAAAGTTTGAGATCATCATTGCTTTCACTGGGTACTCTTTGTCCTGAACAATTTTTAAGCATAATAAGTATATGCTCAAGTATTGATATAATACAAAATCTAATTCTAACTAAGCTTTTACATAAAAAAACTGGGCAATATTTTTCATGAAACAAAGTTATATACAGTAATCTAAATTAGTTTAGGATAAAAAGAAATATACCTTATAGGTGCTCAAAACACTTAGTTCGGTTTGTTTTTCTGTTAACCTTTCATTCAGTTCGTCAACCTTTTTCTCTAGTCCTTAATAAACAAAATACAAGATCATACTTTAATCAAATACTTTGACAATCTAGACCCTAAGCATTGAATTTTTTAAATTTTCCTTAAAAGTTTTTTTTTTTAATAAATGTGTTTTTATGACCATATAAAGTTCTCTTTTGAATGGACTTTGTTAAGCATTTTTTTTTACTTTAAACTTTATCAGGATATTGATTTTGTAGTGGCCCAAGGTTGATGTGGCCAGAGAATGGAGTGGAAAGTAATCTGCTACTCCTTTCAAAATATCCCAAAGCTTGTGTCTCATACAGCATATTCTAACCAAAGACAGCTCCTGATCTTTTTGACAGTCTAAGTCCAGTCAATTATGTTTCCTACTATCAGGTAAAGGGGTGATGGTGTATACCACTTAAGACCAGCAGCTTTGGCCAGACCAGTCTTGTAGCCTATCAAGGAATGGTTAACTCCATTCTCAAACCTCCATAGCTATTCCTGTGCATGGGAAAGGCTAAGGGAGTGAACCCTGACATAAATAATCCCTATGGAAATCCTATAATGACCACACCATCTCACTTCTGGCAAACTGTTTCAGCACAAACTGCTCTATTGAAATTACTAGGGTAACACTAGCTCTTCTGACATTACCTAGGTTAACATTATTTTCTTCAGAAATATCTTGCCCTGTAGACAGGCGGATGCCATTACTGATTTCACCATTAAAAATGAAGGATTGAAAGTCATAATGATTTTTCTGTAGGCCTACCTCTGATTTGTGAATCTGTTAATTCTTTTCTGCTTTCTAGATCTTGTTTTGCCTCTGCCAGTTCATTTAGAAAATTAGCATTCAATGTGGCTATACCACTCTGAATAATCAAACAAATCAAAATGTTTTACTATAAACTATATTTTCAAATAATTTAATCTTTTTTTCATAAATAATGTAGGGCTAAATTACTGTATAATGTCTGATAATAACTAATACAAGTTGTGTCTTTAAATATTTTTTATTTAATCTTGCAACTTGTCTTAGTGAGAACAGAAAATATCAGATATGATAATATTATTTTTTTTTTTATTTAACAGAAAGAAAGCTTGGAGGACTACTCAATTTTTTATAAATAAAGTGCTCTTTGTTATCTCCCCTTGTCTTTAAATAAAACTTTGAATGTCATAAAAATAAAGCAAAACAGAAAATATTTCAAGCAAGACAAGATAGAGTTATATATATAAACAATAGTTAATTCTATTAATTACCCTATATTTTTCATACTTCCGTAAAAGCTGTTTCACATCTGCATGAGTTTTATCTTCAACATAATCAATTATATCAATAATTTGAAGATTTAATTCAATGCTAAATAATGATGAAGTCAATAACAACAAAAATATAAAGCTGTTTAGAAAATGTTACCTTGTATATAGGTAATAATAAATAATAAATTGAAAGGCACATGTAGTTTTTGGATAGCTATTGGATTTTTCTATATGCAGTTATTTGAATTAAAATTGTTTATTGGATTTTTTAAAATAACTTTTTCAAAACTAATTACATCTGTATTACTGTCAGTATTTACTGCGCTGAATTTTGACTTATTTTCCTGTTACTCTTTAATCTTGATAATTAAAGTAAACAATTATTTCTTTACTTTAAAAAGGATACAGCTCTTTTTCTCTTTTCAAATACAAGGCCAAACTTTTTCTTGCACTGATTAATTTAGCCTTGAGAAAGAAAAATGGAAATATAATTAACATATTAAGCAGTTCATTTGTTAGTCATTGACAACAGGAGATGTGGTAGAAAAATGTCTTGTAAGGTAGCTAAGTCCTACAGACAATAGTAATATATTATTTAAACATTCAGAATAGATACCACTAGATCAGTTAAACTGTTCACACAGCTCAAATATGCAGCTAAAAAAATCTACAGTCAAACCTAAGTTTTTGTAAACTTCAATATTTTGCAGAAACAATTTTTTTGTGCAAAATATGTCTCTTGGTTTTTGTCGATTGTCTCTGTTTTTGTGAACTCTGAAACTGATCCTAGTGCTAAATTACCAAAACAGGCAGTGGGCCTTCCTTGGTTCCTAAGGTCCTCATGGAGGGGGATTTCCCTTCCAAACAATAATATATGCATCCGTCTCTCCCTTCCTAGTCGTCTTTCATATTCCAAGAATAGTGCTTCGATATCTAAATGCATTTGTAAATGTGTTCATTTATTATTTTCTTATCTTATATATTACAGATGCTCCTTTCATAAAGAAGATTATTGTGTCCTATGAATTAAACTTACATTTACATCAAACTAGGGCCTACATTAAATCTTTTATAATCAATTTACCGGTATATAAATATCTTAATGTTTTAATATTTAACAATATAACGGGGGTATTTATTCTATATAAAAAATATTTTCATTTAGAAGTGCATTTCGGATTTGAGTGTCTAGATCGAATGAATGGTATTTGCGTTAACTCATATAAAAAAAATTGCATTGGCAATTTACTTTACTTACCCCTAAAATTGTACACTTTTCCTTTGCTTGTTGCTTTTCTTCTTCCTCTTGGGCATAACTAAGACTTCCTTTAGGAAAATGTGAAATTGATGGAACATCTATTTTCTTTGTACTTTTTGAAATCTTCAATGAACTCTGTTGATCTAAAATTATATTATTATATTATTAAATTATATTATAATTATTCTTATAACTCTGAGACTAGAATAATCATTTATCTCTTTCTCTTTGACAATGTTTGCATTAAAAGGGTTGCTTAAATAAACCAGTAAAACCAATAGCTTAACATCATTTAAAACAGAAATGCCAAACTATAGGCTCAAGTCATGGGATGATATACTCTTCTGTCTAGATCAGGGGTCTCAAACTTGAATTGCTTTGGGGACCACATGAGAATTTAACCTGTAAAGTAACTCAAAGGCAGAATAATTGGATTTTTTAATAAGTCCATTCCAATTTATTTAATGATTTTTATCTTCTTTTAAAATTAACTAATTTGTAACATGTATGCAGTTAATGTTTCATCCAGTTAGCAGAGTTTTGCATCAACAAGGACCTTATTAGTTTAGTATTAGGTTGACATTCATGACAAGAAACAATAACTAATCAATGTTGCTTGCAAACACTCATCACTGAGTAGTGACTTTTGTACAGATGATTTTTTAACCTTCATGGATGAAAATAGCAACTGTTCTGGAAGCTTTGTCTTTGCATATCTTTGCAATTCCAATTTTACATAATTGCTACCGCTAACAGTGTTTTTAAAGTTTGAAAAGTGGTTCCAGTGTCTTAAAGTCACGAAAGAGCGCAATAAATTGTTGAAGTAAGGTAGATACCAAATCAACAACTCTATCACTTTATTAAGAAACCAGAACAGGCAGTAGGTTGTCGTAGCATTAAATGGTCTATTGTTATGTGCCAAAGTGAACACTGTGTGAGCGACCCGTGGGATGTTTTAGGGTGGTGTTGTTTTAGCGATCCATGCACTAGGTTTAGAAGGGGACTTTTTTCTAATTTGCTAGTTAGTTGTTTGAGAGAGTCCTGACCGTGCAAGACTGAGTTTTTATTTCTATTTGTAAAGCGTAAGTGAGATTTACAATGATAACTTTTGGCACACTGAAACACTATAACATTATAGTATTGTACTATTGTACTGTTATGACTAATTAGGTTGAGGATATTTCTTTGAATGCCTCTTTCATATATTCATTATAGGCGAATATTTCCTGATCTATGTCAAGATCAGATTTGCTATTTTTTTTCTTGCTATTCTTTTGGGTGATCTAATGATTTCATGTTTGATTAATGTATGTAACTTCCTTGAATATTTCTTTTGTTATTTCTTTATTTATAATAAACTATTCATTATTCAGCTGAACTCGGGCCTATCTTTCTGAATTTTATTTACTTAGATATTCGTTGGATAGTTTAACCTAGTTCACGACTCTTTATAATGGACTTTGTTAAGCATCACGACAATCTCGCTCATACCCCTTAAGACTAAGAGCCTTGATATTAACGTAGTATATCCCATTAACTGGATAAGATGAGATTGGGGGTCCGTGACACTATTAATAAAAAGACGTTGAATAAATAAGTAAATTAGTTTCTTTTGGCTAAAATTGTGATCTTGTTAAGTTTTATAACGGAGGCAAGAGTACAAAATAAATGGTCAAATTTTGTACACTCCCAGAATGTGACACAGGCCACACAAAATGTCATCAAAGCATCACAGGCCTATCCTAATAATCCTATAGGCTATTACTTATTATTAGTTATTAGGCTGTAGTGTTTGACACCCTTGGTCTAGATGGGGCCTCTGTAACATATCTAACATATCAATATAATATTTTAATGTAATATAGGTTATATGCCTATCAAAGCCTACTATCAATCACTATCATATATCTTGATAAGACTGATAAGAAGATAATATTTGCTTACTCTTTACTTTTCTCTGCCAAGGTTCGTAGTTTGAAGCATCATAACCAAAATGTGAATGAGTAGAGCCCCCTTTCTGGCATCCGCAACTGCTGTGGAAGGGCTCCATGTTGTATTTTTTGTTTAGTGCTGTCTTATCTAGTTATTAGTCAATAGCTGTAGTAGTGTAGGCCCTACTGTTAGTACTGTAGACTACGGAACTGTAAGTTGGTAGGCCTAATTTAACAAATTAGGCTATAGTATAGGCCTACTGAATTAGTCTTATTAATAGTAGGCCTACCTGATGACCAATAAATTTTGTATTTCAGTTCGAAGAAAAAAAGAATTCGCCTAACAATATTAAATAAATACACTAGTTTTAACAAGTTAATCAATATAAAAATAAGTTAGAAATATGGTATATTTTGTCTTTCTTAGTATCAGACAAACAAAAACATCAAACAAAACATTAGGATTCATACAAAGGATCTTTTACAAATGTAATAAGAATATAAAACTAAAATTAAAATGCTATCTCAGATTAGTTAGACCTATACTAGAATATGCAGCACCTGTATGGGACCCATCAACTAAACATTAAAAAATTAGAACAAATCCAAAAAAGAGCTGCAAGGTTCATAACCAGTGAATATTCCCAATTTTACACGAGTAACACCATTAGATAATGCAATTAAAAATGCAAGACTAGACTCGGACCACGGATGAGCGTAGGACGCAATAATCTTCTTTATAGAAGGAGCGTCTGAAATGTATAAGATAAGATAAAGTCAAATCACTAAACCTAGAAACACTAGAGGCATTAGAGGACAGAAGGGCAAAGAGTAAAGTAGTAATAATACACAAGGCATTAAACTCTAATTTAGAAATACAACCCAATAACAACCTGTTGCAAAGCTCAGATAAACATAAAGACAAAAACACTTTCCTTGTCCCTTATGCGAGAACAAATGCATATTGCAGCTAGCTACTTCGATAAACTGGATTTTGACCTACTTTTCGTGTCTAGCGGAAGCGATATATTTTTGTGCAGTTTTGAAGCCGATCGAAATGGGTACATGTTCTGTATTATTGATTTCACCTATCTTTTCTAAAATCTATGTGTTTAAATCATTTTAAACCAACAAAGTGTTGATAAACTAAATTTTTGTCATCGTTTTGATGTGTAAATAAACTTTTTTAATGGCGCAGTGCTGTTTTGAAAACTATTGGTATGTTTGCGTTGCCATTTTTTAAAAAATATTTAGAGGTCTCGATGATATTTAATTCTAACTCGATGAGCTTCTTTATTATAATTAAAGTATGTCTGACAAATTTGTTTTTAATATCGGGGTCCCAATTAGTTTTAGCCCTTCCTCCAAATGGGACATTGCAGAGTAAATTACTCGGCAAAGCAGGAAGTTGTTTTAAAAATAGTCAGCACTGAACTATATAATATATAAAATATCTCAGTCTGTAGGCCTATTTTTTCTCTTACGAAATTTATAAATATTTTCCCCAATTTAATTGCACACAAACTACTAAATGTTAAATAGATATAATTGATGGCAAATTAACAAGTTGCCATACTTATTGTATTATTTTCAACCCATGCTTAGTCCCCAAAAATGTGTAGGCCTAAGCCATTTATTATAATAAATTAAGTCTATGAGTCTCTATGAAGTCTATGACTCTATTCTATGTGAATGTGACACTAGGATTCTATGTCCTATGTGAACTATGTCGATATGTCTAGACCTAGAATAGTACGGCAGTACGTCTACAAAAGTAGGCTATAAAGTTATTTTTAAAAAGAGTGTAGTCCAACGATTTTTTCCCCCAAAAGTACATGATCCATTTACTCTAAACTCTAAAGGAATATAGATCTATTTATATTTATAGTATAAGTGTAGGCATACTATTTTTCAATTTTTTTTTTGCATGACTACAACAGTAACAGCTATGCATAATAGACTTTTTATCCTCACAAACCTAATTTTTTTTTATAGTTTCATCTATTTTAATCAATTTTATATAGGGTATATTTATATATGACAGGCCTATAAAGAAATATTTATAGAATCTAATTTTACTTTTCACTATTGATACTTAGGCTATATTCAATATTAGTTTTAAAATAGTTTGCAAGAAATGTGCACAAGTTCAGAATATTTTCCCAATGACATTGGCAATGTTCCCTCCCCCCCCCCCCCCAACCATGCACTTTGCCCCCCGCCCTCCCTCTATGGTAACCCTTGATAACCTGGCTACTCCCCTATTTAAAAATATTTATATTATGCAAATTATGATATAGGCCTACCTATACACTCCTACAATTCTATAGAGAAAAGATTTTTTATTAGATACAGAGAGACACAGAAAGAAAAAGTGAATATTTAATTCTAGCCTATCCTATATATGTTAGTTATAGGTACCTACATATTTGTGTATAGTAGGCCTATATGTTATGAATAGGCATGAATTTTTTTTGTTAGGGGGGGGGGGGTAGGCCTACATTTTATGCTTTGTAAAAATTATAATAACATTAAATCATTGTTAGTTCTAGGCTTTTATATATTAAAATATTTATTGAAGTATTTAATTTGTCATTTTCAGTTAAAGGATGGCTGTTCCAACTATCCCCCAAACCAAATTCAATGAGCCAGTAGGGAAGTTTTAAAAACTACTTAAGTGAATTAAGTAAACATTAATCCCATTTTTATTTTAAAGAATGGATACTTGTAGAGATTCTCTTAATCCAGCATAGATCAGCAATGTCATTTACTTATTACCAACACTGCATTTTTGTAAAGAGAATTTGAAATGACTGGTCAAATGATAAAGTATAAAAGAAGAAGAAAAAACTTGAGCTTTTCTAATTTAATCAAAGGGTATGCAGAAAAAAATATGTGTGTATTTATGTGATAACTTATTAACCATGAGTAGGCCTATGTTTTCTTTTTCGTTTGATCTTACACTGTGCAGATAATGTATTTTTAAACAGTTATATTTTAAGATAATTGTTTATAATAAATATTTTTCATACTAACTTTTTTTTATATAGTAGGGTATAGCTTACCGTACATTTAAAATGGGATTATTCTAAAAAAATATTATGATGAAATGGTTAGAATTTTGCTGCATTTTAATTGTTGGATGAGTCTGAAATAAAGTATGTTATTATATTAACATTAGTGAGTTTGAAATGCTTGCTGATTGTGGGTGTGACAAGTTTTATTAACTATAATATTGATAAAGCACAGTGGCATGGTTAGGAATGTAGAAAGGGGCAAATAATGCAAGGCTGTGAGAGAGGGGGGGGGGGAAGATGTACAATAGTATTAATTAAATAAATAAGCATGCAAAGAAATAATACAAATACAAGGTTTAAAATTTATATTTTTCTAATTAGATAAATTGTAATTGTTTAGTTCAAATTTAGGGGGGGGGGGGGGGGAGTTATCATCAGTGAGAAAAAGTTAATTGTCTAACTAATAGAACATGGTAATATGATTGAAGAAGAAAAGGTTCCAGTATGGCCACTGTTATAATATTGGTAGAATTTTTAAAATCAAATTTCTCATCAAACAATAAACTTTAAGCCTCTAGACCTATATCTGGACTACTTGTTTATTATAATTGACTTTTCATCTACACTAAAATGGTGGGATTCTCTTGAGAATATAAAATAAATGAATGTTGAAAAATGATTTTTATGTAAATGACACTATTTTATCTTAATAACCAGGGCTGTGGAGTCGAGGAGTAGGAATAACTTTTGGGTACCTGAAGTCGAAGTCTGCAAACAATGCACTGACTCTGACTCCTACTCCTAATAAATTTAGATTGGAAAAAAAAAAAAAGCAAGTTTAAATGTCCCAATTCACAAAAACTTATAAAATAATGAATTCACTACTGTAAGAATAAAGACCAATGCATGCAGTGCCTCATGTAACCGCAAAACAAACACGTTAAGTGAAGAAGTCAAGAAGCATGCTTTTCATGTGCTTCACTATATGGCACGGAACGCACAATTAGGAGCGGCAATACTTATACTTTTCATAGTGTTGTACAGAGGAGTCGGGGAGTCGTAGTAGGAAAAAAACTGAGGCGTCAGAGTCGGAACATTTATCTACCGACTCCAAAGCACTGTTAATAACAGTATTTTTCATGTCTCTACAAAATAGTCCAGTTATTGCATTTATTTTAGTAAAAGCTATTGCATTTATTTTAGTAAAAGTTCTGCATTTATATTACCTGTTGTGCAGTGTGCTTGGTTAATTTCAGACATGTTAAACCAAAATCATCAGAGATATCACATTTATAAATTGGACAGGTAACAATAAACAATTATTTAGGGAAAAGTGGAAACAATATCTTTTATTTTAATGTATAAAATGATATAAAATATCCTCTTGGGGGGTATACATCTCCTTCCACAACTTTTGAAATGTCTTACTATTTATGCTTTGCATCATTGTATTGATGCAGATGGACTGGTAAAATAATTGGTTGTTCAGTTTTGTCAACAATATTTATAAATGAAGTCATTACCTATGAATTTTTTTTTGCAAGGTTTCTTTGCTTTACCTTTTTCTTCATTGGAAATTGATAAAGAAATCATTTGATTTAAAATAGAACTTTGACATAATTATAAAATTTTATAAAGTCCGACAAATGTATTATTTTTTGTTTACAAATAGGCGTAAATTATGGAGTCGTGTAATTGGTTGAGAGATCTTCCCAAACTAAGCTTTTTTTCTAATGCGTAGATATTTAAGATTATATTTATTATTTTCATTGGAACAATATATTAGCATTATTTTATGAATATTGTAATAAAAATGAAACATTGTTTGCCAAGGAAAATCACACCAAGGGGTTATTCCTAAACATAAAAAATTTTGTTACAAAAAATATATTACATTTAAATATTAAATAACATGTTAAATAAATAGTTTAATGCATGTGTCATGTGTTTTATGACTTCGCCATTTTTATTACATGTCAAATTTCATATTTTTTTCATAAATTTGAATGGTTGTTTTTTAAGGGTCTTCTTCAGACTTCTACCAATACCATTAAATCTCGATTATAAGCCACATCTGCGTGTATAAGGCGCAGGTATACTTCAGAAGGCAAAAAGCAAGTAAAATTGAAGCTCATGTTTATAAGCCGCTCCCAAAATCTGTTTGAATTACTAGTATAATATTATAAATATATTTTTAAAAATTTTTAAATTGCAGCTAAATTAGTCAATGTAATGTGAATGGACTTTGCATATTAATATTAATAATACTAAGTGAATGCTACATAAGCTTTCAATATCAACCATCTTGCAACGTTTTTATGTGTAAAAACGTTTGCAAAGTACCAAATATTAATTTGAATAATAATAACACATTACTTGTTTTTAACTATTTTGAAAAGCAAACCTCTATAGAAGCCGGTAAATAAATAACAGGGCTCTGAAAAACAAACTAATGGGAAACGTTGGTCTACCCTAATTGATAAAAACTTTGTAAAATAAAGGTATTTTGATGAACTTAATTAGACTTGTAAAAAATAATTTTTTAAATACAATTCACACAAAAACATTGTAATTTTAACATATTTTTCGTTATTTCTGACTCTAGTCTATTCAGTGATAATGCTTACGGTAGCCCACATTTTCATTTTAGTTGATATTCGAACATAGGAAATAAAAATGTTTTAATTTACAAGTGTATAAACCGCACCCCCTTCCTAAACCAAAAAATTTTGTTACAAAAAGTACCGCTTATACTCAAGATTTTACGGTAGTTTTTAAAGGAAGCCAATATCCAGCATTAATGTGAATAATATAATAACAGAATCTATAACTCTGTTAATTCTATTGCCCTATATAATTTTTTGTTAAAATTGGCATAATTTTCTAAAAAAAAATTATTTGAAAAGGAAAAAAAAAATTTCTACATTTTTTCATTTTTGGGGTGGTGGGGGGCCACGTGCCCCCTTACCTCCCCCTGATGCTAAGACTATGATAAATACACATAAAATTCTCAAAGAGGATATATTGATACAGTAATGGTGAAAATTTGAATGGATTATCTTAAACCGTTAAGAAGTTATAGTTACTTATTTAATTGCTAATTTTTCACAATTTTTGCCTCAATTTTTTTTAGCCAATACAAAGGCTATATAAGGAAAAAAACGCGTCACCAAAAAACTCATAACTTTTGTTATAATTGAGATAAAATCATAAATTTGGTATCATTGGAAAGCTTACATCATGCTTTATCAAAATCGCACATTATAAAATAGATTTGATTAATTTGAAATTTTTATCAAAGTAGCTATTGCAGCATATAGACTAAGTAGCCTACTCTTTCTTCCCGAGTGGCGGAGTTCGGGCATGGAATTGCTGGTTGCCTGAACAAACCAGGAAAACCAGTAACTTAACATCATTTAAAACATTAATAAAAATGCAAGACTAGACTACGACCACGGATGAGCGTAGGACGCAATAATCTTCTTTATAGAAGGAGCGTCTGTAATGTATAAGATAAGATGAGACAGGGTTTTTGTCCACCATTTTGCACGCCATTGTGTTACCTCGGAAACTTAATTATCTTATCAATCTTATCTTATCTTATTGACTATTTTAATAATAATTATAAATAGTGATTTTCTTTAAAAAGCGTTTAATGATATGTTTATTAAAAATAAAAAACACCAATTAGATAAAGCCTTTCATAAATTAAAGCAGCATTATTAGAAGAAAACGTATGATTAAAATTATCAATAAGTAAATCAAAACCAATATTATTTTATTTCAAGGCGCGGGAGTGTTGCCAACTTAACCATTTTTAATTACACATTTATTAAACTAATTAAACATTCTCTCGCATATAAACAGGACAAAAACTCGTTCCTATCCCTTGTATGAGAACAAATGCATATAAGTAGCCTACTCTTTCTTCCCGAGTGGCATTCGGGAATGGAATAGGTTGCCTGAACAAACAAGGAAAACCAGTAACTTAACATCATTTAAAACATTAATAAAAATGCAAGACTAGACTCGGACCACGGATGAGCGTAGGACGCAATAATCTTCTTTATAGAAGGAGTGTCTGTAATGTATAAGATAAGATAAAAACGTCAATATAGGCCTATGTGCATTTTTTGGAACTGTCAAAATACAAGAACTTTTCTTTAAATTACGCTTTAAAATGAAACAAAAAATTGGCAATAACAGACTATAATTAAAATAGTCTAGGCTGTTGATTTTGGCGTTTGAAATTGTATTTTTCTTTTATATATAAAACTTGCAGATCCTATTAAGTAATTAAGGACACGTTTCAACCGTAATAAAATTGTGATCTTAACTAGGCATAGTTGAATTTTTAAAGCACAGACACAATTATGAATATAAAATTTAATTTATTATTATGTGTTTGCTAAGCACTTTAATACACTAATATGGCTATGATTTAAAAAATCGAGCTAATGGTGATTGGTGATACATGATAATATATAATATTGATTTATTGATATTGTGATACTATTCAAAATCGTCAAAGGGTGGGTTTAAGTTGCTTTATTTTAACATCATCTTGTTTTTTTAAGTTGGCAAGGATTAATTTGTTTTAAGTTTGAGTGGATTACTAAAAATCGTTGTGAGTGTAAATATTCGTGTAATCTTTGCATTTTTAAACATGCAATTCAAATAATAAATAGATCTAATATAAAGAAACATGAAAAGAACAATATTTATTCTTTGCCATGGTAAGGTGAAGCAACGTTGTCTTTAATAAAATCAAATAAGTTTGTATCATTTCTATTTAATAATGTCATAAAAAAAAGTCTATAGACAGTAGTTAAGTTGATCTTTTCCACCCCCCCCCCCACCCCCCCCTTATGTGTACTTGTGACCGTCGTAACAAATCAATAGTCACCACTATAAACAATGAAAAAAAAGCATAAATGTTCGTCAAATCTACTTTAAACTTATGCTAAGAAGAGTTCTGATATCTATAAATAGTCAGAGGAAGTTAAAATTAATTTTAGAAAGCTGGTTTGGATTTAATAGCGAAACAAACAATGTTACCCAAATCAACACCAGTGGTGTTCTTACGGCAGAATGGCACGGCCGATCGACACCAGTGGTGTTCTTACGGACAGAAAGTGTTAATGATAAGATCTAGCTAACTTACTAACACTATCACTAACTATAACTTAGTAACACTATAGCCTAATTTAATTATAATGACACTATAAAACAAGTATAATAATAAGTATAAGTTATAATTTTATAACTATAAATAAAAAAATTAAAACTATTGGCTAGGCTACTCACTACTCTACATCATATATTTGATATATCATATCATATATGGCAGGTTTCACAATAAGAATTTCAGGAGTTCCCATTTTTTACGTTTTTTTTTTTAAAAATAATGTTAAGCTATAGTATAGTATAGTATTATAGGTCATTTTAAAGCCTAAAACTAAAAGCCCAGAAATCCAAATATGACACTTATAAAGTCAGCTGATATTTCAATATTTTATAATTAATCATTTAAAAATCGGGAAATTCCCTCTATCAAAAAGTTCCTGGGGCTACAAAATGAGTTGGACTAAACATCATCAAACTAGCATTAAAACACACAATATTGTTGAAATTGATACTTTTATGACTAATAAACTCACAAAACGTAAATATATCAGTGTTTGTGTTGTGTTTTATTATTATTTTTACAATAAAACGTGATTTCGCACTCGGGCATCATAAAGTCTAGAACTACAGAAGTCGCCGCCATTTTGAAAAAAACGTGGCTTTATTGGACGTAAAAAAAGCGTGTGTGTTAAAAGCGAAAAAAGGATTTTTAACGTTTAAACCACAATAGTTTGCGTAAATTTAGTTTAAAACTATAAATAATAGTATTTTGTTGCCGTAGATAGTACACAAATAGTCGGAAATCGGAAAATAAATGTGTAAATAGTGTTTTAGAAATTACTTTTTCGACATCGATCGAACGTTCCAAAAAGCACGCGTTACCCACCGATAGGAGTTAAAAAATAAAAAATAAAAATCCTCTTTTTACGAACTCAAAAAGTGCATCAAATGGAATTTTTAAGCTATCCGATCGGATTTACGTTATAAAATTCGCACGTGTGCATTTAAGTTGACCGTAATCTCGAATCTTGTTTTGACAGCGAACGTTATCTTTGCTAGTCCGAAGCCGTTTTTGTACCAAACTATTTTCATTTATTTACTAATAAAATGAATTCTTCGGCTAAATATTTAAAACAAACTTTGTTTTTATGAAAAGAATTAAATTTCTGGTTAAAATTAAAAGAGTTTTACGAAATTACATAGATAAATCTTATTTTAGATCTAGTTTTAGACTTAGTCTCGGCGGCGGAAAAAATTCACCGATAGGCCGTAAAAATTAGGGCTTTTTAAAACACGTTTTTTTCAAAAGATAAACATTTTTTTGTGCTTCTAATGGTGGCCTAGGGAAAATTAACATGTTTATGAATGTTGAACATTAAAAAAACGTTATATTTCGGCTTTATTTATTCCTGGTAAGTGATTTTCAAATGTATACAAAAAATCGGGAAATGGGATCGGTGGATTATGTAACGTTGGAGGGTGTTTAAATTAATATAAACAACACAAAAATATAATTAAAACATACAATACTGATGCAGCTGATACTTTATGGACATATAAACACATACAAGTAAAAAAAACAGCATTTTGTATCAACAATTTTTATTTTTTAAATAAACAATAAATCTCCATCATTTGGTGGCCATTTTGTGAAACCTGCCATATTTTATATTAGTTAGGTATGTGTGATGAAAATTTCAAAATGAATTAAATATATCTTGCTATATATCATTGGAAAGGGCTCAAAGAGAGGATTCCAACAGTATATCATTCATTAAAATCAGATCATAAATAAAAAAGTTATGAATTTTATCGTCACGAAATTTTAGTAACAAAGACAAAGAGGAAAAACTGAAGCTCACTTACTAGAAATAATTAAAATTATATAAAGATATATACGTCAGTGCACTTGGAAAGTTCAACCAATCCGTTTTAAGAAAAAAGTCACGTGCATCCCCCTTCCCCCCTAAGTGACCCAAATATGCCAATATGGCGTGAATGAGCTAAGATGCAGACAGTTGTTTACATTTTTGCTACTGAAAATTGAATATGTGATTCGTTGATGATTGTGATGAAATTTGGCAGGTAGGGAGAAAAGATGTTTTAAAATAAAAAAGAAAAGGTTTAAACGATAAAAGAGAATATCTTCAATATTCATTTTAAGTTTGAAATGTAACACTATTTTCATTTCAATAAAAAAACATGAAAAAAACGCAACATTTAAACAAATAACACAAACAACGTTGTTAAAATCAGGAATGTTTATTAAACAATTCAGTGCAATGTAAAATGTTGTTAATTAAATTTACATTTGGTTTATGAACATACCCACCATATAGCAGACCCTGAAAATATCCGGAACAGATTTTCGGACAAAAAAAAAAAAGAAAAAGTAGGATTCACACATACCTTTTTATATTATTATCATATCATATCATATCATTATCATACATATAACATATATATAAATCTCAAAAGGAATATGTTATAATCTTTTTAAATACTGGACATAAAAACATGAAATTTGCTACAAATATTTGTTGCGTTACGGCGGTGAACCCTGTCAAGGTTTTAAAAAAATTAAAATGACCGCAGTAGTCAGTTTTGTCAAAAAACGCGAATAAAACGACACATTTTGGTTTCATGTTAAAATTGCCGTTCCAACTTTTTATAGTTTTCGATCGATCGCGCTAAAACAAATTAGAAAAAAGGACGCGCGGAGATTATTTCTCTATTGCGTCATCACATTTTGCACAGAGCTAACTAGCCGTCTTTTTTTTTAATGACGTCATAAAATTTTGCGTATTCATCTTAAATTAACTTTGTTTGAATGTTTGCTATTGTACTTTATGAATGAATAGAACAAAATATATTCACGTTTTAATTCATGTCGTAAACGAAATATAAACTTTGTAGTTGTTGCGTGCAATCTCATTATAACTGCTTGAGTAGTTAGAGTGTATGTAAAAATAACTTTTAGCTTTTTCAATTCGTTTGTAGCGGGCGTATACGCATTAAAAGCTTTCTAGAGGGCAATATTTCACGTTTCAATTCGTTTCTAGCGGGAAATATTTCACGTTTCAGTTCAATTCGATTGTAGCGGGCGTACAAAATGTAATTCACATTTAAATTATCGGGCAAGGTTTTTTAAATTGCCTTATATATTAACTGTGTAGCGGGCTATCTCATTATAACTCCATAGATACGTAAAGTGTATGTAAAAGATCATTATGCGATTACATTGAACACAATTTAACAAAAAAAATAATTTCTTCTTTGTTTCTTATGGGTTTTATTTGTTATTGATTTACATGTTGAATAGAAAATTTAATTCTAAGCTTGCTTCCAAAGCAACAATAAATAAAAAAATAGTAAATAACAAAAACAACACAATATAGGTCTGCGACTTAATGTTTTTCGTAAAAAAATATATCAAACAATCATTTTTTAAAAATAAAAGTACTGCCGAATGTTCTATATCAATGAATAGAACAAAATATATTCACGTTTTAATTTGCGTCGTAATTTATAGCGGGCAATTTTTTAATTGTTATAATGGGTAATGGGTAATGATTTTAACTAGTAATTTATGTTGTAGCGGGCAAATAAATATTACCTCACGTTTAAATTTGTGTCGTAGGTCATGCGGGCAATCTCATTATAACTGCTTAGTTAGAGTGTATGTAAACATAACTTTTAGCCGGTTCGGAGGACCGGGCACATACCGGCTAGTATATATATAAATCTCAAAAGGAATATGTATGTATGTATGTACGTACCGCATAATCTTTTTAAATACTGGACATAAAAACGTGAAATTTGCTACAAATATTCTTTGCGTTACGGCGGTGAACACTGTCAAGGTTTAAAAAAAAATTGAATGACCGCAGTGGTCAGTTTGGTAAAAAAAACGCGAATAAAACACATATTTTGATTCACATTGACTTTGCCAGTACAACTTTTTATCATTTGTCTTCACAAAATAAAAAAAAAGGATGGCGTTGAGATTATTTTCAGGAAGACGTCATCAAAGTTTGCGCATGGATTTTTTAGCAATGAAGGGACATTTTTCATTCATGTTTAAATTGATGTCATCAAACTATGTGCATGGATTTTATCTCAATGACGGGAACAAATTTTCTTCATGTTAAAATTGCCTACGTGCCGTAAACAACATAAATTCTTTACACCACGAATACTGTAGTTGATTTTCTTAATCTATCACTACTTTAATTTTTTACACTGTGAATACATGACTTTAAGCTAATTAATAATTTAAAAATTTACAAACATAGGACAAAGCAAATAGATTTAGCATTTTTTTTTTCTGTTTCGGGAATTAATACCGACGCCTTACTAAGCTTATTTAAACGCAGTGGTCCTGATTGCACTCTATAATTAAGCGTTGCTTATTTATGCGTTTTACAAGGGAACAAAATTACCGGGCAATGTTTATATAACCGGGCAATGTTAATATTACCGAGCAATGTTTAAATTGCCGGGCAATATTTATATTAATGGGCAATGTTTAAATTGACGGGCAATATTTATATTACAGGGCAATGTTTATATTACCGGGCAATGTTTATATTACCGGGCAATGTTTATATTACCGGGCAATGTTTATATTACCAGGCAATGTTTATATTAACGTACAATGTTTAAATTGCCGGGCAATGTTTAAATTGCCGGAACTAACTTTTAAAAAAAAATACTACTGTATGTATGTTGCAAAAACAAAACTAAAAAACTATAATGTGTCAAGCATATTCTAAAAAAAAGCCCCTTCGAAGAATCGGGCACATATCAGCTAGTATATATATAAATCTCAAAAGGAATATGTATGTATGTGGCTATGTATGTATGTACATACTGCATAATCTTTTTAAATACTGGACATAAAAACGTAAAATTTGCTACAAATATTCTTTACCTTACGGCGGTGAACACTGTCAAGGTTTTAAGAAAATTAAAATGACCGCAGTGGTCAGTTTGGTAAAAAAACGCGAATAAAACGACACATTTTGGTTTCATGTTAAAATTGTTGTTCCAACTTTTTATAGTTTTTCGTCACAAAGTTAGAAACAAAAACGATGCGCTGAGATTATTTTAATGACGTCATCAAAGTTTGCGCATGGATTTTTTAGCAATGAAGGGACATTTTTCATTCATGTTTAAATTGACGTCATCAAACCAGGGTTCGTACGCAAGTCTGGAAGTCTGGAAAAGGTCTGAAAAATCCAGTTTTGGTTTTCCAGACCCTCAAAAGTCTTAAATGTTCTTTTTTGTCTTTAAAAAGTCTGAAATTTTATGGGTAAAAGTCTGGAATCGAAAAAATAACGGTCTTTTTGTAACCAACAAGTCTTTTTGTATCCTACCTTCTTCCTTCCCCCTCCCTCTTAATTTTTGGCTCAAATAAAAACGTAAGCAGCATGACGTTTGTGAGTGTCAACTACGGTACCAAACGATAGCAGACTCCGCCCCTCTCCGCTTTTGCGAGTTGTCGCGTTGGATTTAGTAAGCGTTATAAAGAGAAGTTCCCGCTGCCTTCTGAAAGGTCAAAAGGTTATTTTAAAAAATACCTTTACCTCCCCGCGAATGGCGAAAAACCGCGAATAGTGTATGCGGTTTTAAAACGCCTATGTATGAGATCATATACGGTACTAAATGCTTCCCAAACACTTTCTAAACACACTCTTACTCATTAATACGTTAGGCCTAAATAATTTAGGCATAGTAGCCTAATATTGCACGCAGTTATGTATTTCACTAATGTAGTAATGATAATGTAAACACATTTTAATTTTGTACTTCCACAATAGGCCTACTTTATTTTAATAAAAAAGAAAGGTTATTACAGGAGGACTGTAGGCCTAGGCCTACTAGCCTAACACGGCATAGCATAGTTACCCATACTGTGTTACTGTACCGTAAAGTCATTTTATATGCGGACAACATATGTAGGCCTATATGTATTAGAATTGTCAAAAAAGGGAACAAATTTAAAACCAGTTTTACCGGGCATTCGTTTTTATGACGTTAGGATGCTAGCCCGGTATACGGGGCATACGATGTGATAGGGTTAATTTAAGAGCCAAACCCGCGAATATGCAGGGCCGCGAATAGGTGAGGGTATACTGTATATGTATTCCTCCTAAAATGTCATAAAATTTGACGATCAACCGATCGGATGTGTAAAAATATTTCAATTAAGCACCTGACCCGGTCTGCTAAGCACGGTCTTTGTAAAAAAAAATTATTTCGTTCGTTATCTTAAATTACTACAAGCTTAGGTCCATAGTTAAGATAGGCTATAGGCCTTAACTATACATTTTCAATTCTTCCATGATCGTATGCTCTTTTTTTGCGACCAATATGTAAAATGCTTGTTTAGGCTACTCTATGGCGCCAATAGTCTAGGCTACGTGGAGTCCCGACACATTTTGCTGATTTAATTTATTTTGGAATATATTTATGCCCTTGATCAAATTGCACAAAAAAGGCCATTTGTTTATTAGTTAAAAAAGAAAATGGTGACATTTAAGAAACTATTTTATATCATGTAGGATTCCATCATTTAGCCTGGTTCATAATATGCCTAGCACTACGAGACGAGCTTGCGATGTCGCCCGTACGTCGTTTTATCAATTATGCGTAGCCTACAATTTTAAAACAGTAGCCCTAATTAAAAAATGCGGTAGACAATGAGCTGAACATAATATTGTAATGGAATTTTTATTTTTGAGTGGCACATGCATGTTTTTCGCGGAAAATTTTGGTTCAAGTTAAAGCCGCTATGTAGCCGACGTCGGCGGGCGTAGGTCTAATCAGACTAATGACAAAACTAAGTCATTTTATTATCCGATAAATTGATGAAGATGAAATGCGCACAGTGCTGAAAATATCTTATTAGATTACCCGATAGGATTACACTTCTACTTGAAGTTCTAGTCAGTTAGTAACATTTAGACTCTAGTCTTTGCCTGTAAGTAAGCTACACCGCTACACATTTTAAAGGAAATGCGGAGGGGGGGATTTTAAATGTCTGAAGATCACCTACTGTTAGTTACAGGCCCACCTAATCTTGTTCAGACCTCCTCCACCACATTACTTTAGGTCTACTAGGTATAGGGAGAAATTATATGCACCAGTGTGACAGTTCAAAATTAGCCTACCGTACTCTACTGGTTGCACCTTCTTTGATTTTTGTCTCCCCGATTGAGCCTACATCTAGATCTTACGGTGACCTTACAGTCTTACAGTAGGCTTATTAACGTACGCTATAGTGCTTGACCGTTAATCTATTGAAGCTTATTTTATATGCTATAAATGGAAGCTATAAATATAGAAACTTTAGTATAGCTGGTTTAAATAATTGTGTTAAATAATTACTATTACTATTATATTTTTTTCTTTAGTTTTAATTGGTATGACATAATTTCACATGCTTTTATTATTTTTACAGAGTTTATTACTTCATGTTCACTAACAGTATTCATGGCACTTGTTTTATAATTTCTGTATTTCAAAACCATCATAGAAAGAAAGAGATAAGCTTAATGGTGCTTTTATACAGTATCGTTATTCTGCTTTTTAATTTTATAGTTAGCAATTATTTTTAGTGTCTATATACTACTTGTGTATGAAGGACCTTGTTCTTTTTTTTAAAGTCTGAAATTTTTGGTGAAAGTCTGAAAAAGGTATGAAATAAGTCTGGAATTTTATTTTCTGAAAAGAGTAAGAACCCTGTCAAACTATGTGCATGGATTTTATCTCAATGATGGGAACAAATTTTCTTCATGTTTAAATTGCCTACGTGCCGTAAACAACATAAATTCTTTACACTACCAATACTGTAGTTGATTTTCTTAACCTATCACTACTTTAATACTTTATACTTCGAATACATGACTTAAAGCTAATTAATAATTTAAAACTTTACAAACATAGGACAAAGCAAATAGATTTAGCATTTTTTTCTGTTTCGGGAAGAAATATCGACGCCTTACTAAGCTTATTTAAACGCAGTGGTCCTGGTTACACTCTATATTTAAGCTTATATTTATATGGCGTCATCAAATTTTGCGTATTTATGCGTTTAAGAAGGGAACAAAATTTCGTTTTAATTTGCGTCGTAATTTGTAGAATGCAATATTTAAATGGTTTAAGTTACCGGAAAATACTTTATCTCCGCTTCAGACTTTTGTTTATAACTCCATGGGTAGCTACAGTGTATTTGAACATTTTTTTATCCAGTTCCGAGAACTGGGCACCTTCAGTCTTATACCCTTGGTAACGGCCATTGTTTAAATTACCGGGCAATGTTTATATTACCGGGCGATGTTTAAATTGCCAGGCTATGTTTATATTACCGGGCAATGTTTATATTACCGGGCAATGTTTATATTACCGGGCAATGTTTATATTACCGGGCAATGTTTACATTACCGGGCAATGTTTACATTACCGGGCAATGTTTATATTACCGGGCAATGTTTATTATACCGGGCAATGTTTATATTACCGGGTAATGTTTATATTACCGATCAATGTTTATATTACCGTGCGATGTTTATATTACCGGGCAATGTTTAAATTGCCGGGCTATGTTTGAATTGCAGGGCAATGTTTAAATTGCCAAAACTAACTTTTTAAAGTTTTTATTCGTGTTGTATACGTTTTATAAACATTAATTTCATAACGGTTTCATTTGTTATTGTTTTTCCTGTGTAATTTAAAATGTAATTCTAATTTTGCTTCCAAAACAACAATAAATAAATAAATAAAAAGCAAATCGTCAGGTGAAAATAACAAGGTTCTAACTGCGATTTGGGGAAAAAATAACTTATGGGCCCTGTGATAATTTTAAACGACCTTTCTATAATCTGACAAAAGTTGGAATCATTTAGTTCTTTCCTTTTCTCACGAAGTCCAATGTAACATAGTTCTAACTTTAAATTGGCTTAAAGATTTCAAAATTTAAAACTCAAATATCTCTGTTTCACCAAAATGCTTGTTAGAACCTTGCTATTCTCACCTGACGAAATAACACCAACAAAATAACAACAACAACATAGTGTTATTGCAAAAAAATGATAAAAAAAAAACATTTTTAAATTAAAAGTACTGTCAAAATGACATGTGAGTTCTGTTTTACAGAAAGAGTACCCTATAAACTCACACCATTAGATCACAGTGGGCAAGAAAAAAAGTCATTTTTTTCTCCTTTTTAGTTGTATATTGAACTGGTGTATATTAAAGTCTGCAAAACAACAATAAATAAATAAAGACACACCATTAAAAAAACACCAAAAAAAATACTACTTTATTTATGTTGAAAAAAAACACTATATTGTGTCAAGCATTGTCTATACAAAGCCCGTTCGGAGAATCTGGCTTATACCGGCTAGTATATATATATAAATCTCAAAAAATATGTGGGTGTGTGGGTATGTACATGCCGCATAATCTTTTTTAATACTGAACATAAAAACGTGAAATTTGCTACAAATATTCTTTGCGTTACGGCGGTGAACACTGTCAAGGTTTAAAAAAAATTAAAATGACCGCCGTGGTCAGTTTGGTAAAAAAAACGCGGAAAAAACGACCTATTTTGGTGTCATGTTGAATTTGCCGTTCCAACTTTTTATAGTTTTTCGGTCGATCGTGCTAAAAAAAATACGTAAAAAAGGATGCGCAGAGATTATTTTTGTATGACGTCATCAAAGTTTGCGTATTCATTTTAAATTTAACTTTCCTTCAATGTTTGCTAATGCTCTTTATCAATGAATAGAACAAAATATATTCACGTTTTAATTTGCGTCGTAATTTATAGCGGGCAATTTTTAAATTGTTATAATGGGTAATGATTTTAATGGGTAATTTATGTTGTAGCGGGCAAATAAAAAAATTACATCACGTTTAAATTCGTGTCGTAGGCCATGCGGGCAATCTCATTATAACTGCTCAAGCAGTTAGAGTGTATGTAAACATAACTTTTAGCCGGTTCGGAGGACCGGGCACACACCGGCTAGTTTACTATAAATATAAAATATGACGAGTATATACTCTATACTTATATACTATAGTACTATAGCCTACTCCCTAGGTACTTGCATAATTTTTTAAACATTTTTTTAAATGAATAAAACCTATTTCATGAGATAGAGAACATTAAATAATGAATTTTGATACCAAATTTATATATCTAGGTCAATTAGAAGCGAAGATATGAATTTTTAAAGGCAAAGAAAATTCACCGGACATCTTAACAAAGAAATATAGGAAATTTATTTTAAAAAGTGGGCCTTTCACAAAAAGTCTGAAAATATGCAAAATATACCATAAATTATATAATAGAAAATGTTCATCTCAACCCACTCTATGTAAATAACCTTAAAAACAACAGTTGGATTCATATTTAATGCTGATTTGACATTTTTTTTTTAAATGTGGGGGCTTATCGGAATGGGGGGGGGGGGGGAGGGGGAATTTCAAAATTAAAAAATAAATGTTGTGTTTTATATCAAAATGCTCGGAATAAAGAGTGTAATTCATCTCTTTTGTTCCTTATTCACAACTATATCATTTCAAAAACAATAACCAAATAATGAAGTCGCCTTTTGGCCACCAGGTAGGTACAATTTCTCTGGTCAATGCTTTTGTATCTATCAGCGTATTTTTTTATAAAAAAAAATTATTTAAACTTGAATTTTATGTTTTATCTGTTTGTTAGTTGTTTCAATTTTATTTACACCATACAAGCACAACAGAAAATGATCCTTTGGCTATTAAAATAATACCATAATCTACGACTTTAACTAATAATGCCTAAGGCAGCTAAGGATTGAGATTCATTTCTATAAGATGAAATATCCTCAAAATGTGACCTTAATATAGGCTTTATTACATGAGTTTTATAAAACGGATGATAGTGTTCATGTAGTATGATTAGTATCATCATTTTTGACATTTAAATGTTTGATAGGCCTACTTTCTAGGTTTTCTTAAGTTATCAATAGTTATCAGGACATTCAAATAATTTATTGATCTTAAATTTCAAATATTTAAATTTCAGTAGGCTAGTTAAAGTAGGCATAGGCCTATAAACTAAATTTGAGACGGATAAAATAAAGTCTTAGGCCTAGACTGAAGTTGACTGTCCAATGTCTAAATTGACTCTAAATTCTAAATCCTAAACCTAGCCACATAGCACCTTATACTAGCAATATTGCCAATAATACAGAAATTATTCTTTGACCATACCATAGAATACTGTCTATAGCAACCATGGCATAGAGCCATAGATAGGCCTAGTCACAATAGTGCACAACTGATATGTTTTAGATATCACTGAGTCATAACTTTCATAATGTACAAGTACTATAACGTCTACAAGTTACAGTATAAGTCGTAAATGGTCATAGGCCTACTGACTTCTAAAAAAAATATTTAAAATATATATTTTATACATTTCAGAATCGCAAAAAGCCATTATTTCATAATCAGGGTATCTTAAATCACAGTTCATACAATAAACATCTTTATTTACTCATATACATGTGAGATAATTACATAATCTATAAAAATCGGCATCGAATTATAAGCTCATTAGGCGCTATCGAAAATAGGTTTTTGCCGACATTTCATAGTGTCGAAGACTGCAAAATTATAAAAATACCGGGGTTCCAATGGGACAGTGATGCGAAAACAAGACTCATTATGTCTACTAGCCTCTCCTGTTCAAGCCTACCTCACCTACCCGCCGGTGAACCCTGTTCTACCCAGCAATCCAGCCAGAGGTTGGGTGTAAACCCCAGCGGATGGCTGGATGGGACAACCAACGAGGTTAAGGCGAAGTCATACACTCCCTGCCAGAGGGGAGCAGCTCCCAACGAAGTCGGAGATATGTCGACTGTTCCAACTGGGGAACAGTGTGGGAGCATCAGAAAACGGACATACACGCAACCATAAAGCTTTCTAATGAAATATGAAGCAGTCAAAAATATCGTCATGGTGTCGCCCCCGTGGACCAAAGCCAGGCGAGAGCGGCACCGGGTCCCTAGCCTCGAAGGGGTCCACCCAATCGACTGGCGGCTCTGTGAATCTGGATACCAGGGATAAACAGAGTATAGCTACTGGACCCCAAAGCCAAAATTCCCTGAGGATAATGCAGTGGAATGCAGAAGGTATCTACTGCAAGAAACCGGAGTTCCACACGTTCCTCAGGGAAAATAACATCGATGTCGCCTGCCTACAGGAAACACACCTTTGTGAAAAACGCAAATTTTTTATCAGAGGATACGACCCATTTAGACGTGACAGACCAAACGGACAGAGAGGTGGTGTAATAACTCTGGTAAGACATGGGATTGCTGCCACACTGACCTCACAGACAGAAACTGGACAATTAGAATTCATCACAGTCATGATAATCACACAAGGCCAGGAACTACTCATAACTAATTGCTACAGTCCGCCCACAACCAAGCTCGATCTACATCAACTAAAGCCTCAGACTGAATCCCACCTCATAGTGGGAGACTTCAACGGCCACTCTCCACCTTGGGGATATGAAACTTCAGATCCCAGAGGTGATGAAATTCAAGACTGGATGACTGACAACAAGCTAATACTTATCACGACAAACCATCTTATTTCTCCAGAGCCTGGAAAAAGACATCGACCCCGGACATTGCCATGGCCTCAGAGGATGTTCAGAAGAAAACAACTCGAACAGTCAACGACCAATTGGGAGGGAGTGATCACCTACCCATAACACTTCTAATCTCCGACATGAAGACCACCTCAGCTAACAGTAGGAGAAAGGCCAGCTGGAACTTCAAGAAAGCTGACTGGCAGAAATTCAAGACTGAAGCTGAAAATCTCAGGAAAATAACTTTCACACAAGATTAAAACAAGAACACAAAGATGCTCACACAGCATATCCTAAATGCTGCCAAAAAATTCATTCCACGAGGCTTCAGGAAAGAATATAAACCCTACTGGAGCAAAACCTTGGAAACCAAACATCAAGAACTAACAGAAGCCAGGGAGGAAATGGAAAACAACCCTACGCTAGACACCACAATTAAACACAACAACATTAAAAAAGAATACAACGAAACCAAAACCTGTGAGCTACAGAAATGCTGGAAAGACAAAACCGAGGGTCTTAATCTTGAAAAAAACACAGGGAAACTCTGGCACCTAGTTAAAACACTAAACGAAGATGTTACAACAGCTAGAGGAACACCTGCCATTGAACATCGGGACTTCTTGAAAACGGGAAAACAGGCAGCAAACATACTTGCCGACCACTTTCAACTGGAAAGCACAACCAAAGTTCCGCGAACTAGGCGTAAAGAAATAGAGAAGCAACTTCAAACTAGGCCCAGGAAACAAACAAACCAAACTCCTACGATGACGTCAGAGCTCACACTGGAAGAACTAAGAGATGCAATACAAAAACTCAAAATGAAGAAATCCCCTGGAAAGGATGGCATCTGCAATGAGATGATCAAACACTTGGGACCAGGTGCCAGGGAAAAGCTATCAGAACTCTACAATCAATCGTGGAATTCGGGCAGCTTTCCTATTACCCGGAAAGAGGCAATAATCATCCCCATCCTAAAAAAGCAAAAGGACCCCAAACAAAAAGACAGCTACAGACCAATCAGCTTACTGAGCTGCCTGGGAAAGACACTGGAAAGGATGATCAACAAAAGGCTTATGTGGCACCTAGAATCAAATAACATAATCATCAAAGAACAATCAGCCTTCAGGAAAAACAGAAGTACAGAAGATCAGCTAATTCACCTAACTCAATCCATTGAAAATGCCTTTCAAATGAAAGAAAAAGTGGTAGCCACATTTATAGACCTCTCCAAGGCGTTCGATAGGGTCTTGAAGAAAGGGCTGCTAGTTAAGCTCCTAAATGCAGGCATAACAGGTAAAATGTTTGACTGACTAAGCAACTTTCTCAGTCACAGAACTGCCAGGGTAAAGCTCCAAAACAATCTGAGCCACTTAGTCAAAATTAGGGAAGAAGTCCCACAAGGAGGCGTTGTCTCCCCAACCCTCTTTAACATCTTCATTAATGATATAGTAGACAACATACCACTCAAAATCAATCGAGCACTTCATGCAGATGACCTCACACTATGGAATTCCTTAGAATCTCTACCAGCTGCCTCAATAAGGATGCAAGAAGCCCTAAACAAAATAGGCAAATGGGCTGTAGATTGGGGTGTGACAATAAACTGCTCCAAGACTGTTGCAACTTGCTTTTCGCTCTCCACAAACAAAGAGACACTCCAGCTAAAAATTAACAACAAAATCATTCCCCAAGAAGACACGCCCACATATCTAGGCATCAAACTAGACAAAAGACTGACATGGAACACACACATCAAGGAGCCGGGCTACCAGGAGGTTGGCAGTAATGAAAAAGCTGTCAGGGACAGACTGGGGAGCTAACAGCAAAATCCTCAAACAAGTATACACTGGATATGTCAGACCGATAATGGAATATGGATCAGCTACCTGGAGTACCGCCTCCAAAAGCAACACACACAGGCTCAGCACCGTACAAAATGCAGGTATGCGCATCATCACAGGAGGACTAAAAACTACACCCATTACAGCACTAGAAACAACCTCAAACCTTGCCCCTCTAGACAAAAGACGGGAAGGAAAGATCCTAACTCATCACGCCAAAATACAAAGAATGGCCAGTCTGCCTGTGCACACCATACTCCAGGCAAGAACCAAAAACAGACTCAAAAGATCCAGCTTCAATCACATGTCAAGACAACTAGCCAAAGCACACTCAGATGAACTCCCCAACACACCTGACATCTATGAACCCGTACAACTCACAGAAGAATGGAACAGTCCACACCACAACATATTCTTCTCCAAGGAAGTTCCAGGAATCAACATCAAAGAGGGGCTATCAAAGGTCACACAGAGATCCCTCACAGCGGACATGCCAGAGAGAGAATACAGCTCAAACAAATGGACCCATATCTATACCGATGGCTCTACAAATCCTAACACCAAAATTGGAGGAAGCGGAATAGTTATCTCACACCCAAATGGACACACCACCTCTCACTCCCTCCCAGCTGGCTTTCCAACCACCAACCATAAAGCAGAACTCATCGCCATTCGGGAAGCCACGAGCCTGATCAACAAGCTTACCCTACCTGCCGGTCATATTGTCATACTCACAGACAGCAAATCCTGCATAGAGGGACTGATATCCCCAAGGGATCACCTCGAGAGGGAGACACTGGACAGACTGAATACTCTCTCACTACAGAGTGCCCTAGCGGTCCAGTGGATACCCTCACATTGTGGACTGCCGGGAAACGAGGAGGCAGATGAGCTGGCCAGGCTCGGAAGAGATGCCCCACAGGATATCAACCACACACACCGCATCTCCAACTGCGAGGCAAAGGACATAATCAAAGACATGTACAAGAGAAAATGGACTGAACAACACAATCCCCCAACAGGAGACGACTGGCCACACCTTACCAGATATGAGCAGACCACCATACTCCGAAAAAGGACAGGACACAACAGACTATTAGACCACCAGCGCCGAATCGGCTTAAGTCACACCCCTGAGTGCCCCTGTGGAACTGGACTCCAGAATGCAGAGCACATCCTGCAATGGTGCCCACTCCACAGAGAGGCCCGTAACCAGGCCTGGCCTCAGGGAGCCACAATGGAGGAAAAGCTCTGGGGCCCAAAGCCATTCCTACAGACAACAGCCCGGTTTGTCAGAGAAACAGGACTGCCAGTATGACACAGCAAAGGAAAGCTAAATGGAACGCAGAAGAAGAAGAATAAAAATACCCTGTAATGTTTTACAAACAAACATTATATATGGAATTTAAGATCTAAAAATATTCTGTAAGTGCATATAGGTTTCTTTAAAGTGCGTTTAGACTAGAATACTTATAAATATTTGTGAAAATTAGCTACTTTATGCTGCTTTTTTAGCTTAAAAAAAGTTGCAATCTTTTAAAAATATTGACAGCAACAATTCTTATGCATATGTTAGGGTCTGGGCGACCAAATTAAAAAGTGTCTTAGAAAACCCGAACGAGCCTTTCGGCTCTTGTGTCCAGAGCGTAAGGTTTAGGATTGAGTGAACTCTCTCCGGGCTCCAGCCACCCCGCGACACGCCGATAGCGTGGCGGGCCGTGTAATAGGGAAGGTTTCCACAGGCCAGCGACCGTTCACAGCGGTTCCCCTAAGGATCATTATCGTGGTGGCTCGCCAATATACCTGCATTGTCACCCGCTAGCGCAAATCCTATGCTATAACTATAAGTACATGCGTCCAGGCACCGAGACGGGAATGCCACGTCCATTGCTTCCTCCCCACCGAGACAGTTCAATGGATGTGGGACCCGCTGCGGTGGCTGTCCCCCACGCGTTCGCCCGCCGGTGTATTCTTAATGGGAATGTATCGGCGGTTTACACAGTACGCCAGTCTTTGAGGCCCATGGGTACAGTAGTGGGTCAGAAACAAGTAAAAATGTAAAAAGAATAAAAACTAAATACCGAAAAGAAACGTTCTCATTCCAGTATTATTGTATATTTTATTGTATATTTTTTCTTTCTCTCTTAATAAAACACATTGTAGTCATTCGTTTCTCCGTCATTTCATACTAGTGCATAATTGTACATGCCATATAACATGCACAATGCACACCTTACTTATATAACAACCCTTATATAATAACATCATACTTGCGCACTACTCTACATATTAATACTAATAATACCTCATTGACACCATCCACCCATATTACTCTATAATTGCATGTAATGTACAATAAGCTAAACTAAGTACTATCATCTTTTATACCACTAAACAATAAATATCAAGTTTCAAAAACAGCAGAAATACAAATTCTAATATTTCATCCAAATGTTATTATACTTTCAACAAAATCAATCATACTCTAATCCTTCCTTTGTTTGCTTCTGGAATATAAATAAGATATTACAAAAAAATCCAAGTAAACAAATCCAAGTCAAATTCTTGAAATGGATTGAATTGCCTATACACAACCCTATTATCGATCGATCTTACATTCTTTATGGGCATATTTATCAAATAGTCGATGAAATAGCCAATCGTTTTTGAAAGATGGGCGTGAGTGTTAAAGTGTTTTTTAATTATTTGTAATTATTTTTTTTTAGATTTTTACTACTTAATTGTGTGTTAAATTAATGAAAATATTTGTTCAAAGTTTTTGTGAAAAAAAATTGCCCTGTATTTATAAAGAAAGCATCCATCTAGTCTAAGTCTATAAGTCTATATCTGATTCATCCTCATTATCAGAGGCAGTGCCCAGATAGAGGGGGGGGGCAGAGGGGGGCATATTCCCGTGTGCGACACTTCCATGGAAGGGCGGCAAATGTAATCTAAATATAGCAAATATAGCACTAAACAAGCAGTTAGTAGTAGTTACAGTATGCAAAGGGGGCGGCTGAAACTTTTGCCCTGGGGCGCGCTACACATAAGCTTGGTAAAAGGCCAATTAATGAATCCAAAAATTGAAATGCCAGTTAGTCACGCTAATAAAAATTTTCAGAAAAAAAAAACAACACTAAAAATTTTTCAACTTTGCTTGCGCTTAAAAAAAAAAAATAATCCTCTCAAAAACATCCGTTTTTTTCTATCAACGAAACGGACTAGTTTTTTACAGCCGAATGGCAGGTTTAAAAAAACCCACACGATGCGCAGCGAAAATCGGCGAAGGAAAACAGACATTTTGCGTGACGAGGCGGTCGCATTGTGGCGCATTAGTACGGAGGGGGGTATTCCGCATTCAGTCGCAATAGTAGCAAATTAACAATGGATACACTTTTACAATATTATGATACAAGACCCACATTGTCTTAATGTAGCGCGTAAATGTAAATGTTGAAGTTGAATGCGATATAAATTTTTCGGCCACGGAATTTAATGTTGGAAATTAATGTTTCGGACGATGATTCTGTTGATGAAAATTAGTATGTAAAGAAAAAAGTTGTGTAAATATCGTTTGCAAGACATTTAATGACTTGATTCGTGCGAATTGGGCATGAATCTTGAAAAAATTGGTGAGTTTGCAAGAGTTTGTCAACACTACAGCAACATCATTTTTCTACATTACAATCCAAGCGTACTACATTCGATTCCATATCGTTGTAATTAAAACGGTTATCTCCAAAAAACGTTTACAATAGTGTACAAGATATAGGTAGTGCTGTTTCCGCTTGGGTTTTAAATGTAGATACTTTTGCATGTGCCAGTGAGCGAATCTAAGACTACCAATTAAGACTTTCTCGTTAATCCAGACAGTATTGATTCCATAACATCAACATATAGCAAGTGTACTTCAAGGCAACTTAGCGGGCACACCAAGTTGTATCGACGAGGGAAAAACGGGTCTCCTTGATTTTCACTTTTTTTTTTCCACCGTCGATACGACGTGAAGTGCCCGCTTAACTTGTTAATGAGTGCAATGACAATGGCGAGTCAGCACTAGCAACAGAATTTCTCCACATTTACACTCTTACTCAATGTAGATTTTTTGCATGTTCTAGAGTGATATCGCAATAGAAATCAAGACTTCCAAATGAAAGCAATCTCGTTGATATCAAAACATATCAACACCAGCAAGTGTCATTGCTGAGCAACTCGCAAGTGAGTCTGCAATGGTAAAAACGAACAGTCAATATCATACCATATCATACCATACGTATCTTAAGGTATGGGTCTTTTCCTCGTTGACATTGTATTCAGTGTAGAATAACGTTTTTCTACGAACTCGGTTACTGGCAGACCTCTCCCCACGACATGTCGCACTAAAAATGCCTCAAGTTCTTCGCATATTCTGCCAGTGGTATTTGGTCAATCGCCTTTTTGGTGGCCATGGCCATGGGGATTATAATTAAGTACACATACATTGTACTTCAATTCTTGTGATGACTTGAGCAAGCTTTTTAAAGTGGCAAATCTATTTACATCTGGTTTATAATTTGCAAGACTGGTTCCTTGTATTTATTTTGAGGCTGGTGCTGGCAAACAGCCTAAAGTCTAATGGTTAACCCATTCGATATACCGTACAAATCAGAACGTCCATGAAGACATTCCAAATCCAGAATTCCGGAAATTCCCACCAAGCAGGATCATAATTTCCGATGACCACAATGGACATTATTCACAAGTATTTCCGGGTCACGTGATGTGCGAGAAATTGTTTACAAAATGGAGGAACTATAAGAAGTTGTCTTAGTGTGATCAGATTCCGTCGTTAAATCTTCATAAAAGAAAACTAAACTATGTTTTCATGTTTTCATCGATATCCGCTGATAGATACAAACTTCTTAAATGCATGGCATGCCAAAAGAAGACAATATAACATAGTAGTGTATTATGTTCCAAGCACTTTGTAGACGAAGACGGAGACTTCCTTGTTTGAACCTTTCAATGTAGGCCTAAGCCACGGCAATGGTAAGTGTACTTGCCATTGGCCTAGATCTTCTTCAATAATTAAAAAATTTCATGAAATCATTCTCTTAGGAAATTTTTATGTGTGATTAGCTAATACAACTCATTAATTGCCAATTAACCAAGACCAGACTTTACTAATGTTAATGTTATAACCCGAATCGGCGAACACATACATAGTCATTGCCCTATTGAATGATATTGTAAATATTGTAAAATTGTGATAGGCCTAGGCTATATATTAGGCCTAGGCTATCTAATAATGATAATGATTAGTCTATTTTTATTATTTGAATTTTAATGCAATCAAATACGCTATTCGCTATCTGCTAGGCTAACGAAAAGGTTAATAAAACTATTTAGGCCCCTATCATCAACATATATAATTACCGTGAGTTTGTTTATATGTTTGTTTATATATATATATTTATATACATGTTTGTTCGCTATAGGCTCCTAAGCCGTTTGACTATTCGGGCCAAAAATTAAATGTATAAATTGGAAACGTCCTCCAAAAGATAATTTTATTTTATCACTTATAATCATAAATGCGTTGATTAAAAAAATCCAAAATGACTCATATTCATCTATGCAAATAAATATAACGGTACATAGCAAATGGCCACTTCCGTTCATTAACTATGTTGAACGCGACATTCACTATGTTGAACGCGAGGGTCTTTCCGGGTTTTCCCAATTCTACTGTTGTTTTTTTTAATGTGGCGAGACCTTTTTTAAAAGTTAGGCACCGCAATTTGGCTTGGAGAGTTTCAATGGTTTACTTTAAACAAAATACTAGCGTATGACGTAATGTCTAGGAAATTATTTCTTTTTTCATTATTGATGTTTGCATTATCCTTTTAAGAAAAAGTAACCACATGTTTTAATTATTTAATGGATTTACGTTGCTATTGAGAATATCCTTTAAAAGAAGGCGACTTTATACACTTAATAAATTAAATGATACGAATTATAAAAAAAAAACAAGTTAGGCTTATAAATGATTACTTTCAAATACCGGGTACCATAAGCTTGACAGCAACAATATAAAATAAAAACTAAATACCGAAAGAAACATTATCAATACTGTTTTATTGATACAATAAGCAAGAACAAAAATTAAATACCGAAAAAATCTTTCTCACTTTAGTTTTTATTGCATTGAAATATTATTTTCTATTTTTTTTTAATACTTTTTACCTTTTTTATTGTTTTGTATTTATGTTTTTTTTCTTTCAGATAGTATATTATTTTTAATTTAATATTATTAATAACAAGTAAAGTCAACACAACTGTTCGCTACATTTTAATATTGAATTAAAAAGTCTCTTCAAAAAACCCGGACTAGCCTTTCGGCTCTTGTGTCCAGGGCGTAACGCTTAGGATTGAGCAATCTCTGTTCGGGCTCCAGTCACCCCACGTCACACCTAAGGCGTGGTGTGCCATGTAACAGGGAAGGTTTCCGCAGCCCAGCGATCGTTCACTGCGGTTCCCCTAAGGATCATTATCGTAGTGGCTCGCCCGTAGGCCTATACCTGCACTGTCACCCGGTAGCACAAATCCTATACTATAGGTACATGCATCCAGGAACCGGGTGGTTCTCGAGACGGGATTGCAGCGTACATTGCTTCCTCCCCCCCCCCCCGGGACCAGTGACCTCTCGGCAGTGTAATGGACCTGTGCCCCATGCGTTCGCCCGCCAGTGTATTCTTAATGGGAATGTATCGGCGGTTTACACACTACGCCAGTCCTTGAGGCCACAATTCTTATGCATATGTCAGGGTCAGGTCGACCAGAAACAACAAAAAAATAACAAAAACTAAATACCTAACCTAAAGAAACATACTCAACACTGTTTTATTAATACAATAAGCAAGAACAAAAATTAAATACCGAAAAAATCGTTATCACTTTAGTTTTTATTGTATTGAAATATTATTTTATACCCTTTTTTTTTATTATTTACCTTTTTATTGTTTGGTATTGTGTTTTTTTTTTCTTTTAGATAGTATAGGCCTACCGTATTATTGTTAATTTAATAGGCTATTTTAAATAACAAGTCAAGTCAACACAACTGTTCGCTACGTTATAATACCAGACGCTTGACAGTAACAATTCTTATGCATATGCCAGGGTCAGGTCGACCAGAAACAAATAAAAATATCAAAAACTAAATACCGAAAGAAACATTCTCAACACTGTTTTATTAATACAATAAGCAAGAACAATAGTTAAATACCGAAAAAAATCGTTATCACTTTAGTTTTTATTGTAGGCCTATTGAAATATTATTTTCTACGCTGTTCGCTACGTTATAATACCAGACGCTTGACAGTAACAATTATTATGCATATGCCAGACTAATGCCATGTATAGAGGTGGGTGGTCCAAGGGTGCAACATATGCAATTCTTTTTTTGCAGCTAAATGTCCCAAATTGTACTTGCAACAAGCTGTCTTCATGCACCCTGCAACGACATTCTGCTTCAATTACCTGTTTACAATGAAAAAAAAAAGAACAAAAATATGTAACATGTCATTTAAATTATTTTTCTTAATTCAATAGGTATAAAGTAAAGTGCCTATAGGACCAAAATGATCCATAGGTCAGGTGAAGAAGCATTCACCAGTTTATGTGGCCATGGCATACTAGGTGATTGTGTGGCCAGCACTATACACAGCCGCCTTTACTTTACCCCAACTAAGATCAGGTACAGTGACAGTACTCATCAGAGCTGGGTAGACTCATGGACACCCTTCAGACATGGGAAAAAAACCTAGCCTGTGAAGCCGGCTGGTCCAGCGGTTAGATCACCGGACTGTTAACCAAAAACCAATTGACAAGTCGCAGGTTCTAACCCTGCCACCGGCGGATTCCTGTCACCCTGCATGAGTTTTTGGGCCTAGTGGACGTAATAGTAATAATCTTCTATCTAGAAGGAACGTCTGTAAACTTATAAGAAAAGAACCAGGATTCGAACCCAGGACCTGCCCCCATCGGTACGCCAGTTGAACGCACAGCCGCATGGCCACCGTGCCCCTATTCAATATTCAATAGGCCTACCAGAAAAAATTATAATGTCAATTGAAAACAACACAAACATGCACACCCATTACTAGCCCATTAGATTTTCAGATAATTTTCTTATATTAATATTATCCATATAAATTAATAATATTATTGCTCAACTAATATATCTAATGCAGTAACAACTAGGTATAACTAGACACTTTTTTTTACGATTCAACCTGACATAAATATTTTCTAAATATTTTCATGCACACCCGCTTCATGGTAGTTACATAATATCTAGTCGAAGCGGTCGGCTTCTTCTTTCAATAAGATTAATAAGAACAAGAACAGAGAGATTTAGGAACTATTTGTTACACTATCAGTGAGACTCTTTCAAGAGAACCATCTTTCAACTTTCAGCCAGAAAATACAATGGCTCAATAGCTGACCCCTAAATGATAGGCCTACTTATTTCTTGTATGATAAATGACTAAATGGTATGATAGTTTGCGCGAATGTCTATTGTGTTTGAGTACAAATGGTTCTTTAATATTGTTTTAAGGATACCGTATGCTGAAAGACGGAATTTATGTACCGTAATCAAATCAAATTTCCATTTATTTGGACCAATAAAGCAATCTTATCTTATTATCTTAAATTATATTAATAAATGTAGGATTTATATAGGCCTACTGATAGGCCTTATTATGCCAATATTTATATAAATACAATATTAATATTTGTATACAGGATTATATAGAACTATATACCGGTATATACTTGTAGCATTTTTATAAGAATTGAAAATTGAAACACATTTTCACATGCTGAATTTGAAAGTAGCAATATTCTTTTACTCATTAAGAAAGATTCATTTACTAAAAAAAAATATGCCTATATTATATAACTAAGCCTAGCCTAGGCCTATAGGCCTATCTACATAATAAAAAAAGCTCTTTAGTTTTATATCATATATACCGGTATATTAATATAGGATTATAGGCCTGTATAGCCACCTCAACAAACTATTTATTCAATAAATTATTGGACTTCATTCTACAATATATAAATACTAGTACTAGTGGTTATGCCCGTCAAAATGACGGAGAAACGAATGACTACGATGTGTTTTGTTAAGAGAGAAAGAAAAGAGACTATTACAATAAAGACAATGAACGTTTATTTTCGGTATTTAGTTTTTGTTCTTTTTAATTGTTTCTGGTCGGCCTGGCATATGCATAATTGTTACTGATAAGTTTCTGGTATTAAAACGTAGCGAACAGTTGTGTTGGCTTGACTTGGACTTGTTATTAATAATAGCCTACTAAATTAACAATAATATACAGTAATATACTATCTAAAAGAAAAAGAAACGGTTGTTTTCGCCAATAGCGAATTAAAAGAGCTCCTCCTCCCTCTAGATGTCAACATACCACTTTGGCCAAAATCAAATGTAGGCCAAAGAAATTATGCTTTAGCCAAATTTTAATTTTAAAGAAACGTTTGCCAAGGGTAGTTTTAAAATGAAAATATCGCCGTTTTCTTTTATAATAGACTTTATATAAGGATGGTTGTTTATAATATTTTTGTTAAGAATTTTTGGAGCCTAAACAGAATTGGGAAAAATGAATTGGGCTATTGGGAAACGTGGTCATCATCGGAAACGAGGGACGAACAACGCAACATTTTTTGTTTTTCGGACCACTCAACTCAGTGTGGGGATGTAGCCTAGGCCTATAATATACCCAGAGCTCATAACGCTTGAACACGTTTTATTCTAAAATCCCATTTTTTTCTCGCTTAAAGTTTTTAAATGGAGAAATTACATTATTTAAAAATAATAAGAAGAAAACACAAGTAGACCTATCTAATGTGCATTTAAATTTAAAATAGTAGACGTAGATGATAATAAATTATTTCAGGTGCCCATTTTCTTATGGCAAAAATGTTCTTCAGCGCTACCTTTGAAAATGAGCGGTCACCAAACACTAGGCTACTAAGATGACCACTAGCTGGCAATCTATGCGATGATTGTGATCCAACATTATTGAATTATTTCATGGCATCAACATTTTTTCGCTCTGTCCCCCTTAAAAGTCTATTAGATAGGCCTATATATCGGTTATTATTTAACTGGCAGATCTTTAATGTCGCTCCTAACCTCACAGCGCCCCTTGAAGCATCACGTTTTACTGGTAGCTTGAGCCGGCATATCCAATCCACTACATAGCCTATTTACAAAATAACATCTGCAGTGTAATAATATGTCTTGATAGTAAACACAAGTCTAGTTAAGTTGTTGAAAAATAACTAGGCCTAACTTTTATTGGGACATGTTACACAGGGGGCTATAGGTAGCACGTGATCTTACAGCACGACGAAAACAAACAATACTGACCTTTGAACCACAACCACAATAATGAAACTACTAAATCAACAAACAATTTATTTAAAAGGCACACAAGTTTATTCAAATCATATCATAAAAGCCCTAATCGTCAATAAGGTCTGGAGGGTGTCCGTGAGTTTACCCAGCTCTGATGGGTACCTGACCTTAGTTGGGGAAAAGTACAGGTAGCTGTGCATAATACTGACCATGGCCACAGAAGCTGGTGAACGCTGCTTCACCGAATCTATGGATCAATTTAGTCAGACGGGTACTTAACTTATAACTACACTGAACTATATAAATTATATAAATTATTTTAGCCTCAACTTTTAAATTACCTGGCAACCCTGCCCTATAGCAACAGACAGCGTCCTAGTTTACGAGGCGAACAAAACCTGAAAATGAAACGTATCAAAATAAAATATTTGGTGCGTTTAATTTTTAGAAGACGAACAATTCTTATACTTCCAGATCCATCTCCAAATACTTACAATAGAGTATAGAATGTATGTACATCTTAAAAATCAATTAAAAATCTTATTTATTTGTTTATTTTTTGTGCCAGAATACAATTGTTTTTAATTTCGAACAAGTCCTAATATTTCCGGAAGTGCACGAATTACCATATTAGCGTCTAACGCAGCCATTGGATACGGTTGGATGTTTTGCAGGCACTGAGCTATATAATATAAATATGATGAATTAAATATAATTTAAATCTATTTATTCTGTTTTATAAATTTTATGTCGGGCCGATATTAAAGCTTATACTTATAGTCTTGCACTATGATAAGGCATTATAAGGGTCTTAAATGAGTATAAATTTGTTGGTATTCTTGACTAATTTAGGCAACCCAAATTGCCATGCTAGCCTATATTCTATACTTCTATACCTATAATATGCCAGGCTATGCGGCGCTATTGAACATGATGCTATATAGGCTAATATATTATGCGGCGGGGCATGCGGATTTCGGCTAGGAGATAAATTCGGTAATTTGGATATAGACCATTATATACTAAATACTAGGCATATCTACTCTATATGCCTATACTGCCACTCGGAAGGCAAAAGAGCTCAATTAATAGGCCTATTATACCTTCTTTGTTTTTGCATAGGCCTATAGGAATATAATATAGGCATATCATAATATGATTAATATGGAAGAAAAATTGTTTTTATTTCTATAGCCTACCCTATAGGCCTACTATACACTATACATTATAGTATAGGAGGCGCTGTGATCGCTAGCGCAACGCACTCGACTTTCATACCAAAGCCCAAACGGATTTTATCCCTGCGTCTTGAGTCTTGAGGTTGTCCCTGAGTCTATATAATCATCATCATCAATCACATGACCGTTGAGGTCGTTGGGCGAAGCGAATGGACACTTCGACTTCGGCAGTCAACTTTCTCTACTTTTGCCTATATTGCGCGGTTATCAATAGTTGAGTCAACTGCAGCCCTGTCCAATCCTCGACATTGTCGAACCAGCGTCTCCGCTGACGGCCTCTCCCACGCCCACCTTCCACCGTGCCCTGGAGGATTGTTTTTGTCAGGCTATTGTGCCGCAACACATGACCGAACCATGTCAGTTTGCACCGTTTGATTGTAGCCATAATGTTTTCTTGAGGGCCTGCAATTGAGGATATTCTGTCCTACACATACGCATTAGTCCTGTGTTCTACATAGGAGATTCGAAGTAGGCCTATTTTTCTCATGCATTTATTTTCGAACACCTGCAACTTGTTTTCAGTTGCTGATAGAAGCGTCCATCGTGTCTCACATCCATACAGAACAATAGAATATATAATATCTAGCTTTAATGCATAGGCCACCTGACATTAGCCAGTGCAAAGTAAAGGCGAGTAGGCATGGCATTGTGCTGGCCAAACAATTTCCAAGTAAGCCTTTTACCGTGACCACGGAAACTTGTGAACGCTGTTTTACATAACTTATGGATCAGAAGTGGATTACTCTACTCTTTACTATAGGCCTATACTGTGACTATAGACCTTTTTAGTTTGACCCCGGAAAAGGGGCGTGGCCTTGAGACTCACTGACATATATTTCTTTTGGGGGCACAAAGATTTTTGTTCCTTCTTTCCATATAGTATTTTACTAAAGGTGTTGGGGGTTTTTAATGTTATTATAGTTGTTTTTGAACTTTAAACCATAAAAACACATGGAGATCTTAAACTAAGAACCTAGGAAGGGAATTGTTAAAAAATAACGTTTAGAGCTTCTTAATTTTTTAAAGAAAATTTTTTTTAGACCTGGACTCTATGCTTTGGACCTTAATATTATGGTCGATTCTATCGTGATCACTGTGTCATTACTTTTTTGTTGAGTTTCTTCAATGAGAATCAATGTAAAAAAAAAAATTACGTTTAGAACTAGTTTTGTATCGAAAAAAAAAAATTAGGCCTATAATGCTTTTATTACTGTAGGCTATTCAAGCTATTGCTTAACTTAGCCCTAGACCTAGATCGCTCGTTTTGATTAATAAAAAAGGCAAATATAATTCTAGATATATTTCATGTTGAATGTTTGATAGAGACAGACGCATAAGAGCCGATGCATCTTCACGAATAGGCCTATAAAAACCATAGCCATAGGCCATAGGCCATAGCAAATATTATGTTAAACTTTAAAAAAATATATATTGTTCGTAGGAAGAGGCTAATATATATATATTTATTAGGCCTATGTCGTATAGTCGGACCTATGACCGTATGTCGGCGTAGGCCTATGTTTTCCATATTGAATATGATATATTATAGCCTAGATATAGATATAGATGATATAGGCCTATATAGGCCTATTCATATTGTGACTTAGGGGAAAGGGGGGCACGTTGATACACATTTTACATTTATTTATATTAATTGCAAACCATTATATTTAGAGTGGATATAAATACTTTTATTTGTTCCCTTAGGTATCCTGCACCTTTTTATCTACAAATTTTATTCATTAGAATATATTTAAAATAAATTTAGCTCTAAAAGCAATATAAAATAATTTGTATCAACTTGCCCCGTGCAGGGGCAAGATGATACACACTATGGGGCAAGCTGATACATTGAATAAGATTTAATAATAACACTAATACAATGACAATTTAACAAAGTAAAGAACCCAAAACTATTATTTTGTTGTTTATTTTATTACTTAGAACAATTCTGTTTAAAAAAAACTTGTATCGCAACCCCATGTTTAGGCTTTCTTTTACATCTTCGCACCATCTAAAATTACAAACAATTTAAAAAATTAATATTCCTGGTAATTTAATACATTTAAACTAAATTTTAAAATCACAATATCCGTAAAATAATATGGTAAATAATAAGACTTTGTTAAATAGTAATGCATTTAATTAAACCTTTTTATTAGACGCCTATATAAGGTCTAAGCATTAAACTTAAAACCCTAGGCTAAGTTCTAAATAGGAATAAACCTAGCTAGACATTATAAAAAGTAAAGCAAAAAAAAATGCAAATTATTTAAATGTAGCCTAAGCTAAACTCAATGAACCTAACATTCTAATTAAATATAAATACGTTTTTGTAAAAAAAAAATTATTCTTCTATGTTTAAATGCTTTTCCATAGGGCTAAATAAATAACCGGATATTGTATCAATGTGCCTCGAGTCGTCTGTATCAATTCGCCCCACTACACCACGTTGCATTAATTCGACTACATTAAAAACAAGACGCAAATAACACAATCGTAATTTAAATAAAAGTATTCAGGAATCCATATTTAACCTAAATAAAAAGATGATAAAATAAAAGTTCTTACCGTGTCTGTCAAATCTCTTACGTAATAATAAGTCAATATTTTTCAAAAGTCGCTCAAATTTCAATTTTTCTCACAGTATTAACAATTTTGATACGAGCGAAGCCATTTTTACATCGAAAGTAGGGGACGTAGAAAGCTATCTCCCGTACTAACTCTTCTGCGCATACGTAGTATAATAGCTGTAAAAAACAATTTGTATCAACCTGCCCCTGTATCAACCTGCCCCCCTCTCCCCTATTGTCCTTTCATTAGTCCTATGCATGAAATATTATTCAATAACAGGCCTATAACTAAAAATTCATGAAGAAAACACGCACCAGTTTGCAAATATCAAATTTTAATATATAGCATATAGCCTACCTTCATATTCGCTTAATTATTTCATGCAATCGCAATCGGTTAATCAACACTTTTCTATAGTAAATATTTTCAATTGTTTAATAGTTTAAACTGTTTGAGCTTATAACCTTTAGGCTACTATAATAGGCTAGTACTAATAGGCTAATAGCCCTGCCACCGGCGGATCCCTGTCGCCCTGCAGGAGTTTTGGGCCTAGTGGACGTAATAATCTTCTACCTAGAAGGAACGTCTGTAAACTTATAAGATAATAGTAATAGGCCTAGGCCTATAGGCAGGCTAATAATTAGGCCTATTATTATAGTAAACTATATAATATGTGATAAGCCGATTCGATATGCTATATTATATTAAATAATAGCTATTATAATTTATAGGCCTATTTATAAGCCATAAGCCTATATTTATAATTTATATAGGCCTTTAGGCTACTTTAGCTTAGCCTATTAGGGCCTATAATACTATATAGCCTATAGCCCCTATAGGCCTACTATAGCCTATAGGCGGCTATAGTCCTATAGCTAGGTCTAGGCCTACTAATATGTTATAATCCCGCCTAACTACTTCTACATACAATATTTTAACGATAAAACCCCAGAACAAGTCAAACAATAGCATAGGCCTATGGGACATAGACCTAGGCCTTTTCAGAATCAAACTATGACTATGATGAGCTTACTTTGGCTTTTCAAGGTTCTTTTGTGACATCGAAATCGAACGATAAAAAAAATTAAAATAATTAAAAGTTACGATTTCTATTGCTACAAATAATAACTTAATACAATATAGCCTACGCGTTGATACTTCAACACAAACAAAGCTTTATAAATATATAACTATGTTAAATTTTATTTGTATGCTTAAAGACGATTTACTGATCGCTCGACGCCAATCTGTATTAACATGGTGACATGGTTGATGGTAACCATAGACGCATTAGGCCTAGAATGTATAATTAATGTTTTTTTGGTTAAAAACTGGTTCAAAAGGTAAAAGAAAAGTACAGTTCGCTCCCTAGCTTCTGGGTATAAAGTTTTTATGAATTAGTTTTTTTGTAAAATGAAAAGCTAATATAATTACGCCCAAAAACCACTAGGCCCCCAGTAAAATAACAAAGGCGAAGAAGGTTTTATTGACAACTTCTGCCCCCTAGCTACTGCGCATGCCTAGACATTGACCTCTTTTTTGGAATAATTAATAAAATGAAAAGGTCTATATCTATGGACGTTTCTTAGGTCATATGCAAATGTATTCATGTGACCTTTTGAAAATTGAAGTAATGAATGTTTTACTTCCGGTTGTTGAAGCTAAGGAAGAAAAGCATTGGAAATGGATGCGGGCTTTGGTTGCGTGCCTTTTTGTTCCGCTAGTAAATCAAAGAGCAGGATCATTTCATTTCACAGATTTTACAAAGAGAAAAACATTATTAAAGAACAAGTCGTTAAAATTCGCAAGGATGTAGGATCTAAATTTCAGGTGAGGCTTTAGTTTAAATAAGACACGCTGTCCGTACAACACTTTAACAATAACATGAAAAAAAATTTCACCTCTTGACTCTTACTCTTACTGATGTTTCTATTGACTGTTATTAGTGTTAAAGTTTAGTTTAGATCTAGCGCTAATTAAACCTAAAATAAATTTAAAAAAAGGGTAGTCCTTGTTGTTATTGTCTTCTAGTTAGACCTAAGCAATTATATAATATATTTAAAAGATAAGCTTAGCACTGACGAGCGTAGGCTGTACTGCTGTACTGCTGTAGTCTGTAGTCTTGACTTTATAAATAGGCCTTGTCTAGGCCCTAGGCCTAATTGAAATTGAATAGGCCTTCGCCTTAGTAGTCCTGATTTTCTTTATAGTAGTAGCGTCTGTAATTGTAATTATCAGTATTATAAGATATACTGATATGGTTCAGTTAAATAGTATAGCATGTGATACTGATATATAGAAGAATAGAAGGCAGGTCATGGGAGCAATTTATATAGGACATGGCATAGCTATAGACTATAGCCATAGCATAGGCCTAACTTTAATGATTTTATAATGTAACTAAATTTAACTAACCCTTACGCTACTAACTATTGATATTGAATGTTTACACAAATCTTTAAATAAAATCAGCTTCTTTTATTTTAATTTGCAGCCATAATCCAAGTCAAGAACTGCTGGAGGACAATGCTAAAAAAATAAGCCTTGCAAGCCTTTGCTAAAATTAAAATGGTGACAGCAAAAGGTAAAGCGTGGCACATAAAATAAAAAAATTAGCTATTATTTATACATATTAAAAAATAAAAAACCTTATATGTTTCACAGTGAATTATACTAACGCAGTAACACTGCATTTCATATTTACAAAAAAAAATTCTTTAACAACAGACTAATAAGTATGCTATTATTTTTTCAGGGAAACTGTTGAAAAGGATATGGAGTATGAGTATAGTCCTAAACTGAGCCGTATCAAAATGCTGCTGTTATCATAGGTATGTCCAAATACTATTTGCAAAACTTTATTTCTAGGACCATTGACACAGTTATATTATAATACCGGTTGTATATAATTAATTTTAATTTAATATAACCTATAGGCTCGGCTACTATAACAAAAATAATTGTAGATAATGTTAGTTTGCACATTATACTTACTATCGTAGTATGATAGTACCGGTATTTGGATCTTAATTATTTGAAATTTAATTTTTGAATGAATTAATGCATGCCTTTCGCAGTCTGTTTTTCATATTTATAAATTTAAAATTGTGTAACTTTTAAATATTTGTATTTGTAGAGTCATCCATGGGTATTTCACAGAAGAAAGCAACAGGCCAACGCAACACAACAAAAAGAACCATCAGATAACACCAGAACTGAAAAGTATGTCTACATTCAACAAAATTTTAATAGAATAATATTCCTCTGTGGTAGTAGTAGCACTATATATTTGTATTATTATTATAATATATTGTATACCAGGTATTAACCTACCTGTAATTTGTAGACTATTTAAAAAGTCAATTTACATAATTTACCTTAAAGTTCAAGCTCATGAAACTAACCAGTACCGCTATTCTAATATATATACTTTTATAGACTAGACTGTTCACACAAATGTTAGAGTAAAAAAGGATGTTTATTTTTTTTATTTGCAGCAAAAATGTAAGACAAGAATTGCAGGAAAATGGTGAAAAAGATTATGAGCCTAACAAGCCTTTGCAAAATGTTGACAACAATAGGTAAATACCCTAGAGCTAATAAGAAAAGTAGCTACTATTATACTATACATACTGTAAACTTTCAATTGTAAGCTACACTTGTGTATATGCTGCACATATAAATCAAAAGGCATTTAAAATTAAGTTTATAGATATGAGCCGCACTATTATCTATTTGGCAAAGCTATATATTTTTTGTACCGGTATACTTATTTTTATTTTCACTGTTATTGTGGCATGAAAGATCTAAAAGCATAATTATACATAATATTATAGCAACCTTCAATTATATCCCAAGATTTATGCCTAGAATTTTTTACAATTTATTTTTGCTTACGCCTCACCCATTTCTCTAACCTAAACAGTTTGTAAAAAAATGTGCGGCTTATACTTGAGTTTTTACCCTTGTATATCTGCTAGTATATTATTTTCTTTTAAAACAAATGTATTAAAATACAGCTCTGTTTCACATGGCATTATATATTGACGCTGCATTTTATATTTAAAAAAAAATGTATTGAACATCAGTTGTTGTTTTTTTCAGTGTAGAAAACATCTGAACAGTCTGAAGATGAGCTAGCTGTTAACAATCAACCAATTACAACAAAGCTATTGATACAAATATAGTTGCTTTTTTATCTAGTACTAGTATAAATAAATTTCTTTTATCTATTGCCCTAGTTTTGTTTTTTACTTTATAATTATGAAAATATTGTATAAACTAATAAAACTTTTCAAGTCAAATCAAAATGGTATTCTAATTCTAACAATGAAATAATTGTTAAAATTAAAAATGTTAAGACACTAGAAAACAATGCAGGTACCCGGTAGCTAAATGAAACAGATTGCTACCTGTTCAGAGTTATTCAGAGAACATAAGGTCAATTCTTTTATTTTGAAGGATTTACAAAGTCATTTAGTTGTACCGGTAATCTTAAACATAAATAAGTCACTAAAAATAAACCCAAGCCAAAATAATGTAAAATAAAACATTTAAAGTAAAACTTGTAATAACTTTAATAACAAAATTTTCTGTTCATAATATTTTAACCAAAATTCTTTGTGAATAAAATATTTCTAAATGAAACGATGTGGCGTCAAAACTCTTTCTCTAATCCCTGTTTCATCTGTGTAAGTTGTGGCAATTTTACATGTAATGCCAAGGCCCTAAAGTCTAAGATTAAGAAGATAAAACGATAAATACAAAAATAATTGTTTTAATCATTAAAAACTTTACAGAATTTTTACCATTAATTTATTTTCAAGAATGTGTTAATAAATGTTATATAAACAAAAATTATATGAGAACATTTATAATTTTATAACAGCAGGAATGTACTTTAAAATCTCTGTACTAAAATCAGCTTTATGTAAATAATAAGCCAATGACATGTCCGCAGCTGCCTCTTAACCCCACTGTACAAGTGCCATGACCAGATGTGATTTCAATGTTATCTAATGAAAATGTACATCAACCTGAAAATTGGGAATTTCTAGATTATATATGTATTTTAAAATTCAATGTTTCATATTGGTAAGGTTAGGACTTATGAGAAATGAACTGTGTGTTATATATGCTCCTCTCATGAATAAATAGTAGATTTGTTTATGCCATTTTTCAACAACTGTAATCAGGCAGATACACAATTATGTTTCAAATAAATTAAGATTAGCATAAAATATGCATAGGCCTACTTACTTTGAGTGAATGTGTACTTTATTATTTCTCATTGACCTAGAGCATCTTGCACTGTAAGTGGTGATTTCCTTAATCAAGCCGTCTGAGCTGTAAATTTATATTATAATGTCACATACACAGAGGACATAGGACTATCATAGTATTGTAAAAGAATCAAAAGTATTTAAAAAATAATTTTACTATTCCTAATTTAAACATTATTTATAAACTAATATATTTACAATTTAATTTAAATCGCTTAGTCATTGATGCGTAGGTCCATTGTCAATGAATGATTGTTTGATAAGTCTTCTCTACTGATAGTGATAGGCCTACTCAGACCTACTGTGATTGTTTGTAACAATGTAAGTCTAAGTCTACTACTACGCCACTAGGCTCTAAGCTTTAAAGTATAATAATAATGATATGTTTTATAACTTAAATTGTATTTATATATATAATTAATATTTAATAATGATATCTGTTTCAACTTAGGCCTAGTCTTCAAATTAGGGCTAACCCGTACTCGTACTAACTCAAGTAGCCTAATTACTAATTATTCGTAGTCCGAGTCGCCAAGAAAAACGAAGCAGCTTAGACAGCCAGCAGTTATTTTATAATTCTTACCTTTTGCTTTAAAAAGGTATTTTTCAGCATAGTACTTATAGCCCTTAATTTTTAGCGCATCCCCTGTGTTTTAAAATACAACCTTCAACGTCAGTGAATTTCAAAGGATGATGAATAGCGATCTCTGAATTGCTCGTTGCCATGATAAATAAACCATGGAAAATAAAGCGGAAGTGAAACGTTCACACTGGAAAAAAAAAAAAAAAAATCTGGCCAACTCATTAAGAAACGTCCATATATATATAAAGACCGTGTTAAGCCCCCCGCGGATCACCATTGGTCAATTTGAAATCACGTGATATCACTGACCTATCTAGGCCTAATAATTTTTCACATCGGACATATTATGTGTCTTCGATAGCTCAGTGGTAAATGCAGTGGACTGCTATACGAGCGACCAGGGTTCGATTCTCCAGTTAGACTATACTTTTTTTTTTCGACAATTAATTTTTCAAACTTTTTAAAACAAAAGACATTGTAAATCTACAGGCAATTTAGATTTTGTTAAATAAAAATATTTGCCTTTTTTTTTTTATCCGATTACATTATTTATTTTAAGTTACTTTCCTAAAAGTCTTCAGTAAAAAAATTATAATTTAAATATAAGATTTAAAATTATAGCTTTCTTTTAAGTGTAGTTTATACATTTGTTATCTGCACCTCAAACAGTCCTGTTTTTTTTTCACCCGGGCAACGCCGGGCAATGTAGCTTGTATTATTATAGGCCTAGATTTGGCTAAAATGAAATCAAAATATGCTTGTTCATATAGATCTAGGTAGCACTAGGCTACTTAATTTCGTCAAAAGTTAAATTTAGATCTATAATTTTCCTGGTCTCTCCCGATAAACGACGAGCTAAGCAAAAACTGAGCAAATATATTATGGCATCCATCCATAATTATAATATTTGGGCCATCGAATGTTATTAAGTTTCTTGTCGGTGGCGGCAGTGTCTGCAGTTTAATCTCTTTATGAATTATATAGTCTATATTATAGCAGGCCTACTTTCATTGCATTATTTGGAAAACAAACGGGAATCGGGTTCATTATATTATTTAATCAAGTTCACTGCTGCAATCACCCAATCGAGAATAATTTTCAACTAACCAGTTATGGATTTCACCATAAAGGCTTAATAGTTCAGAAAAAACTAAAGTAGGCCTACCCGTCGGACCGAATTGATCCATAGGTCCGATGAAGCAGCGTTCACAAGTTTCTGTGGCCACGGCATACTAGGTGGTTGTGTGGCCAGCACTGTGCTCAGCCGCCTTTACTTTACCCTAAGGTCAGGTACCCATCAGAACTGGGTAGATTCAGGGACACCCTCCAGACCCGGGAAAAAAATCAGGATTCGAACCCGGGACCTTCGGCTCGCCAGTCGAATGCGATGCGGCTATCGTGCCCTCTAATAGTGCAGGGTGTAACAATCATGTGTGGGAAGTTTTTGCTAAGCCAACGTTTGAAACCCATAGCGGCAACTATGCAAGCATTGCTACTAGTGCCCCTTCAGTAAACACACCAAAGACCTGTATTCCAATCTGAAACTCCCCCAAAAAAGCTAATACCCATTTTGTCAAATATTTCGGTGCAGCTGCTGGTTTGGGGCTGAGAGTTTCCCAAAACAGAAAACCATAGATAGTCTATAGTCTATATCTTCCAGGTGATTGTAATATAAATATCGTACGTTTCGCAAATATATTATATGCCAAGCTGGTTCAATCCGCCAATTCATCAAGGGGACGTCCATTAATTACGTCCACAAAATAGGGGGGAGGGGGGTCTGAAAAAGTTTGACAATTGTTGACACGGGGGAGGGGGGAGGTCAAGAATCGAGAAACGGTTACAAAATTCTACATGTGTCCTGTTCAGCATAGATAACATGTAAAAACATAGTTTTACGTTAATAGGGGGACGTCCATTAATTACGTCAACAATTTTTAGGCGATTTTTACCTCCCCCCCCTCCCCCCCTCCCCCTTGTCAACAACTGTCAAACTTTCATATAATTATGTCAACAAGTAAAAAAAATTTAGACGCTGGCTCTTATGTTTAAAATAGATGTGAATCGGAAAGGTCTGTAGCCTACTATAATTAATTGATACATTTTAAAAGATTTCAAATTGACTTTAGTATAACTCCACATTTTTTTTCCAATTCGAGGATTTTAACAATATTTCTTATTATTTTGTTTACTATTGTTTTTTTCATAGAAATATTAAATCATTTCTAATTTTACGTTTCACTAATGAACTTTTGGTACAATATTAATTGTTAAATAGTTTAGGGGAAATTTTTGCACCGGTTCTAAATAAGCCTTCTATTTTAACCATATGTTCAGTATTTCTTCTAACTCTTGCATTATTGCTTCCCCCCCCCCACATACACATATACATACGGTAGTTGCATTCCCTGTCCCCTACCTCCCCTACCTTACACTATTTTCCACCCACACCTTGCAAGCCTGGCTACGCCACTGATAATAGGCTTAATACATTTTTATCTCATACAATGTATACAGAAAATTAGAAATTAAAACTTTAAAATTTACTTCATAATTCATAGATCTATATAAGTTGGCAGTCAACTTGAGGCTGTGGAGCACTTCACATACCTTGGTTCCACCATCACTAGCAATCTATCTCTGTGAAGCCGGCTGGTTCAGCGGTTAGTTCACCGGACTGTCAACCAAAAACCATCTGACAGGTCGCGGGTTCTATCCCTGCCACCGACGGACCCCTGTCGCCCTGCAGGAGTTTTGGGCCTAGTGGACGTAAACATTTTCTATCTAGAAGGAACGTTTGTAAACTTATAAGATATAAGATAAGATTCAGAGCCTCGACACGAGGATTGGCAAGGCCTCCACAACACTGGCCAGACTATAACACAGAGTATTGAATAATAAAAAGCTGACCATAAAAACCAAGGTTGCCGTGTACCGTGTTTGTGTGTTAAGCACTCTCCTCTATATCAGCAAAACCTGGACCATATATTCTAAACAAGAGAAGATATTGAGCGCTTTTCAAAAGCGTTGTCTCCGACGCATACTCGGAATCTCGATCCTGGCAAGACCGTGTCACAAATAACGAAATAACGAGGTGCTACAGCATGCTGGGATGCCAAGCATGCTTACTCTATCCGCCAACGTCGGCTTAGATGGCTAGGACATCTGTGTAGGGTGGAGGATGGCAGAATCCGATAAAGATATCCTCATCCTATACACAGGAAAGAGCACTATAGGCCGGTCCACCATTCGATTAAAAGATGCCTGCAAGAGAGACATCAAAGCCCTAGCCATGGACACAAACAGCTGGGAGAAACTTGCCCGAGACAGGTCCAGCCGGAGAAAAGTGTTGACCTACGAGCTGGAAGCAGGAGAAAGAAACCTATAACAGCTCACTGACGAAAGCGTACCAGAAGGAATGGAAGGGACCAGCCAACGACTAGTGCTGCCTTCTTGTGTCAGAAGTGCAATAAAGATTGTCACTCGTGTGTGGGCTTGTACAGCCACAACAGAAACTGCAAGGCCAGGAGCGCATACTCCCCAAGGGCACGCTAAATTCTGACGTCTCGCGAGACTTATGGAAGTCAAGAAAAAAATCTTTTAACGTAGTCAGCATAAATATATTAGTCTATATTATATCAGAATTAGGACTGTTAAAAGAAAAGGTAGCTAGGCTAAGTATATATTATATTTCATTAAAATTAGGAACATTGTTTACGTCAACTTTTCTTGACCTCCCCCCTCCCCCATGTAAACAATTGTCAAACTTTTTCAGACCCCCCCACCCCCTATTTTGTTTTTTTTAATAGTTTTTTTTATGTTTAGTTTGAGACGTTATAATAAAGCTGGAAAAAAAATTGTAGTAGAATTTAAGCTAAGATTAGGGCCGATACAGGATAGTTCTTCTTCTTCTTCTTCGTAATACTGTGTAGACCCCGTAGAACCGAGGAAAAAGTCCACAATTTAAATACACATAAAATAACATAGCAAACATAACATATAGCAAACAACAGTATAAATTAGTTAAAATTGGTTTATTTGTAAACTTATTATACCCAAGTTCTATTCAAGTTTGAAAAAATGCTAATTATTCATAGTTCACTGCACATATTTTAGGCCTTATTGTATATTATGTATGGCCTAGCGGTTAGCTCACCAGACTGTCAACCAAAAAACCACGTGACACGTCGAGGGTTCGAGCCCCGCCACCGGCAGATCCCTGTCGCCCTACAGGAGTTTTGGGACTAGATGACGTTAATATTGAGTTGTTATCACATGCGCTTAACCGGCAGCAGTGAAACCTCTCACAGATTAATAGTCTTCTAGAGCGCACTGAGCATGCTAAAATAGCATGGATAGAAGCGCTATATAAATTACCATTATATATTATATATATATATATTTTAGATATCTTTTCCCTCGACACAGACTTTCAGAAGGACAACACGTAAAGTCAGATAACTTAAGTCAGTAGGAGACAATCGAATTTGTTTTGCATAATGTGTTGTTTATAATGTTATGTTTTACGTTGTTTATGATTATTTCTGGAAAGTAGTAGGCCTACTTGCAAGTCCCCCGAGCATTCGCGGGTCTAGTTTGAGAACCACTGCTGAAAATCATAGAATAAATAATAAAAAAACAGCCAATGCTTTTGCTGTTGCAACAATACAGTCAAGACTAGACTATTGTAACAGTTGCCTGTGGGGTTTACCCCAGAAACAACTGGATAGACTTCAGAAAGTTCAAAATACTGCAGCACGCATTGTGTCACGAGTAAAGAAGCATGACCATATCACTCCAATTCTCAAAGAGCTCCACTGGCTCCCTGTGACGAAGCGCATCGATCATAAGATTATGTCCCTTACCTATGGATGCGTGGAAGGCACAGCACCTGCATATCTCAAAGAGCTTATGCCGAAGCATGTCCCGTTAAGGATGCTGCGATCTTCAACACAATCTCTCCTGGAAATTCCAGGTTTGGAAGGTCACAGAAAAAAGACTCTTGGTGTACGCTCGTTTGAATCTGTGGCGCCTACACTGTGGAATGGCTTACCTGAGACACTGAAAAACTCTGTGTCGAAAAAAGCATTCAAGAAGAATTTGAAGACTTTTCTTTTCAACTAAGTTGATGAAGTACACATCCATCAGCAAAATACTTGTTTAAAACTATTTTAAAATGTTATTTTCGTTTCGTGCCTCCATCGGCCGAAACCTTGTTTAAAACTATTTTAGAGTGTTATTGTCGTTTCGTTTTTGTGAGCGCGCTGAGCATGCTTGCATTAGCATGGAGTGAGGCGCGATATAAATAACCAATTATTATTATTAATCAATGCGTGTATATATAGCTCAGTGAAACCTGTGTTTGGAACACTGATCTATAAAAAGAATCAGTGGTTTGGAAAAGAAATCTTTAGTCAAATGAGATAGTTTAAAAGCTTTCTTTCGTGTCTCTTCTCCAGATGTAAAAATAGCATTATCTTTTATAAGCGTATGTTAGAATTTCCTTGTTGATCAAATTTAATTTATATTTTACCTTTTCTAATCGTTTTCTTAACAATACAAGTATTTTATCACATGATATGGACAAGTTACTTTCTTTACTTTAAATCTACCTGACTGGCTTTTTTTTTTTACCAACACTAACACCGACAAATCAAAGTCAAAGTAAGTTTAACTTTAACTTTAATTAGACTTTCTTTAAGTCACTTTAACTTAAAGTTTAAGTTAAACTTAGTCTTACTCTTAGTCTTAGTACTTAGATTAAAAGATTAAGTTTAAAAGTTAAGCTAAGTCTAAAGTCACTATTACTATATACTATTATTACTATATTACTATATTAAACTATAGCGTCTATAGTAGTCTATACTATATGTAACTACTATATATATTATATAGGCTATAAGTTAATATAATATAAGTCATTAGCAGTTTTAGTTTTAGCCTTATTTTCTTAGTTATTAGGCCTATGCTAAACTTTGGTTTAACTATATATTATATTTATATTAGGCCTACTATATTAAAGACCAAGTGACCAAGTGAACAGGTTTCCGTGTCAATCACGAAAACTATTTTAATACGTGTATTTAGTATCCAAATGATAAAAAAAACATTTATACAAAATATTAAACATAACTTTTAAGTAATTAGTTCAATATTATCACTTAAATGTGTGTTTTTTGGGGGGTGGAACTAAACAAATCTCGTAGCCATTCGAGATGTGCAATTTCTTGGCAACGCAGCTCCGTGACGTCACACTGAGACCACACGTGTTGTTTTTATGTAAGAAAATGGTGTTCAATACTGTAGTGCTTTCGTTGCAAAAACACTGGTTTGTCATCAGGAATAAGTTTCTTCAAGTTTCCCAAGGATCACAATTTACGAAAACAGTGGATAATCAAAACAAAAAGAGCTAATTTTAAACCAAGCATTTACGACAGTAGGCTATTGTTCAGTTATGCCTATAATTTTATAGACCATGACTTCGAGACATCCACTCGCTATCTTTTCCGAGATCATTGTCAATGTCTGAAGAGGAAATTAAATCTGTTAGACCTAGAGATTACTCCCTGGAGTCCCTTGAGCATATGTAGGCCTATGGGTAAGTTTTGAAAACATCATTATTATTATTATTACAATTAGAGTGAGTAATTAGGCCTACTATTAATATAGGCCCCCCTATCATAAATCAACTATCAACTAGCCTTCTATTTTACACCCCTGCCCCTATTATTTTCGTATGTCATGTAGATATTACGTAGCTCTTTAATTAGACTATTAGATTAGATTAGGCCTAGAGTAACAGTGATTAGAGCATAGGGCATAGTCATATAGGCCTAGCTACATTCATACATGCTGAATCTAAGAAAATCAAACATGAAATAGTGAGTCCACTACCTACACTATCTAAGACTAAATCTAAGCTACTTAACTTTACTACAACAGGCAATAGGATTTACTTAAAGACTAAACTTCAAATTAAAACCAATATTTAATATTGTAGTCTTACTGCCCAGGTATCTAGGCCTACACCACATTATTCATTAGCTTATAATTATATCAATAGCCAATAGTGAAAAAAATTGGCTATGAATGCATGGTAGGTAGGCCTACTGGGCTACTGGTGTGTCTGCTGGGTGGTAGTGGGGTTTTAAATTTTTTAATTACAGTATTCATAATTCAAGCTTTTTTATATACAACACTCATATTTAATTTCAGGTTTTATCAGAAATTGATTTTTCCGGAACCTCAGATTCAAGTCGGCCAATTGCAGCTATTATTAATACTGCGTACAATGCTTCTGAAACTAAAATGGTATGTATTAACATCAACTACAAATAATGATGATTTATATAATACAAACTCTAATTGTAAAATATATGTAATTATGACTTAGTGAACATTTTTTTAAATGTTAGATATATATAATATTTAAATAAAACTTTGGAGTTGGTTGTAGAACTATGCAATGGCCTATGTGATCTAAAAATGTATCATTTAGAAATTGAATGTACTTCCATGAGGCCACAGAGAGAGAGATGCATCCATTTTTTGTTGTTTACGAAGAGTTCCGAGCCCCTAAATAGAAGGCATAATAATCAGGAATAAATTATTATTAATGTTATAAATTTTACAGATGTTCCTTCTAGATAGAAGATTATGATGTCCACTGGGCCCAAAACTTTTGCAGGGCGACAGGAATCAGTCATCGCCAGGGATAGATCCCACGACATGTCGGTTGACAGTCCAGTAAACTAACCACTGGACCAGCTGACCTCACATTGCAATGATAGTGAGAAGTTAGGCCAGCACTTTATTTTTTGGCTTAAATCATGTTTTTTAATTTCAGGTTTTAACAGAAATAGGTTTTCAAGTCTGCCTTTAGAGGACATTACTGCTATACAAAAAATGTTCCTGAAATTATGGTATGTTACATGGAACTGCAAATCATTTAAGTTAAAATTATTGATATGTTATGGTGTTTTAACTATAAAAAATAAAGCTGATGCACTTTAAAATAAAAAAGTTAAATATATAGTACCGATATTTAAAAGGGAATATATTTTTATATGTATCTAACAAATTTTGAAGTTTTGGTGTAGAAGGTGTAGATATTTTTTTTTAAATATATTGTTTAAAATTCTCAAGTTGATGAGGAGTGTGTGAACCCTGCCAATGATGGTGAGAAGAAGAATACATTGATACCTGGGCCTTTGGTGTGAAAGGTAGGCATATATTTTTTATTGTCAAAGGATTGCTAAATTAAGTTTTGCTAAGGCAAAATAGTTTTGATTTTGAATTTCCCTACATAATTTATTATTCCTAACTGTCCACTGTAGACCTAAGTGGTCAAACACTGATTTGATGCCAAATGGACCCAAATTAAAGCTTAAAATGGCCAAATGGGTTGATATAGACAATCTATAGGCCTAGTCTATCTATAGGTTAGGTTTACTAAACTTTACTAGGACTAGTAGTAGTCACTTTACTAGGACTATTCTAGTAGTTGTCTAAGTCTAAGTAGTAAAGCCAGTACAGGCTGGGCCAATCTACGGTAAATTATATAATTATAAGACGACGCTAAATTAGTAAATAATTACCATTGGTTATCCTGCTCTTGCACCTCTAATACATCTTCTGTTTAGGTTAAAATTGTTAAGCTATCATCGGTGTCGCTATCTTCACTTGAATCACGTTGAGGATCAAAAGAGTAGGCGTTAAACATAGCCATTCTTTGTTTACGTTTTTCTGGTCTCACTATAACGTCACTTCCGGTATGACGCTTATCTGAATGCAAATCATATTTTTCCAAATCTCGTCACTTCGTACCCCTTTAAATTACATTTTTAAAATACAAGGACCTTTTTTTGTAATCTCAAACTTTGAACAATGGATTTTTATACTATTTACTGTCTGAATCAACTGTTAACTCAATTTTGATAAAAAGTTCTTCACTTGGTCTTTAAACTATTTACTATAGTGTCTATAGTAGTCTATAAGGCTAAAAGTTAAGTAAAACTGCCCCACGGCCCACAGAATTTTCCTTAATAAAACTAATTTAAAGTTATAGGATAGGCCTAATAAATTATAATTGGTTTAAAAATTAAATTTTTAATAATAATAATAATATTTAAATTTATATTTTTCAATGATAATACTAATAATATTAGTCTTAAAAATAAATCTAGTAGCCTATCCTATAGTAGTATCTAGTATAGTAATAGTTAATAGGCTTAATAATAATAAACAAAATAGTCAGTCGGTCCAAAACAAGTCAAACCGTCCATTTCATCAAATCATCAAATCCATCAGATCATTGAATGACATTTTGACATTATCATTTAGGCCTACATTTAAATGTATCTAAATTGTAGTTTATATTTAATTTTATTATTATATTATTTATATATAATAGTATTAGTAGGCCTACCTATAGGCATAGGAATATAGGCTACTTAGACAATATAGGCATCGGGATAGGCCTATATTCTATATTATTATATAGCAGTGACTGGTCCTGCGGTTAGTTTGACCAGACTCAGACTGTTAACAAAACGGCCTGGGTTCTAGCCCTGCCACCGACCAATCCCTACCGCCCTGCAGGAGTTTTGGGCATAGTGAACATAATAATCTTCTGTCTAGAAGGAACATCTGTAAACTTAAAATTCATATATATATATATATATAATATATGATATATAATAAAGGCTAGGCTACATAAAATGTAAAATTTGGGCACTAGTACTAGGACCAACATGGGTCTGAATAGGTATGTGACATGAAATTTTCAAAATAAATAAATATTTTTTGCTATGTACCAATAGAAAGGTATTGAGGAAAGGATTCCATTACTTAATCATTTATGCGAGAACAAATGCATATACGAACTCTTTCTTCCCGAGTGGCATTCAGGCTTGGAATGGGTTGTCTGAACAAACCAGGAAAACCAGTAACTTAACATCATTTAAAACATTTTATTAATAAGAATGCAAGACTAGACTCGGACCACAGATGAGCGTAGGACGCAATAATCTTCTTTATAGAAGTAGCGCCTGTAATGTATAAAGAAAAGATAATATTAAAATTGGTTAAAAAATAAAAAAGTAATGAATTTTTAAGTGATGAAATCTGAGTGACGCTTTTATGTACTTAACAGATTGTGTTAAAAGTTTATGCATCATATTTTTTTATAAAATGTACAATTTTAGTTAGGTCTGGTTAAAATGTTTACAAAACAGAATATTTTGACAATATCTGCCATTTATTAATTTACTGTTAAGCAAAATGTGTGACTTCAATTGCGTAAAATCCTAAGAAAACCAAAGCTGCTATACATAAAAAAAATATACATAAATGTAGCGAAAAAAGTGTATTACTTTGTCAAAACTCGTTCTTGTGCAATTTTATCAAAATTGTACACTTAAATTATGCATATTTAAATACACCACAATCAAACAAATGTGCAAAAACTGGACACAATTTTTTTCACAACACATTTGTGCCATAAAAAATGGAAATTAACATACCTAGTCTGATATACATGCAAACTTATTTTTCTTGATGCTATTTGTATTTTTTCCCTCTCCAACCCAGACATTGTCCTACGAAGTGGAAATAATGCCAGACAGTCATGATGTCATACACAGTAAAGAGTTTTTGTGTAAAGGCACGGCTCAGCATTTAGTTTTCCTACCACCAATAGGCTTTTCCAGGATCCCAGAAGCACCTTTACATGCGCTGATCAATGTATCGCGGTGTCAGAATAACTCCGGCAACATTCTCAATACCCTGAATTACAAGTACCCTGAATCAAAGCAAACGATGAGCAACGAGGCTCAGGAAATTATTCCACAGAGTTCTAGTCGATTGGTTTTAGCTCGTTCTAAAACAGCTGCCTCATCCTTTGAGTGTAACAATGTCTTAGGGAGAATAGTTATACCACCACAAAGTACTTAAGTATCATTTTAAAAAATTCTGTATTACATATCTATATTATATTTAAAAGTAGACTGTGTGTGTGGATTCCTATTGTCACGTGCGAAATCAGCTACTGACGTTAGATGATATTTTTAGTAATGTATTATTATATATTATTTTGATTCATATCCATCTTGGATCTCACAAGGTTGTATAAGAATTTATATTGATGTTATTGAATTAGATTTGATGTTTATTTGACTCGTCGCGATATGAATCTTTTGTGTATAAAGTGATTTAGATAAACTGTACCTTAATATATAGGAAATCCACAATCCTGTTTGAAATTGAACACAATTTTATTCCAACAAGTTGAGATGATAAAATATAACAATACCACAGAATACATGTACCAGTATTATATAATGAAACTTAATCAGTTGAGATTCTTCTATAATGAGTTAAGCTGTAATCCTATCTTTAAGAAAGTGGTCAAAAACAGTCCTCACACATTAGCGCCCAAACTAGAACTAACCTAAACGGTATTCCACCCTCGTGCATATGACGTATTTTATCGCTATGACGTAGTGTCTAGACATATGCATGTTTTATTCCTAACACGGAAACATTTCGGGTTTAAGATTATTTCATTTTAACTTTAGTTAATAATAACAAAACCAATATAATATGGAAATAAATCTACTCGTAACACTCGCCCCCCCTTAAGACACAAAGGAATTACAGACAGCGTTAAGTATGGAATTCTTTGTAGAGTACCCATAAAATGAACCGAATTCCCAAACTTTTCGTAAGATTTAATTGACTATTGGACAATCTTTTAAAGATTATAATGAACCATATATTACATATCCCCTTAATAACAAAGTCGCTATTATGGAATCCCTTATCACATTATGTTAACAATGATTATTAATTAAACATTTATTTATCAATTAATATTTACAATTATGATTATTGTGTGTACAACGTTGACCATAAAACTATTACCACCAATAACCAATTCCCACAGAATTGATATGAATTACCCAAATAAGTGGAACCGATTAATAATTGATAGATAATTCCTTAGAAAGTTTAATTTATTTATAACCGATCACTGTATCATTAATTAATGATTTTCAGTTATTATATTATTATGATGTCTAAATTATGACATCAAGAATATTTAAAAATGTTATAATCTCAGCTGATTTAGCTTTTACATAGCATAAAATAAGACATCCAAATTATAACATGACGACATAGAAACAAACAATTTGCAAAACACATCAATAATCAATTGAACAAACACAAGTGTGGATGTATTCAAGTTAAATACCGGTGTGTGTGCAATTGATGTATGCAATAGTTACCTTTTACCTTACAACGTATGATTGTTTCTAGTAGAATTTGAAGTTTTGTTCTGTAATGTTTCATATTGCAATATTTCAAAACATAGTTTATTTATTGTCATATTTACAATAATATAAATGTTAATCAATACAATGAATGACATAAAAGAAAAACATTTCATGAGAAACTGACTTTCATCTTCTGGTTTACCAGTTACATGCGCGACAACGTCTCTGCGACCACATTTTGTTTACCTGGTAAACATACCACATTTAAATTATATGCTTGGAGAAATAAGCTCCAGCGAATAATTCTTTGGTTCTGTTTAACCCTGGAAAGGAAAACTAAAGGGTTATGATCAGTTAAAATATCAATTGGATATGGAGAACCATTGATATAAAAATCAAAATGTTTCAATGCCAGGATTAATCCTAAAAGTTCCTTTTCTATCACACTATAGTTTCTTTGATGCTTATCAAATTTTTGAGAGTAAAAACTAATCGGGTGTTCCAGTGAATCATCACCCTTTTGGGAAATGACCGCTCCCATCCCTGTATCACACGCGTCAACGGTAATTTTAAAGGGTTTACTGTAATTGGGTGTTACTAATACAGGTGCCTCAGAAAGAACATCTTTTAATTTATCAAAGGCCTGGTGGCATTCATTAGACCATTTGAAAGTGCAATTCTTCTTTAATAGATTTGTTAATGGAGAAATTTTGACAGAACCGACGGTAGTACCCCGCCATCCCGAGAAAACTACGGAGTTGTTTACAGGTTTCAGGAACAGGGAACTCACGAATAGCCTTAACCTTTGCATTTAATGGTTTTACCAAACCATTTCCCACCATGTGACCTAGATACTCGATGGTTGCATGGCAGAACTGACTCTTAGTCAAGTTTATGGTGAGATTAGCATGAGTCAATTTCGTAAATAACAAATGTAGTTGATCCAAATGAGATTTAAAATCGTCACTAAAAACAACAATATCATCGAGGTATGCGTGACATTTAGGAATGTCCTGAGTAATGGTATTTATTAACCGTTGAAAAGTAGAGGGTGCATTAACCATACCAAAGGGCATGACCTTAAATTTGTACAGTCCGTCAGGGGTTACAAACGATGATATCTCCTGAGCCCTCTCAGTCAGTGGAATCTGAAAATACGCCGTCAATAGGTCAATTTTCGTCACAAACTTAGCATTACTCACTTGATCTATTAGATCGTCGATTCTTGGTATTGGATAGGAATCAGTTTTTGTCACTTTGTTTACCTTACGGTAGTCCACACAAAACCTCATGGATCCATCGGCCTTAGGTACCAATACGCAAGGGGAAGACCAGTCACTACTACTAGGTGTAATAATGTCATTGTCAAGCATGTAGCGAACCTCTTTACGGATGCATTCTAACTGGATAGGATTTGACCTGTATGGATGTTGTTTAATAGCTTTAGTATTTTCATCTAAAATAACATCATGCTCAACTACACTAGTTCTACTAGGTACATCTCCAAATAAATGGATATTTTCATTAATTAGACCTTTGATAGCGGATTGTTCGCAATCAGGTAAATGTGCCAATTTTTCATTTAGGTTTTTCAGAGCCTTTGTATTTTGCAGTTTGCTTTCTACCACTTCACGCTCAATTTCGGGTGAATTATTCCCGACTTTAATAACAGTGTTTACCGAGGCAACAACATTTTGTTCTTCTCTGGTAATGTATGGTTTCAACATATTGATATGGCACACTCGTTGCGATTTCCGTCTATCAGGGGTCTTTACAAGATAGTTAACCTCACTAAGCTTAGCCATAACCTCGTAGGGTCCTGTAAACTTGGCACTCAGGGGTTGACCAGACAGTGGCGTCAGCATGAGAACTCTATCACCAGGTTGGAAGATACGGGTTCTTGCGTTGACGTCATAATAGACTTTCATCTTGTCTTGTGCCTGCAAAAGATTAGATCTGACAACTTTTAATGCATTATACAGTCTATTTTTAAAATTTTCCACGTATGTCAGTAGACCAGTGTCTTCAGTGGATGACAACCATGTCTCTTGTAACAGCTTTAGTGGTCCACGAACTGTGTGTCCGAATACCAGTTCAAAGGGACTGAAACCAAGAGATTCTTGTACAGCCTCTCTGGTTGCGAAGAGTGCGAAGGGAATACCACGATCCCAGTCGTCGTTATGCTCGAAACAGAAAGTACGGAGCATATTCTTCAATGTTTGGTGGTATCGTTCCAGTGCGCCTTGACTCTGTGGATGATATGCACTCGATACTGCATGACGAATACCCAGCCGTTCTAAGACTTGGCGAAATAACTTCGATGTGAAATTTGAACCTTGATCTGACTGCACGGTTTTCGGAAGACCATATCGGGTGAAGAATCCGATAAGTGCATCAGATATTTTGTCGGCATTTATGCTACGTAGAGGAATAGCCTCTGGAAATCTCGTTGCCGAACACATTATAGTGAACAGATACTGGTGGCCAGCCTTAGTTTTAGGCAACGGACCGACGCAGTCTATAATGATGTGACTGAAGGGTTCTGAGAATGCTGGTATGGGTCGTAGAGGAGCTACCGGAATGGTCTGATTCGGCTTGCCGACCATCTGGCAGACATGACATGATCTGCAAAACGATGTGACGTCACGACGTAGGCCAGGCCAGAAGAAATATGGAAGAATCCTATCGAAGGTTTTCTGAATCCCTAGGTGACCAGCATACGGTGAATCATGGGCCATATGTAGTATGTCCTTGCGGTATACATTGGGTACCACGATTTGATGTACTTCGCTGCATGTTTCATCGTCGTTTCCTTTCCCTCTCCATTTCCTCATCAACAACTCATCCCTCAGGTAATAACCTGCGGCCATGGTTTCTAACTCCCCTTCATTCTTTGCTTCCTCTTTTAGCTTCCCAATTTCTGGATCTTTGCCTTGAGCAAGAATGAGTAGTTGTCTAGGCGACAAATTATTTTGATCAGTATGACTTGAGTGACCACCTAGAACATCCGCCATGAAGGTTGCTTGTAAGTCAATCTCTGGTGTTGGTTCTGGTTTCTTTGTCGATTCATTAGTCATCTGCTGTTTCTCCATAGCTCTGGTGATAACACATACTGAATTTTCAGTATTCTTACACTGAACAGAGTCTTTGGTTTCTTTAAGTACAGGATGTACCTGATTCTTGGCAATGTCACTTCCTAAAAGTAATGAAATGCCTCTGTAGGGAAATTTCTTCACTATCCCAACAATAACAGATCCAGTGAAGTAATTACTCCTCAACTGTATACGATGTAACGGTGCCGTAAGTGTTCCAGCCATAGTACTGATTAAGGCATACTGGCCTGTATGAGTCAATTTCGACGTTGGTACAGTATTCTTCAACAGTAGAGATATATCAGCCCCGGAGTCACGTAGAATTTTAATCTTCCGTTCTCTAGCTTGATTATCTATAGGTGACACATAGCCCTCGCTAACATCCGATAGCATGCACTCGGGTAGTTCTCTGCCTACTGAGTTTCTTGCTACACTACTGCCTCCATAAGTAAACGTTTTATTTACTGATTGTTCATCTGTCACACTCCCTTTGAAGTTGAAACTAGAATGTTCAATAGCCTCGGTCTTCATTTCAAAGACTTTTTCCGACTTTGAGCAACTTGGACATGCGTGTTTCGCCATCTCTTCATGACTAACATCAAATGTCTTTCTATCAGCTTTAATTCTTTTGTGGGCAGTTTTATTTATGTGAGTTTCAGTTTGTACGGCGATGTGTGATAAAACCACGTTGTTCTTGTTTTTAATGGGTCTTTTCTCTTTATGTAGACTCCAACAATTCTCTTTTATATGTCCATCTTTCTTACAGAATGTACAGGTAATTCTCTTTTGTACAAAACTTGAATTCTCTTGTTTATCGGCTTTTTGTTTACTTTTATCCTCTGTCGATCTTAACTTCCTCTCTGTATTACTGTTTTGAGTCCTCAAACTTGTTCTGTCATTTTGAAAATAATGGCTATGCGGGTGAATAATGACGTATTCATCGGCTTTAACTGCTGCTTGTTCTGCTATTTCAATACCACGATCAGCCAAATGAACTTTTATATCAGTGCGAATCTTCTCAGTAAAATCCTCCATCAGTATGAGATTATATAGTTTTTCATAATCTTTATTCACATTCTTAGAACGTAACCATCGATCAAAATACTTTTTCTCTAATCTCAGGAAGTCAACATGTGAAACTTCTGGTTCCTTCTTGTACTCACGATATAACTTTCGATACTTTTCTGGAGTTAGAACATAACTCAATAGTACTCTGCTCTTTATTAGTTCATAATCATTGCATTCTTCTGGAGTCAGATTCAATACAACATCTAAAGCCTTGCCTTTTGTTAGAGCTGAACGTAAAAGTACTGCTTTCTTATCTTCAGGAAATTTATAATCGATCGAGTTTCTTTCGAAGACCATAAAGAACTCATCAATCTCTATGTTCTCCATGCTTGGGACATGCTTTTTAAACTTATATAGTTCTACATTATTTGTTTCCTGAATCGTATGAGTTGACGAACGAGACTTTGCCAATTCAATCCTTTCATTACTAGCGATTCTTTCTTTTTCCAATTCCCCCAGTCTTATCTCTTTCTCTGCTTCTATTCTTTTACCTTCTAATTGTACTTGAATTTCTAACTTCCTCATTTCTAACTGGAATTTCATTTCTGCACTTAGTTCATTTCCATTCATTTTAAAATCATGGTTATTTATGTCTGTTTTCAGGGTTTCTGATACATTGAGAACCACTGATTCTTCACTATTCATAGTATTTTCTTCAAGCATTCTACCATGTCTTTTCAAACAGTCCTTAATATCTTGAATCAATTTACTCCTAACTGGTGTAACTTCAGTAATGTCTATTCCCAGAGAGTTTGCCATCTCTTTTAACTGGGTTAGTGACATGCTAGTTAACTGTTCTGACGTGATAGCAAAAATATTCAATTGCTCCAACGTAAGATTAGCTTCCGCCATGTTTTATATTAATGACGTAAGTAGAAGATAAAAAATTTCAACTTTACCTTTCATAAAGTCCTTTGAAATATTTTTACACCACTGTTAATTTGTAGAAGATAAATTTTAAGGATGGTTGTGTACAAAGCTGAAAACAGTATGTCCAAACACAGACAGTGCCTCCCACGTAGACAGAATTTGAATAAATATTTGTTGTAAATCGTTTTAACTAAAACAGTTGTATATTCTCAATTTCTTATACATACAAACTTTAGATCCAGGACTTGAGCCCCCAATCTTTTGTCACGTGCGAAATCAGCTACTGACGTTAGATGATATTTTTAGTAATGTATTATTATATATTATTTTGATTCATATCCATCTTGGATCTCACAAGGTTGTATAAGAATTTATATTGATGTTATTGAATTAGATTTGATGTTTATTTGACTCGTCGCGATATGAATCTTTTGTGTATAAAGTGATTTAGATAAACTGTACCTTAATATATAGGAAATCCACAATCCTGTTTGAAATTGAACACAATTTTATTCCAACAAGTTGAGATGATAAAATATAACAATACCACAGAATACATGTACCAGTATTATATAATGAAACTTAATCAGTTGAGATTCTTCTATAATGAGTTAAGCTGTAATCCTATCTTTAAGAAAGTGGTCAAAAACAGTCCTCACACATTAGCGCCCAAACTAGAACTAACCTAAACGGTATTCCACCCTCGTGCATATGACGTATTTTATCGCTATGACGTAGTGTCTAGACATATGCATGTTTTATTCCTAACACGGAAACATTTCGGGTTTAAGATTATTTCATTTTAACTTTAGTTAATAATAACAAAACCAATATAATATGGAAATAAATCTACTCGTAACACTATCCCCATTGTTTAATTCAAAGACATGTGACCTTATTGTTGCATATTTTACTTTGTGATCTCGCTTCCGACAATGTCCTCCCTGGCTGAGCATAGCATATCCAACTGCCATGTGGGCGACCTGGGTTTGATTCCCCTATACTTTAAAAAAAAATTCCATTAATATTACTTTTTTTAAAGATTACACAGAATTTCAGTTTTATCCTAAAATGTTCTCAGTAAGTTTAATGTAATAATTTTATAATATAATAGATGCTTTTTTTAACCCGATAGCAATATTTATTTTAATTAGGCTTTGTAAATGTTTTCAGTAAATAGATAATAATATTTTAAATATTATTATAGCTTTCTGTTAATTGTAATTTATAGAATTTTTATCTGTAACTAAATTTTTTCCAGGGCAACGCTGAGCAATTTATATCAACTTAATTGCATTTTTTAAAGCTTTCCTAAAATGTTTACAGAAAGTAAAATCTAATAAGTTAATTATATTTTAGACAGACAGTTGTTAGATTCTTAGCCAGGGATTGTCCTAACTTTTTTAAAAATAAAAAGACATGCCTATTTTTAACCCGATTACAATATTTATTTTTTAATTACTTTCCTAAATGTTTTCAGTAAATAATAATTATATTTTATGTATTTAGCTTGTATATATATCTTATTACCCATGAAATAAATGTATGTAAGTTACCTATAATTAACTATAACGTCTTAGTGGATACAATACAAACTTTTCTATTGCCCTTTTTAAAATATATATGAAATATCTTTTATGATAACTTTATATTATTGGATCTTTAACTGTTGCTGCATTTTTTTAGAGGACCAAAGAACTGCAACGTCCGCGCCACCAAGAACAGTTTTATTGGGAGCAAAAAATACTGGCATTGGCAGTTCTCTAACAAACAGCAAAAGCCAAGACATTCAGCACAACTTTACAAAGCAGGATAAACATTTGCCTCACCTAGTCAGCAGTTCTTCTCAAAAGTCCACTCAATGCAAAATGTCAGATGCAAGCTCAACTTCTAAATCCTCCAACCAGGGCAAAGCGTTAGATGCAACGTTAACTTCTAAATCCTCTAACCAGGGCAAAATGTCAGATGCAAGCTTAGCTGCTAAATCATCTAACCAGGGCAAAACTTTGGAAGCAGTGTTAACTTCTAGACCCTCTAACCAGGGCAAAACGTCAGATGCAATGTTAACTTCTAAATCCTCCAACCAGGGCAAAAGTTCAGATGCAAGCTCAACCTCTAACTCCTCTGAAAAGTATTTAGACTATTTGGAAGAAATGGACAGGGTTCCCGCGGCCTCCTGGAATTCCAGGAGGTCCTGGAATCCTCCTGGAATTAAGAATCTCCTGAAAAAGTCCTTAAATTTTAGTATTTCTCCTGGAATCTCCTGAAATTTTGATTGTTGAGCTTTTTTAAAATTCTAATGCATTTTAATATCTAGATTACAGAAAAGTTTTGGAATTGTTGAATTTAGAAATTTTATAGTGCAAAAATGACCTTGATCCCGATTTTTTTTTCTTCTCCAACACATGTCACTACTACACTCTACTTGGAAGCAAATTCCGCTTTTTTTGTTGTAGCCCCACCTCTCGTGTGTTAAACTACACCAAGCCTATCCCTTATCCCTTTGTGAGACGTGAAGACGGTACCGAGCATTGTCTTCTCCTCTTTCGCTCCCTCCCCCAGTCTCCCACAGTTTGGTGTCTGCTAGAAAAAGTGGCCTGCGCAGATACGCAATGTTTGTCGCTATTTAGACAGTATGTTACCGTAATACTATGTTTAAAAATGAATCATTTCCTGTTGGCTGTTCACTCCCAGATTCTTTTGTCTTTTTGTATCCAACATTCCCCCTCCCTCTCAGTCTCGGCCAGTGGTCTCGGTTTTAGTTAAAAACGTAAGCAGCACTATGACGTTTTTGTGTGTGTCAACTATCATCCGATAGCAGACCCCACCCTTCGCTCTCTTCGTTTTGCGAGCTGTCGCGTTGGGTTTAGTATGAAATGCATTAAATGCATCCCGTCGTGGTCCTGTAGGCTAAGTCTCCTAAAATAAAAAGTTATTAAATTCTTCTGAAATTCAAATATTTCTCCTGATATGTCCTGAAATTTGGTAATCGACCGATCAGATGTGGAAAAACAATGTAGAGTTTTGCAACAGACGCGGTTTATTGAAATGCTAAACACTGTCCGCCTAGTAGAAAGCTTAGATCTGCATTCGTCCGTTAGGCCTAAATAAATAAAAAAAAGCAAGTCTTAAATTACTACAAGTTAACAAGCTTAGGCTATAGTCACTATAGACTATAGACTATGCATTTTGAATTCTGCTACTTGGAGTCTGCGAACCGACACATTTTACCAATTTCATTTAATTTTAATACATTTGGATGAACATGCACAGTAATGTTACTTTTTCTATTAGCTTACAAGAAAACGTAAACATTTAAGACGCTATTTTATATGATATAGAAAAAAAATTATTCCAGTAGGCCTATATATTATATTAATTGCGTGATTTAGCGCATATTGCGTGATTTAGGCCTAGCCCTAGCACCAAAAGACGAGCCGTTCGCGATGTCCTCTGTAGGCCTAGGCTATGTGTTTTTATCAACTATTAGACTATATTGTTTTCGTACAACTTAAATTTTTAAAAATATGGCCGACAACGAGCAGAATATTACAATTGAAATGAATAAAAATGTTGTGGCTTAAAAACAAGTGTGGCCTATTTATGTTGTGTTGTTTGTAGCGGACAATTTCGGGTCTAGGCGCAGCTGGCGAGAATCGCTTCTCGGCCAAGGAATAAAATGCCGTGCTCCCCCCCCCCCCCCCCCCAAAGTGACACCTCTTCCACAGTGGAGTCCAGGCAGTCTCATTCTCATTGTACCGGTACCTGTTAAGATATCCATCACCTCACTCCAACGGGTGAATGGCGTACGAATTTTAACGACCATTGTCCAGAGTGCATTTAACCGTTAACATAGGCCTGAAAAAACCCCGCCCTTTTGCCCCCCCCCTCTTCATCCCTCCCCACTCCGGGTGACCAGATATTTTCTACTTTATTTTCTACTGTTTTAGGAAATGTAATGTGATTCCAGTTATCATTTTTGTGTGTGTACAGTGAATGATAAATATTTTTTTCAACTTATTTTTTAAAATACATATGTAACCTGTTGAATTTTATTATTCCTCCTGTCTATGATGTATAGGAATATATATTTTTTCACCATTGAGAATCTATTTTGTTCTTATTGATCATTTACGCTTGTCGATTTTTGTGTCGTATCCTCCTGAAATTTTGGTTTTTCTCCTGAAAAACTCCTGGAAAGCTCCTGGAATTTAGTTCTAGATTTGGTGCAGGAACCCTGAATGGAGCTTAAAATTCGCTGCATGAAAAATGACATAGAGTTCAAACAAGATCAAATCTTGGCAAGAAATAATGTGAAAAATAACCCGGTTCAGCCAAGACCAGCCTCTGGCGGAGTTAATAGACAGCCTTATGGGAAAACACTTGAAAAAAAATTATCTGACCAACAGACAATAAAAAAAACTACAGTTTCCAAAGTGCAGCAATTATTTCCATCTGCTTTAGTTTCTGGGGCAACTGGGGTAAGTCTAACACTAACAGCCTCCAGTTTTATAGCATACTCTGATAAGGTTAAAAACCGTCTCAATGTGGCACGGTCACAAAGCAGGCAGGTTGTTCTGCCTTCAAGAACACAAACTTATGTTGATAGTACCAATCAGCCGATTTTATAATGTATCTCCTGATAAGAGAAAAGTCATTTTCTCTAGTGAAGACAGAACTAAATAAGCGCCCTCAGTAAAGAAGGCTTTGTTTCAGGGGCAGCTCACTCCTGAAAGTGATAGGCACTCTGACAGTGTTGTAAGCCATGGAGGTTCAAAAGCCCAGCTAAATCAAAATTCTTCTAAAAATATATTTAAACTAGTGAAAAATCCTCAAGAAACTGCGGCTAAGACTGCTTTAACAATATCACACTTAAAGAGAATGTCACCTTCAAATCTTCAGAATTCAGCCAAACCTGTGAGTAAGTACAAACTGAAAAGGCTTTCTCCTACCTCAGCCATATGCTTGGCTCCATCCTTTTACAAGAGCATCAGAACAGCATTAGAATCTGCAAATGCGCCTAACAACGCCCTTACTCCAACTTCGGCTGCCAAAAAATTTAGCCCTGGGTCAGTAAAAAAACACCAACAATGGATGTATTTATTAATGCGTTAAATAATGAATCTGCAGTATTAGATAGAGAAATGGACATCCTTGAAGCCAAACGCAAAGAATATTTAACAGAAAGAGGTTAGTGTATGCAATAAATATATTTGCCTTTTTTGTCAATGAAAACTACAATGTCACTTCGTGTGGGTAAAGCAGGGGAGGAGGATTGGTGTGTGTGTGTGGGGGTTCTTTCCCTTTTTTTCGTTTACCATGTAAGCTGAGTTCTAAATGAAACAATTATATATAGGTCAGTGAATGAAAGTCTCCTCCTCCACCCATCCCTGCAATGATTCCTGCTGTAGGATTATCTACATGTTTTACAATTATAGAAGTTTAGGTGGAGAATATATTGTGTTCACGAAATAAAGATACTACATATATATATATACATACCTTTTTTTTTATAAATAAGTTTGCTTAAGCTTAAAGTTGTCATTTTCCTTGCCTTAAGCTATAAATTCCTTTTGGATTGGTGTTACATTGAATTATCTAAACGTATATTAAAATATGAATTAGTCATGTTATGAGCAGTGTCAGGAAATTTACTTCAGAAAATGTTTGTTTTTATACTGCTATTTAATCATTGCTCTGCAATACTTTTTGTTTCTTTTGGAAATCTCAAACAGATACTCTCATTGAAAAAGGTCATGAGCTTAACTGTCGAATAGGATACAATGCTTGAGAGAAAACTAGATGAGTCATTTAGCAGCATAGAGAAATACCACAATGAAGCTAGCGCCAAGTGTTTTAGGGGTAAGTTATGTTCTTAGAAGAGTAGCAGGAGATCAAAACCAATGCTTCATGGTGTACTGCCAGTGGGGCATGGGGGCCTAGCGGCAGTGCAATCACCTGTCACAGAGAAGGTATTGGGTTTGAATCCTGGTGAAAGGTGCCACCCTTTTTATGGTGTGGCCACAGAAACTTGTGAATGCTGCTTCTTTTGTCATATAGATACATTAGTCTGAAGGGATACTTATTTACCTGAGGCAGTCTGAGTACTACTATGAAACGAGTTATTTTTGTCATACTTATGTTTTTTTTCTCTCCCTTTTGAAATGGTGGTTTTTACACTACTAACTAATCATCTAACATACCCGTACAAAAATGTTTATTTTATGTTATTATGAAATAGCTAAGTTACTTTTTCTTACTCTCAATCAAGATCCTGGTGCACATGTCATGGTGGAACCTATATATGTACCTTTTTACTAGATGTCAATGTTATTAAACTCATCAGCTTTTATTTCATTCATAAAATAAAAATTATCAAAATGGTTTTACTACTTATGTAAGTTGCTATTTAGTAACTGTTCAATACTTTCACTAACAATCTCTTCAAGGCTTTGACAAAGTTAATAACACTCTCCGGGAACAGTAAAATATATAGATAAGTTTATTTACACAAACACATTTTTATGTCCTCACAATAATATATATATTTATTCACTCAATTGCATTGCACTTTACATAATAGAATTTACAGAATAGATTCACTGAGATCTCCAATATTATATCTATTACAAAATCTCCACATAAAAACGTCAGCTCTTATCACCACAAAAGCTGGATGCCCACTACTGACCAAGGTCGAGTCTCCTAACCTTCCCTACCGATCTTCTCTAACCTTTTTCCTTCAACACGTGAATTAACAACAAATCACTAAAATGCGCGATAACTATATCTTCTCTTGTCATATAATAAATATAGTCTGTTTCTGCTATTTAAGGTCAAGGTTTACTCTTCTTTTCATTGGTTATCTCTCTTTGACCATAGACTATTTATTATGCTCTGTTTCAATCACTGACAACTTATATAGCATGAAAAGTATTTATGAAAGTAATCTAATTGATTATCAGCTCAAGAACGTCTTTTAATATTAACATTCAATTCGTTCACAAAATAGAAATTAGTGTAAAATCTACACAAAACTCAACATTAACAATGAAATCACATTACCATAGCAATATTATTTTATTGTTTTTCAAAATTATGTTGTTTTCTTTGCAGATGAAGCAGAAGAAAACTTGAAGCAAACGAACAATCTTATTCGCATTGCTAACATCAGAGTTTGTCAGATAGACAGAGACACTTTTAAAGAAATGGTAACAAATACTTGAAATAGCAGTTGAATAATCAATGGAATAATTTTATAAGTCTATGTAATATATATTAATAACTATATATAGCTTATTCCTGACTTATTGTGTATATGCTTTGCATTGAATCCTAAAGCAATAATATAGTGAGAGTCATGAATAAAGAGTTAGAATTGTTTAAGAAAAAGCAACAACATAAAAGTGAATAATGCTCCTACAGTTTAACATACACAACAAGAGGAATAGGGTTAATGGTAAAGTGAATAGTTTTAAGGTTTGAAAAACAAGAAATATTTACAGCAATACTTTTTTTTTTACAATGCTCATGTTTATAGTAGTCAGTAAAAATGTTTAGTCATAACATTTCTGTTTACACTTGTATGCAACAGGAGAAGATTTGAGAATTTGAGAATTATGAAAGAGACAGAGAATACTATGTGAAAGAACTGGAGTTGTTTTCTGACATGAAACGTAATAAGATTTCAATATGTCTGTCAGGTAAAGACATTTCTTCTTAATGATCTTAATGAATCAATAGCTTAACTTTTTCTTTAAAAACCACAACTTTGCATTGCATTGATGAGATATCCGAATATAGCATAACAAACATAGTTATTAATAAAACTTAGTCTCCCTTCTCTTGTATATAGAATGCTGACAAAGCCAAACTTAAATGATTAACCCTTCCCGTACCGACCTATTTCTATCTATGCTGCCTTCAGTTCCGCTATATACGCACCCGGGACTGTAAGGGTTAAAATTGAATTCAAGAAGAAAATATGTTAGAATTACACCAAATTCACTGACTTTCATTTATTATGTTAAATAGATAAGCATAGAGAAGGTAACACCATAGAGATAAAAGTAATAGGCTACCTTATTATACAAAGGTAATATCATAATCATATTGACAAAGATAATACTACATAGACAAAGATAACAACACATAGACAAAAGTAACACCACATAGACAAATGTAACACTATGTAGTCAAAGGTAAAACCACATAGACACATCTAACACCACAGAGACAAAGAAAACACCATATTAAGGTAAAAGGTAAAATCATATAGACTAATGTAATACCAGTTATTTAAAGCCTTTTATTATTATTATGTTGATAAAAGACTCTTTATTATGTCTTTGATTTTCATATTTTATAGAGCCATGTTTAGATGAAGTTAGAGAGAAAGGTGAAAATATTCTTGACTATCTTAATTTATCTAAGAAGCAAAGATATATAAAAGCTCAGTTAAAAAAACAATGGAATTATTCTTTCTGCCTTCTTTTCTTTTTAAATAATTCATAGGTTTCATTAAGGAAACTTTACATTAGAAACAATCTGGTTATTGACTGCAAGCAATTTTTTGTTAAATAGATGTTTCTTTACTTTTCCCTCTTGGAAAAATGTTGGTGTCTAATGAATGCCAGGTTTTTAACTAGCAATAAAACAAGCTAGGCATGGAGCCACAGTTATCTGCATACCAACTTAACAACATTTTATATATTTACTCTAAGATTTAAAAATGTGAGTTTGGCTAACAAATGTTATAGAAAAACTGTTGAACATTGTCATAACCATCATACTATATGTCAACTATATGCAAATCATTTAGCCCACTGTATTGCCAAGAATAATTATCTCCATGTAACAAGACACACGTCATGCCTACAATTTGCTTCATATTGCAGTCTCTGAGAAGCATGATTCCCTTTTACACTGCTTACCGTATATAGAAAGCACTGCTCTCCCTATTATTGATTTGTTAATTTACCCATCTATTGATCAATGAAGCAAGCACCATTCAATATGATATTTCAGGCAGTAACTAATGTTGAGCTTATGTGCTGACTGAATGACATGTCAAGTGCTCACTGTATGTCATGTCATCTGCTGACTGGACGTGGTGCTATGCTATGGGAGCAGTTTGAGGCTGCACATTTTTCTGTTAATTCTATAATGCTTTATTTCTCCCCATAAATAGGTTATAAAGAACACTTTGAGAATGTATTCCATTAATGCTTCCCTCAACTTTGACCATGAGGACAATCTGAAGATGATGGAGGAGCTAACTTAACTAACTACCTATCAGTTATCAGAATAAAATCAACAGACTCACTGGGGCTACCACCATTTTACCAAGGATTGCCACAGCTAAGATGGACTTAACACTTGAGGTTTTCAAGATTTAATTTTATTAAATAATTATTTTATATAATAACAAGTGATCCTGCATTTTGATAAAGGTTTCTAATCAAGCAGAACAGTTGGTTTTCCTGATAAGTTTAGGCAACCCATTCCATGTCCAGACGCCAATCAAGAAGAAAGAATTTACATGTTTGTCATTGTATATTGAATATGAAATGTGTTCTCTTACTATTTTGTTTGGATAATTGTTCTGTATTTCTAAGTTATAACTTAATGCCTTATTACAGTGCAAGTTATCAAGCTTTAATTTATTACCGGTATTACATTTCAGTTGATGTTTACAAGACTTTTTATTACAGCAAATAAATAAAGGCTTTAAAAGAAAGTATGTTATTACTTAAATTGTAATTGTATGCATGACAGGAAGATCCCAATAAAGACGACGATGGAAAAGGTGGTGGAGACAAAATGTTTGAAGAAAATGACGGCAAGGGTAAAGGACTACACAGGTGTCCAAGAAAAGTAAACTTAGCCACAGATCCTGTCACTGACCCAAAACTAGTGACTCAGCTGGAGTCCTTATTGAGGTGAGGCATAACATACTCCATAACATACTACTATAAGTAGTTTCAAATCAGCCTCTGTTTAGTCTAATTGTATTGTTTAGTGGATACAAAAAACTGCTTGATGATTATGTTAATTTAAAAAAATCTGTACCACTGAATATAGAAAACTAGTAGAATATGTTTTGACATTTCGTTGTACAAAAGCAGACTCCATCCACCTCCTGTGATTTTGCAGATGAGTTTCATTGAGCCTCACAGCTTGACTATAACCTCCAGCAGTTTGACAATGACAGATGCCAAACATGTCTTCTCACTGTGTGGGGATGCTGAAGCTGCACACATCAGGCCTCCACTAGCTGTAATGCATTTCTTTTCATCATCCCTAAGTTTATCTTTTAGTATCAGCTCATCATGAAAGACTGAATGCCAGCTATTTAATAATTCAATTGTAGTATTGTAGCAAACTTAGCTTGACTATTTGATGTAATAATAAATACTAATCTGTATTATTTATGCATGTAAATATCAGAATGGCACAGATGATGACGGATTTTTGGTCAAAACAGATTCCAAGCCAATGAACTCTTTTTCTAGTGGACATAATTTTCTAAGTCACCTGGAGTCCTCTACAGGGTTACCTGGATCAGGTAAATATACCGGTATTCATGTCTGTATATACTGACTTAACTTCCTGAGCTATATATATATATAAAGTAAATTTTAAATAGCACCTGTTCTCTTTTTATTATTATTAGAAAAAAAAATTACCATCTTGTGTTGTTGAAAGTTGAAAGTCAATCTTCTGTTAACTGAATTGGAGTTAGGTAGTTAAGCTGCATCCAACATTTATATGAGTTCTTTACTGCTTGTATTCTTTACAAAATCCATTAAAAAATGCAGACAATTCCTACAAAGCGTTCTTTAGAGGCCGTCCATAAATTACGTCACACGATTAGGGGGGAGGGGGGTCACGCATTTGTGACGATGTGTGGGGAGGGGGGGGGTCTAAGATATCCGACGTCACATAAAAATGAATAAGCTTATACACATAGATTCTATATTTTTGTGCGCTATAGACTCCAATGCCGTTCGATCGATCGGGACAACCAAAAATGGACATTTTCTCGCAACTTTCAGGAATAAAAAAAATTTAGTTTTTCACGTATGCTGCTGACTTTGTTGATTTTATATAAATAGAAGTATGCCATTTATGCACACATGAAAACTGTAATTAAAAAAAAAAAATAGCTCCTTGACGTAAAAGTGAGTAGCTTCCCTTTCATTTTGCTTTCACTGAGAGTATTGAACAGCCAACTTTAGGTTTTCCCGACTTTTTTTTTTAGTATAACTGCGCACTCTGTTGTTTTATTTGCATTGTTGGTTTACACTGTACTTTTTTGTTCTCTATTGTTGATCTCGCTATTATTCTTTTAATTTCTATATGTTTTGTATGGACACAATGTATCCACGGGTCAACTAGTTACTATTAATAAGAATTGTAAATTAAAATTATGATCGCATTGTTTCTTAGCTATTTTCAAATGATGATCGCATTGCCAATGCGTCTGAATGCTAAAAATAAATGTAATACTCTGATTGAAAGTAATCCAGAACTATTCGCATCTCTGAACGCCAGAGCCAAGCATGGTAGGCCAAGACTTGAGGAAGATCACACATCGTTACTGGAAACTATTGTGGATATTGATATGCATGGATCATCATAACACTAAATAAGACAAAGTGATGTGTACAGAAGCATAAAAACATTAGATGAACTCACTGAACACTTAAAGATGGACGGATTTACAGTCAGTAGAAGTGGACTCTACCTTCGTCTTTTGCCAAAGTGCAGCTCATCTCTTATTGGCCTGCGTCATGCCTCAACAGTCCAAGTGACGCTCATTAGAGCACAGAATGAGCTAAACATGCTAAATATAAAAACGGTTTGTTTTGTACGGCAACAATAAGACTATTGGAAGAGTTGGCACCCATGCTAGGGTCAAACGAAGTGTGCTTTGGGAGCCAAGACGATAAAGCTCGAGTGCCAGTCGGGTTGACTACTGCTAACAAGCAAAGTCCTTTGCTGATGCATATCGAATACAGAGTCAGCTTGGCTGACCATGACTGGGTTGTGGCTGCAGGACACAAGCTAATTCCGTCGGTGTATGCTGGAATCCAAATTCAGTCCAATGGTTTAGGAAACCGAGAAGCTATTGGTTATTCAGGACCGACTTACATTGCAATCAGATCTGGAAAACACTCTTCATAAACAGAATTCAGTCATGGACTCGATTTCAAGAAATTGTCTCAAGGAATTTAATGTCATTACACGGAGGGGTATTGATCGCTTGGTGAAACCAATTTTAGTGTCGACAGTTGATGGTGGCTCAGACGAAAACCCAAGATACGGAAAAGTTATTAAGGTTGCAGTCTACCACTTTCTTCAGTACGATTTTTATGCTGTATTCATCGCTACTAATGCTCCAGTGAGTTCGTTTAATAGGGTTGAAAGGAAAAATGGCGCCGCTCAGTAAGGAACTTACTGGGTTGATATATCGATGCTGATTTAGAATAAAAGAATTTTCAGTTTGCAGGCAACACTCTAGCTGAACTTTGGTCACAGTTGGTAGTCGATCATTTTTCAACAGTAGCAGAATTCATTGACCCAACAGTCTCAGAAATCGATGGAGATCAAAAATGGTTTGACGTTCATGTACGAACAAGCCAATATTTAATTCAAATTGTCAAATGCACCGACAAAAAGTGCTGTTCAAAACCAAGAATCTCATATTTCAGTGTAGTAACAGAGAGATTTTTTCCACATCCTTTACCAGTTGTTCAATCATGCGAAGGTCTGAAAATTGCAGAACAGACAACAGATGGAGCCTCGCATAAGTCACATTAACTATGCAAAATCATGCCAAAAGCATACAGTTAACTGTAATAACTGTAATTGTGTAATTGTAATATATTAATAATTTGTTCATTTACTACAGTTCGTGATTTTTATATATAAAAGACTGTTTGTATCATTCAAAGATCTGTTAATTTGTCATTCTTTTTTGACAAAAGATGTTAATTAGTTTGGACAACTGTATGAGCTTTTTTTTTTTCTTAAGTAAAAGCGCAGTATTTTGTTTTAATTGCTGTGTTGGCACGCTGAAAGAAATAAGTTGGTCTTGTATTGCACTTTGGGCACGCGGCCTCAAAAAGGTTCGCCATCACTGCTATAGACCATAGACCTTTAGCTAAATAAGAAGCATCTTAAGCTACTAATCTACAAGCTTAGAAGGCCTATATTATAGGTCTAGATAGGTTTTTACACATTTACGATTCTTCCCATATTGTAATTTGTGATCAATATGAAAAATTCCAGCTTAGGCAATACAAAAAGGTTGTGGAGTCTGAAAACTTATTAAAATGTAGGCCTATGCAATATCCTAGTAATTGTACATCATTACAAGCACCGATCTTGGTGATAGTTGCGACCCATTGACAGAGTAGTGATGTTTTTTTAACTTTTTAAAGACAGGTGTTGACTGACTTGACTTAATCCTGTATATCCCCATAGGCGCATAGGGCCCCAACTACACTTTTCCATCGGTCTCGGTCTTGGGCGGCTCCGTTATTTGTGTCCATGTGAGGCCAACAACCTTTGCCTCACCAACGACTGATCTCCTCCAAGTTTCCCTGGGTCTGCCCACTTTCCTTTTGCCCTGGGAATTCCAGTCAAGTGCTTGTCTTGCTTCATTGTCTTCTGTTCTTCTTAAATTGTGCCCAATTTTTTTCTAATATGCTCCTATTACCTTTTTCATGACAACGTTTTGTAAAGCTGTGTCTTTTATACTTGGATGCATTAAGGCAACCGACTCCTGAAATGAAAAATTATGGTATTTTTATAGCTAAGATAAATTACATTAGGTAATCATATTTTTATCATTAACTTACTGTAATTGTGATGCTGCCCCGCAAACTGGAACAGAATTCGGCTAAGTTAATTTTTCACTGTAAGTGAACTTTTTAAAAATTTAGATTAAAACTTTTGCAGCTTGTGTATTGTCAATGCATTTGCAAAATTTAATTGCAATCAGTTAATATTTAATTTTCCAGTTATTTATTACTATATGTTGCTATGTTGAAGATTTAAATGGGTGCTGTTTTCTATTTCATCTTTCTCAGAAACCAGTGCTCTTACCTAAGGTTATGTAATTTAGCATTACTTTTGACCGAATTAAAGTTTTTTAGATTCTTGTTCACCAATTTATAGATACGTGCAGAAAACACCTAAAACACAATATCTTATTTTACCTACTTCAGTACCCTTTTGTGGGGTTGCATCACACTCGTTAAATGTTTTTTTAAAGTTCGATAATTATATCAATATATGGAATTATTTACAGTATGTTATATTATACTGAAATGGAATTACTTCTTACCACAATAACTGTATAAATGACGTTATTGGAAATCTTAATTCTTTCCTTCTCATATTTTCCCAGCTCAGTTTTTATAATATGCTCCAATTCCTCTTGATCTGCCTGGAAATGTGTTATATTAATACATAATACATAAATACATAAATTAATACATACATTGACCTATGACTCAGACACAGTGTACCATTTAGCAGAATGTTTATACATATGTAAAAAAAAACAACATAATTTATTAAAGCAATTGAGAAAATATATAATAGTAGCCTGCATTACTAATATCATTAAGAATACTAGTATCACTAAGAAAAATAGCCTTGTTTATAGGCTATATATATAATAGTTTAAAACAAGTTAACTTCAATGTACAATAAAGGAATAAAAGCCCCTACTTGGTTGGAATGTTTAAAGTTGTCTAGTTCTGTTTGAAAGTTTGAGATCATCATTGCTTTCACTGGGTACTCTTTGTCCTGAACAATTTTTAAGCATAATAAGTATATGCTCAAGTATTGATATAATACAAAATCTAATTCTAACTAAGCTTTTACATAAAAAAACTGGGCAATATTTTTCATGAAACAAAGTTATATACAGTAATCTAAATTAGTTTAGGATAAAAAGAAATATACCTTATAGGTGCTCAAAACACTTAGTTCGGTTTGTTTTTCTGTTAACCTTTCATTCAGTTCGTCAACCTTTTTCTCTAGTCCTTAATAAACAAAATACAAGATCATACTTTAATCAAATACTTTGACAATCTAGACCCTAAGCATTGAATTTTTTAAATTTTCCTTAAAAGTTTTTTTTTTTAATAAATGTGTTTTTATGACCATATAAAGTTCTCTTTTGAATGGACTTTGTTAAGCATTTTTTTTTACTTTAAACTTTATCAGGATATTGATTTTGTAGTGGCCCAAGGTTGATGTGGCCAGAGAATGGAGTGGAAAGTAATCTGCTACTCCTTTCAAAATATCCCAAAGCTTGTGTCTCATACAGCATATTCTAACCAAAGACAGCTCCTGATCTTTTTGACAGTCTAAGTCCAGTCAATTATGTTTCCTACTATCAGGTAAAGGGGTGATGGTGTATACCACTTAAGACCAGCAGCTTTGGCCAGACCAGTCTTGTAGCCTATCAAGGCATGGTTAACTCCATTCTCAAACCTCCATAGCTATTCCTGTGCATGGGAAAGGCTAAGGGAGTGAACCCTGACATAAATAATCCCTATGGAAATCCTATAATGACCACACCATCTCACTTCTGGCAAACTGTTTCAGCACAAACTGCTCTATTGAAATTACTAGGGTAACACTAGCTCTTCTGACATTATTTATTTTCTTCAGAAATATCTTGCCCTGTAGACAGGCGGATGCCATTACTGATTTCACCATTAAAAATGAAGGATTGAAAGTCATAATGATTTTTCTGTAGGCCTACCTCTGATTTGTGAATCTGTTAATTCTTTTCTGCTTTCTAGATCTTGTTTTGCCTCTGCCAGTTCATTTAGAAAATTAGCATTCAATGTGGCTATACCACTCTGAATAATCAAACAAATCAAAATGTTTTACTATAAACTATATTTTCAAATAATTTAATCTTTTTTTCATAAATAATGTAGGGCTAAATTACTGTATAATGTCTGATAATAACTAATACAAGTTGTGTCTTTAAATATTTTTTATTTAATCTTGCAACTTGTCTTAGTGAGAACAGAAAATATCAGATATGATAATATTATTTTTTTTTTTATTTAACAGAAAGAAAGCTTGGAGGACTACTCAATTTTTTATAAATAAAGTGCTCTTTGTTATCTCCCCTTGTCTTTAAATAAAACTTTGAATGTCATAAAAATAAAGCAAAACAGAAAATATTTCAAGCAAGACAAGATAGAGTTATATATATAAACAATAGTTAATTCTATTAATTACCCTATATTTTTCATACTTCCGTAAAAGCTGTTTCACATCTGCATGAGTTTTATCTTCAACATAATCAATTATATCAATAATTTGAAGATTTAATTCAATGCTAAATAATGATGAAGTCAATAACAACAAAAATATAAAGCTGTTTAGAAAATGTTACCTTGTATATAGGTAATAATAAATAATAAATTGAAAGGCACATGTAGTTTTTGGATAGCTATTGGATTTTTCTATATGCAGTTATTTGAATTAAAATTGTTTATTGGATTTTTTAAAATAACTTTTTCAAAACTAATTACGTCTGTATTACTGTCAGTATTTACTGCGCTGAATTTTGACTTATTTTCCTGTTACTCTTTAATCTTGATAATTAAAGTAAACAATTATTTCTTTACTTTAAAAAGGATACAGCTCTTTTTCTCTTTTCAAATACAAGGCCAAACTTTTTCTTGCACTGATTAATTTAGCCTTGAGAAAGAAAAATGGAAATATAATTAACATATTAAGCAGTTCATTTGTTAGTCATTGACAACAGGAGATGTGGTAGAAAAATGTCTTGTAAGGTAGCTAAGTCCTACAGACAATAGTAATATATTATTTAAACATTCAGAATAGATACCACTAGATCAGTTAAACTGTTCACACAGCTCAAATATGCAGCTAAAAAAATCTACAGTCAAACCTAAGTTTTTGTAAACTTCAATATTTTGCAGAAACAATTTTTTTGTGCAAAATATGTCTCTTGGTTTTTGTCGATTGTCTCTGTTTTTGTGAACTCTGAAACTGATCCTAGTGCTAAATTACCAAAACAGGCAGTGGGCCTTCCTTGGTTCCTAAGGTCCTCATGGAGGGGGATTTCCCTTCCAAACAATAATATATGCATCCGTCTCTCCCTTCCTAGTCGTCTTTCATATTCCAAGAAGAGTGCTTCGATATCTAAATGCATTTGTTAATGTGTTCATTTATTATTTTCTTATCTTATATATTACAGATGCTCCTTTCATAAAGAAGATTATTGTGTCCTATGAATTAAACTTACATTTACATCAAACTAGGGCCTACATTAAATCTTTTATAATCAATTTACCGGTATATAAATATCTTAATGTTTTAATATTTAACAATATAACGGGGGTATTTATTCTATATAAAAAATATTTTCATTTAGAAGTGCATTTCGGATTTGAGTGTCTAGATCGAATGAATGGTATTTGCGTTAACTCATATAAAAAAAATTGCATTGGCAATTTACTTTACTTACCCCTAAAATTGTACACTTTTCCTTTGCTTGTTGCTTTTCTTCTTCCTCTTGGGCATAACTAAGACTTCCTTTAGGAAAATGTGAAATTGATGAAACATCTATTTTCTTTGTACTTTTTGAAATCTTCAATGAACTCTGTTGATCTAAAATTATATTATTATATTATTAAATTATATTATAATTATTCTTATAACTCTGAGACTAAAATAATCATTTATCTCTTTCTCTTTGACAATGTTTGCATTAAAAGGGTTGCTTAAATAAACCAGTAAAACCAATAGCTTAACATCATTTAAAACAGAAATGCCAAACTATAGGCTCAAGTCATGGGATGATATACTCTTCTGTCTAGATCAGGGGTCTCAAACTTGAATTGCTTTGGGGACCACATGAGAATTTAACCTGTAAAGTAACTCAAAGGCAGAATAATTGGATTTTTTAATAAGTCCATTCCAATTTATTTAATGATTTTTATCTTCTTTTAAAATGAACTAATTTGTAACATGTATGCAGTTAATGTTTCATCCAGTTAGCAGAGTTTTGCATCAACAAGGACCTTATTAGTTTAGTATTAGGTTGACATTCATGACAAGAAACAATAACTAATCAATGTTGCTTGCAAACACTCATCACTGAGTAGTGACTTTTGTACAGATGATTTTTTAACCTTCATGGATGAAAATAGCAACTGTTCTGGAAGCTTTGTCTTTGCATATCTTTGCAATTCCAATTTTACATAATTGCTACCGCTAACAGTGTTTTTAAAGTTTGAAAAGTGGTTCCAGTGTCTTAAAGTCACGAAAGAGCGCAATAAATTGTTGAAGTAAGGTAGATACCAAATCAACAACTCTATCACTTTATTAAGAAACCAGAACAGGCAGTAGGTTGTCGTAGCATTAAATGGTCTATTGTTATGTGCCAAAGTGAACACTGTGTGAGCGACCCGTGGGATGTTTTAGGGTGGTGTTGTTTTAGCGATCCATGCACTAGGTTTAGAAGGGGACTTTTTTCTAATTTGCTAGTTAGTTGTTTGAGAGAGTCCTGACCGTGCAAGACTGAGTTTTTATTTCTATTTGTAAAGCGTAAGTGAGATTTACAATGATAACTTTTGGCACACTGAAACACTATAACATTATAGTATTGTACTATTGTACTGTTATGACTAATTAGGTTGAGGATATTTCTTTGAATGCCTCTTTCATATATTCATTATAGGCGAATATTTCCTGATCTATGTCAAGATCAGATTTGCTATTTTTTTTCTTGCTATTCTTTTGGGTGATCTAATGATTTCATGTTTGATTAATGTATGTAACTTCCTTGAATATTTCTTTTGTTATTTCTTTATTTATAATAAACTATTCATTATTCAGCTGAACTCGGGCCTATCTTTCTGAATTTTATTTACTTAGATATTCGTTGGATAGTTTAACCTAGTTCACGACTCTTTATAATGGACTTTGTTAAGCATCACGACAATCTCGCTCATACCCCTTAAGACTAAGAGCCTTGATATTAACGTAGTATATCCCATTAACTGGATAAGATGAGATTGGGGGTCCGTGACACTATTAATAAAAAGACGTTGAATAAATAAGTAAATTAGTTTCTTTTGGCTAAAATTGTGATCTTGTTAAGTTTTATAACGGAGGCAAGAGTACAAAATAAATGGTCAAATTTTGTACACTCCCAGAATGTGACACAGGCCACACAAAATGTCATCAAAGCATCACAGGCCTATCCTAATAATCCTATAGGCTATTACTTATTATTAGTTATTAGGCTGTAGTGTTTGACACCCTTGGTCTAGATGGGGCCTCTGTAACATATCTAACATATCAATATAATATTTTAATGTAATATAGGTTATATGCCTATCAAAGCCTACTATCAATCACTATCATATATCTTGATAAGACTGATAAGAAGATAATATTTGCTTACTCTTTACTTTTCTCTGCCAAGGTTCGTAGTTTGAAGCATCATAACCAAAATGTGAATGAGTAGAGCCCCCTTTCTGGCATCCGCAACTGCTGTGGAAGGGCTCCATGTTGTATTTTTTGTTTAGTGCTGTCTTATCTAGTTATTAGTCAATAGCTGTAGTAGTGTAGGCCCTACTGTTAGTATTGTAGACTACGGAACTGTAAGTTGGTAGGCCTAATTTAACAAATTAGGCTATAGTATAGGCCTACTGAATTAGTCTTATTAATAGTAGGCCTACCTGATGACCAATAAATTTTGTATTTCAGTTCGAAGAAAAAAAGAATTCGCCTAACAATATTAAATAAATACACTAGTTTTAACAAGTTAATCAATATAAAAATAAGTTAGAAATATGGTATATTTTGTCTTTCTTAGTATCAGACAAACAAAAACATCAAACAAAACATTAGGATTCATACAAAGGATCTTTTACAAATGTAATAAGAATATAAAACTAAAATTAAAATGCAATCTCACATTAGTTAGACCTATACTAGAATATGCAGCACCTGTATGGGACCCATCAACTAAACATTAAAAAATTAGAACAAATCCAAAAAAGAGCTGCAAGGTTCATAACCAGTGAATATTCCCAATTTTACACGAGTAACACCATTAGATAATGCAATTAAAAATGCAATACTAGACTCGGACCACGGATGAGCGTAGGACGCAATAATCTTCTTTATAGAAGGAGCGTCTGTAATGTTTAAGATAAGATAAAGTCAAATCACTAAACCTAGAAACACTAGAGGCATTAGAGGACAGAAGGGCAAAGAGTAAAGTAGTAATAATACACAAGGCATTAAACTCTAATTTAGAAATACAACCCAATAACAACCTGTTGCAAAGCTCAGATAAACATAAAGACAAAAACACTTTCCTTGTCCCTTATGCGAGAACAAATGCATATTGCAGCTAGCTACTTCGATAAACTGGATTTTGACCTACTTTTCGTGTCTAGCGGAAGCGATATATTTTTGTGCAGTTTTGAAGCCGATCGAAATGGGTACATGTTCTGTATTATTGATTTCACCTATCTTTTCTAAAATCTATGTGTTTAAATCATTTTAAACCAACAAAGTGTTGATAAACTAAATTTTTGTCATCGTTTTGATGTGTAAATAAACTTTTTTAATGGCGCAGTGCTGTTTTGAAAACTATTGGTATGTTTGCGTTGCCATTTTTTAAAAAATATTTAGAGGTCTCGATGATATTTAATTCTAACTCGATGAGCTTCTTTATTATAATTAAAGTATGTCTGACAAATTTGTTTTTAATATCGGGGTCCCAATTAGTTTTAGCCCTTCCTCCAAATGGGACATTGCAGAGTAAATTACTCGGCAAAGCAGGAAGTTGTTTTAAAAATAGTCAGCACTGAACTATCTTCTTCTATATATATAAAAAGACAGTGTTAAGCCCCGCGAGGATCCCCATTGGTCAATTTGAAAACACGTGTGTCACTGACCTATCTAGGCCTAGCCCAATATACCGTCTAATAATTTTTCACATCGGACATGTGTCTTCGATAGCTCAGTGGTAAACGTAGTGGACTAGCTATACGGGCGACCAGGGTTCGATTCTCCAGTTAGACTATACTTTTTTTTTCGACAATTAATTTTTCAAACTTTTAAAAACAAAAGACATTGTAAATCTATAGGCAATATAGATTTTGTTAAATAAAAATATTTGACTATTTTTTTTACCCTATTACAATATTTATTTACTTTCCTAAAAGTATTCAGTAAGTGTAGTTTATAAATTTGTTATCTGCACTCCAGACAGTCCTTTTTTTTTTCACCCGGGCAACGCCGGGCAATGTAGCTTGTATAATATATAAAATATCTCAGTCTGTAGGCCTATTTTTTCTCTTACGAAATTTATGAATATTTTCCCCAATTTAATTGCACACAAACTACTAAATGTTAAATAGATATAATTGATGGCAAATTAACAAGTTGTCATACTTATTGTATTATTTTCAACCCATGCTTAGTCCCCAAAAATGTGTAGGCCTAAGCCATTTATTATAATAAATTAAGTCTATGAGTCTCTATGAAGTCTATGACTCTATTCTATGTGAATGTGACACTAGGATTCTATGTCCTATGTGAACTATGTCGAAATGTCTAGACCTAGAATAGTACGGCAGTACGTCTACAAAAGTAGGCTATAAAGTTATTTTTAAAAAGAGTGTAGTCCAACGATTTTTTCCCCCAAAAGTACATGATCCATTTACTCTAAACTCTAAAGGAATATAGATCTATTTATATTTATAGTATAAGTGTAGGCATACTATTTTTCAAATTTTTTTTTGCATGACTACAACAGTAACAGCTATGCATAATAGACTTTTTATCCTCACAAACCTAATTTTTTTTTATAGTTTCATCTATTTTAATCAATTTTATATAGGGTATATTTATATATGACAGGCCTATAAAGAAATATTTATAGAATCTAATTTTACTTTTCACTATTGATACTTAGGCTATATTCAATATTAGTTTTAAAATAGTTTGCAAGAAATGTGCACAAGTTCAGAATATTTTCCCAATGACATTGGCAATGTTCCCTCCCCCCCCCCCCCCCCAACCATGCACTTTGCCCCCCGCCCTCCCTCTATGGTAACCCTTGATAACCTGGCTACTCCCCTATTTAAAAATATTTATATTATGCAAATTATGATATAGGCCTACCTAGACACTCCTACAATTCTATAGAGAAAAGATTTTTTATTAGATACAGAGAGACACAGAAAGAAAAAGTGAATATTTAATTCTAGCCTATCCTATATATGTTAGTTATAGGTACCTACATATTTGTGTATAGTAGGCCTATATGTTATGAATAGGCATGAATTTTTTTTGTTAGGGGGGGGGGTAGGCCTACATTTTATGCTTTGTAAAAATTATAATAACATTAAATCATTGTTAGTTCTAGGCTTTTATATATTAAAATATTTATTGAAGTATTTAATTTGTCATTTTCAGTTAAAGGATGGCTGTTCCAACTATCCCCCAAACCAAATTCAATGAGCCAGTAGGGAAGTTTTAAAAACTACTTAAGTGAATTAAGTAAACATTAATCCCATTTTTATTTTAAAGAATGGATACTTGTAGAGATTCTCTTAATCCAGCATAGATCAGCAATGTCATTTACTTATTACCAACACTGCATTTTTGTAAAGAGAATTTGAAATGACTGGTCAAATGATAAAGTATAAAAGAAGAAGAAAAAACTTGAGCTTTTCTAATTTAATCAAAGGGTATGCAGAAAAAAATAAGTGTGTATTTATGTGATAACTTATTAACCATGAGTAGGCCTATGTTTTCTTTTTCGTTTGATCTTACACTGTGCAGATAATGTATTTTTAAACGGTTATATTTTAAGATAATTGTTTATAATAAATATTTTTCATACTAACTTTTTTTTATATAGTAGGGTATAGCTTACCGTACATTTAAAATGGGATTATTCTAAAAAAATATTATGATGAAATGGTTAGAATTTTGCTGCATTTTAATTGTTGGATGAGTCTGAAATAAAGTATGTTATTATATTAACATTAGTGAGTTTGAAATGCTTGCTGATTGTGGGTGTGACAAGTTTTATTAACTATAATATTGATAAAGCACAGTGGCATGGTTAGGAATGTAGAAAGGGGCAAATAATGCAAGGCTGTGAGAGAGGGGGGGGGGAAGATGTACAATAGTATTAATTAAATAAATAAGCATGCAAAGAAATAATACAAATACAAGGTTTAAAATTTATATTTTTCTAATTAGATAAATTGTAATTGTTTAGTTCAAATTTAGGGGGGGGGGAGAGTTATCATCAGTGAGAAAAAGTTAATTGTCTAACTAATAGAACATGGTAATATGATTGAAGAAGAAAAGGTTCCAGTATGGCCACTGTTATAATATTGGTAGAATTTTTAAAATCAAATTTCTCATCAAACAATAAACTTTAAGCCTCTAGACCTATATCTGGACTACTTGTTTATTATAATTGACTTTTCATCTACACTAAAATGGTGGGATTCTCTTGAGAATATAAAATAAATGAATGTTGAAAAATGATTTTTATGTAAATGACACTATTTTATCTTAATAACCAGGGCTGTGGAGTCGAGGAGTAGGAGTAACTTTTGGGTACCTGAAGTCGAAGTCTGCAAACAATGCACTGACTCTGACTCCTACTCCTAATAAATTTAGATTGGAAAAAAAAAAAGCAAGTTTAAATGTCCCAATTCACAAAAACTTATAAAATAATGAATTCACTACTGTAAGAATAAAGACCAATGCATGCAGTGCCTCATGTAACCGCAAAACAAACACGTTAAGTGAAGAAGTCAAGAAGCATGCTTTTCATGTGCTTCACTATATGGCACGGAACGCACAATTAGGAGCGGCAATACTTATACTTTTCATAGTGTTGTACAGAGGAGTCGGGGAGTCGTAGTAGGAAAAAAACTGAGGCGTCAGAGTCGGAACATTTATCTACCGACTCCAAAGCACTGTTAATAACAGTATTTTTCATGTCTCTACAAAATAGTCCAGTTATTGCATTTATTTTAGTAAAAGCTATTGCATTTATTTTAGTAAAAGTTCTGCATTTATATTACCTGTTGTGCAGTGTGCTTGGTTAATTTCAGACATGTTAAACCAAAATCATCAGAGATATCACATTTATAAATTGGACAGGTAACAATAAACAATTATTTAGGGAAAAGTGGAAACAATATCTTTTATTTTAATGTATAAAATGATATAAAATATCCTCTTGGGGGGTATACATCTCCTTCCACAACTTTTGAAATGTCTTACTATTTATGCTTTGCATCATTGTATTGATGCAGATGGACTGGTAAAATAATTGGTTGTTCAGTTTTGTCAACAATATTTATAAATGAAGTCATTACCTATGAATTTTTTTTTGCAAGGTTTCTTTGCTTTACCTTTTTCTTCATTGGAAATTGATAAAGAAATCATTTGATTTAAAATAGAACTTTGACATAATTATAAAATTTTATAAAGTCCGACAAATGTATTATTTTTTGTTTACAAATAGGCGTAAATTATGGAGTCGTGTAATTGGTTGAGAGATCTTCCCAAACTAAGCTTTTTTTCTAATGCGTAGATATTTAAGATTATATTTATTATTTTCATTGGAACAATATATTAGCATTATTTTATGAATATTGTAATAAAAATGAAACATTGTTTGCCAAGGAAAATCACACCAAGGGGTTATTCCTAAACATAAAAAATTTTGTTACAAAAAATATATTACATTTAAATATTAAATAACATGTTAAATAAATAGTTTAATGCATGTGTCATGTGTTTTATGACTTCGCCATTTTTATTACATGTCAAATTTCATATTTTTTTCATAAATTTGAATGGTTGTTTTTTAAGGGTCTTCTTCAGACTTCTACCAATACCATTAAATCTCGATTATAAGCCACATCTGCGTGTATAAGGCGCAGGTATACTTCAGAAGGCAAAAAGCAAGTAAAATTGAAGCTCATGTTTATAAGCCGCTCCCAAAATCTGTTTGAATTACTAGTATAATATTATAAATATATTTTTAAAAATTTTTAAATTGCAGCTAAATTAGTCAATGTAATGTGAATGGACTTTGCATATTAATATTAATAATACTAAGTGAATGCTACATAAGCTTTCAATATCAACCATCTTGCAACGTTTTTATGTGTAAAAACGTTTGCAAAGTACCAAATATTAATTTGAATAATAATAACACATTACTTGTTTTTAACTATTTTGAAAAGCAAACCTCTATAGAAGCCGGTAAATAAATAACAGGGCTCTGAAAAACAAACTAATGGGAAACGTTGGTCTACCCTAATTGATAAAAACTTTGTAAAATAAAGGTATTTTGATGAACTTAATTAGACTTGTAAAAAATAATTTTTTAAATACAATTCACACAAAAACATTGTAATTTTAACATATTTTTCGTTATTTCTGACTCTAGTCTATTCAGTGATAATGCTTACGGTAGCCCACATTTTCATTTTAGTTGATATTCGAACATAGGAAATAAAAATGTTTTAATTTACAAGTGTATAAACCGCACCCCCTTCCTAAACCAAAAAATTTTGTTACAAAAAGTACCGCTTATACTCAAGATTTTACGGTAGTTTTTAAAGGAAGCCAATATCCAGCATTAATGTGAATAATATAATAACAGAATCTATAACTCTGTTAATTCTATTGCCCTATATAATTTTTTGTTAAAATTGGCATAATTTTCTAAAAAAAAATTATTTGAAAAGGAAAAAAAAAATTTCTACATTTTTTCATTTTTGGGGTGGTGGGGGGCCACGTGCCCCCTTACCTCCCCCTGATGCTAAGACTATGATAAATACACATAAAATTCTCAAAGAGGATATATTGATACAGTAATGGTGAAAATTTGAATGGATTATCTTAAACCGTTAAGAAGTTATAGTTACTTATTTAATTGCTAATTTTTCACAATTTTTGCCTCAATTTTTTTTAGCCAATACAAAGGCTATATAAGGAAAAAAACGCGTCACCAAAAAACTCATAACTTTTGTTATAATTGAGATAAAATCATAAATTTGGTATCATTGGAAAGCTTACATCATGCTTTATCAAAATCGCACATTATAAAATAGATTTGATTAATTTGAAATTTTTATCAAAGTAGCTATTGCAGCATATAGACTAAGTAGCCTACTCTTTCTTCCCGAGTGGCGGAGTTCGGGCATGGAATTGCTGGTTGCCTGAACAAACCAGGAAAACCAGTAACTTAACATCATTTAAAACATTAATAAAAATGCAAGACTAGACTACGACCACGGATGAGCGTAGGACGCAATAATCTTCTTTATAGAAGGAGCGTCTGTAATGTATAAGATAAGATGAGACAGGGTTTTTGTCCACCATTTTGCACGCCATTGTGTTACCTCGGAAACTTAATTATCTTATCAATCTTATCTTATCTTATTGACTATTTTAATAATAATTATAAATAGTGATTTTCTTTAAAAAGCGTTTAATGATATGTTTATTAAAAATAAAAAACACCAATTAGATAAAGCCTTTCATAAATTAAAGCAGCATTATTAGAAGAAAACGTATGATTAAAATTATCAATAAGTAAATCAAAACCAATATTATTTTATTTCAAGGCGCGGGAGTGTTGCCAACTTAACCATTTTTAATTACACATTTATTAAACTAATTAAACATTCTCTCGCATATAAACAGGACAAAAACTCGTTCCTATCCCTTGTATGAGAACAAATGCATATAAGTAGCCTACTCTTTCTTCCCGAGTGGCATTCGGGAATGGAATAGGTTGCCTGAACAAACAAGGAAAACCAGTAACTTAACATCATTTAAAACATTAATAAAAATGCAAGACTAGACTCGGACCACGGATGAGCGTAGGACGCAATAATCTTCTTTATAGAAGGAGTGTCTGTAATGTATAAGATAAGATAAAAACGTCAATATAGGCCTATGTGCATTTTTTGGAACTGTCAAAATACAAGAACTTTTCTTTAAATTACGCTTTAAAATGAAACAAAAAATTGGCAATAACAGACTATAATTAAAATAGTCTAGGCTGTTGATTTTGGCGTTTGAAATTGTATTTTTCTTTTATATATAAAACTTGCAGATCCTATTAAGTAATTAAGGACACGTTTCAACCGTAATAAAATTGTGATCTTAACTAGGCATAGTTGAATTTTTAAAGCACAGACACAATTATGAATATAAAATTTAATTTATTATTATGTGTTTGCTAAGCACTTTAATACACTAATATGGCTATGATTTAAAAAATCGAGCTAATGGTGATTGGTGATACATGATAATATATAATATTGATTTATTGATATTGTGATACTATTCAAAATCGTCAAAGGGTGGGTTTAAGTTGCTTTATTTTAACATCATCTTGTTTTTTTAAGTTGGCAAGGATTAATTTGTTTTAAGTTTGAGTGGATTACTAAAAATCGTTGTGAGTGTAAATATTCGTGTAATCTTTGCATTTTTAAACATGCAATTCAAATAATAAATAGATCTAATATAAAGAAACATGAAAAGAACAATATTTATTCTTTGCCATGGTAAGGTGAAGCAACGTTGTCTTTAATAAAATCAAATAAGTTTGTATCATTTCTATTTAATAATGTCATAAAAAAAAGTCTATAGACAGTAGTTAAGTTGATCTTTTCCACCCCCCCCCCCACCCCCCCCTTATGTGTACTTGTGACCGTCGTAACAAATCAATAGTCACCACTATAAACAATGAAAAAAAAGCATAAATGTTCGTCAAATCTACTTTAAACTTATGCTAAGAAGAGTTCTGATATCTATAAATAGTCAGAGGAAGTTAAAATTAATTTTAGAAAGCTGGTTTGGATTTAATAGCGAAACAAACAATGTTACCCAAATCAACACCAGTGGTGTTCTTACGGCAGAATGGCACGGCCGATCGACACCAGTGGTGTTCTTACGGACAGAAAGTGTTAATGATAAGATCTAGCTAACTTACTAACACTATCACTAACTATAACTTAGTAACACTATAGCCTAATTTAATTATAATGACACTATAAAACAAGTATAATAATAAGTATAAGTTATAATTTTATAACTATAAATAAAAAAATTAAAACTATTGGCTAGGCTACTCACTACTCTACATCATATATTTGATATATCATATCATATATGGCAGGTTTCACAATAAGAATTTCAGGAGTTCCCATTTTTTACGTTTTTTTTTTTAAAAATAATGTTAAGCTATAGTATAGTATAGTATTATAGGTCATTTTAAAGCCTAAAACTAAAAGCCCAGAAATCCAAATATGACACTTATAAAGTCAGCTGATATTTCAATATTTTATAATTAATCATTTAAAAATCGGGAAATTCCCTCTATCAAAAAGTTCCTGGGGCTACAAAATGAGTTGGACTAAACATCATCAAACTAGCATTAAAACACACAATATTGTTGAAATTGATACTTTTATGACTAATAAACTCACAAAACGTAAATATATCAGTGTTTGTGTTGTGTTTTATTATTATTTTTACAATAAAACGTGATTTCGCACTCGGGCATCATAAAGTCTAGAACTACAGAAGTCGCCGCCATTTTGAAAAAAACGTGGCTTTATTGGACGTAAAAAAAGCGTGTGTGTTAAAAGCGAAAAAAGGATTTTTAACGTTTAAACCACAATAGTTTGCGTAAATTTAGTTTAAAACTATAAATAATAGTATTTTGTTGCCGTAGATAGTACACAAATAGTCGGAAATCGGAAAATAAATGTGTAAATAGTGTTTTAGAAATTACTTTTTCGACATCGATCGAACGTTCCAAAAAGCACGCGTTACCCACCGATAGGAGTTAAAAAATAAAAAATAAAAATCCTCTTTTTACGAACTCAAAAAGTGCATCAAATGGAATTTTTAAGCTATCCGATCGGATTTACGTTATAAAATTCGCACGTGTGCATTTAAGTTGACCGTAATCTCGAATCTTGTTTTGACAGCGAACGTTATCTTTGCTAGTCCGAAGCCGTTTTTGTACCAAACTATTTTCATTTATTTACTAATAAAATGAATTCTTCGGCTAAATATTTAAAACAAACTTTGTTTTTATGAAAAGAATTAAATTTCTGGTTAAAATTAAAAGAGTTTTACGAAATTACATAGATAAATCTTATTTTAGATCTAGTTTTAGACTTAGTCTCGGCGGCGGAAAAAATTCACCGATAGGCCGTAAAAATTAGGGCTTTTTAAAACACGTTTTTTTCAAAAGATAAACATTTTTTTGTGCTTCTAATGGTGGCCTAGGGAAAATTAACATGTTTATGAATGTTGAACATTAAAAAAACGTTATATTTCGGCTTTATTTATTCCTGGTAAGTGATTTTCAAATGTATACAAAAAATCGGGAAATGGGATCGGTGGATTATGTAACGTTGGAGGGTGTTTAAATTAATATAAACAACACAAAAATATAATTAAAACATACAATACTGATGCAGCTGATACTTTATGGACATATAAACACATACAAGTAAAAAAAACAGCATTTTGTATCAACAATTTTTATTTTTTAAATAAACAATAAATCTCCATCATTTGGTGGCCATTTTGTGAAACCTGCCATATTTTATATTAGTTAGGTATGTGTGATGAAAATTTCAAAATGAATTAAATATATCTTGCTATATATCATTGGAAAGGGCTCAAAGAGAGGATTCCAACAGTATATCATTCATTAAAATCAGATCATAAATAAAAAAGTTATGAATTTTATCGTCACGAAATTTTAGTAACAAAGACAAAGAGGAAAAACTGAAGCTCACTTACTAGAAATAATTAAAATTATATAAAGATATATACGTCAGTGCACTTGGAAAGTTCAACCAATCCGTTTTAAGAAAAAAGTCACGTGCATCCCCCTTCCCCCCTAAGTGACCCAAATATGCCAATATGGCGTGAATGAGCTAAGATGCAGACAGTTGTTTACATTTTTGCTACTGAAAATTGAATATGTGATTCGTTGATGATTGTGATGAAATTTGGCAGGTAGGGAGAAAAGATGTTTTAAAATAAAAAAGAAAAGGTTTAAACGATAAAAGAGAATATCTTCAATATTCATTTTAAGTTTGAAATGTAACACTATTTTCATTTCAATAAAAAAACATGAAAAAAACGCAACATTTAAACAAATAACACAAACAACGTTGTTAAAATCAGGAATGTTTATTAAACAATTCAGTGCAATGTAAAATGTTGTTAATTAAATTTACATTTGGTTTATGAACATACCCACCATATAGCAGACCCTGAAAATATCCGGAACAGATTTTCGGACAAAAAAAAAAAAGAAAAAGTAGGATTCACACATACCTTTTTATATTATTATCATATCATATCATATCATTATCATACATATAACATATATATAAATCTCAAAAGGAATATGTTATAATCTTTTTAAATACTGGACATAAAAACATGAAATTTGCTACAAATATTTGTTGCGTTACGGCGGTGAACCCTGTCAAGGTTTTAAAAAAATTAAAATGACCGCAGTAGTCAGTTTTGTCAAAAAACGCGAATAAAACGACACATTTTGGTTTCATGTTAAAATTGCCGTTCCAACTTTTTATAGTTTTCGATCGATCGCGCTAAAACAAATTAGAAAAAAGGACGCGCGGAGATTATTTCTCTATTGCGTCATCACATTTTGCACAGAGCTAACTAGCCGTCTTTTTTTTTAATGACGTCATAAAATTTTGCGTATTCATCTTAAATTAACTTTGTTTGAATGTTTGCTATTGTACTTTATGAATGAATAGAACAAAATATATTCACGTTTTAATTCATGTCGTAAACGAAATATAAACTTTGTAGTTGTTGCGTGCAATCTCATTATAACTGCTTGAGTAGTTAGAGTGTATGTAAAAATAACTTTTAGCTTTTTCAATTCGTTTGTAGCGGGCGTATACGCATTAAAAGCTTTCTAGAGGGCAATATTTCACGTTTCAATTCGTTTCTAGCGGGAAATATTTCACGTTTCAGTTCAATTCGATTGTAGCGGGCGTACAAATTGTAATTCACATTTAAATTATCGGGCAAGGTTTTTTAAATTGCCTTATATATTAACTGTGTAGCGGGCAATCTCATTATAACTCCATGGATATGTAAAGTGTATGTAAAAGATCATTATGCGATTACATTGAACACAATTTAACAAAAAAAATAATTTCTTCTTTGTTTCTTATGGGTTTTATTTGTTATTGATTTACATGTTGAATAGAAAATTTAATTCTAAGCTTGCTTCCAAAGCAACAATAAATAAAAAATAGTAAATAACAAAAACAACACAATATAGGTCTGCGACTTAATGTTTTTCGTAAAAAAATATATCAAACAATCATTTTTTAAAAATAAAAGTACTGCCGAATGTTCTATATCAATGAATAGAACAAAATATATTCACGTTTTAATTTGCGTCGTAATTTATAGCGGGCAATTTTTTAATTGTTATAATGGGTAATGGGTAATGATTTTAACTAGTAATTTATGTTGTAGCGGGCAAATAAAAATTACCTCACGTTTAAATTTGTGTCGTAGGTCATGCGGGCAATCTCATTATAACTGCTTAGTTAAAGTGTATGTAAACATAACTTTTAGCCGGTTCATAGGACCGGGCACATACCGGCTAGTATATATATAAATCTCAAAAGGAATATGTATGTATGTATGTACGTACCGCATAATCTTTTTAAATACTGGACATAAAAACGTGAAATTTGCTACAAATATTCTTTGCGTTACGGCGGTGAACACTGTCAAGGTTTAAAAAAAACTAAAATGACCGCCGTGGTCAGTTTGGTAAAAAAACGCGGAAAAAACGACCTATTTTGGTGTCATGTTGAATTTGCCGTTCCAACTTTTTATAGTTTTTCGGTCGATCGTGCTAAAAAAAATACGTAAAAAAGGATGCGCAGAGATTATTTTTGTATGACGTCATCAAAGTTTGCGTATTCATTTTAAATTTAACTTTCCTTCAATGTTTGCTAATGCTCTTTATCAATGAATAGAACAAAATATATTCACGTTTTAATTTGCGTCGTAATTTATAGCGGGCAATTTTTAAATTGTTATAATGGGTAATGATTTTAATGGGTAATTTATGTTGTAGCGGGCAAATAAAAAATTACATCACGTTTAAATTCGTGTCGTAGGCCATGCGGGCAATCTCATTATAACTGCTCAAGCAGTTAGAGTGTATGTAAACATAACTTTTAGCCGGTTCGGAGGACCGGGCACACACGGGCTAGTTTACTATAAATATAAAATATGACGAGTATATACTCTATACTTATATACTATAGTACTATAGCCTACTCCCTAGGTACTTGCATAATTTTTTAAACATTTTTTTAAATGAATAAAACCTATTTCATGAGATAGAGGACATTAAATAATGAATTTTGATACCAAATTTATATATCTAGGTCAATTAGAAGCGAAGATATGAATTTTTAAAGGCAAAGAAAATTCACCGGACATCTTAACAAAGAAATATAGGAAATTTATTTTAAAAGGTGGGCCTTTCACAATAAGTCTGAAAATATGCAAAATATACCATAAATTATGTAATAGAAAATGTTCATCTCAACCCACTCTATGTAAATAACCTTAAAAACAACAGTTGGATTCATATTTAATGCTGATTTGACGTTTTTTTTTAAATGTGGGGGCTTATCGGAATGGGGGGGGGGGAGGGGGAATTTCAAAATTAAAAAATAAATGTTGTGTTTTATATCAAAATGCTCGGAATAAAGAGTGTAATTCATCTCTTTGTTCCTTATTCACAACTATATCATTTCAAAAACAATAACCAAATAATGAAGTCGCCTTTTGGCCACCAGGTAGGTACAATTTCTCTGGTCAATGCTTTTGTATCTATCAGCGTATTTTTTTATAAAAAAAAATTTTTTTAACTTGAATTTTATGTTTTATCTGTTTGTTAGTTGTTTCAATTTTATTTACACCATACAAGCACAACAGAAAATGATCCTTGGCTATTAAAATAATACCATAATCTACGACTTTAACTAATAATGCCTAAGGCAGCTAAGGATTGAGATTCATTTCTATAAGATGAAATATCCTCAAAATGTGACCTTAATATAGGCTTTATTACATGAGTTTTATAAAACGGATGATAGTGTTCATGTAGTATGATTAGTATCATCATTTTTGACATTTAAATGTTTGATAGGCCTACTTTTAGGTTTTCTTAAGTTATCAATAGTTATCAGGACATTCAAATAATTTATTGATCTTAAATTTCAAATATTTAAATTTCAGTAGGCTAGTTAAAGTAGGCATAGGCCTATAAACTAAATTTGAGACGGATAAAATAAAGTCTTAGGCCTAGACTGAAGTTGACTGTCCAATGTCTAAATTGACTCTAAATTCTAAATCCTAAACCTAGCCACATAGCACCTTATACTAGCAATATTGCCAATAATACAGAAATTATTCTTTGACCATACCATAGAATACTGTCTATAGCAACCATGGCATAGAGCCATAGATAGGCCTAGTCACAATAGTGCACAACTGATATGTTTTAGATATCACTGAGTCATAACTTTCATAATGTACAAGTACTATAACGTCTACAAGTTACAGTATAAGTCGTAAATGGTCATAGGCCTACTGACTTCTAAAAAAAATATTTAAAATATATATTTTATACATTTCAGAATCGCAAAAAGCCATTATTTCATAATCAGGGTATCTTAAATCACAGTTCATACAATAAACATCTTTATTTACTCATATACATGTGAGATAATTACATAATCTATAAAAATCGGCATCGAATTATAAGCTCATTAGGCGCTATCGAAAATAGGTTTTTGCCGACATTTCATAGTGTCGAAGACTGCAAAATTATAAAAATACCGGGGTTCCAATGGGACAGTGATGCGAAAACAAGACTCATTATGTCTACTAGCCTCTCCTGTTCAAGCCTACCTCACCTACCCGCCGGTGAACCCTGTTCTACCCAGCAATCCAGCCAGAGGTTGGGTGTAAACCCCAGCGGATGGCTGGATGGGACAACCAACGTGGTTAAGGCGAAGTCATACACTCCCTGCCAGAGGGGAGCAGCTCCCAACGAAGTCGGAGATATGTCGACTGTTCCAACTGGGGAACAGTGTGGGAGCATCAGAAAACGGACATACACGCAACCATAAAGCTTTCTAATGAAATATGAAGCAGTCAAAAATATCGTCATGGTGTCGCCCCCGTGGACCAAAGCCAGGCGAGAGCGGCACCGGGTCCCTAGCCTCGAAGGGGTCCACCCAATCGACTGGCGGCTCTGTGAATCTGGATACCAGGGATAAACAGAGTATAGCTACTGGACCCCAAAGCCAAAATTCCCTGAGGATAATGCAGTGGAATGCAGAAGGTATCTACTGCAAGAAACCGGAGTTCCACACGTTCCTCAGGGAAAATAACATCGATGTCGCCTGCCTACAGGAAACACACCTTTGTGAAAAACGCAAATTTTTTATCAGAGGATACGACACATTTAGACGTGACAGACCAAACGGACAGAGAGGTGGTGTAATAACTCTGGTAAGACATGGGATTTCTGCCACACTGACCTCACAGACAGAAACTGGACAATTAGAATTCATCACAGTCATGATAATCACACAAGGCCAGGAACTACTCATAACTAATTGCTACAGTCCGCCCACAACCAAGCTCGATCTACATCAACTAAAGCCTCAGACTGAATCCCACCTCATAGTGGGAGACTTCAACGGCCACTCTCCACCTTGGGGATATGAAACTTCAGATCCCAGAGGTGATGAAATTCAAGACTGGATGACTGACAACAAGCTAATACTTATCACGACAAACCATCTTATTTCTCCAGAGCCTGGAAAAAGACATCGACCCCGGACATTGCCATGGCCTCAGAGGATGTTCAGAAGAAAACAACTCGAACAGTCAACGACCAATTGGGAGGGAGTGATCACCTACCCATAACACTTCTAATCTCCGACATGAAGACCACCTCAGCTAACAGTAGGAGAAAGGCCAGCTGGAACTTTAAGAAAGCTGACTGGCAGAAATTCAAGACTGAAGCTGAAAATCTCAGGAAAATAACGTTCACACAAGATTAAAACAAGAACACAAAGATGCTCACACAGCATATCCTAAATGCTGCCAAAAAATCCATTCCACGAGGCTTCAGGAAAGAATATAAACCCTACTGGAGCAAAACCTTGGAAACCAAACATCAAGAACTAACAGAAGCCAGGGAGGAAATGGAAAACAACCCTACGCTAGACACCACAATTAAACACAACAACATTAAAAAAGAATACAACGAAACCAAAACCTGTGAGCTACAGAAATGCTGGAAAGACAAAACCGAGGGTCTTAATCTTGAAAAAAACACAGGGAAACTCTGGCACCTAGTTAAAACACTAAACGAAGATGTTACAACAGCTAGAGGAACACCTGCCATTGAACATCGGGGCTTCTTGAAAACGGGAAAACAGGCAGCAAACATACTTGCCGACCACTTTCAACTGGAAAGCACAACCAAAGTTCCGCGAACTAGGCGTAAAGAAATAGAGAAGCAACTTCAAACTAGGCCCAGGAAACAAACAAACCAAACTCCTACGATGACGTCAGAGCTCACACTGGAAGAACTAAGAGATGCAATACAAAAACTCAAAATGAAGAAATCCCCTGGAAAGGATGGCATCTGCAATGAGATGATCAAACACTTGGGACCAGGTGCCAGGGAAAAGCTATCAGAACTCTACAATCAATCGTGGAATTCGGGCAGCTTTCCTATTACCCGGAAAGAGGCAATAATCATCCCCATCCTAAAAAAGCAAAAGGACCCCAAACAAAAAGACAGCTACAGACCAATCAGCTTACTGAGCTGCCTGGGAAAGACACTGGAAAGGATGATCAACAAAAGGCTTATGTGGCACCTAGAATCAAATAACATAATCATCAAAGAACAATCAGCCTTCAGGAAAAACAGAAGTACAGAAGATCAGCTAATTCACCTAACTCAATCCATTGAAAATGCCTTTCAAATGAAAGAAAAAGTGGTAGCCACATTTATAGACCTCTCCAAGGCGTTCGATAGGGTCTTGAAGAAAGGGCTGCTAGTTAAGCTCCTAAATGCAGGCATAACAGGTAAAATGTTTGACTGACTAAGCAACTTTCTCAGTCACAGAACTGCCAGGGTAAAGCTCCAAAACAATCTGAGCCACTTAGTCAAAATTAGGGAAGGAGTCCCACAAGGAGGCGTTGTCTCCCCAACCCTCTTTAACATCTTCATTAATGATATAGTAGACAACATACCACTCAAAATCAATCGAGCACTTCATGCAGATGACCTCACACTATGGAATGCCTTAGAATCTCTACCAGCTGCCTCAATAAGGATGCAAGAAGCCCTAAACAAAATAGGCAAATGGGCTGTAGATTGGGGTGTGACAATAAACTGCTCCAAGACTGTTGCAACTTGCTTTTCGCTCTCCACAAACAAAGAGACACTCCAGCTAAAAATTAACAACAAAATCATTCCCCAAGAAGACACGCCCACATATCTAGGCATCAAACTAGACAAAAGATTGACATGGAACACACACATCAAGGAGCCGGGCTACCAGGAGGTTGGCAGTAATGAAAAAGCTGTCAGGGACAGACTGGGGAGCTAACAGCAAAATCCTCAAACAAGTATACACTGGATATGTCAGACCGATAATGGAATATGGATCAGCTACCTGGAGTACCGCCTCCAAAAGCAACACACACAGGCTCAGCACCGTACAAAATGCAGGTATGCGCATCATCACAGGAGGACTAAAAACTACACCCATTACAGCACTAGAAACAACCTCAAACCTTGCCCCTCTAGACAAAAGACGGGAAGGAAAGATCCTAACTCATCACGCCAAAATACAAAGAATGGCCAGTCTGCCTGTGCACAACATACTCCAGGCAAGAACCAAAAACAGACTCAAAAGATCCAGCTTCAATCACATGTCAAGACAACTAGCCAAAGCACACTCAGATGAACTCCCCAACACACCTGACATCTATGAACCCGTACAACTCACAGAAGAATGGAACAGTCCACACCACAACATATTCTTCTCCAAGGAAGTTCCAGGAATCAACATCAAAGAGGGGCTATCAAAGGTCACACAGAGATCCCTCACAGCGGACATGCTAGAGAGAGAATACAGCTCAAACAAATGGACCCATATCTATACCGATGGCTCTACAAATCCTAACACCAAAATTGGAGGAAGCGGAATAGTTATCTCACACCCAAATGGACACACCACCTCTCACTCCCTCCCAGCTGGCTTTCCAACCACCAACCATAAAGCAGAACTCATCGCCATTCGGGAAGCCACGAGCCTGATCAACAAGCTTACCCCACCTGCCGGTCATATTGTCATACTCACAGACAGCAAATCCTGCATAGAGGGACTGATATCCCCAAGGGATCACCTCGAGAGGGAGACATTGGACAGACTGAGTACTCTCTCACTACAGAGTGCCCTAGCGGTCCAGTGGATACCCTCACATTGTGGACTGCCGGGAAACGAGGAGGCAGATGAGCTGGCCAGGCTCGGAAGAGATGCCCCACAGGATATCAACCACACACACCGCATCTCCAACTGCGAGGCAAAGGACATAATCAAAGACATGTACAAGAGAAAATGGACTGAACAACACAATCCCCCAACAGGAGACGACTGGCCACACCTTACCAGATATGAGCAGACCACCATACTCCGACTAAGGACAGGACACAACAGACTATTAGACCACCAGCGCCGAATCGGCTTAAGTCACACCCCTGAGTGCCCCTGTGGAACTGGACTCCAGAATGCAGAGCACATCCTGCAATGGTGCCCACTCCACAGAGAGGCCCGTAACCAGGCCTGGCCTCAGGGAGCCACAATGGAGGAAAAGCTCTGGGGCCCAAAGCCATTCCTACAGACAACAGCCCGGTTTGTCAGAGAAACAGGACTGCCAGTATGACACAGCAAAGGAAAGCTAAATGGAACGCAGAAGAAGAAGAATAAAAATACCCTGTAATGTTTTACAAACAAACATTATATATGGAATTTAAGATCTAAAAATATTCTGTAAGTGCATATAGGTTTCTTTAAAGTGCGTTTAGACTAGAATACTTATAAATATTTGTAAAAATTAGCTACTTTATGCTGCTTTTTTAGCTTAAAAAAAGTTGCGATCTTTTAAAAATATTGACAGCAACAATTCTTATGCATATGTTAGGGTCTGGGCGACCAAATTAAAAAGTGTCTTAGAAAACCCGAACGAGCCTTTCGGCTCTTGTGTCCAGAGCGTAAGGTTTAGGATTGAGTGAACTCTCTCCGGGCTCCAGCCACCCCGCGACACGCCGATAGCGTGGCGGGCCGTGTAATAGGGAAGGTTTCCACAGGCCAGCGACCGTTCACAGCGGTTCCCCTAAGGATCATTATCGTGGTGGCTCGCCAATATACCTGCATTGTCACCCGCTAGCGCAAATCCTATGCTATAACTATAAGTACATGCGTCCAGGCACCGAGACGGGAATGCCACGTCCATTGCTTCCTCCCCACCGAGACAGTTCAATGGATGTGGGACCCGCTGCGGTGGCTGTCCCCCACGCGTTCGCCCGCCGGTGTATTCTTAATGGGAATGTATCGGCGGTTTACACAGTACGCCAGTCTTTGAGGCCCATGGGTACAGTAGTGGGTCAGAAACAAGTAAAAATGTAAAAAGAATAAAAACTAAATACTGAAAAGAAACGTTCTCATTCCAGTATTATTGTATATTTTATTGTATATTTTTTCTTTCTCTCTTAATAAAACACATTGTAGTCATTCGTTTCTCCGTCATTTCATACTAGTGCAGCCATATAACATGCACAATGCACACCTTACTTATATAACAACCCTTATATAATAACATTATACTTGCGCACTACTCTACATATTAATACTAATAATACCTCATTGACACCATCCACCCATATTACTCTATAATTGCATGTAATGTACAATAAGCTAAACTAAGTACTATCATCTTTTATACCACTAAACAATAAATATCAAGTTTCAAAAACAGCAGAAATACAAATTCTAATATTTCATCCAAATGTTATTATACTTTCAACAAAATCAATCATACTCTAATCCTTCCTTTGTTTGCTTCTGGAATATAAATAAGATATTACAAAAAAATCCAAGTAAACAAATCCAAGTCAAATTCTTGAAATGGATTGAATTGCCTATACACAACCCTATTATCGATCGATCTTACATTCTTTATGGGCATATTTATCAAATAGTCGATGAAATAGCCAATCGTTTTTGAAAGATGGGCGTGAGTGTTAAAGTGTTTTTTAATTATTTGTAATTATTTTTTTTAGATTTTTACTACTTAATTGTGTGTTAAATTAATGAAAATATTTGTTCAAAGTTTTTGTGAAAAAAAATTGCCCTGTATTTATAAAGAAAGCATCCATCTAGTCTAAGTCTATAAGTCTATATCTGATTCATCCTCATTATCAGAGGCAGTGCCCAGATAGAGGGGGGGGGGCAGAGGGGGGCATATTCCCGTGTGCGACACTTCCATGGAAGGGCGGCAAATGTAATCTAAATATAGCAAATATAGCACTAAACAAGCAGTTAGTAGTAGTTACAGTATGCAAAGGGGGCGGCTGAAACTTTTGCCCTGGGGCGCGCTACACATAAGCTTGGTAAAAGGCCAATTAATGAATCCAAAAATTGAAATGCCAGTTAGTCACGCTAATAAAAATTTTCAGAAAAAAAAAACAACACTAAAAATTTTTCAACTTTGCTTGCGCTTAAAAAAAAAATAATCCTCTCAAAAACATCCGTTTTTTTCTATCAACGAAACGGACTAGTTTTTTACAGCCGAATGGCAGGTTTAAAAAAAACCCACACGATGCGCAGCGAAAATCGGCGAAGGAAAACAGACATTTTGCGTGACGAGGCGGTCGCATTGTGGCGCATTAGTACGGAGGGGGGTATTCCGCATTCAGTCGCAATAGTAGCAAATTAACAATGGATACACTTTTACAATATTATGATACAAGACCCACATTGTTTTAATGTAGCGCGTAAACGTAAATGTTGAAGTTGAATGCGATATAAATTTTTCGGCCACGGAATTTAATGTTGGAAATTAATGTTTCGGACGATGATTCTGTTGATGAAAATTAGTATGTAAAGAAAAAAGTTGTGTAAATATCGTTTGCAAGACATTTAATGACTTGATTCGTGCGAATTGGGCATGAATCTTGAAAAAATTGGTGAGTTTGCAAGAGTTTGTCAACACTACAGCAACATCATTTTTCTACATTACAATCCAAGCGTACTACATTCGATTCCATATCGTTGTAATTAAAACGGTTATCTCCAAAAAACGTTTACAATAGTGTACAAGATATAGGTAGTGCTGTTTCCGCTTGGGTTTTAAATGTAGATACTTTTGCATGTGCCAGTGAGCGAATCTAAGACTACCAATTAAGACTTTCTCGTTAATCCAGACAGTATTGATTCCATAACATCAACATATAGCAAGTGTACTTCAAGGCAACTTAGCGGGCACACCAAGTTGTATCGACGAGGGAAAAACGGGTCTCCTTGATTTTCACTTTTTTTTTTCCACCGTCGATACGACGTGAAGTGCCCGCTTAACTTGTTAATGAGTGCAATGACAATGGCGAGTCAGCACTAGCAACAGAATTTCTCCACATTTACACTCTTACTCAATGTAGATTTTTTGCATGTTCTAGAGTGATATCGCAATAGAAATCAAGACTTCCAAATGAAAGCAATCTCGTTGATATCAAAACATATCAACACCAGCAAGTGTCATTGCTGAGCAACTCGCAAGTGAGTCTGCAATGGTAAAAACGAACAGTCAATATCATACCATATCATACCATACGTATCTTAAGGTATGGGTCTTTTCCTCGTTGACATTGTATTCAGTGTAGAATAACGTTTTACTACGAACTCGGTTACTGGCAGACCTCTCCCCACGACATGTCGCACTGAAAATGCCTCAAGTTCTTCGCATATTCTGCCAGTGGTATTTGGTCAATCGCCTTTTTGGTGGCCATGGCCATGGGGATTATAATTAAGTACACATACATTGTACTTCAATTCTTGTGATGACTTGAGCAAGCTTTTTAAAGTGGCAAATCTATTTACATCTGGTTTATAATTTGCAAGACTGGTTCCTTGTATTTATTTTGAGGCTGGTGCTGGCAAACAGCCTAAAGTCTAATGGTTAACCCATTCGATATACCGTACAAATCAGAACGTCCATGAAGACATTCCAAATCCAGAATTCCGGAAATTCCCACCAAGCAGGATCATAATTTCCGATGACCACAATGGACATTATTCACAAGTATTTCCGGGTCACGTGATGTGCGAGAAATTGTTTACAAAATGGAGGAACTATAAGAAGTTGTCTTAGTGTGATCAGATTCCATCGTTAAATCTTCATAAAAGAAAACTAAACTATGTTTTCATGTTTTCATCGATATCCGCTGATAGATACAAACTTCTTAAATGCATGGCATGCCAAAAGAAGACAATATAACATAGTAGTGTATTATGTTCCAAGCACTTTGTAGACGAAGACGGAGACTTCCTTGTTTGAACCTTTCAATGTAGGCCTAAGCCACGGCAATGGTAAGTGTACTTGCCATTGGCCTAGATCTTCTTCAATAATTAAAAAATTTCATGAAATCATTCTCTTAGGACATTTTTATGTGTGATTAGCTAATACAACTCATTAATTGCCAATTAACCAAGACCAGACTTTACTAATGTTAATGTTATAACCCGAATCGGCGAACACATACATAGTCATTGCCCTATTGAATGATATTGTAAATATTGTAAAATTGTGATAGGCCTAGGCTATATATTAGGCCTAGGCTATCTAATAATGATAATGATTAGTCTATTTTTATTATTTGAATTTTAATGCAATCAAATACGCTATTCGCTATCTGCTAGGCTAACGAAAAGGTTAATAAAACTATTTAGGCCCCTATCATCAACATATATAATTACCGTGAGTTTGTTTATATGTTTGTTTATATATATATATTTATATACATGTTTGTTCGCTATAGGCTCCTAAGCCGTTTGACTATTCGGGCCAAAAATTAAATGTATAAATTGGAAACGTCCTTTAAAAGATAATTTTATTTTATCACTTATAATCATAAATGCGTTGATTAAAAAAATCCAAAATGACTCATATTCATCTATGCAAATAAATATAACGGTACATAGCAAATGGCCACTTCCGTTCATTAACTATGTTGAACGCGACATTCACTATGTTGAACGCGAGGGTCTTTCCGGGTTTTCCCAATTCTACTGTTGTTTTTTTTAATGTGGCGAGACCTTTTTTAAAAGTTAGGCACCGCAATTTGGCTTGGAGAGTTTCAATGGTTTACTTTAAACAAAATACTAGCGTATGACGTAATGTCTAGGAAATTATTTCTTTTTTCATTATTGATGTTTGCATTATCCTTTTAAGAAAAAGTAACCACATGTTTTAATTATTTAATGGATTTACGTTGCTATTGAGAATATCCTTTAAAAGAAGGCGACTTTATACACTTAATAAATTAAATGATACGAATTATAAAAAAAAAACAAGTTAGGCTTATAAATGATTACTTTCAAATACCGGGTACCATAAGGTCTGGAGGGTGTCCGTGAGTTTACCCAGCTCTGATGGGTACCTGACCTTAGTTGGGGAAAAGTACAGGTAGCTGTGCATAATACTGACCATGGCCACAGAAGCTGGTGAACGCTGCTTCACCGAATCTATGGATCAATTTAGTCAGACGGGTACTTAACTTATAACTACACTGAACTATATAAATTATATAAATTATTTTAGCCTCAACTTTTAAATTACCTGGCAACCCTGCCCTATAGCAACAGACAGCGTCCTAGTTTACGAGGCGAACAAAACCTGAAAATGAAACGTATCAAAATAAAATATTTGGTGCGTTTAATTTTTAGAAGACGAACAATTCTTATACTTCCAGATCCATCTCCAAATACTTACAATAGAGTATAGAATGTATGTACATCTTAAAAATCAATTAAAAATCTTATTTATTTGTTTATTTTTTGTGCCAGAATACAATTGTTTTTAATTTCGAACAAGTCCTAATATTTCCGGAAGTGCACGAATTACCATATTAGCGTCTAACGCAGCCATTGGATACGGTTGGATGTTTTGCAGGCACTGAGCTATATAATATAAATATGATGAATTAAATATAATTTAAATCTATTTATTCTGTTTTATAAATTTTATGTCGGGCCGATATTAAAGCTTATACTTATAGTCTTGCACTATGATAAGGCATTATAAGGGTCTTAAATGAGTATAAATTTGTTGGTATTCTTGACTAATTTAGGCAACCCAAATTGCCATGCTAGCCTATATTCTATACTTCTATACCTATAATATGCCAGGCTATGCGGCGCTATTGAACATGATGCTATATAGGCTAATATATTATGCGGCGGGGCATGCGGATTTCGGCTAGGAGATAAATTCGGTAATTTGGATATAGACCATTATATACTAAATACTAGGCATATCTACTCTATATGCCTATACTGCCACTCGGAAGGCAAAAGAGCTCAATTAATAGGCCTATTATACCTTCTTTGTTTTTGCATAGGCCTATAGGAATATAATATAGGCATATCATAATATGATTAATATGGAAGAAAAATTGTTTTTATTTCTATAGCCTACCCTATACTATAACTATACATTATAGTATAGGAGGCGCTGTGATCGCTAGCGCAACGCACTCGACTTTCATACCAAAGCCCAAACGGATTTTATCCCTGCGTCTTGAGTCTTGAGGTTGTCCCTGAGTCTATATAATCATCATCATCAATCACATGACCGTTGAGGTCGTTGGGCGAAGCGAATGGACACTTCGACTTCGGCAGTCAACTTTCTCTACTTTTGCCTATATTGCGCAATAGTTGAGTCAACTGCAGCCCTGTCCAATCCTCGACATTGTCGAACCAGCGTCTCCGCTGACGGCCTCTCCCACGCCCACCTTCCACCGTGCCCTGGAGGATTGTTTTTGTCAGGCTATTGTGCCGCAACACATGAACGAACCATGTCAGTTTGCACCGTTTGATTGTAGCCATAATGTTTTCTTGAGGGCCTGCAATTGAGGATATTCTGTCCTACACATACGCATTAGTCCTGTGTTCTACATAGGAGATTCGAAGTAGGCCTATTTTTCTCATGCATTTATTTTCGAACACCTGCAACTTGTTTTCAGTTGCTGATAGAAGCGTCCATCGTGTCTCACATCCATACAGAACAATAGAATATATAATATCTAGCTTTAATGCATAGGCCACCTGACATTAGCCAGTGCAAAGTAAAGGCGAGTAGGCATGGCATTGTGCTGGCCAAACAATTTCCAAGTAAGCCTTTTACCGTGACCACGGAAACTTGTGAACGCTGTTTTACATAACTTATGGATCAGAAGTGGATTACTCTACTCTTTACTATAGGCCTATACTGTGACTATATCTATATATATAAAAAGACCGTGTTAAGCCCCCCGCGGATCACCATTGGTCAATTTGAAATCACGTGATATCACTGACCTATCTAGGCCTAATAATTTTTCACATCGGACATATTATGTGTCTTCGATAGCTCAGTGGTAAATGCAGTGGACTCCCCTTAAACATGCCGGCATTGGCCCCATTCGGAATCAATTAGAGTTTTCCCCCCTTGCCGTAATACGTACCTATTAGGTTGCCAGCAGTGGCCCGCATGGCGCCCCAATGAAAAGCGATATCGCTATGCTAGGAGGCCTTAGTAGGCCAAAATGGCCGCCATTTTGGCGTCGATACCCGCGCCGATACCTGGGTCGATTATGGGCCAATGCGGGCATTAGACATGCGGGCGCGATTAGGGTTTGCCTGCATTGGGGCTTAATGGATATTTCCCCCCCTCACCGGCTTTTCATTTCGTTTCCATATCGGGCCAATGGCGGTAGTTTATTACCGGCGCTATGCGGTTTTTGCCTGCATTGTGCCTTAATTGACCCCTAGGCCTATATTTAGTTTATTACCGGCGCTATGCGGTTTTTGCCTGCATTGTGCCTTAATTAATCATTATCAAACCGACATTGGATGGATTCGGATTTTACCTTTATTTACCCACTTTTTCGTAATTATACATATAAATAACAAAAACACATATATAGTCAATATATAAGTAAAACAAAACAAAGAAAGTAATTTCGTTTATATTTTATTATATTTGTATTCAAAATATTTTTTGCAACATACGATAAAAAGTATATATATTCAATCAATAAAGCAAAACAGTGACAGTAAATAAAGTGCAAAAACATGGCAGTGGTATAGTATTCAAGATAATTACATTCTTTTTGAAAATAACAACATAAAAAAATTTTGGTAAATTTATTGTAATACAATACTACAAAATAGTCAGAAATCTGTAGACATGCCTAATTATGATGTAATATAGATTAAAATATTTTATATTTACTTGATATACAACTTTATTAATTTAACAATAGCCAGGCAGCAGAGTAATGGGAAAAAAATATATTTATGTGAAAAGAAATATAGGCATACTGCAGCCTATATCATTACTACAAGCCTACACATAAAAATATATATTGATAAAATATAACACTATGTAAACAGACATTTATATGTAAACATTGTGCAATCAAAAAAAAATATGTAGGCCTATACAAGCCCAGTAGTTTTTTTAAATATAGGTAGGCCCATACATTCAAAATACCAGTTTTTACAAATTTTGTGAAACATTTTTTATTTTTGTAAAACAATAAAATAGCCTACATGATGTGATGTTTAAAAAAAAATAGCATTAGTGCAAAATGGAAGATTAATTGGACAATATTATTTAACCCTGAATAATTGGCAGGCCAATATTATATATAATTTCATAAATATAGACTATTGTATACAAATGTATTCCAATAATTAATTAATTTAACACTCTTTGCTAGGCCTACAACAATTAAGATACATTTTACACAATACGACTACAACTAAAATTGCTTTATTTATAAAAAAAAATAGGACTCAAAATGTATAAAAAGATATACCATACATGAATGTCTTTTAGACTATTCATATATTAAAATAAATAAATCTTTGACACAAAAACTTGTAATATATTGAGAAAAAACAACAACATTGCTAAGCAATGGATTTAAATGGAACACAAGATATTTTAGGGCTGTAATTGTTTTTTTAAATATTATATAGGCCTACACACACAGACACACACTTATATTATTTTAGTCGGTAAACTGTCTTTTTCATAGCTTTGTCCATAAAAATTTTCCAAAACATTCAATAATGCAATGAATTGTCATCTTTAATTATAGACCTACTTGTCCTATAGGCATATCATAAAAATAAATAACATTTTGAACAAATTGTGATATTGTAAAAAGCACAGTAATGGTAATGGAACATAAGAATAAGATTTTTAAAAAATATAAATTTGAATATTATAATTATAGACAATCCGACACATACGGTCATCAAAAAGAGGGTCTACATTCATTAAAATATTATGTAATGATTATCTGATTACCGTTAAAACGATTACTATTATTAAACAAAATTAATACAACTTTGACACAACTTGTGATATTGTAAAAAAGCACAGTAATAGGCACAGTAATAAGACATTTATAAAAAAAATATATACATGATTATAAATTGCTTGAAGTTAACCAATATGAAAGAAGCTAGCAATTAAGTTGCATATTTACCAAAAAATTAATTATATTATAATCAGATCAGGCAAGTAAAAAAAAACTTTTCAGAAAAATTTTTAGTACATATATTTCACTTTAAATTTAAATTATAAAGATAACTTTTATTTTTGAAAGTGAAAATATTTTAGCAAAAATAACACTCAATACCCAATGCCACAATTGACAATGAGTACTTAGTTTAACCAATAGATTTACAATTTTCAAAAACAACTTTAATAATTAATAAATATGAGCCATTTCGTCGTCGTCGTCGGCATCCGTCCGTCTCCAAGAGACGATGGTGTAGCTTCACGGCAAAGGTATGAGCCATTTATCATTTAGAATACTGGGTACATTTGCATACAAAGAATACATGTATTTATACATGAATATTTATCCAACACTACTCCCACAGAAAAAATTAAACAGATCTTCTGATACGAGTGAAAGGTTTCTCAGTATATCATGGTCTATTCATCGGCCAATATGTAATCCTGTAGAAATCCTTTATTAGCACTATCTGGTGGATACCACATCTTAATATCCAAGTAGAGAACTTTTGTTAGGTGTATATACTGCCCAATGCACACAGCCTTCCATTAATTCCAGTCATAGAATTGTCCATGCTCAACTGATTTGTGAAAAAAAGTACACTATGGTTGTGGAAGGACCTGACTTGTCAGGCAACTTAACGAATGCATTATTTGTGAATTGTACAAGTCAAAATCACAACTATAAGTGGTCTTGGTTAAAGTGTTTGTACAATAGTCCACATTTCATTAAATCGTAAGACACATAAAAATGTCATTTGCTGGCCTGTTGGGTCCTCTTGTGGACATGATATTTGGGCTTTTTGTAAATGCAGCTTGGTTAATTGATGTTTACTGCTTTCCATAAATCTTCACACTTAGCACTCGCTCATCAAATAACTAATTGCCTGGATGTTCAGTAAATTGTATAGGCCTTAACCAACTTCATACTAATCATAGCCCACAATCAATCTCCATCCATCACTGCAGTACACGCGCTACATCATCTTCAAAATCTGAAAATTGAAATGAAATTTGAATTATAACATGTTTAAGTGTAAAAAAAAACAACACTACAAGGTTAACAAGGATAAACAGAAATCCAATGAACAACTGCTGGCAAGCAATTTCTTTTAAATATTGGTATTGGTTTTCACCATTGCAGAATAAACAGAACAATTTTGGCTTTCATAGACTGTGACATGATAGTAATTAAATTTTTCTCCGCTTTATATGATTTTTCTCCGGTTTATATGAATAAAAGATTATGATATCGAAAACAGACAGTTTTTAAAGACTAATGTTAACAGAAGTCAGTCCTGCAACCCCACAGAATTGGTACCTAAATACCAGTAGGCAAAATAAGATATTGAGGATCAGGTTTTTAATTTAAAACAGTCAATTCATTTATCGATGCAGTGGTGAAAACATTTCTAAAATCGATTAATTACTTCAAAAGTTATTCAAAACTACAGGTAACAGTAAGTTCTTTTTGGAGACAAATGATAATAAAACAGCACCGATGAAAAATAAATTGCATTTTTTAAATGTTAAATATTTCCAAGATGAAAAAATATTACATGATTGACGTTAAATTTAGAAAAAGCAATAAACAAGCTGTTGTAAATTGAAACAATATTTAGACAAGTTGACTTAAAAACTATATCTTTTGTTTGATTTTATTCTAAAGCTGCATAAAAACACATTTTAAGTAATTAATTTCTCAAAATAATATTAGCTTAAAAATTTCACAGCTATAACATTACAAAGCAATAAGAAACTAAAAAATGACCTAGAACCTTTCACATTAGTTTGATTTTTATTGAAAAATTGGTTTTACCAACATCAGAACTGGTTTGTGGGATAGCATCACATTATATATGAATTTTAGTGTGTTTTGTAACATAGTCATTGACAAAAAATTATCTTTTGACCCTTACTTGGCCTAGTGTTTTATTAAATTATTTTTTTGTACAATAGTTAAGTTCAAACATAACTATGATTTAGACTTAATAAATAGACCTATTTAGTTTTACATAGTATTTACTCACCCATTAATTATGTCATTTTATATTTTTTAACATCAGCAATAGTGCACCATTTTCCAACATTAGAAGAACTAAAAAGTAAAAAGAAAATTAAATAATATAACCTCTTTAAATTAATAAATATTCAATAATATAGCCTATATCTATATTCCTATAAATGCTATTTAAACTACCGGTATTGAATGTCATGAAATTAAGTTAAATTTAAATAGGTCCAGTAAGTTAATGTAATTTAAGTAGACCACTATAGGCTACATATATATATATATATTAATAATAATGATTATATAATAATATATAAGCCTATATAAATATACAAGTATAAAAAGTTATTGTTCAGACTTTAAAACTAACAAATAGGCCTATATCAACTTTATGTTTTACAGTAGGTCCTACTTACTCACCCGCTAAGTAAATCAGCATCTGTCATCTCTATCAGCTGACTGTTGTCTAGTAGTTATAGGCCAACAGGATGTAATAGTAGATTATAAAATAGCACTACAATCTTGACTCTGTCTACACTCTACACCATCATCAATGCTCTGCCATCTTCAGACTAAAAAAAAAATGAGTTCCTTTTAATCAAAATAGAAATACAAAATTATATAACTTATATAAATATTATTTTTAAAAATCCATCATAACAGGACAAGATTTGTAGAAAAAGGTTTATACTCAATAACTACAGATTGTAGACCCTCTCAATGTTACATAATTCAAGAAAAAAAATATTTTTGCTTTATCTAAGCTACGGTACGCTAACACTTTTACCAAAAAATTTTAGTTATAATTTCTAACGACAAACTAAATTTTACTCTCACATTTTCCATAAAAAAAATTTTTAAGCATACAAATATTACAACATAATATAATAGTCAATAGGTATAACTAAACTTTAGACCTAGACTCATACAGTCCGCTATGGCTATAATCTATTCTATTATAGTATATACATATAAGTAGGCCCTATAATCCTATAAATATAAACTATAGGCTATAACAATAGCCAGTCTATAGTATAGGGTCTAATCATAATAACCATAACTAACAACAAATAGTAGGGGATAGTTCAATTCAATATTATGGACATGTAACATATATATTATATATATAGCCTATAAGTTACTATAAGTTTAGGCGTATAGCCACTATATAATATAGACATGTATAGTATAGTATAGGCTATACTATAGGCCCTATTTCCCTATGAAATTTAACACGATAAACTATTTATTTTCCTGAAATGATTCAAGTTTAATAGGCCTAGGCAATTATAATTACAAAAAAAAATTTTTTTTAGCAAGTCTGTAGCCTACATCAAAGTTATTTTTTAATCTTTAACATTAATTAAGTTAACTAAACTGTTAACTCATTAACTTTCATTTAGTTTAAGTTTCATTTTAAAACACGTGTATCTGGTTAAAAAATATAAAACAGGCTAGTATTTACTCACCTGTTTATTAAATCATCATCTATATCCTATATCAATATCAGATGACTGCATGAATGTTGTCTAGTAGTAATAGTATAGTAGTAGCCTATCAATAAATTTAATCAATGAGATTCAATGGTACTACTCTTTTGACTCAACTCTACTCCACAGCTTCTATCTTCAGACTGAAAAAAAAATTGGAATTCCTGTTAATTAAAATACAAAGAAATAAAAGCCTAGGCCTATACATTATAATAGTCATTATTTATCAATATAATTATTAAATTAGTATTTTATATATTAGGCCTAGACTCTATAGGCTATAATTATATCAACCATTTAGCCTCAGCATTAGCCTTAGACTGTAGTAGTTATTTTAAAATGATTTATAATTATAATTATAAATGTAAACTTTTTTCCGCAAAGTAAAAATCATATTTAAATTTAAAGCATGTCCTATTATTTGTATGAGTATGGTATGAGGGATTTTGATAATAAAGTATAATAAAGCCTAGGCCAGGGCTAGATCCTAAGCCTTTAGAAATGATGAGGCTAAAAGGTTTATTAAATCTAAGCTAGATCTAGACTAGAACTTTATCTCTCTAACACTCTAACGACATTGACTCGATTCAATTGTTCAATGTCAATGTTTAATGATGTATCAAGGACTAAACTAAACAAAATGATTAATTATGAATTTAATGATAACAGACGTACTTGACTGATTGTAAATCATTATAAAATTAAAATCATAAGAACGTTTTAAAATACTAGAAGGTGGCGTAGACCTAAGCCCGAGGGCCTACTAGTCTAGATCTAGTAGTAACTAGTACGTACCTACTTAGACTTAGGCCCTACTCATAGTCATAGTAAACTTATACTCACTCCATTTAAAATTTTATTTTGTAATTCAATAATTGTCAATAAAATATCAACAGATAGCCTACTAACTATAATTAAAAATTCGACTACTTAAAATTCCGAACAAATATATATGCAAATTATATTATAATATTTACTCACCTACTAAATATCGTCCATATATGATATCTATATATATAAAAAGACAGTGTTAAGCCCCGCGAGGATCCCCATTGGTCAATTTGAAAACACGTGTGTCACTGACCTATCTAGGCCTAGCCCAATATACCGTCTAATAATTTTTCACATCGGACACGTGTCTTCGATAGCTCAGTGGTAAACGTAGTGGACTGCTATACGGGCGACCAGGGTTCGATTCTCCAGTTAGACTATACTTTTTTTTTTCGACAATTAATTTTTCAAACTTTTAAAAACAAAAGACATTGTAAATCTATAGGCAATATAGATTTTGTTATATAAACATATTTGACTATTTTTTTTTACCCTATTACAATATTTATTTACTTTCCTAAAAGTATTCAGTAAGTGTAGTTTATAAATTTGTTATCTGCACCCCAGACAGTCCTTTTTTTTTTCACCCAGGCAACGCCGGGCAATGTAGCTTGTAATATATATTATTATATATATATCAGCAAGTTAGGCCGTTTCATAGGGCGCGACATCTTGGTTTGAAATATACCACGCTGCACGCGACTGAGCGGGATTTCTAATCAGCTAGTTGTTTCGTTTTCGATAAAATGCTTTTCTTAATTAAAAAATATATCATTAAATTTATCATTTAAAAAAACACACATTTAAAACTATCCTGTTTTATTTTTAATAAAGTTATTTCATTAAAACGTTAATTATAAAGTTCAATTTTTAATTTCTTAACCTTAACTTGGCTAATAAATTAAATAAATGCTCGCAGTTTCAAGCGTTAGTGGCCGAACGGTATAACGAACTGATTTTGCACCAGTTGGTGATGGGTTCAAATCCAATACGATCCAACTTTTTTCTTTAATTAATATTATTAAATTATATTTAACTTTACACAAAAAGCATTGAATTTGAATAGTCCAATAATTTATTTGAATGCATAAATATCATAAAAAGGTTCAACATTGGACAATACAGGCAATAAAAAAAAACAAAAAACATCAACTTTCCTATCGACATTGACTATATCGTTATAGACTATAGGCTTACCTACTTATTAAACTATAAAATCTAAGTTTTTTTTAAAATCCGCTATTTAAAATAGAGTAATTTAAAAAATATATTAATATTTCACATTAATGAAATATAATGTTTCCAAAAAAAAAAAAGATAGCCAACTTTAAATTCTTTAATTCTCTTTTTTTTTTACATCTAGACTCTAGACCGTCTCCTATACTTATACGTAGGCCTAGATCTATATTGTACTAAAAAATAGAATTTATAATTGTTAAATTATAAAAAAAACACTATAAAAATTATTAAATAGTAGGCCTATATGCCTATATGTAGGTTACAATACATGTACTAGTTTAATGTAATTCAAAGACACCAAGACGGCAAGTAGCCATTAAGTAATGCGGTCACATTAAAAAAAAAACATGAAAGAACAAACTATATTACGGTACTATTAGATTCTGCCCCAGTCAGCCATAAAACTTGTCACTTTTTTTATTACTTCAACGTGTATAGCCTAGAGAAATTCATTGTAATTAAAAGATGGTAACTTTACAAAATGAAAGAAACGTACTATCCTCTTAGATCTACTGACCAAAGGTAATAAAACTGGTATATTTTTAACGCTTCAACGTGTTCATCTCAGTGTCCAAACCACATGGCCACTTAACATTTAAATTCACACAGTCTGGTGAAGTATGTCATCTCAAGAGCAATTGGGCTTACCGACATTAGGTTTCTATTCGGACATTGTAAAAGTCAGCCGTAATCAAAAACCCCAAAGCGAGCCGATTCGGATTCCATGCAGGAAAACGCGGGCTAAAACCATTATGGCAAGGTTAGGGCATAACCCAATCGAGTCCATTTACGCGTTGTGGGGGCCCTAATGGACCTAATCTCAATGCGGTTTTTCCCAAATGGCTGTCATACGGGCTTGTTTATAGGGCTGCTATACGAGCGACCAGGGTTCGATTCTCCAGTTAGACTATACTTTTTTTTTCGACAATTAATTTTTCAAACTTTTTAAAACAAAAGACATTGTAAATCTACAGGCAATTTAGATTTTGTTAAATAAAAATATTTGCCTTTTTTTTTTTATCCGATTACATTATTTATTTTAAGTTACTTTCCTAAAAGTCTTCAGTAAAAAAATTATAATTTAAATATAAGATTTAAAATTATAGCTTTCTTTTAAGTGTAGTTTATACATTTGTTATCTGCACCTCAAACAGTCCTGTTTTTTTTTCACCCGGGCAACGCCGGGCAATGTAGCTTGTATTATTATAGGCCTAGATTTGGCTAAAATGAAATCAAAATATGCTTGTTCATATAGATCTAGGTAGCACTAGGCTACTTAATTTCGTCAAAAGTTAAATTTAGATCTATAATTTTCCTGGTCTCTCCCGATAAACGACGAGCTAAGCAAAAACTGAGCAAATATATTATGGCATCCATCCATAATTATAATATTTGGGCCATCGAATGTTATTAAGTTTCTTGTCGGTGGCGGCAGTGTCTGCAGTTTAATCTCTTTATGAATTATATAGTCTATATTATAGCAGGCCTACTTTCATTGCATTATTTGGAAAACAAACGGGAATCGGGTTCATTATATTATTTAATCAAGTTCACTGCTGCAATCACCCAATCGAGAATAATTTTCAACTAACCAGTTATGGATTTCACCATAAAGGCTTAATAGTTCAGAAAAAACTAAAGTAGGCCTACCCGTCGGACCGAATTGATCCATAGGTCCGATGAAGCAGCGTTCACAAGTTTCTGTGGCCACGGCATACTAGGTGGTTGTGTGGCCAGCACTGTGCTCAGCCGCCTTTACTTTACCCTAAGGTCAGGTACCCATCAGAACTGGGTAGATTCAGGGACACCCTCCAGACCCGGGAAAAAAATCAGGATTCGAACCCGGGACCTTCGGCTCGCCAGTCGAATGCGATGCGGCTATCGTGCCCTCTAATAGTGCAGGGTGTAAAAATCATGTGTGGGAAGTTTTTGCTAAGCCAACGTTTGAAACCCATAGCGGCAACTATGCAAGCATTGCTACTAGTGCCCCTTCAGTAAACACACCAAAGACCTGTATTCCAATCTGAAACTCCCCCAAAAAAGCTAATACCCATTTTGTCAAATATTTTGGTGCAGCTGCTGGTTTGGGGCTGAGAGTTTCCCAAAACAGAAAACCATAGATAGTCTAAAGTCTATATCTTCCAGGTGATTGTAATATAAATATCGTACGTTTCGCAAATATATTATATGCCAAGCTGGTTCAATCCGCCAATTCATCAAGGGGACGTCCATTAATTACGTCCACAAAATAGGGGGGAGGGGGGTCTGAAAAAGTTTGACAATTGTTGACACGGGGGAGGGGGGAGGTCAAGAATCGAGAAACGGTTACAAAATTCTACATGTGTCCTGTTCAGCATAGATAACATGTAAAAACATAGTTTTACGTTAATAGGGGGACGTCCATTAATTACGTCAACAATTTTTAGGCGATTTTTACCTCCCCCCCCCCTCCCCCTTGTCAACAACTGTCAAACTTTCATATAATTATGTCAACAATTTGTTACCCCCCCCCCTTTAACAAGTAAAAAAAATTTAGACGCTGGCTCTTATGTTTAAAATAGATGTGAATCGGAAAGGTCTGTAGCCTACTATAATTAATTGATACATTTTAAAAGATTTCAGATTGACTTTAGTATAACTCCACATTTTTTTTCCAATTCGAGGATTTTAACAATATTTCTTATTATTTTGTTTACTATTGTTTTTTTCATAGAAATATTAAATCATTTCTAATTTTACGTTTCACTAATGAACTTTTGGTACAATATTAATTGTTAAATAGTTTAGGGGAAATTTTTGCACCGGTTCTAAATAAGCCTTCTATTTTAACCATATGTTCACTATTTCTTCTAACTCTTGCATTATTGCTTCCCCCCCCCCACATACACATATACATACGGTAGTTGCATTCCCTGTCCCCTACCTCCCCTACCTTACACTATTTTCCACCCACACCTTGCAAGCCTTGCTACGCCACTGATAATAGGCTTAATACATTTTTATCTCATACAATGTATACAGAAAATTAGAAATTAAAACTTTAAAATTTACTTCATAATTCATATGTAACAGGGTGGGGCGAGTGGGGGGGAGTGGGCACAGGGTAGTGGTAGTGGTTATAGTTATAATAGTCGGGGCTCTAAGGGTAACAGGGTGGTGGGTAACAGGACAGCAATAGTTACCAAATTAGCTTGGGGAGAGAGGAGACTTTATCAAGGATGGGCGGGGCTGTATTCTGTCAGGGAATGGGCAGGGGACAAGGCAAAAGCTTTAGGCGAGTTTAACTGGGTAGGACAAGGGCAGTGGATCTCCGTGACATCCCTGTGGGTACGGGGAGGCTATACTAGCCTAAACAGACCAACAACAACACTACAAATAAAGAAATAAATCACTATTTTGTCACTAAAATTAAACTTTATTTTCAACAAGAAATAATCCCTTTAAGGGAAATCAATTATGAATAGAAATCAAACAATTACAACCCCATATAACAAAACGTTTACAACCCTCTATAAAAAAACCAACGATAGACAGGTCGATTAGGACCTATGTAATAGAAATAAAGAAAAGGTTAAAATTAAACATTTATAGATATGGTAAAACAAGAAAATCAATACATATACATTTGAGAGCCATGGCCCTCTAATATTAGATGGTATGTTTGCAATTAGAAATAAGACATTAAAACAACATGGTAATAATAGGCATATAAGTTAATTAATATGTACATATTTAATAAGACATTAATAAGCACTTTACTATTAGGTAGTCAATTGTTAGACAGTGAAGCCAAAGCAGGATTAGCCTTTGGCAGCTCCTCTCCCGACAATGAAGTTTATGGGAAGGGCATAACTCCTATATACTATATACATAAACTACTACTATCATCACTACCTCCTCAATTGACTAAACCTGCTATCAACAATCTCTAAGCCCATAGTAATCTACCAGCTCGCCAATAAAGGCTAACAGCCAGAAGAATAAATTCCTTATACCCTCTTTAATTTCTAGCTGAATAGAAATCTTTAACCCGCCAACCGGCCTGCCAATTAAGGCTTGTTACCAGAAGGACAACATAACACGAACACCACCTTGTACCTATATTTCTAATTGAATAGAAATTCTTAACATGACAACCGGCTTGTCGCCAGAAGAACAACATAATATTCTACCATTTCTAACTGAATAGAAATCTTTAACATGTCAACCGGCTTGTCGCCAGAGGAACAACATAATAATCTACCATTTCTAACTGAATAGAAATCCTTAACATGTCAACTGGCTTGTCGCCAGAGGAACAACATAATAACCTACCATTTCTAACTGAATAGAAATCCTTAACATGTCAACTGGCTTACCAATTAAGGCTACTAGCCAGAAGCATAAATCCATACTACCACCTTTGATTTCTAAGTGAATAGGAATCTTTAACCTATCAACATTAATAATCATACATATATATTCAATATTTTCTAGCTGGTCAGTGAAGGCTTTGAGCAAGCAATTTAAATCCTATATTTATTTCATTGCAGCCACTAGGCTACATTACCTCAAAATGTGGATTACATCAAATACTAAGAAATATACATTTACATAGAAAATCCCAACATGGCGCGGGAATGTCTAATCCTAATTAGACACTTAAATCCATTAAAATCTTAGCAATCATCTTCAATAATGGTTCAATATGCACAAAATAAACAACTGAGACATAGTATTAAACAAAATAAACATTTTAAAGAGTACGGTATAAAAAATTCAACTTACAATAGGTTCGAACAATTCCCACAATCTTTGTCAAATCGCCACACAATAGCCACTGGCCACTTTACAACAAAGGCATCCGGATATGTTTAATTACTCCCCTCTTATTTATACTAATTGACCGGACGTCCCTGACCGCTAACCAGAAATTCCTTTTTTAACTACCCTAACATTGCCTTATTTCCGGTCAATCTGTGCTAAATATTATTCTAAATCTCCTATTGCTAAATATCTACAAACTTACCCTATGTACAACCCTATATTAAATTAAACTACCAAGAAAATCCTACCTATTACTTTAATTAATCTAAATGGATAAAAACCAAATTTAAAATAATTGGAAAAAGAAATCTGAAAAATGCCATATGGTCTAGCGACTTAAACCCATTTCGGGGCTTTTTAAAAATATAAAACAATACTTATATACATAATGTTTACACCAAACTGTCACTCTAAAACATCTTTATATTAAAGACACGAGAGTGTATTTAAGTAAGCCCTAAATTATTTGTACTTTCCCAAAACGTTAAGAGCCTCACGCACAAACTACATACATTCACAACACACTGGACAATGAAATATTTTATGAGGGACAAAGTAATTGATAAACCACGCCTCGACTTCTTAGTTAGATAATTTGGTTTAGAAATTTAAGCTAGGAAATGTAATTAATACTTTAGTCGTTCGGGAATGTATTCTAGTTTTTAAATACATATAATTTAGCATAGTTATATTGTTTAGTTATTTAGACATCTTTGTTTTAATGTTATAACAAATACAAAAGATAATTTAATGAAGGACAAAGTAATTCATAACCCTCTCCTTTCTCTCATTCAAAATCACTGACCCTTAAAAATCACCGACCTACACATTCCGCCTACAATTTTTTTTGCGACCCCGCAAAACAAACTATCATACAAAATCAAACACCTGACTTCAGATCAGGACAATAGGGTCTACTCTAGTGTAGGAACAAAAGGTGACAAAAATATTTAAGCTCATTATGTCTTCTGCAGAGACCTTCTTCACATAGCTTCAAACTTAGGTTACCTCGAACCTCATGAACAAAGTTACATTAAAAATATTACATAGTGTACTGTACTACCAAAAGTACAAATGTATAAGTATATAAAAAAACATTTGGGCAGGAAAAAGTACATTGAAAATGGAAGTAAAATTTGTAAGAATTATATACACATTTAGTACATTACAAAACGTATAGATGTATAAAAATAAAAATATTGGGGAAGAAAAAGTACAACATTGAAAATGGGAAAAGGTAAAACAATACGAACATCCAGCGTATGTACTACACTAAGTATAGATGTATAACATGACAAACATTTTGAGAAAAAAAGTACAGCATTGCAAAAAAAAGGTAAAAAAAAATATATAAAAAATTGACAGCAAAAGAAGAGTACATATTCGGTGGGAGCCTATAGATCGAGTCTGGAGGGCGCTTTTCTAATGCGGGTAGACCTCCTCACCGAATCTCCTACTTGCACTAACGGTCGGGGTGCCACATAGACTGTTTCCCTATACATCCTTGGTTCCTCCAGAACGTTTTCAGAATATAATTCGTAATCCAATACCGGAATTTCACTGTTCAATGCTCGCGGGGTACTTTTCCTAATCATTTGAGTCTTTTCACTAGACACTTCCTTATAATCTAATTGGTCCGGTGTCCCCGGGGCGAATTTCTTGATTTGAGTCCCTGAGACCCTGCGCACAGTTTTTGTGTCTATCGACACCACTATGAAACACCCACCACTCTCTGGGGGCACAGAGGTGATGGCATACAGTTCAGGACCATACTTGTCTGCTATTTTGCAGCGACCTAATGGGTGCTGCCTGAGGAGGATGAGGTCCCCCACTGCCAACTCCACCGTCCCTGACCGTGTCAGCTGTCTTTCCCGTTGGTTGGCCTCCACTCGCAGTCTATGAGCCGCATGCTCATGCAGTGTGGACAGTCTCTCCATGTGCTGTCTCAGATAGTCCTCTGCTTTGTTCGAAGCAGGCTTACTCCGACCTAGGAACACATCGATAGGTAGGTGGGGCTCGACACCAAACAACAGCTGATACGGAGAATGGCCTGTACTGGAGTGTGGTGTGCTGTTATACACGAATACCAGTTCTGCTAGATGCCTGGGCCAGTTTCGTTTCTGAGCAGGTGGTAAGGTGCGAAGTAGGTCGTGCATAGTACGGTTGAACCTTTCTACTTGACCATTTCCCCTGGGGTTATAGGGTGTTGTCCTGGATTTATTAATCCCATAGTACTGGCAGAGCTCCGCGATCACTCCAGCCTCAAAGCACCGTCCTTGGTCAGAATGAATTCGTTTCGGAATTCCGTAATGTACTATCCAATTTTCTATAAGAGCCCTAGTTACTGTTTTTGAGGTTTGGTCTTTGGTAGCTACGGCCATTGTCCATTTAGTAAACACGTCAGTGAAAACTAAAACATTTTCCCTTCCATCCGAGGAGGGTTCCAACGTTGTGAAGTCCATAGAGACCACCTCTAGGGGTAGCGTGGCTAACAAGTGACCAGGGGGCTGATATACCTTGTTGTTGGGTACTTTTGCCTGCTGACATCGAACACATGTAAAGCAATGGTGTTTAATGTCTTCTTCCATATGCGACCAAAAACAACGCCTTCTAAGCACCTGTAGACAGCGTTCTACTCCCTGGTGGCCATTGTAGTTGTGTCCTAATTCTAGTGCCTTGTGCTTATACTTCTCGGGTAACACCACCTGGACCACAGGGTCACCTTCAGGTTCCGTAGCCGACCGGAACAGTACACCATCTTTTAATTGTAATCTCTTCTTCTGCCGCCAAAGAGATTTGCTGGCAGCGGGTAAGGGGGCGTTAGGTGTGGGAGCTGACATCCTACTGATTATGGGGCCAATGGAAGGGTCTTGAAGCTGAGCCGTGAGCATCTCTTGCTGGGATATCATGGGGAAAGGATTGATAGAGGACTGAGTGATAGGAGGGCTAGGATGTCCTTTGGATTTCACAAACATGTCTGAAGGTACTTTTGTTGTCGTTTCTATGGCATACACACCTACATATTGTTCTTCATTATCTCTGGGCGGAGGCACTCCAACTGGATTTCGGGAGAGTGCGTCTGCATTGTTATTTAGCCTGCCTGACTTGTACTTAATTTCAAAGTTGAAGACGTCTAGGTCCGCTACCCACCGCTGCTCAGTTGCACTGACCTTTGACGTCCGGATGTAGCTCAAAGGGTTATTGTCAGTGTACACAATAAATTCGGTACCCAGGAGGTAACCACGAAATTTTTCAGTCACTGCCCACTTAAGGGCTAATAGTTCTAATTTAGTGGCACTGTAATTTTTCATATTTCTTTCGCTAGGGCGCAGCGACCTACTGGCATAGGCAATGACCCTAAGGCCCTCTGATTGTTTTTGGCTCAACACCGCTCCGAGCCCGTGGTAGCTGGCGTCTGTTTCCACAATGAAGGGCAGAGAAAAGTCTGGGTACCCTAACACGGGTGATGATGTCAGGGCAGCTTTTAACGTGCGGAAAGCGCTTTCTTGGGGCGGTAGCCAGAATTCGCCGATGGGCTGGCGTTTCTGTTTCCCTCTGCTATTGGCTAGGGTTGTCACCTCATGTAGGGGCTTAGCTATTTTCGCGAACCCCGGTATGAAGCGCCTATAGTATGAAGCTAAGCCGAGAAAAGACCTGAGTTCATTCAATAACCTGGGTGTTGGCCAATCGTTGACAGCTGCGATTTTCTCGGGGTCAGTCTGGACGCCATTTGCGGACACAATGTGACCCAAATATTGGACAGAAGTGGTGCCGAATACACAGCTTTAGTCCAATTTGCCTCAGCCTATCTAGATCCCTGCTGAGTCTTTCTAACTGCGAATTAAAGTCTGGCGAAAACACTAGTAAATCATCGAGATAGACAAGCATTATGTCCATAATGAATTCATTCATTATGCCCTGCATCAACCTAGAAAAGGTTTGCACAGCCCCACATAATCCAAAAGGCATCCGGGACCAGGAATACAAGCCAAACGGCGTGATGAAAGCCGTTTTGTCTTGATCTGCCTCATCCATAGCCACCTGGTGGTAGCCGCTAGCCAGGTCCAGGGTCGAAAAGAATTTCGAACCGCCTAGTGCGTCGAGTGATTCCTCTATCCGGGGTAGTGGGAAAGCGTCCTTCCGGGTCATACTATTTAACTTTCTGTAGTCGCAGCACAGTCTCATTTCCCCAGATTTCTTTTTGACGAGGACGATTGGTGCTGCATACGGACTGGTGCTTGGCTGGATGATCCCACTTCTGACACCATTTGTAACAGGGTGGGGCGAGTGGGGGGGGGAGTGGGCACAGGGTAGTGGTAGTGGTTATAGTTATAATAGTCGGGGCTCTAAGGGTAACAGGGTGGTGGGTAACAGGACAGCAATAGTTACCAAATTAGCTTGGGGAGAGAGGAGACTTTATCAAGGATGGGCGGGGCTGTATTCTGTCAGGGAATGGGCAGGGGACAAGGCAAAAGCTTTAGGCGAGTTTAACTGGGTAGGACAAGGGCAGTGGATCTCCGTGACATCCCTGTGGGTACGGGGAGGCTATACTAGCCTAAACAGACCAACAACAACACTACAAATAAAGAAATAAATCACTATTTTGTCACTAAAATTAAACTTTATTTTCAACAAGAAATAATCCCTTTAAGGGAAATCAATTATGAATAGAAATCAAACAATTACAACCCCATATAACAAAACGTTTACAACCCTCTATAAAAAAACCAACGATAGACAGGTCGATTAGGACCTATGTAATAGAAATAAAGAAAAGGTTAAAATTAAACATTTATAGATATGGTAAAACAAGAAAATCAATACATATACATTTGAGAGCCATGGCCCTCTAATATTAGATGGTATGTTTGCAATTAGAAATAAGACATTAAAACAACATGGTAATAATAGGCATATAAGTTAATTAATATGTACATATTTAATAAGACATTAATAAGCACTTTACTATTAGGTAGTCAATTGTTAGACAGTGAAGCCAAAGCAGGATTAGCCTTTGGCAGCTCCTCTCCCGACAATGAAGTTGATGGGAAGGGCATAACTCCTATATACTATATACATAAACTACTACTATCATCACTACCTCCTCAATTGACTAAACCTGCTATCAACAATCTCTAAGCCCATAGTAATCTACCAGCTCGCCAATAAAGGCTAACAGCCAGAAGAATAAATTCCTTATACCCTCTTTAATTTCTAGCTGAATAGAAATCTTTAACCCGCCAACCGGCCTGCCAATTAAGGCTTGTTACCAGAAGGACAACATAACACGAACACCACCTTGTACCTATATTTCTAATTGAATAGAAATTCTTAACATGTCAACCGGCTTGTCGCCAGAGGAACAACATAATAATCTACCATTTCTAACTGAATAGAAATCCTTAACATGTCAACTGGCTTGTCGCCAGAGGAACAACATAATAACCTAACATTTCTAACTGAATAGAAATCCTTAACATGTCAACTGGCTTACCAATTAAGGCTACTAGCCAGAAGCATAAATCCATACTACCACCTTTGATTTCTAAGTGAATAGGAATCTTTAACCTATCAACATTAATAATCATACATATATATTCAATATTTTCTAGCTGGCCAGTGAAGGCTTTGAGCAAGCAATTTAAATCCTATATTTATTTCATTGCAGCCACTAGGCTACATTACCTCAAAATGTGGATTACATCAAATACTAAGAAATATACATTTACATAGAAAATCCCAACATGGCGCGGGAATGTCTAATCCTAATTAGACACTTAAATCCATTAAAATCTTAGCAATCATCTTCAATAATGGTTCAATATGCACAAAATAAACAACTGAGACATAGTATTAAACAAAATAAACATTTTAAAGAGTACGGTATAAAAAATTCAACTTACAATAGGTTCGAACAATTCCCACAATCTTTGTCAAATCGCCACACAATAGCCACTGGCCACTTTACAACAAAGGCATCCGGATATGTTTAATTACTCCCCTCTTATTTATACTAATTGACCGGACGTCCCTGACCGCTAACCAGAAATTCCTTTTTTAACTACCCTAACATTGCCTTATTTCCGGTCAATCTGTGCTAAATATTATTCTAAATCTCCTATTGCTAAATATCTACAAACTTACCCTATGTACAACCCTATATTAAATTAAACTACCAAGAAAATCCTACCTATTACTTTAATTAATCTAAATGGATAAAAACCAAATTTAAAATAATTGGAAAAAGAAATCTGAAAAATGCCATATGGTCTAGCGACTTAAACCCATTTCGGGGCTTTTTAAAAATATAAAACAATACTTATATACATAATGTTTACACCAAACTGTCACTCTAAAACATCTTTATATTAAAGACACGAGAGTGTATTTAAGTAAGCCCTAAATTATTTGTACTTTCCCAAAACGTTAAGAGCCTCACGCACAAACTACATACATTCACAACACACTGGACAATGAAATATTTTATGAGGGACAAAGTAATTGATAAACCACGCCTCGACTTCTTAGTTAGATAATTTGGTTTAGAAATTTAAGCTAGGAAATGTAATTAATACTTTAGTCGTTCGGGAATGTATTCTAGTTTTTAAATACATATAATTTAGCATAGTTATATTGTTTAGTTATTTAGACATCTTTGTTTTAATGTTATAACAAATACAAAAGATAATTTAATGAAGGACAAAGTAATTCATAACCCTCTCCTTTCTCTCATTCAAAATCACTGACCCTTAAAAATCACCGACCTACACATAGATCTATATAAGTTGGCAGTCAACTTGAGGCTGTGGAGCACTTCACATACCTTGGTTCCACCATCACTAGCAATCTATCTCTGTGAAGCCGGCTGGTTCAGCGGTTAGTTCACCGGACTGTCAACCAAAAACCATCTGACAGGTCGCGGGTTCTATCCCTGCCACCGACGGACCCCTGTCGCCCTGCAGGAGTTTTGGGCCTAGTGGACGTAAACATCTTCTATCTAGAAGGAACGTTTGTAAACTTATAAGATATAAGATAAGATTCAGAGCCTCGACACGAGGATTGGCAAGGCCTCCACAACACTGGCCAGACTATAACACAGAGTATTGAATAATAAAAAGCTGACCATAAAAACCAAGGTTGCCGTGTACCGTGTTTGTGTGTTAAGCACTCTCCTCTTATATCAGCAAAACCTGGACCATATATTCTAAACAAGAGAAGATATTGAGCGCTTTTCAAAAGCGTTGTCTCCGACGCATACTCGGAATCTCGATCCTGGCAAGACCGTGTCACAAATAACGAAATAACGAGGTGCTACAGCATGCTGGGATGCCAAGCATGCTTACTCTATCCGCCAACGTCGGCTTAGATGGCTAGGACATCTGTGTAGGGTGGAGGATGGCAGAATCCGATAAAGATATCCTCATCCTATACACAGGAAAGAGCACTATAGGCCGGTCCACCATTCGATTAAAAGATGCCTGCAAGAGAGACATCAAAGCCCTAGCCATGGACACAAACAGCTGGGAGAAACTTGCCCGAGACAGGTCCAGCCGGAGAAAAGTGTTGACCTACGAGCTGGAAGCAGGAGAAAGAAACCTATAACAGCTCACTGACGAAAGCGTACCAGAAGGAATGGAAGGGACCAGCCAACGACTAGTGCTGCCTTCTTGTGTCAGAAGTGCAATAAAGATTGTCACTCGTGTGTGGGCTTGTACAGCCACAACAGAAACTGCAAGGCCAGGAGCGCACACTCCCCAAGGGCACGCTAAATTCTGACGTCTCGCGAGACTTATGGAAGTCAAGAAAAAAATCTTTTAACGTAGTCAGCATAAATATATTAGTCTATATTATATCAGAATTAGGACTGTTAAAAGAAAAGGTAGCTAGGCTAAGTATATATTATATTTCATTAAAATTAGGAACATTGTTGACGTCAACTTTTCTTGACCTCCCCCCTCCCCCATGTAAACAATTGTCAAACTTTTTCAGACCCCCCCACCCCTATTTTGTTTTTTTTAATAGTTTTTTTTTATGTTTATTTTGAGACGTTATAATAAAGCTGGAAAAAAAATTGTAGTAGAATTTAAGCTAAGATTAGGGCCGATACAGGATAGTTCTTCTTCTTCTTCTTCGTAATACTGTGTAGACCCCGTAGAACCGAGGAAAAAGTCCACAATTTAAATACACATAAAATAACATAGCAAACATAACATATAGCAAACAACAGTATAAATTAGTTAAAATTGGTTTATTTGTAAACTTATTATACACAAGTTCTATTCTAGTTTGAAAAAATGCTAATTATTCATAGTTCACTGCACATATTTTAGGCCTTATTGTATATTATGTATGGCCTAGCGGTTAGCTCACCAGACTGTCAACCAAAAAACCACGTGACACGTCGAGGGTTCGAGCCCCGCCACCGGCAGATCCCTGTCGCCCTACAGGAGTTTTGGGACTAGATGACGTTAATATTGAGTTGTTATAACATGCGCTTAACCGGCAGCAGTGAAACCTCTCACAGATTAATAGTCTTCTAGAGCGCACTGAGCATGCTAAAATAGCATGGATAGAAGCGCTATATAAATTACCATTATATATTATATATATATATATTTTAGATATCTTTTCCCTCGACACAGACTTTCAGAAGGACAACACGTAAAGTCAGATAACTTAAGTCAGTAGGAGACAATCGAATTTGTTTTGCATAATGTGTTGTTTATAATGTTATGTTTTACGTTGTTTATGATTATTTCTGGAAAGTAGTAGGCCTACTTGCAAGTCCCCCGAGCATTCGCGGGTCTAGTTTGAGAACCACTGCTGAAAATCATAGAATCAATGCGTGTATATATAGCTCAGTGAAACCTGTGTTTGGAACACTGATCTATAAAAAGAATCAGTGGTTTGGAAAAGAAATCTTTAGTCAACCGAGATAGTTCAAGGGGGAATGGGACTGAGCGGAGGGGGCGATTTGGGTCAAAAATCGAGTTTTTTAGTTTTTGCTAAAAATAGCTTGTTAAACCTATTTGTAACAATAGTTCATCAACAATAATTGACAAAACGACAGTTTTGTACAGAAAAATTGAGTTTGAAATATGTGTGTCCATTCAATTTTTTGTTTTAAAGAGCTAAATACATCTTTTTCGGATTATTAATATGTATAGCAACATTTCCAATACATAGTCGAATAATATATCAAATTAAACGTCTTTCCTTTACCGATTCAACTTTTTAAATAACAATGAAATTAAAAAATTAGACACCGGAGGGAATCCCGGCAAAGTGGATCACCCTTTCTATTTTTCACGAATTCTGATTGGCCAGTCAATGGCTACAGAGGTCAGGAGAGCTGCCTAAGTATTTAGTTTCATAAACGAGTGATCCATTTTTTAACACCGCGCATGCGCACATGTACTAAACTTGACTTTTCCTGTGGTAACAGACGCTTTACGAATCAAGCTTTATTCACTTCTACATCTGACATTTCTTTAGTTGTTCTAGCTATACAATTTACAAAATATGCCTCGAAAAGGATTTATGTTTGGTAAAAGAAAACGGCACATGAAACCAAGAGGCAGCTACGCCAAAAAATTAAAAGAAAGTATTGAAAGGTAAGTTTTTATATTTATTTCATGTAATTTACATGCTAGGCCTACAAAAAATATAACGTGGTCAACCGTCAAAGTAGTCCCTATGCCTAGCTATTGTCATGACGATTATAGTTCAAATAGACTAATTGGTGGTATTTATAGTTGAAACTTTAATTGATCAACAATATTAATGAAAGTAGTACACATTTAATATCATTTAATCAAAGCGTTGATAAAAAAAATTTAAATCTTCATTTTTAACATGCAGGCCTATATTTTTTAGTTTTAGTCTTATCGATAATGAGCTTTACTAGCTGGTAATAAAATGACTAACTCATATGATCTACTAATGATATTTAATGACACTTCACTAACAACTGAATAAGCATTATTTCTATGCTTTAGGCTTAGGCTAATATATTTATATTGGAATGCAATTATTAAAGTAATCTATATAATTTTTTATCATTAAGAAATAACTTGTAAAAAATATTAGTTTAGTATTATAGCCTCATTTTAGTATACATCCAAATAAGAGATTCTTTTGATTTATTTTACCATAGCCCAACAAATTCAGAAGAGGGACACAGCCTTGAACTTGAAGAGAATGTGATGGAAAATGATACAGAAAACAACACCTCTACCGCCTCAGCAGCTGCACGTAAACATAGTATCTTTCCACTCAGCTTTTCCGGCTCTGACGACCCATCATATACCATTGTTAGCAACAAATTCTTGTTGTCTTTAATTTCATCTGTGAATTGTTCAAACCCTAATTGCCTTAAACAAACCTTGACATTGACAACCTCGTCTAAAAAAGGTTTGGCTGAATTTTGCACTGTTACGTGTACTTCTTGTGATAAAAAGATTTCGTCTTCGTGGACATCAGAAAAATCAAACAGCGGGTTCGATATAAATGTTCGAAGTGTGTTAGTGTTAAAAGAGTGTGGCATATCTTATTCTAAATTTTCAAAATTCTGTGGACTTATGTCTTTACCTAAATATCTTGACAATAAAGCTTTTGTAAAGGTAGAAAAAAAAGTACACACTGCTGTAATAGAAGCTTCAGAAGAAGCAATGAATAAGTCCGCTGCAGTTGTTTATGAAAGAGCTAAAACTCATCCAGCTCAACAAGGCAGGGTTAGTGCAACAGGATGTCCAGTTATTACAGTTTCATTTGACGGAACCTGGCACAAAAGAGGACACTCTTCTCATACTGGAATAGGCACGGTAATAGATTTTGAAACTGGTCTAGTTTTGGACACTCAAGTACTGTCCAATTACTGTAAAGGATGTGCGACTAAGCGGAAAGCAAACTCAATGCCATTAAATGCTAGACACCAAGCTGCATGTCAAAAGAACTTTGATGGCTCAGCTAATGCTATGGAAGCAGAAGCTGCATCGTTAATTTTTTCTCGTTCTGTAATAAAACGAAAACTCATTTATGGAACTATGTTGTGTGATGGGGATTCCAAATCTTTTGCCGCTGCAAAAAATAGTTGTGGGTATGATGTAGGCATAATAAAAGAAGACTGTATAAATCACATTTCAAAAAGGATGTTTAATGCCTTAGAGACTTTAAAGGCATCAAATAAAAAAGAACTCAACTATAAATTGACCAGGCCGAACATTGAAGAAATGACTAATTATTACGCAACCAACTTAAGGAAAAATGCACCAGATGTCCTGAAAATGAAAATGTCTGTCATGGGATCATTTTTTCATATGATGAGCACAGACAAAGAGCCCAATCATAGGCTATGCCCGGATGGTCCGAATTCCTGGTGCCACTTCAAAAAGGCACAGGCACTGAACGAAAAACAGCGTCCACACACTCCTACATTTACGGCAGAAGTTGGAAAGCTTGTTTTCCCTATTGTTAAAAGACTCACAGAGCCAGAACTTTTAGAGAGATGTGCCAAAATGGGGACACAAAATGCTAATGAGAGTTTCCACGCAACAATTTGGAAACGCTGTCCGAAAACTGAATTCGCCTCAATGAGGTCTGTAGAAACATCAACCCATTTGGCCATTTTGAGCTTTAATTTGGGTCCATTTGGCATCAAATCAGTGTTTGACCACTTAGGTCTACAGTGGACAGTTAGGAATAATAAATCAAGTGAGACAACACAAACTTTAAAGTTGAAAAATGCGGACAGACGAGCTCAACGGCTCTCTAAGTGGAAAAGAAAAAATTAAAAAAAAAGACGCAATGCCATAGATAACAATAGAAAAATAAGAGAAGGAACAAGTTATGACCCAGGCCATTTTAACACATGAATGTTTCTTAAACTAGGATGTTTTTTAAATGTAAATAACTTAGAAAAACATGATTAAAAAGCAAAAAAATATATATATTGAACATTCTTTGTCTTTGAATGCGTTTTTCTCAAAATGTGTTTTTTTGTCGTGTTTGTGTTACGATAATTGTAAAATATTGAGAACCAATAGAGATAACACCTTGGCATTTAGTATGTGGCTTTATATATTATATTTACAGGTACTAGACAGGTTTTCTAGGAGAATTTATAATTAGTTTGTCTGTAAAATGTATTACAAGAAAAACAATTAATTAATTTTATACAAAATTACAATGCATAAATTAAAAAATTCATTAAAAAAATACTTTCAACATTATCCCCCCAAAAATTTGTCTAGTACCTACAATTGCAATTGTACTACTCAAATATACTCTTGTAACAACAATATCTATAATACTTTTTAAAATTTTACAACTTATGTAATGTCTATTTATTTTCAAAATGGCGGCGGTAACCATGGCAACCATGTTTCTGTCATAAATATTACTTAAGTTTTTATTAAGGCCACTCAAGATATATAAGTATACATGATTAAGATCATTTTGGTCCAGTAATAACTGAATTAAATTTTCAGTCCCATTCCCCCTTAAAAGCTTTCTTTCGTGTCTCTTCTCCAGATGTAAAAATAGCATTATCTTTTATAAGCGTATGTTAGAATTTCCTTGTTGATCAAATTTAATTTATATTTTACCTTTTCTAATCGTTTTCTTAACAATACAAGTATTTTATCACATGATATGGACAAGTTACTTTCTTTACTTTAAATCTACCTGACTGGCTTTTTTTTTTTACCAACACTAACACCGACAAATCAAAGTCAAAGTAAGTTTAACTTTAACTTTAATTAGACTTTCTTTAAGTCACTTTAAGTTAAACTTAGTCTTACTCTTAGTCTTAGTACTTAGATTAAAAGATTAAGTTTAAAAGTTAAGCTAAGTCTAAAGTCACTATTACTATATACTATTATTACTATATTACTATATTAAACTATAGCGTCTATAGTAGTCTATACTATATGTAACTACTATATATATTATACAGGCTATAAGTTAATATAATATAAGTCATTAGCAGTTTTAGTTTTAGCCTTATTTTATTAGTTATTAGGCCTATGCTAAACTTTGGTTTAACTATATATTATATTTATATTAGGCCTACTATATTAAAGACCAAGTGAACAGGTTTCCGTGTCAATCACGAAAACTATTTTAATACGTGTATTTAGTATCCAAATGATAAAAAAAACATTTATACAAAATATTAAACATAACTTTTAAGTAATTAGTTCAATATTATCACTTAAATGTGTGTTTTTTGGGGGGTGGAACTAAACAAATCTCGTAGCCATTCGAGATGTGCAATTTCTTGGCAACGCAGCTCCGTGACGTCACACTGAGACCACACGTGTTGTTTTTATGTAAGAAAATGGTGTTCAATACTGTAGTGCTTTCGTTGCAAAAACACTGGTTTGTCATCAGGAATAAGTTTCTTCAAGTTTCCCAAGGATCACAATTTACGAAAACAGTGGATAATCAAAACAAAAAGAGCTAATTTTAAACCAAGCATTTACGACAGTAGGCTATTGTTCAGTTATGCCTATAATTTTATAGACCATGACTTCGAGACATCCACTCGCTATCTTTTCCGAGATCATTGTCAATGTCTGAAGAGGAAATTAAATCTGTTAGACCTAGAGATTACTCCCTGGAGTCCCTTGAGCATATGTAGGCCTATGGGTAAGTTTTGAAAACATCATTATTATTATTATTACAATTAGAGTGAGTAATTAGACCTACTATTAATATAGGCCCCCCTATCATAAATCAACTATCAACTAGCCTTCTATTTTACACCCCTGCCCCTATTATTTTCGTATGTCATGTAGATATTACGTAGCTCTTTAATTAGACTATTAGATTAGATTAGGCCTAGGGCCTAGAGTAACAGTGATTAGAGCATAGGGCATAGTCATATAGGCCTAGCTACATTCATACATGCTGAATCTAAGAAAATCAAACATGAAATAGTGAGTCCACTACCTACACTATCTAAGACTAAATCTAAGCTACTTAACTTTACTACAACAGGCAATAGGATTTACTTAAAGACTAAACTTCAAATTAAAACCAATATTTAATATTGTAGTCTTACTGCCCAGGTATCTAGGCCTACACCACATTATTCATTAGCTTATAATTATATCAATAGCCAATAGTGAAAAAAATTGGCTATGAATGCATGGTAGGTAGGCCTACTGGGCTACTGGTGTGTCTGCTGGGTGGTAGTGGGGTTTTAAATTTTTTAATTACAGTATTCATAATTCATTTTTTTTATATACAACACTCATATTTAATTTCAGGTTTTATCAGAAATTGATTTTTCCGGAACCTCAGATTCAAGTCGGCCAATTGCAGCTATTATTAATACTGCGTACAATGCTTCTGAAACTAAAATGGTATGTATTAACATCAACTACAAATAATGATGATTTATATAATACAAACTCTAATTGTAAAATATATGTAATTATGACTTAGTGAACATTTTTTTAAATGTTAGATATATATAATATTTAAATAAAACTTTGGAGTTGGTTGTGATCTAAAAATGTATCATTTAGAAATTGAATGTACTTCCATGAGGCCACAGAGAGAGAGATGCATCCATTTTTTGTTGTTTACGAAGAGTTCCGAGCCCCTAAATAGAAGGCATAATAATCAGGAATAAATTATTATTAATGTTATAAATTTTACAGATGTTCCTTCTAGATAGAAGATTATGATGTCCACTGGGCCCAAAACTTTTGCAGGGCGACAGGAATCAGTCATCGCCAGGGATAGATCCCACGACATGTCGGTTGACAGTCCAGTAAACTAACCACTGGACCAGCTGACCTCACATTGCAATGATAGTGAGAAGTTAGGCCAGCACTTTATTTTTTGGCTTAAATCATGTTTTTTAATTTCAGGTTTTAACAGAAATAGGTTTTCAAGTCTGCCTTTAGAGGACATTACTGCTATACAAAAAATGTTCCTGAAATTATGGTATGTTACATGGAACTGCAAATCATTTAAGTTAAAATTATTGATATGTTATGGTGTTTTAACTATAAAAAATAAAGCTGATGCACTTTAAAATAAAAAAGTTAAATATATAGTACCGATATTTAAAAGGGAATATATTTTTATATGTATCTAACAAATTTTGAAGTTTTGGTGTAGAAGGTGTAGATATTTTTTTTTAAATATATTGTTTAAAATTCTCAAGTTGATGAGGAGTGTGTGAACCCTGCCAATGATGGTGAGAAGAAAAATACATTGATACCTGGGCCTTTGGTGTGAAAGGTAGGCATATATTTTTTATTGTCAAAGGATTGCTAAATTAAGTTTTGCTAAGGCAAAATAGTTTTGATTTTGAATTTCCCTACATAATTTATTATTCCTAACTGTCCACTGTAGACCTAAGTGGTCAAACACTGATTTGATGCCAAATGGACCCAAATTAAAGCTCAAAATGGCCAAATGGGTTGATATAGACAATCTATAGGCCTAGTCTATCTATAGGTTAGGTTTACTAAACTTTACTAGGACTAGTAGTAGTCACTTTACTAGGACTATTCTAGTAGTTGTCTAAGTCTAAGTAGTAAAGCCAGTACAGGCTGGGCCAATCTACGGTAAATTATATAATTATAAGACGACGCTAAATTAGTAAATAATTACCATTGGTTATCCTGCTCTTGCACCTCTAATACATCTTCTGTTTAGGTTAAAATTGTTAAGCTATCATCGGTGTCGCTATCTTCACTTGAATCACGTTGAGGATCAAAAGAGTAGGCGTTAAACATAGCCATTCTTTGTTTACGTTTTTCTGGTCTCACTATAACGTCACTTCCGGTATGACGCTTATCTGAATGCAAATCATATTTTTCCAAATCTCGTCACTTCGTACCCCTTTAAATTACATTTTTAAAATACAAGGACCTTTTTTTGTAATCTCAAACTTTGAACAATGGATTTTTATACTATTTACTGTCTGAATCAACTGTTAACTCAATTTTGATAAAAAGTTCTTCACTTGGTCTTTAAACTATTTACTATAGTGTCTATAGTAGTCTATAAGGCTAAAAGTTAAGTAAAACTGCCCCACGGCCCACAGAATTTTCCTTAATAAAACTAATTTAAAGTTATAGGATAGGCCTAATAAATTATAATTGGTTTAAAAATTAAATTTTTAATAATAATAATAATATTTAAATTTATATTTTTCAATGATAATACTAATAATATTAGTCTTAAAAATAAATCTAGTAGCCTATCCTATAGTAGTATCTAGTATAGTAATAGTTAATAGGCTTAATAATAATAAACAAAATAGTCAGTCGGTCCAAAACAAGTCAAACCGTCCATTTCATCAAATCATCAAATCCATCAGATCATTGAATGACATTTTGACATTATCATTTAGGCCTACATTTAAATGTATCTAAATTGTAGTTTATATTTAATTTTATTATTATATTATTTATATATAATAGTATTAGTAGGCCTACCTATAGGCATAGGAATATAGGCTACTTAGACAATATAGGCATCGGGATAGGCCTATATTCTATATTATTATATAGCAGTGACTGGTCCTGCGGTTAGTTTGACCAGACTCAGACTGTTAACAAAACGGCCTGGGTTCTAGCCCTGCCACCGACCAATCCCTACCGCCCTGCAGGAGTTTTGGGCATAGTGAACATAATAATCTTCTGTCTAGAAGGAACATCTGTAAACTTAAAATTCATATATATATATATATATATATATATATATATATATATATATATATATATATATATATATAATATATGATATATAATAAAGGCTAGGCTACATAAAATGTAAAATTTGGGCACTAGTACTAGGACCAACATGAGTCTGAATAGGTATGTGACATGAAATTTTCAAAATAAATAAATATTTTTTGCTATGTACCAATAGAAAGGTATTGAGGAAAGGATTCCATTACTTAATCATTTATGCGAGAACAAATGCATATACGAACTCTTTCTTCCCGAGTGGCATTCAGGCTTGGAATGGGTTGTCTGAACAAACCAGGAAAACCAGTAACTTAACATCATTTAAAACATTTTATTAATAAAAATGCAAGACTAGACTCGGACCACAGATGAGCGTAGGACGCAATAATCTTCTTTATAGAAGTAGCGCCTGTAATGTATAAAGAAAAGATAATATTAAAATTGGTTAAAAAATAAAAAAGTAATGAATTTTTAAGTGATGAAATCTGAGTGACGAAGTAGGAAAACTGAAGCTGACTTTATAACTTGCTTAGATATAAGGGTTAAAATTATTTGAGTTACCTCTAACCTAATTTTATGTACTTAACAGATTGTGTTAAAAGTTTATGCATCATATTTTTTTATAAAATGTACAATTTTAGTTAGGTCTGGTTAAAATGTTTACAAAACAGAATATTTTGACAATATCTGCCATTTATTAATTTACTGTTAAGCAAAATGTGTGACTTCAATTGCGTAAAATCCTTAGAAAACCAAAGCTGCTATACATAAAAAAAATATACATAAATGTAGCGAAAAAAGTGTATTACTTTGTCAAAACTCGTTCTTGTGCAATTTTATCAAAATTGTACACTCAAATTATGCATATTTAAATACACCACAATCAAACAAATGTGCAAAAACTGGACACAATTTTTTTCACAACACATTTGTGCCATAAAAAATGGAAATTAACATACCTAGTCTGATATACATGCAAACTTATTTTTCTTGATGCTATTTGTATTTTTTCCCTCTCCAACCCAGACATTGTCCTACGAAGTGGAAACAATGCCAGACAGTCATGATGTCAAGCACAGTAAAGAGTTTTTGTGTAAAGGCACGGCTCAGCATTTAGTTTTCCTACCACCAATAGGCTTTTCCAGGATCCCAGAAGCACCTTTACATGCGCTGATCAGTGTATCGCGGTGTCAGAATAACTCCGGCAACATTCTCAATACCCTGAATTACAAGTACCCTGAATCAAAGCAAACGATGAGCAACGAGGCTCAGGAAATTATTCCACAGAGTTCTAGTCGATTGGTTTTAGCTCGTTCTAAAACAGCTGCCTCATCCTTTGAGTGTAACAATGTCTTAGGGAGAATAGTTATACCACCACAAAGTACTTAAGTATCATTTAAAAAAATTCTGTATTACATATCTATATTTTATTTAAAAGTAGACTGTGTGTGTGGATTCCTATCCCCATTGTTTAATTCAAAGACATGTGACCTTATTGTTGCATATTTTACTTTGTGATCTCGCTTCCGACAATGTCCTCCCTGGCTGAGCATAGCATATCCAACTGCCATGTGGGCGACCTGGGTTTGATTCCCCTATACTTTAAAAAAAAATTCCATTAATATTACTTTTTTTAAAGATTACACAGAATTTCAGGTCTATCCTAAAATGTTCTCAGTAAGTTTAATGTAATAATTTTATAATATAATAGATGCTTTTTTTTAACCCGATAGCAATATTTATTTTAATTAGGCTTTGTAAATGTTTTCAGTAAATAGATAATAATATTTTAAATATTATTATAGCTTTCTGTTAATTGTAATTTATAGAATTTTTATCTGTAACTAAATTTTTTCCAGGGCAACGCTGAGCAATTTATATCAACTTAATTGCATTTTTTAAAGCTTTCCTAAAATGTTTACAGAAAGTAAAATCTAATAAGTTAATTATATTTTAGACAGACGGTTGTTAGATTCTTAGCCAGGGATTGTCCTAACTTTTTTAAAAATAAAAAGACATGCCTATTTTTAACCCGATTACAATATTTATTTTTTAATTACTTTCCTAAATGTTTTCAGTAAATAATAATTATATTTTATGTATTTAGCTTGTATATATATCTTATTACCCATGAAATAAATGTATGTAAGTTACCTATAATTAACTATAACGTCTTAGTGGATACAATACAAACTTTCTTATTGCCCTTTTTAAAATATATATGAAATATCTTTTATGATAACTTTGTATTATTGGATCTTTAACTGTTGCTGCATTTTTTTAGAGGACCAAAGAACTGCAACGTCCGCGCCACCAAGAACAGTTTTATTGGGAGCAAAAAATACTGGCATTGGCAGTTCTCTAACAAACAGCAAAAGCCAAGACATTCAGCACAACTTTACAAAGCAGGATAAACATTTGCCTCACCTAGTCAGCAGTTCTTCTCAAAAGTCCACTCAATGCAAATAGTCAGATGCAAGCTCAACTTCTAAATCCTCCAACCAGGGCAAAGCGTTAGATGCAACGTTAACTTCTAAATCCTCTAACCAGGGCAAAATGTCAGATGCAAGCTTAGCTGCTAAATCATCTAACCAGGGCAAAACTTTGGAAGCAGTGTTAACTTCTAGACCCTCTAACCAGGGCAAAACGTCAGATGCAATGTTAACTTCTAAATCCTCCAACCAGGGCAAAAGTTCAGATGCAAGCTCAACCTCTAACTCCTCTGAAAAGTATTTAGACTATTTGGAAGAAATGGAGCTTAAAATTCGGTGCATGAAAAATGACATAGAGTTCAAACAAGATCAAATCTTGGCAAGAAATAATGTGAAAAATAACCCGGTTCAGCCAAGACCAGCCTCTGGCGGAGTTAATAGACAGCCTTATGGGAAAACACTTGAAAAAAAATTATCTGACCAACAGACAATAAAAAAACTACAGTTTCCAAAGTGCAGCAATTATTTCCATCTGCTTTAGTTTCTGGGGCAACTGGGGTAAGTCTAACACTAACAGCCTCCAGTTTTATAGCATACTCTGATAAGGTTAAAAACCGTCTCAATGTGGCACGGTCACAAAGCAGGCAGGTTGTTCTGCCTTCAAGAACACAAACTTATGTTGATAGTACCAATCAGCCGATTTTATAATGTATCTCCTGATAAGAGAAAAGTCATTTTCTCTAGTGAAGACAGAACTAAATAAGCGCCCTCAGTAAAGAAGGCTTTGTTTCAGGGGCAGCTCACTCCTGAAAGTGATAGGCACTCTGACAGTGTTGTAAGCCATGGAGGTTCAAAAGCCCAGCTAAATCAAAATTCTTCTAAAAATATATTTAAACTAGTGAAAAATCCTCAAGAAACTGCGGCTAAGACTGCTTTAACAATATCACACTTAAAGAGAATGTCACCTTCAAATCTTCAGAATTCAGCCAAACCTGTGAGTAAGTACAAACTGAAAAGGCTTTCTCCTACCTCAGCCATATGCTTGGCTCCATCCTTTTACAAGAGCATCAGAACAGCATTAGAATCTGCAAATGCGCCTAACAACGCCCTTACTCCAACTTCGGCTGCCAAAAAATTTAGCCCTGGGTCAGTAAAAAAACACCAACAATGGATGTATTTATTAATGCGTTAAATAATGAATCTGCAGTATTAGATAGAGAAATGGACATCCTTGAAGCCAAACGCAAAGAATATTTAACAGAAAGAGGTTAGTGTATGCAATAAATATATTTGCCTTTTTTGTCAATGAAAACTACAATGTCACTTCGTGTGGGTAAAGCAGGGGAGGAGGATTGGTGTGTGTGTGGGGGTTCTTTCCCTTTTTTTCGTTTACCATGTAAGCTGAGTTCTAAATGAAACAATTATATATAGGTCAGTGAATGAAAGTCTCCTCCTCCACCCATCCCTGCAATGATTCCTGCTGTAGGATTATCTACATGTTTTACAATTATAGAAGTTTAGGTGGAGAATATATTGTGTTCATGAAATAAAGATACTACATATATATATATACATACCTTTTTTTTTATAAATAAGTTTGCTTAAGCTTAAAGTTGTCATTTTCCTTGCCTTAAGCTATAAATTCCTTTTGGATTGGTGTTACATTGAATTATCTAAACGTATATTAAAATATGAATTAGTCATGTTATGAGCAGTGTCAGGAAATTTACTGCAGAAAATGTTTGTTTTATACTGCTATTTAATCATTGCTCTGCAATACCTTTTGTTTCTTTTGGAAATCTCAAACAGATACTCTCATTGAAAAAGGTCATGAGCTTAACTGTCGAATAGGATACAATGCTTGAGAGAAAACTAGATGAGTCATTTAGCAGCATAGAGAAATACCACAATGAAGCTAGCGCCAAGTGTTTTAGGGGTAAGTTATGTTCTTAGAAGAGTAGCAGGAGATCAAAACCAATGCTTCATGGTGTACTGCCAGTGGGGCATGGTGGCCTAGCGGCAGTGCAATCACCTGTCACAGAGAAGGTATTGGGTTTGAATCCTGGTGAAAGGTGCCACCCTTTTTATGGTGTGGCCACAGAAACTTGTGAATGCTGCTTCTTTTGTCATATAGATACATTAGTCTGAAGGGATACTTATTTACCTGAGGCAGTCTGAGTACTACTATGAAACGAGTTATTTTTGTCATACTTATGTTTTTTTTCTCTCCCTTTTGAAATGGTGGTTTTTACACTACTAACTAATCATCTAACATACCCGTACAAAAATGTTTATTTTATGTTATTATGAAATAGCTAAGTTACTTTTTCTTACTCTCAATCAAGATCCTGGTGCACATGTCATGGTGGAACCTATATATGTACCTTTTTACTAGATGTCAATGTTATTAAACTCATCAGCTTTTATTTCATTCATAAAATAAAAATTATCAAAATGGTTTTACTACTTATGTAAGTTGCTATTTAGTAACTGTTCAATACTTTCACTAACAATCTCTTCAAGGCTTTGACAAAGTTAATAACACTCTCCGGGAACAGTAAAATATATAGATAAGTTTATTTACACAAACACATTTTTATGTCCTCACAATAATATATATATTTATTCACTCAATTGCATTGCACTTTACATAATAGAATTTACAGAATAGATTCACTGAGATCTCCAATATTATATCTATTACAAAATCTCCACATAAAAACGTCAGCTCTTATCACCACAAAAGCTGGATGCCCACTACTGACCAAGGTCGAGTCTCCTAACCTTCCCTACCGATCTTCTCTAACCTTTTTCCTTCAACACGTGAATTAACAACAAATCACTAAAATGCGCGATAACTATATCTTCTCTTGTCATATAATAAATATAGTCTGTTTCTGCTATTTAAGGTCAAGGTTTACTCTTCTTTTCATTGGTTATCTCTCTTTGACCATAGACTATTTATTATGCTCTGTTTCAATCACTGACAACTTATATAGCATGAAAAGTATTTATGAAAGTAATCTAATTGATTATCAGCTCAAGAACGTCTTTTAATATTAACATTCAATTCGTTCACAAAATAGAAATTAGTGTAAAATCTACACAAAACTCAACATTAACAATGAAATCACATTACCATAGCAATATTATTTTATTGTTTTTCAAAATTATGTTGTTTTCTTTGCAGATGAAGCAGAAGAAAACTTGAAGCAAACGAACAATCTTATTCGCATTGCTAACATCAGAGTTTGTCAGATAGACAGAGACACTTTTAAAGAAATGGTAACAAATACTTGAAATAGCAGTTGAATAATCAATGGAATAATTTTATAAGTCTATGTAATATATATTAATAACTATATATAGCTTATTCCTGACTTATTGTGTATATGCTTTGCATTGAATCCTAAAGCAATAATATAGTGAGAGTCATGAATAAAGAGTTAGAATTGTTTAAGAAAAAGCAACAACATAAAAGTGAATAATGCTCCTACAGTTTAACATACACAACAAGAGGAATAGGGTTAATGGTAAAGTGAATAGTTTTAAGGTTTGAAAAACAAGAAATATTTACAGCAATACTTTTTTTTTTACAATGCTCATGTTTATAGTAGTGTTACGAGTAGATTTATTTCCATATTATATTGGTTCTGTTATTATTAACTAAAGTTAAAATGAAATAATCTTAAACCCGAAATGTTTCCGTGTTAGGAATAAAACATGTATATGTCTAGACACTACGTCATAGCAATAAAATACGTCATATGCACGAGGGTTGAATACCGTTAGTTTAGTTCTAGTTTGGGCGCTAATGTGTGAGGACTGTTTTTGACCATTTTCTTAAAGATAGGATTACAGCTTAGTTCGTTATAGAAGAATCTCAACTGATTAAGTTTCATTATATAATACTGGTACATGTATTCTGTGGTATTGTTATATTTTATCATCTCAACTTGTTGGAATAAAATTGTGTTCAATTTCAAACAGGATTGTGGATTTCCTATATATTAAGGTACAGTTTATCTAAATCATTTCATACACAAAGATTCATAGCAAACGAGTAAAATAAACATCAAATCTAATTGAATAACATCAATACAAGTTCTTATACAACCTTGTGAGATCCAAGATGGATATGAATCAAAAGAATATATATATATATATAATAATACATTACTAAAAATATCATCTAACGTCAGTAGCTGATTTCGCACGTGACAAAAGATTGGGGGCTCAAGTCCTGGATCTAAAGTTTGTATGTATAAGAAATTGAGAATATACAACTGTTTTAGTGAAAACGATTTACAACAAATAATTTATTCAAATTCTGTCTACGTGGGAGGCACTGTCTGTGTTCGGACATACTGTTTTCAGCTTTGTACACAACCATCCTTAAAATTTTATCTTCTACAAATTAACAGTGGTGTAAAAATATTTCAAAGGACTTTATGAAAGGTAAAGTTGAATTTTTTATCTTCTATTTACGTCATTAATATAAAACATGGCGGAAGCTAATCTTACGTTGGAGCAATTGAATATTTTTGCTATCACGTCAGAACAGTTAAATAGCATGTCACTAACCCAGTTAAAAGAGATGGCAAATTCTCTGGGAATAGACATTACTGAAGTTACACCAGTAAGGAGTAAATTGATTCAAGATATTAAGGACTGTTTGAAAAGACACGGTAGAATGCTTGAAGAAAATACTATGAATAATGAAGAATCATTGGTTCTCAATGTATCAGAAACCCTGAAAACAGACATAGATAACCATGAATTTAAAATGAATGTAAATGAACTAAGTGCGGACATGAAATTCCAGTTAGAAATGAAGAAGTTAGAATTACAATTGGAAGGTAAAAGAATAGAAGTACAATTAGAGGGTAAAAGAATAGAAGTACAATTGAAAGAGAAAGAATTGGAAAAAGAAAGAATCGCTAGTAATGAAAGGATTGAATTAGCAAAGTCTCGTTCATCAACTCATACGATTCAGGAAACAAATAATGTAGAACTATATAAGTTTAAAAAGCATGTCCCAAGCATGGAGAACATAGAGATTGATGAGTTCCTTATGGTCTTCGAAAGAAACTCGATCGATTATAAATTTCCTGAAGATAAGAAAGCAGTACTTTTACGTTCAGCTCTAACAAAAGGCAAGGCTCTAGATGTTGTATTGAATTTGACTCCAGAGGAATGCAATGATTATGAACTAATAAAGAGCAGAGTACTATTGAGTTATGTTCTAACTCCAGAAAAGTATCGAAAGTTATATCGTGAGTACAAGAAGGAACCAGAAGTTTCACATGTTGATTTCCTGAGATTAGAGAAAAAGTATTTTGATCGATGGTTACGTTCTAAGAATGTGAATAAAGATTATGAAAAACTATATAATCTCATACTGATGGAGGATTTTACTGAGAAGATTCGCACTGATATAAAAGTTCATTTGGCTGATCGTGGTATTGAAATAGCAGAACAAGCAGCAGTAAAAGCCGATGAATACGTCATTATTCACCCGCATAGCCATTATTTTCAAAATGACAGAACAAGTTTGAGGACTCAAAACAGTAATACAGAGAGGAAGTTAAGATCGACAGAGGATAAAAGTAAACAAAAATCCGATAAACAAGAGAATTCAAGTTTTGTACAAAAGAGAATTACCTGTACATTCTGTAAGAAAGATGGACATATAAAAGAGAATTGTTGGAGTCTACATAAAGAGAAAAGACCCATTAAAAACAAGAACAACGTGGTTTTATCACACATCGCCGTACAAACTGAAACTCAAATAAACAAAACTGCCCACAAAAGAATTAAAGCTGACAGAAAGACATCTGATGTTAGTCATGAAGAGATGGCGAAACACACATGTCCAAGTTGCTCAAAGTCGGAAAAAGTCTTTGAAATGAAGACCGAGGCTATTGAACATTCTAGTTTCATCTCCAAACGGAGTGTGACAGCTGAACAATCAGTAAATAAAACGTTTACTTATGGAGGCAGTAGTGTAGCAAGAAACTCAGTAGGCAGAGAACTACCCGAGTGCATGCTATCGGATGTTAGCGAGGGCTATGTGTCACCTATAGATAATCAAGCTAGAGAACGGACGATTAAAATTCTACGTGACTCCGGTGCTGATATATCTCTACTGTTGAAGAATACTGTACCAACGTCGAAATTGACTCATACAGGCCAGTATGCCTTAATCAGTACTATGGCTGGAACACTCACGGCACCGTTACATCGTATACAGTTAAAGAGTAATTACTTCACTGGATCTGTTATTGTTGGGATAGTGAAGAAATTTCCCTACAGAGGCATTTCATTACTTTTAGGAAGTGACATTGCCAAGAATCAGGTACATCCTGTACTTAAAGAAACCAAAGACTCTGTTCAGTGTAAGCATACTGAAAATTCAGTATGTGTTATCACCAGAGCTATGGAGAAACAGCAGATGACTAATGAATCGACAAAGAAACCAGAACCAACACCAGAGATTGACTTGCAAGCAACCTTCATGGCGGATGTTCTAGGTGGTCACTCAAGTCATACTGATCAAAATAATTTGTCGCCTATACAACTACTCATTCTTGCTCAGGGCAAAGATCCAGAGATCGGGAAGCTAAAAGAGGAAGCAAAGAATGAAAGAGAATTAGAAACAATGGCCGCAGGTTATTACCTGAGGGATGAGTTGTTGATGAGGAAATGGAGAGGGAAAGAAAACGACGATGAAACATGCAGCGAAGTACATCAAATCGTGGTACCCAATGTATACCGCAAGGACATAATACATATGGCCCATGATTCACCGTATGCTGGTCACCTAGGGATACAGAAAACCTTCGACAGGATTCTTCCATATTTCTTCTGGCCTGGCCTACGTCGTGACGTCACATCGTTTTGCAGATCATGTCATGTCTGCCAGATGGTCGGCAAACCGAATCAGACCATTCCGGTAGCTCCTCTACGACCCATACCAGCATTCTCAGAACCCTTCAGTCACATCATTATAGACTGCGTCGGTCCGTTGCCTAAAACTAAGGCTGGCCACCAGTATCTGTTCACTATTATGTGTTCGGCAACGAGATTTCCAGAGGCTATTCCTCTACGTAGCATCAATGCCGACAAAATATCTGATGCACTTATCGGATTCTTCACCCGATATGGTCTTCCGAAAACCGTGCAGTCAGATCAAGGTTCAAATTTCACATCGAAGTTATTTCGCCAAGTCTTAGAACGGCTGGGTATTCGTCATGCAGTATCGAGTGCATATCATCCACAGAGTCAAGGCGCACTGGAACGATACCACCAAACATTGAAAAATATGCTCCGTACTTTCTGTTTCGAGCATAACGACGACTGGGATCGTGGTATTCCCTTCGCACTCTTCGCAACCAGAGAGGCTGTACAAGAATCTCTTGGTTTCAGTCCCTTTGAACTGGTATTCGGACACACAGTTCGTGGACCACTAAAGCTGTTACAAGAGACATGGTTATCATCTACTGAAGACACTGGTCTACTGACATACGTGGAAAATTTTAAAAATAGACTGTATAATGCATTAAAAGTTGTCAGATCTAATCTTTTGCAGGCACAAGACAAGATGAAGGTCTATTATGACGTCAACGCAAGAACCCGTATCTTCCAACCTGGTGATAAAGTTCTCATGCTGACGCCACTGTCTGGTCAACCCCTGAGTGCCAAGTTTACAGGACCCTACGAGGTTATGGCTAAGCTTAGTGAGGTTAACTATCTTGTAAAGACCCCTGATAGACGGAAATCGCAACGAGTGTGCCATATCAATATGTTGAAACCATACATTACCAGAGAAGAACAAAATGTTGTTGCCTCGGTAAACACTGTTGTTAAAGTCGGGAATAATTCACCTGAAATTGAGCGTGAAGTTGCAGAAAGCAAATTACAAATCACAAAAGCTCTAAAAACCCTTAATGAAAAATTGGCACATTTACCCGCTTGCGAACAATCCGCTATCAAAGGTCAAATTAATGAACATATTAATATTAATCTATTTGCAGATGTACACAATAGAACAAGACTGATTGAACAAGAGGAAACCAGTTTCTGATGAATGTTTTCTTTTATGTCATTCATTGTATTGATTAAAATATATATTATTGTAAATATGACAATAATTAAAACAAGTTTTGAAATATTACGATATGAAACATTACAAAACAAAACTTCAAATTCTACTAGAAACAATCATACGTTGTAAGGTAAAAGGTAACTATTGCATACATCAATTGCACACACACCGGTATTTAACTTGAATACATCCACACTTGTGTTTGTTCAATTGATTATTGATGTGTTTTGCAAATTGTTTGTTTCTATGTCGTCATGTTATAATTTGGATGTCTTATTTTATGCTATGTAATAGCTAAATCAGCTGAGATTATAACATTTTTTTTAAAATATTCTTGATGTCATAATTGAGACATCATAATAATAATATAATAACTGAAAATCGTTAGTTAATGATACAGTGATCGGTTATAAATAAATTAAACTTTCTAAAGAATTATCTATCAATTATTAATCGGTTCCACTTATTTGGGTAATTCATATCAATTCTATGGGAATTGGTTATTGGTGGTAATAGTTTTATGGTCAACGTTGTACACACAATAATCATAATTGTAAATATTAATTGATAAATAAATGTTTAATTAATAATCATTGATAGAATAATGTGATAAGGGATTCCATAATAGCGACTTTGTTATAAAGGGGATATGTAATATATGGTTCATTTTAATCTTAAAAGATTGTCCAATAGTCAATTAAACCTTGTGTTTAGTTTGGGAATTCGGTTCATTTTATGGGTACTCTACAAAGAATTCCATACTTAACGCTGTCTGTAATTCCTTTGTGTCTTAAGGGAGGGCGAGTGTTACGAGTAGATTTATTTCCATATTATATTGGTTCTGTTATTATTAACTAAAGTTAAAATGAAATAATCTTAAACCCGAAATGTTTCCGTGTTAGGAATAAAACATGTATATGTCTAGACACTACGTCATAGCAATAAAATACGTCATATGCACGAGGGTTGAATACCGTTAGTTTAGTTCTAGTTTGGGCGCTAATGTGTGAGGACTGTTTTTGACCATTTTCTTAAAGATAGGATTACAGCTTAGTTCGTTATAGAAGAATCTCAACTGATTAAGTTTCATTATATAATACTGGTACATGTATTCTGTGGTATTGTTATATTTTATCATCTCAACTTGTTGGAATAAAATTGTGTTCAATTTCAAACAGGATTGTGGATTTCCTATATATTAAGGTACAGTTTATCTAAATCATTTCATACACAAAGATTCATAGCAAACGAGTAAAATAAACATCAAATCTAATTGAATAACATCAATACAAGTTCTTATACAACCTTGTGAGATCCAAGATGGATATGAATCAAAAGAATATATATATATATAATAATACATTACTAAAAATATCATCTAACGTCAGTAGCTGATTTCGCACGTGACAGTAGTCAGTAAAAATGTTTAGTCATAACATTTCTGTTTACACTTGTATGCAACAGGAGAAGATTTGAGAATTTGAGAATTATGAAAGAGACAAAGAATACTATGTGAAAGAACTGGAGTTGTTTTCTGACATGAAACGTAATAAGATTTCAATATGTCTGTCAGGTAAAGACATTTCTTCTTAATGATCTTAATGAATCAATAGCTTAACTTTTTCTTTAAAAACCACAACTTTGCATTGCATTGATGAGATATCCGAATATAGCATAACAAACATAGTTATTAATAAAACTTAGTCTCCCTTCTCTTGTATATAGAATGCTGACAAAGCCAAACTTAAATGATTAACCCTTCCCGTACCGACCTATTTCTATCTATGCTGCCTTCAGTTCCGCTATATACGCACCCGGGACTGTAAGGTTTAAAATTGAATTCAAGAAGAAAATATGTTAGAATTACACCAAATTCACTGACTTTCATTTATTATGTTAAATAGATAAGCATAGAGAAGGTAACACCATAGAGATAAAAGTAATAGGCTACCTTATTATACAAAGGTAATATCATAATCATATTGACAAAGATAATACTACATAGACAAAGATAACAACACATAGACAAAAGTAACACCACATAGACAAATGTAACACTATGTAGTCAAAGGTAAAACCACATAGACACATCTAACACCACAGAGACAAAGAAAACACCATATTAAGGTAAAAGGTAAAATCATATAGACTAATGTAATACCAGTTATTTAAAGCCTTTTATTATTATTATGTTGATAAAAGACTCTTTATTATGTCTTTGATTTTCATATTTTATAGAGCCATGTTTATATGAAGTTAGAGAGAAAGGTGAAAATATTCTTGACTATCTTAATTTATCTAAGAAGCAAAGATATATAAAAGCTCAGTTAAAAAAACAATGGAATTATTCTTTCTGCCTTCTTTTCTTTTTAAATAATTCATAGGTTTCATTAAGGAAACTTTACATTAGAAACAATCTGGTTATTGACTGCAAGCAATTTTTTGTTAAATAGATGTTTCTTTACTTTTCCCTCTTGGAAAAATGTTGGTGTCTAATGAATGCCAGGTTTTTAACTAGCAATAAAACAAGCTAGGCATGGAGCCACAGTTATCTGCATACCAACTTAACAACATTTTATATATTTACTCTAAGATTTAAAAATGTGAGTTTGGCTAACAAATGTTATAGAAAAACTGTTGAACATTGTCATAACCATCATACTATATGTCAACTATATGCAAATCATTTAGCCCACTGTATTGCCAAGAATAATTATCTCCATGTAACAAGACACACGTCATGCCTACAATTTGCTTCATATTGCAGTCTCTGAGAAGCATGATTCCCTTTTACACTGCTTACCGTATATAGAAAGCACTGCTCTCCCTATTATTGATTTGTTAATTTACCCATCTATTGATCAATGAAGCAAGCACCATTCAATATGATATTTCAGGCAGTAACTAATGTTGAGCTTATGTGCTGACTGAATGACATGTCAAGTGCTCACTGTATGTCATGTCATCTGCTGACTGGACGTGGTGCTATGCTATGGGAGCAGTTTGAGGCTGCACATTTTTCTGTTAATTCTAAAATGCTTTATTTCTCCCCATAAATAGGTTATAAAGAACACTTTGAGAATGTATTCCATTAATGCTTCCCTCAACTTTGACCATGAGGACAATCTGAAGATGATGGAGGAGCTAACTTAACTAACTACCTATCAGTTATCAGAATAAAATCAACAGACTCACTGGGGCTACCACCATTTTACCAAGGATTGCCACAGCTAAGATGGACTTAACACTTGAGGTTTTCAAGATTTAATTTTATTAAATAATTATTTTATATAATAACAAGTGATCCTGCATTTTGATAAAGGTTTCTAATCAAGCAGAACAGTTGGTTTTCCTGATAAGTTTAGGCAACCCATTCCATGTCCAGACGCCAATCAAGAAGAAAGAATTTACATGTTTGTCATTGTATATTGAATATGAAATGTGTTCTCTTACTATTTTGTTTGGATAATTGTTCTGTATTTCTAAGTTATAACTTAATGCCTTATTACAGTGCAAGTTATCAAGCTTTAATTTATTACCGGTATTACATTTCAGTTGATGTTTACAAGACTTTTTATTACAGCAAATAAATAAAGGCTTTAAAAGAAAGTATGTTATTACTTAAATTGTAATTGTATGCATGACAGGAAGATCCCAATAAAGACGACGATGGAAAAGGTGGTGGAGACCAAATGTTTGAAGAAAATGACGGCAAGGGTAAAGGACTACACAGGTGTCCAAGAAAAGTAAACTTAGCCACAGATCCTGTCACTGACCCAAAACTAGTGACTCAGCTGGAGTCCTTATTGAGGTGAGGCATAACATACTCCATAACATACTACTATAAGTAGTTTCAAATCAGCCTCTGTTTAGTCTAATTGTATTGTTTAGTGGATACAAAAAACTGCTTGATGATTATGTTAATTTAAAAAAATCTGTACCACTGAATATAGAAAACTAGTAGAATATGTTTTGACATTTCGTTGTACAAAAGCAGACTCCATCCACCTCCTGTGATTTTGCAGATGAGTTTCATTGAGCCTCACAGCTTGACTATAACCTCCAGCAGTTTGACAATGACAGATGCCAAACATGTCTTCTCACTGTGTGGGGATGCTGAAGCTGCACACATCAGGCCTCCACTAGCTGTAATGCATTTCTTTTCATCATCCCTAAGTTTATCTTTTAGTATCAGCTCATCATGAAAGACTGAATGCCAGCTATTTAATAATTCAATTGTAGTATTGTAGCAAACTTAGCTTGACTATTTGATGTAATAATAAATACTAATCTGTATTATTTATGCATGTAAATATCAGAATGGCACAGATGATGACGGATTTTTGGTCAAAACAGATTCCAAGCCAATGAACTCTTTTTCTAGTGGACATAATTTTCTAAGTCACCTGGAGTCCTCTACAGGGTTACCTGGATCAGGTAAATATACCGGTATTCATGTCTGTATATACTGACTTAACTTCCTGAGCTATATATATATATAAAGTAAATTTTAAATAGCACCTGTTCTCTTTTTATTATTATTAGAAAAAAAAATTACCATCTTGTGTTGTTGAAAGTTGAAAGTCAATCTTCTGTTAACTGAATTGGAGTTAGGTAGTTAAGCTGCATCCAACATTTATATGAGTTCTTTACTGCTTGTATTCTTTACAAAATCCATTAAAAAATGCAGACAATTCCTACAAAGCGTTCTTTAGAGGCCGTCCATAAATTACGTCACACGATTAGGGGGGAGGGGGGTCACGCATTTGTGACGATGTGTGGGGAGGGGGGGTCTAAGATATCCGACGTCACATAAAAATGAATAAGCTTATACACATAGATTCTATATTTTTGTGCGCTATAGACTCCAATGCCGTTCGATCGATCGGGACAACCAAAAATGGACATTTTCTCGCAACTTTCAGGAATAAAAAAAATTTAGTTTTTCACGTATGCTGCTGACTTTGTTGATTTTATATAAATAGAAGTATGCCATTTATGCACACATGAAAACTGTAATTAAAAAAAAAAATAGCTCCTTGACGTAAAAGTGAGTAGCTTCCCTTTCATTTTGCTTTCACTGAGAGTATTGAACAGCCAACTTTGGGTTTTCCCGACTTTTTTTTTTTAGTATAACTGCGCACTCTGTTGTTTTATTTGCATTGTTGGTTTACACTGTACTTTTTTGTTCTCTATTGTTGATCTCGCTATTATTCTTTTAATTTCTATATGTTTTGTATGGACACAATGTATCCACGGGTCAACTAGTTACTATTAATAAGAATTGTAAATTAAAATTATGATCGCATTGTTTCTTAGCTATTTTCAAATGATGATCGCATTGCCAATGCGTCTGAATGCTAAAAATAAATGTAATACTCTGATTGAAAGTAATCCAGAACTATTCGCATCTCTGAACGCCAGAGCCAAGCATGGTAGGCCAAGACTTGAGGAAGATCACACATCGTTACTGGAAACTATTGTGGATATTGATATGCATGGATCATCATAACACTAAATAAGACAAAGTGATGTGTACAGAAGCATAAAAACATTAGATGAACTCACTGAACACTTAAAGATGGACGGATTTACAGTCAGTAGAAGTGGACTCTACCTTCGTCTTTTGCCAAAGTGCAGCTCATCTCTTATTGGCCTGCGTCATGCCTCAACAGTCCAAGTGACGCTCATTAGAGCACAGAATGAGCTAAACATGCTAAATATAAAAACGGTTTGTTTTGTACGGCAACAATAAGACTATTGGAAGAGTTGGCACCCATGCTAGGGTCAAACGAAGTGTGCTTTGGGAGCCAAGACGATAAAGCTCGAGTGCCAGTCGGGTTGACTACTGCTAACAAGCAAAGTCCTTTGCTGATGCATATCGAATACAGAGTCAGCTTGGCTGACCATGACTGGGTTGTGGCTGCAGGACACAAGCTAATTCCGTCGGTGTATGCTGGAATCCAAATTCAGTCCAATGGTTTAGGAAACCGAGAAGCTATTGGTTATTCAGGACCGACTTACATTGCAATCAGATCTGGAAAACACTCTTCATAAACAGAATTCAGTCATGGACTCGATTTCAAGAATTTGTCTCAAGGAATTTAATGTCATTACACGGAGGGGTATTGATCGCTTGGTGAAACCAATTTTAGTGTCGACAGTTGATGGTGGCTCAGACGAAAACCCAAGATACGGAAAAGTTATTAAGGTTGCAGTCTACCACTTTCTTCAGTACGATTTTTATGCTGTATTCATCGCTACTAATGCTCCAGTGAGTTCGTTTAATAGGGTTGAAAGGAAAAATGGCGCCGCTCAGTAAGGAACTTACTGGGTTGATATATCGATGCTGATTTAGAATAAAAGAATTTTCAGTTTGCAGGCAACACTCTAGCTGAACTTTGGTCACAGTTGGTAGTCGATCATTTTTCAACAGTAGCAGAATTCATTGACCCAACAGTCTCAGAAATCGATGGAGATCAAAAATGGTTTGACGTTCATGTACGAACAAGCCAATATTTAATTCAAATTGTCAAATGCACCGACAAAAAGTGCTGTTCAAAACCAAGAATCTCATATTTCAGTGTAGTAACAGAGAGATTTTTTCCACATCCTTTACCAGTTGTTCAATCATGCGAAGGTCTGAAAATTGCAGAACAGACAACAGATGGAGCCTCGCATAAGTCACATTAACTATGCAAAATCATGCCAAAAGCATACAGTTAACTGTAATAACTGTAATTGTGTAATTGTAATATATTAATAATTTGTTCATTTACTACAGTTCGTGATTTTTATATATAAAAGACTGTTTGTATCATTCAAAGATCTGTTAATTTGTCATTCTTTTTTGACAAAAGATGTTAATTAGTTTGGACAACTGTATGAGCTTTTTTTTTTTCTTAAGTAAAAGCGCAGTATTTTGTTTTAATTGCTGTGTTGGCACGCTGAAAGAAATAAGTTGGTCTTGTATTGCACTTTGGGCACGCGGCCTCAAAAAGGTTCGCCATCACTGCTATAGACCATAGACCTTTAGCTAAATAAGAAACATCTTAAGCTACTAATCTACAAGCTTAGAAGGCCTATATTATAGGTCTAGATAGGTTTTTACACATTTACGATTCTTCCCATATTGTAATTTGTGATCAATATGAAAAATTCCAGCTTAGGCAATACAAAAAGGTTGTGGAGTCTGAAAACTTATTAAAATGTAGGCCTATGCAATATCCTAGTAATTGTACATCATTACAAGCACCGATCTTGGTGATAGTTGCGACCCATTGACAGAGTAGTGATGTTTTTTTAACTTTTTAAAGACAGGTGTTGACTGACTTGACTTAATCCTGTATATCCCCATAGGCGCATAGGGCCCCAACTACACTTTTCCATCGGTCTCGGTCTTGGGCGGCTCCGTTATTTGTGTCCATGTGAGGCCAACAACCTTTGCCTCACCAACGACTGATCTCCTCCAAGTTTCCCTGGGTCTGCCCACTTTCCTTTTGCCCTGGGAATTCCAGTCAAGTGCTTGTCTTGCTTCATTGTCTTCTGTTCTTCTTAAATTGTGCCCAATCCTCTCCCATCTACGGCTTTTGATGCTGTTTTTTATGGGTTTTTGTCCTGTCTTTTCGCATAGGTTGACGCATGAAATGTGCTGGCCTCACAATGCCCTTCTATGCCATGGCCACAAAAACTGCTGCTCAATGCTGCTTTACTAGCCATAAGGACCAACTGTGTGTAATTACTTTACTTTACACATGGATAATCTGGTCCAGTGACAAAAAATTAGATGGTCACTGGATTACATTTGAATTCTGGCGTTGCTGGGATTGTTCCTCAAGATTCCTGGTTAGGGATCTCTATGCCTAGATTTTACTTGCCCACGAAACTGGTATTGGGAAAATAGAGTCGGCTGGGCATTGTTCTGGCCACTAGATCACAACTTTCTCATTACCACAACCGCTTTTTTGATAAGGTATATTAAACTGTATGCTAGAAATGATTGATATCATTGCCATTCTGAAACAGGTGTCATTAAGACAGGTAATTACAGTTATCTGACTCACTCTGCGGCTGAACACAAAAAAATATTGCTGAACTTTCCTGCAACAAGTGGCCTGGGCTACACTTGGACTCCAAGAGCTCCTGTGTATACAGAAGTAGGTTATTTGTGCGTGAATCAGAAAATATATATCCTTTTACCAAAATAATGTTTTTCTATTTGACTTTGGGTGCTGGAATGCAATAAAACATGACCGCCAACGCTGTTGATTTTTTAGGCATTGGAGTTTTTTTTTCCTTAATCAGTGGGTTCTTTCATTCTTTAGACAAACTGGTTGACATCTAAAAAAAAAATTTGTGTACTTACATACCAGATTACTTTTGTAAGACGATGTCCCACAGCACGGATTAGAGTACCTTCAGAACCCAAAAATAATTCTGACTTGACTTTGGATCTAGGACTTTCCAAATGTTTTTTGAATTGAATAATATATTTGATGTCACTCATGTTAGAATTCACATTGTTACTGTCATCTACCTACTTTAACTCCTACCTTATTTAATTTTTAAAATTTTTCTCCTTTGTGGGAATTTATCATTCCCTTCAGTAAACATTTTTTTAAAAATTTCAGCCTACAACCTCTGTGAGTGAAGACAGCGTTGTCATTAACTCTTTCCTGTCTGGGGATGTCAGTGCCAGGACCGTTGTCTCCCACTCTGACCTGTGCGGAGAGATGAAAGTTGGCAAGGACTCTTTGGTTACTGGACTGAATGTTGATTGCTCAAAGGTTGATTTGCCTGGTCACTTTTTGATCAAACTCAGCTTGAGTGGTTTGAACATCTGATGACAGTAGTAAATAGAGATGATAAGGCACAGTTCATTAGTCTCAATGGCCATGTTATTCAAGGAGATTGTGTGGCCAACTCAAATCGATAACAAAAGCCAAAATTTAAAAAAAGTTAATTAACATGATGAAACACTTTCTTTACAATGCCCCTTTGGCCATAACATTTTGAGTACCTATACTATTCCTGTCAGCATTTGAACCTCTCTTGAGTCCCAGAGCCCAACTGATGACCAGGTTTTTCATCCCTTTGGCTGGCCCCATGCCGCACTTCTATAGAACATGCCCTGTGTTTGATCCAAATGCACCCCCTGCTTCTCCCTATCATTGTAAAATGTGTCACCCCTGTCATTGTGCCTATCATATGGGGCCTGCATCAAATACATGCTGATGGTGCAGGTAACAATAAACAGAAGATCAGCCATGCACATATCTAAAGCAAGCACACAACCTCTTGGCCGTTTCATAAATGCAACATGTGAACGCTTATGGTGTACTCTCCCTTACAATAGTGCAAGTACTCTGTGAGTTGTTCCCCATTTGTTAGCCCATTAATTGGACTCAGTTACTGGTGGTTTACGCTTTGAGCCCCAAAGAGGGTAGAGATTTTTCAAACTCGAGACTTGTGATATGTTCATCTGATAGGCCAGGGTGTAGGCAAACTTTTGATAACAGTGTGCCAAAGTATGATTTCTAATTCATTCAGCGTGCCAACAGCCTAAAAGTCATCCTGCTGTAGCACTAAATCTCTTGTACAAGAGACATGAATAGACTTTTTGGGCTTCTTCCGCGTGCCATTGCAAAATCCAATGGCAAGCCAAGTGTGGCGCGTGTCATAGGTTGCGGACCCCTGTGCTAGGCCACCAGAACCTTCACAAGTTGCAAAGTTATTTGTTTTAATTTCTAGGCTAGCGGTTCTCGACAAATTTGAAAAACATTTTATACTGCATAAAACTGCATGGCTTAAACCAGTTAGTTAAATAAAATCATAGTAAAGTAAGTAAAGTACCCTTCGGACCAAAGTGATCATAGGGCTCATAGGGCTGGTGAAGCAGCGTTCACCAGTTTCTGTGGCCACGGCATACTAGGGGATGTGGGGCCAGCACAATGCCCAGCCGCCTGTACTTTACCCCAACTAATGTCAGGTACCCATCAGAGCTGGGTAGACTCAGGGACACCCTCAAGTCCTGGGAAAAAATCCTGGCTTCACCAGAATTTGAACGCAGGACCCTCGGATCGCCAGTCAAAACGCGCTGCCGCTCGGCTACCGTGCCCCATTAAATAAAATCACAGCAAACATTTTATTCCAGACTAAGCCAAAAGGTATAGAGCTTCCAGACAGCATTGTAGTTCAAGGTTTCAATGTCCACATCAAGACTCTGGACATGTCTCACTATGTTTATACTGTACATGGCAGATTTGATGATATCAAGGTAGGTGAAAGGTCATCAGATATATATATATACATTTATTTAAAACTTGCAAATACTGGTTTGTACTTGACAAAAAAACAATTCAATCTAACTTTCTTGTAAATATTTCAATATTTTCTTTAATTTTGCTTATTTTTTTGTTTGTTACGATTGCTGAATAAGTAGATGCCTGGAATAATACAAAAGTAAATTTGTTTAGCACTGTTGTCTGATATTCTGTATGAGAATGAATGAATAGAATATAAATGTTTGCATACTTCTTGAGTCAGGCTCCTTCATGGAAGAGTAAAGAAACGTTCTGCAACCAGCCCTGGCCGGTGTTGTTGGACAGGACAGGCATTATTAGAGAGGAATTGTGGGATTCTGATATGGAAGGTTCCTACACATTATTGGCTGGATGTATGTGGTTTTTTTTTTTTTCAGGCCTGTGATTAATTTGTATTCCTCATTCAAACCTTGAATCTTTGTGAAGACACTCCAGAAAAACAGCATAAAATTTATCGGCACTTTGACTGTCGAATTATTTCATTTTTTTTTTACCAAAGTAAAGAAATAAAAACATAGTGGTCAATTCAAATAAAATGGAAAAAAAAAAGTTTATGTTTAAATTAGAACCAATTAGCACCATACATGTATACAAGTTTTTCTCAATATGTCATTGTTATGTATAAAAGCAAAAAAACAAGCCTACTTAAGTACTAAGATACCGAGATGCTTTTTTACAACAGAGATCTTCTTCCACATTATACCAGAGGAAAAAGTCCACATTGCAAGGATAAGTTGATTGCAAATGCCGTCGGATCGAAAGTGTGCATTACTACTTATAATATTTGTAACATACAGCAAGAGTTTTAAGCTTAAGCCGATGACAAGTTTCATTTGCTAGTCCAACCCTTCAGAGATGACTTGAAAGTCGGCACAGAAGGGGAAGTGATGGAGGCTTGGTCTAATGAGATCCACGGTCTAGTGGCTGTAGGTTTTATATTAAGTATTTAAAACATATACATGTTATCACAGCATTGCGCTCTGAGCGTACATTATGTTTGTTGGCAGCGCTATACAAATATTATCATTATTTAGGTTTAGGGTGATCTAGAAAGGTCTTAAAATCAACAAGCTGGTTGAAGGTATAGTAAAGAATAAAGCTTAAAATTCAGGTTTAATATCAGAAAAACTCTAGATAAACTAATTAAACACAGGCAGTTGTGGAACAGCTGTTAAATGAATGCTTTACACAATAATTACTCTCCTACCGAATGCTCTCTCTTGCTATTTGAAATATTTTCTGTAGAAATCTTGATTAGATGTTTGGAGGATAAGGGACACAACTCTTTTCTCTCTCTCACAACGTGTAGAAATATTTCCATGTATAAAACACAATGCAATGAATCAACATATTACTGGGCACTTTTGTATTTCCTCACAGCCAGATGATAAACAAACAATCCTGACAGCCAAATTGTATCCTGTGTTCCACATGACCGAATGTGTCGGCCTGAGAGAAATCCTATGGTTGATGGGCGCACTGCATGACGACAGGGACAGAACTATATTGAAAAGGTAAAAGTCGTTAATTATGCTATTTTACTCTTTCTGCAACTATTGGTCATAGACTGCATGACATGACCTACTTTCAGTATTGCTCTTTTCTGAGACGAGGAAAAAATTAGTTTTTTTTACTACTTTTAAAAATATTTAACCCTGTGTCTCCCAAACTACTTTTGTTGGTGAAACCATACAAACCTTACAAATAACTTCAATCAATTTTGGCATAACCCAACAATTTAAAAAAAAACATCTCACAAATTAAAATAAAAAGCTTAATAATAATATTTTTTAAACCTATAGTGAGAGGATTGGCAAATGATTTTCCATTCATGGTATAATCAATGAAAAACAAACTCTACAATTTTTTGGGCTAATCATCAGCATTAGACCTTTCTGAATGGAAGTAAAAAAAAAATGCAAGAAAAAATATCCATTGGCTAAAAATAATTAAAAAAAAACTGACAATATATGGCTATGTGTCAGAGCTCTTGGAACCCTAGGTTTGAGAATCACTGATTTAACTAGACAATTTGACAAAGTATTTTATTGGTAAGAGCTTTTCATATGAAAGTCTTCTGTATTATTATCATTATATAAATATATTGTTTATTTAGATGTTATTTAGATGGAGAGCATCATGGAGATTGTCATTATCAGTATCAGATATTCTGGATCATATTGATTTAGCTGCAGAATTCGCCTGGAAAAGGTCAGTAGAGTTATGGGAAAAAATATTAGCCACAGATAATTTGTTTGTATTACTCAGAAAACTGCTGTCGTTTTTTTTCTGATTCAAATTAGTTTTTATTAATATAAAACAAAATGTGTATGATTGTAACTATTTTGACCATAAAACATTAGATTTTTTTTTTTTACTATGCAGAAAACTGTTTTAAGATCGGATAGCAGCACTTGAAAATGACTCTTGAGAACCAAGGTCATCAAGGCTTCTGTAGCCTACACAACAGTGCCAGTGTGGAAGGATACACTAACTCAGTTCTGCAACTGTTGGATAAAGGTCATTTGGCTGTTTTTTGTTTTTTTTTAAATTCTGGCCTCAAATCTTTAATGAAATAATTAGACTCTCTGAGCTTGAATTTTTCAGATATGATTTTTTCTTTTCACAAACTTTAGTGGCCAGTGAAAATGAATCGCCTGGAATAGCTGCCAGAACACTGGCTAACATCGCTGATGTGCTCGGAGGAATGTCTGGGGCACAGGGTGGGCTGCGGAGTGGCCCAGCTGGCAATGTGGCCTGGAAGAAAGCTTTACTTATCTTGAGGTAGCTGCTGCGTCTGCCACAGACAGTAGTTTAATAGTTCTCTCCCTTGCTCTAGTGGGCAAGTAATTGGGTGAATAAAACATACTGTTATAACAGGGTAGGGCATGGTATGTCAGTAATGATACTCTTTGGCTATTTGAATAGCATGGATAGAAGCGCTATAAGAAATGCCCATTCTTATCTTATCTGGGGTGAGTTTATAGATTTTTAGGAGGCTTGATTATTGAAAATGCCTGAAAGTGAATTATATGTAACGAATGCTGATGATTTGAAAAAAGGACAGTTGGTTAATGGATTTAAATGCAAGGAGCTTTCAATATATTGAGCATCTGAATGATGATGATTTTAAATACAAGAAACTGATAATTAATTAGAGAAAAATCATTTTGCTTATAGACATTGTTATGGACTGTCACTATGATGACTATTATTACGACTCGTTAAATCGGATTCAATGAATATAGTTGTATCTTTATTAGAAGTCTCTAGATTCTGCTAATCTGTAGCCCAAGCTAGGGGTTCCTTGACTGACAGGTCTATGCAGTAATGTAGTTATGTTCGGTATAATTATCTTCAACACCTTTCTTTCAACAATGATAGATCAAACAACTCCAGTTGTTGAATAAACATTTTTATTTAAATTGTAGACTCAATATAAACTTTAAATAAATGCATCAACTGATGGCAACATAAGTGTTTCATTAAATGGCATAAAATATACAAGTATCAATATAGCGACTTCTCTCTACAAACTTTCAAACTGAACTAACTTTAAGGAGGTAGGGACTTTACAAAGAAAACTATTATCGAAGATTCTACAGGGTCCTAATACGCATTTCAATCTCACTGGTCTATAGGATACTGCGATCCAGATTATAACCTTCATATTCCACGGGGTTGGACGAATTGTTTTATTTAAACTGCCCTCAGAGCATAAAGGTCAAACCTTGGACTCTAATACGCACTTGTAAAGAGGTCAATGTCTTAGTACGTCATTCATCTATGACCGATATTCGTAACAACATTTTATAGAATGAACTCTATCATTCTGGCTTTATGTGTGTGTAACAGTGACTTTACCACTTTGTCTAACCATTGTTATCTCTGACTGAAAGTAAATACTGGCACACAACAGCTTCCTTACTAAACACTTTATGGTGATTGTTTACTTCTATAGGCAGGTGACTTTCGACAAGGTGTAGCCGCACTAGCTAAAGAACGAGAAAAATGGAGAGTCGACCAGACCTGCTCATTCGAGCTGCCAGGCATTATGAAGGAGCTGCTCAGATTCTCATTCGCCAGGCAGTTATGACAGCTAAAAATGTAAGCTTGCAATATTTGTTGGTCGTCAGGGATTGGCTGTGGTTTTAGCTTAAGCTTCTTCTTCTGCAATCCATTTAGCTTTCCTTTGCTGTGTCAGACTGGCAGTCCTGTTTCTCTGACAAACCGGGCTGTTGTCTGTAGGAATGGCTTTGGGCCCCAGAGCTTTTCCTCCATGGTGGCTCCCTGAGGCCAGGCCTGGTTACGGGCCTCTCTGTGGAGTGGGCACCATTGCAGGATGTGCTCTGCATTCTGGAGTCCAGTTCCACAGGGGCACTCAGGGGTGTGACTTAAGCCGATTCGGTGCTGGTGGTCTAATAGTCTGTTGTGTCCTGTCCTTAGTCGGAGTATGGTGGTCTGCTCATATCTGGTAAGGTGTGGCCAGTCGTCTCCTGTTGGGGGATTGTGTTGTTCAGTCCATTTTCTCTTGTACATGTCTTTGATTATGTCCTTTGCCTCGCATTAGGAGATGCGGTGTCTGTGGTTGGTATCCTGTGGGGCATCTCTTCCGAGCCTGGCCAGCTCATCTGCCTCCTCGTTTCCAGGCAGTCCACAATGTGAGGGTATCCACTGGACCGCTAGGGCACTCTGTAGTGAGAGAGTACTCAGTCTGTCTAGTGTCTCCCTCTCGAGGTGATCCCTTGGGGTTATCAGTCCCTCTATGCAGGATTTGCTGTCTGTGAGTATGACAATATGACTGGCAGGTGGGGTAAGCTTGTTGATCAGGCTCGTGGCTTCCCGAATGGCGATGAGTTCTGCTTTATGGTTGGTGGTTGGAAAGCCAGCTGGGAGGGAGTGAGAGGTGGTGTGTCCATTTAGGTGTGAGATAACTATTCCGCTTCCTCCAATTTTGGTGTTAGGATTTGTAGAGCCATCGGTATAGATATGGGTCCATTTGTTTGAGCTGTATTCTCTCTCTAGCATGTCCGCTGTGAGGGATCTCTTTGTGACCTTAGATAGCCCCTCTTTGATGTCGATTCCTGGAACTTCCTTGGAGAAGAATAGGTTGTGGTGTGGACTGTTCCATTCTTCTGTGAGTTGTACGGGTTCATAGATGTCAGGTGTGTTGGGGAGTTCATCTGAGTGTGCTAGTTGTCTTGACATGTGATTGAAGCTGGATCTTTTGAGTATGTTTTTAATTCTTGCCTGGAGTATGTTGTGCACAGGCAGACTGGCCATTCTTTGTATTTTGGCGTGGTGAGTTAGGATCTTTCCTTCCCGTCTTTTGTCTAGAGGGGCAAGGTTTGAGGTTGTTTCTAGTGCTGTAATGGGTGTAGTTTTTAGTCCTCCTGCATTTTGTACGGTGCTGAGCCTGTGTGTATTGCTTTTGGAGGCGGTACTCCAGGTAGCTGATCCATATTCCATTATCGGTCTGACATATCCAGTGTATACTTGTTTGAGGATTTTGCTGTTAGCTCCCCAGTCTGTCCCTGACAGCTTTTTCATTACTGCCAACCTCCTGGTAGCCCGGCTCTCTGTTTCCTTGATGTGTGTGTTCCATGTCAGTCTTTTGTCTAGTTTGATGCCTAGATATGTGGGCGTGTCTTCTTGGGGAATGATTTTGTTGTTAATTTTTAGCTGGACTGTCTCTTTGTTTGTGGAGAGCGAAAAGCAAGTTGCAACAGTCTTGGAGCAGTTTATTGTCACACCCCAATCTACAGCCCATTTGCCTATTTTGTTTAGGGCTTCTTGCATCCTTATTGAGGCAGCTGGTAGAGATTCTGAGGCATTGATTTTGAGTGGTATGTTGTCTACTATATCATTAATGAAGATGTTAAAGAGGGTTGGGGAGACAACACCTCCTTGTGGGACTCCTTCCCTAATTTTGACTAAGTGGCTTAGATTGTTTTGGAGCTTTACCCTGGCAGTTCTGTGACTGAGAAAGTTGCTTAGCCAGTCAAACATTTTACCTGTTATGACTGCATTTAGGAGCTTAACTAGCAGCCCTTTCTTTCAGACCCTATCGAACGCCTTGGAGAGTCTATAAATGTGGCTACCACTTTTTCTTTCATTTGAAAGGCATTTTCAATGGATTGAGTTGGGTGAATTAGCTGATCCTCTGTACTTCTGTTTTTCCTGAAGGCTGATTGTTCTTTGATGATTATGTTGTTTGATTCTAGGTGCCACATGAGCCTCATGTTGATCATCCTTTCCAGTGTCTTTCCCAGGCAGCCCAGTAGGCTGATAGGTCTGTAGCTGTCTTTTTGTTTGGGGTCCTTTTGCTTTTTTGGGATGGGGATGATTATTGCCTCTTTCTAGGCAATAGGAAAGCTGCCAGAATTCCACGATTGATTGTAGAGTTCTAGTAGCTTTTCCCTGGCACCTAGTCCCAAGTGTTTGATCATCTCATTGCAGATGCCATCCTTTCCAGGAGATTTCTTCATTTTGAGTTTTTGTATTGCATCATTTAGTTCTTCCAGTGTGAGCTCTGACGTCATCGTTGAAGTTTGGTTTGTTTGTTTCCTGGGCCTAGTTTGAAGTTGCTTCTCTACTTCTTTACGCCTTGTTCGCAGAACTTTGGTTGTGCTCTCGAGTTGAAAGTGGTCGGCAAGTATGTTTGCTGCCTGTTTTCCCATTTTCAAGGAGCCCCGATGTTCAATTGCAGGTTTTCCTCTAGCTGTTGTATCATCTTCGTTTAGTGTTTTAACTAGGTGCCAAAGTTTCCCTGTGTTAGCTTAAGCATTTCATGATTATCAAATAACATCAAATTTAACAAATCTCATTATAAATATTGTTTTCATATTTTAGATCTGTTATTGAGCCTGCTAATCTTTATATTATATATATCATCCACAGTCAATAATCTTGTCAGTAGTAAGAGTATGTGTAACATAAAATATTTAAAAGTATATGTAACATAAAATATTTAATATTAGCTACAGTGTAAGTAAAGTATGTGTAACATAAAATATTTAATATTAGCTACAGTGTAAGTAAAGTATATGTAACATAAAATATTTAATATTAGCTACAGTGTAAGTAAAGTATATGTAACAAAAAATATTTAATATTAGCTACAGTGTAAGTAAAGTATATGTAACATAAAATATTTAATATTAGCTACAGTGTAAGTAAAGTATATGTAACAAAAAATATTTAATATTAGCTACAGTGTAAGTAAAGTATATGTAACATAAAATATTTAATATTAGCTACAGTGTAAGTAAAGTATATGTAACATAAAATATTTAATATTAGCTACAGTGTAAGTAAAGTATATGTAACATAAAATATTTAATATTAGCTACAGTGTAAGTAAAGTATCACATCAGACCAAATTGATCCATGGGGTCAGTGAATCAGAGTTCACCAATTTCTGTGGTCATGACATAATAGGGAATTGTGTGGCCAGCACAAATCCAAGCCTCCTTTACTTTACCCCAACTAAAGTCAGGTAACAATCAGAGCTGGTTAGTCTCAATGACACACTCCAGACTCAGGTACAAATCCTAGCCTTCATCAGGATTCGAACTCAGGATCTTGCCAGATGAATGTCTGCCCAGCCACCGTTTATTTCAATTATTACATTTAGTAAGTCAGCTCTAATCCCTGTATTAATGCCTGCACCAATAGAGCTAAGTCCGTTGATATAACTTGAATAAACTAACATGCATCAAAAGTTTAAGATATAATTTGAACTCAAATTCAGGACTTACTGATGGAATGTTTAGGCCAGTGCATTCATGAGCTCAATTCCAACTTGTGCCATTTACTGTTATCTTTTTCTTTGTCAAGAAAACAAATCAGATTTGATGTGTAGAATGCTCAGAAGATCGATGTAACCTTTGTTATGAGCTTTTTATTCTCTGCTGGCTCCAGACATTTCTTATGGGAACAGTGTCGCAACAGTGTATGCTGTGACTGTTATACTGTTTCCCTTGTTGAAATTGTTAGATATAATTCCCCAAAGTGGCTGTTGTGATCTTGTCTATTAATTTTTGTGTCTCGTGCTAAACTGAAATAAAAGGCTTGTGTTTAGATGCTAATGGTGTATCAGCTTCCATTATTTACTTGCTAATATCCTACAGTATACAAAGGGCACTTAAATTTATGCTGTGCTGTTTACTTCTCAGTTCTTTAGCACTGGAGAAGGGACTCTGCCTCGAATGAACAAATGGGTGCAGGCTGACTGTCCAGCTCGTATTGACATATTTGGTGGCTGGTCTGACACGCCTCCAATAACCTATGAACATGGTGGCGCTGTAACTATGGTCGGTCTTTTAATAAATGACAAGGTGAGATAATAATGCTGTTCTGAAAATTATCAATTAATATTACCTTTTAAAGTTATCTGTTTCAAAAGTATTATATTTTTTATAGTTTTTTTTTTGTTCCTTTCAAAAATTTAATTTTATATATTTGTTTTTCACATTTCCTATTTATAGCGGCCCATTGGTGCAAAAGCCAGAAGAATACCTGAGTAAGTAAAAATGTTTATCCATCTCTTAAAAATGTTTTTAAAATATATATTTAAATCTTTTGGCAATAAAACTGAAATTAACCAACCGCTAAAAATTTTTTATTTTATAAATCGTTTATAGGAATTTTCATATGGTCTTCTGAAGATTTTTCAATTTGTTTGTGTGGAATGTGTTACCCACATCTTAACGTCTATGTGCCAAGTTTCAGAATGATAGAAAGTGGGTCGATTAGTCATCTAAATGTCCAGCGGGTTGCCAGCCAGCCAGAAACAGAAAGTCTTGCGAAGCCAAATATAAAGGATAAAAAAATTTCCCAGGATTAATAAGTGAAAGGAGATGGGCTACTAACATTTTCCATATAATACATAAATAAATGAAGTAGGATTTCTCTGCCCTGTTGAATTAATTCAAAAACAATTTCTTGTGTCACTCGTTAGTGATTTATTTCTATATCTATACATCTGTCCTGGTGCACCCGCCTTAACGCTGCTTCTGGAATTCTGCAGGTACATTCTGCGACTGACAACCATCAATGAAAATGCCAGCAACACCAAGGTGGAGTGTCACACTCTGGCCGACCTGGAGGACTACTGCCAGCCGCACCCCCCCGGGTCACTCCTGAAGGCGGCCGTCGTCTGCGTGGATTTGGTGGACATCCACTCGGCCGTGCCACTTTCCCAGCAGCTCACGGACAACTTTGGGTGTGGCTTTGAAATTCAGTCCTGGTCAAACCTGCCACATGGATCGGGCAAGTGATATATTTGTTATTAAAAGTTCCCATAAAAAAAAAACACTTACCCTTTTCTGTTTCAGAGATCTCCCGCTTTCTTGACCACAGGGAATAAGGGGGTAGATTGTGTGGCCAGCACAATGCGAGCCCACCTTTACTTTCTTAATATCATGGACATTAGGTCATATTGTTTTTTATTTTAACATCTGGACTCCAGATTTCCTATCTTTTGCAAGTATTTGAACCAAAGAGCTTCAGAATGATTTTCTACTGATCTGTTACTAGACCATGGTACCCTATTATTAGCATCTTATTAGTTTTATAAATCTTCCAAGCCATATAGAGTTGTAGAGTTCCTCTTTTCATATCTTATATTTCACAGACGTCCCTTCTATACAGAAGATTATTATGTTCTACGCTTAGTTTGGAGTCTAGTCTAGCATTCTGATATTCTTATTTGAGTTTTAAATAATGTCAAGTTACTGTTCAGACAACCTGAAGACTTAGTCAATTTTAAAACTGATTTTTTCCTGCTTTTTTTTTCTCTAATTGGAATAACCAGAATATTTTTGTTACGTTTTCATAGGCATGGGAACCAGCTCCATTCTAGCTGGGGCAGTTCTTGCAGCCATACTCACAGCAGCTGGGAAGAGTTTTGACACAGTCGGCCTCATTCATGCAGTAAGTAGTTTTAGGATAATTCACCAGGTCAGGTTTTAGGATCAGAGTATGTTTGATGGACTAATAGAATACATAAAGACATAAAATGTTCACTTATTCTATATGCAAGAACAAATGTATACAAGTTCTTTTTCTTCCCGAGTGGCATCCGGGCATAGAATGGGTTTTTAAACGAACCAAGACAACTAAAAACTTAACATTATGTAGACTTGAACCATGTAGGAGGCAATAATCATATGTATAGAAGGAGTGTCTGTAATATATAAGATATGATAATAGAAGAGTTTTAAAATCCATTTCTGTTCTGTGTGGGATTTCATTTTATGAATTTCTACTTAGGTAAATGTTTTTACCACATACAATGAATACTGAGTATATGTTACAAGATTTGAAAGGCAGTTTGGGCATTATACTGTCCTTATAAAGCCCTCCCTCTGTTGCAACCACAGAGATGGCTGAACTTATTACCTACCACTTGCCTTTGTGAAGACAAGGTTTTAAAATTAGTGTTTTTTTTAAATTATTACATGATAAATGAACATTAGATGATGCATCAGTTGTTTGTTTTATTATGCTACTTGCATTATGCTCACTGATTTCCATTGACATGCTTGGTGAGTAAATGTTCCAGTAGAATTAAAACTTTCATTCTTGTGTCAGGTTTTGTATCTGGAGCAGCTCTTGACCACTGGCGGTGGCTGGCAGGACCAGATTGGCGGGCTGGTCGGGGGCATCAGGCTGGGCTTGTCTGAAGCCAAGCTTCCTCTGAAGGTGGACGTGGTGGACCTTCAGGTCAGCAAAGATTACATCTCAAGGTTTAACTAGCAGCTGGTTCTCATCTACACTGGGAAGACCCGTCTGACCAGGAACCTGCTACAGGTGAAGAAGTCCAGAGTTTGTAATTACATTCAGGAAATTAGATGCTCTAAAAATATAAGTTCAGATAGGGTGTATACCAGTGGTTTGTTTTTAGTTGTGGCCAGGCTAGGATTTGTTCCCAAGAATGGACGGTTTCTGTAAGTTTACCCCATCTACAATGGCTATCTGACATTAGTTGGTGTAAAGTAAAGGTGGCTGAGCATTGTGCCGGCCACACAATCCCCTAGTATGCTATGGCCACACAAACTAGTGAACGCTGCTTGACCGGCCCTATAGATCAGATTGGTCAGATGGTTATTTAGTTACTTTATTATATGACCCACTAACATTTTTGTCACCAATTCTAACTTATAAGTAACATATAACAGATATGAATTTCCAGACAAGTTTTGAGACTAGTAATATCCTCAATCCACCCCTTCACATTGTTAGGCCCTAGACCAGGGGTCTCTAAACTGCGGCCTGCGAGGCTCTCTCATGCGGCCCGTGGAGTCCTTTTTATCTCCGGGAAAACATTACGGAAATTTATCTATATCCTGCCAAGTTCAGCCGTCGCTTACTTAGTGTTTTTACCGAATTAAAATTGTGGCGCGCAGTAGCGCGTTATGTTTTCAAACCGATCACTACAATGCAAAACCTTATTCGCTGCTTACTATTTCTACTTTTCAACTGGAAAGGGTTGAGACAAAAACAATACGAGTTGGGAGGAAAGACAAATAGTGTAATGGGGAAAAGGATGGGGGGGGGGGGGGGTAAAAAGTTGTTTCCCCCACTCTCAAATTGGGAACACTTATTAAACGTGAACAATGTTTCTAGTTCAAGGGCACTCATGCACGCCTTTTCTTTCCACCAAGAAGACTTGCAAGAGACCGTTCAAATGGATGAATCGCTGGACAGGTGTTCCACCTCTCAAATGCTTGTTTTCATTAGAGGTGTGGATGAAGACATGAACATAACACAAGATCTGGCTTCCCTAGACAGCATGTATGACACTGTTATCGGAGAGGATGTATTCAATGAGTTAAAAAAACATTTACTGATTATAACTTGGACTGGACTAACCTCAGTTGCCTGACTGTTGATGGAGGAATGAACATGAGTGGCATAAAGAAAGGCGTGGTTTAACAAGTGAAGCAGATGTGTAATGAAAAAACATTCCACAGAAAATTGTTCCTGCATTGGATTCTTCACCAGCAAGCTTTGTGTGCTAAATATATGGACATTAGCAGTGAACTAAATCCTGTGGTGAAGATAAATAAATAAATAATAACGGTGCTTATATAGCGCATATCCCGTTGGTGACAGTTCTATGCGCAGACGACAGTAATACAGAATACAGACAGACAACGAAATATGTAGTAATACGCTAATTCTGCTGACGAAATAGGTGAGTCTTCAGCCGGCTCCTGAAGGTGTCATAGCTAGGGCTCTGGCGAAGCTGTAATGGGAGTGATTCCAAGCAGACGGTCCTGCGTAGGAAAATGAACGTTCACCAGCGGACACTAGCCTCACACGAGGGATCCGCAGAGTGAGCGCGTCAGAAGCCGAACGAAGTGAGCGGGACTGGGTGTAGAGCTCCATACAAGAGCGAAGATAATCCGGGGCACAGTTATTCAGGCACTTATAACAGAGAGAAGCCAGCTTATATGAGATCCGATTGTTGATGGGTAACCAGTGCAGAGATCGGAGCAGAGGATTGATATTATTTGACTTCTTCTTCTTGAGAACTAGTCGGGCTGCGCAGTTCTGGATACGTTGGAGTCCTTGAAGGGAGGAGGCCGAGAGACCAGCCAAAAGCGAATTGCAATAGTCCAAGCGGGAAAAGAGGAGAGAGATGATGAGCTTAACACAAGCTTCCTTGGTGAGATAACGACGGATGGCAGCAATACGACGCAGATGGAAGAAGCAGATTTTGGTGAGGAAGGAGATGTGGGACTGCATGGACAGCGTGGAGTCCAGATAGACGCCAAGGCTCTTGATAGTCGGGGAGAAAGGCACAGTTGCATCAGCCAGCCGAAGATCGGACGCAGTGAGGGACACGACCCTCTGTCTCGTACCGACGATAAGAGCTTCAGTTTTCTCACTGTTAAGCTTCAACTTGTTTTCCGTCATCCAGCTCTGGATGTCCAGGAAACAGATGGAGATGGAAGCAAGGAGTGTGTCGAAATCCTCAGGCTCAGCACTGTTATAGAGCTGGGTGTCATCGGCGAAAGATGGTCAATTTAATAAGGTTACATGGGCTCAGTCATAGACAGTTCAGAGACATGGTGAAAGATACAGACACAGAATTGAAAGATTTACCATATTACACAGTAGTAAGATGGCTAATTTGTGAGAAAGTTCTGAACAGAGTATTTAAGTTAAGAAAGGAAATAGGTGAGTTCCTGGAAAGTAAAGGCAAGCCATTACTGTCTGATGAAGAGTGGGTATGGAAATTGGCCTTTGCTACATATTACATACATAACTAGTCATTCAAATACTCTGAACATAAAACTACAAGGAGTGAAAAATCTAGTTTCTGATCCATACACCCACGTAAAGGCCTTCAGATCCAAACTTGTCTTGGAACAAATACAGGCCAACAACTTGATGCACTTTCAGCAGTGCAAGGTATTCATGGCTGAAGCAACAGCTGAGTTCCCCACGTCATTTGCATGCGAGATTATCAAAGACCTCTTCTCCAGCTGTAGTTTTCTGTAGAGGTTTTCTGATTTGGATTCAAAGACAGAAGACTTGATACTATTTCAAAACCCATTTGAAGCAGATGTGGCCAGTTGCCCAGATGAACTGCAGCTGTATGTCATTGTGTTGCAAGCAAATTACTTCCTGACGTTAGGGACATCAAATCTAAAAACCAGAAATGTTGGCTATTTTGGCATCCAGGAAACAATTTCACCATTTCCACTAATATAGGTGTTCAAGTGTATTGTACCAATGTGTTATAAATAATAACTGAATATAATAATATTTAAAAAATTAAAAACAACATTTTGATTATTATTATATTTGGACCTCAAGTGTGTAGTTGGCTTCCGATCTGCTGTTTGATATTTAATGCGGCCCTCGGGCTGAAAAGTTTGGAGACCCCTGCCCTAGACTTAAGAGCTGAAGGGCTCGTATTTTTTTTTTTTTGAGGCATTTAAGATCAGTGTAAACATAACGTTTTTGAGAATATCAGTTTCAATTAAGGGTAGGGACGGCAGTGAAATTGATCTAAATGCCACAAGATTCAATATTTAAGTTTTTGCCTAAGTTGTATACTTTAACTATTCCTGGATCTAAAACATATAGTTCGGAAATTTTTGTAACATTATTTAAATGTAAAAATTGCATTTGTAATAGGTATACATCAGAATTTTTTTATCTTTTTTTTAAAACATATTTACACTACAGTAATATAGAAAATGAGTTTAATTATATATTAATATACATCAAATTAAAGGTTAACATCTTGTCTTTGTAGGGGAAAAATCTTACAACAAACCATTAAAAAATAGTTGAGAAAATTGCATTTTTCAATTTTACTCCCAAATTATTTTTTTCCCTAAAATTGTCAGTTTTTCCGGTTTTTCTCAAAATACTACTTTTTCTTCTTTTTTTTTGTATTAACTTCCTTATTTATGAACCAATCTTTATGAAATTTTATACATACATTTATGACATGTTAGTAATCATAGTTACTGGATGAATTTTTGATACAAGTTATAGTTTTCCTTAAATTAATATTTAATAAAAAAAAAATGCAATTAAATTATTTTTTTTAATATGTCCTACGAAAAAATTCATATAAATTTTATTTATCAATTTAACCAAATTTCATCCACAAATTTTATAAAGATATAGCTTATAAATAATTCCGCCAAATTGCAATACATTATCTTGATAAATAATCAAGTTGATACATTTTTATTGCGTGGTAAATCGTTAATTAAAAAATCTAAAATGGCCGCCATTCCCATCATAACCATCAGAAATGATTTTTTTAAGGTATGCTTACTCTGACCTGCTTTTACTATCTATATACCAAAATTGGTCTAGATGCGTGCACAAATAAAAAAAAGAGCTCTCTACTGGCTCCCCTACCCTTAAGTTTTAAAAACTATATATCTATGTAGATTAACAAAAGAATTAAATTAAAAATGCAATCAAAGCTCTTTAAATGAAAATTCAACTTCTTTTATTGTCCATCCAGGATTAGTGAGGAACTGGTATGCTAGAAATCTACACATAGTGGCCACAGAGGACGCATTGGTTAAACTTGCCCAGGAATGTGCAAATGGATTTATTGATGGTAGTGGATGAATTTTAATTGTAGCTCATGAACTGCTAGCCTTTTTTCATTTGGAGTGACACAATTCAAATAACTTGAGTTTATGATGAAGTGTGATACTGTGAAATCCTGAAAGCTAAGTCATGTCTAAGAATTTTTTTTGCTTTGATCTCTAAGGTTTTGGTTATTTCTTAAATTTCAGTAGCTAGAATGTACACAAATCTGTCCTTGACAAAGTAGTGGAACAAGCTAAGGTCTTATCTTATGCATTACAGATGCTCTGTCTATAAAGAAGATTATTGCGTCCTACGCACATCCGTGGTTTGAGTCTAGTCCTGCATTTCTATTAGTGTTTTAAATGATGTTAAGTTACTGGTTTTCCTGGTTTGTTCAGGCAACCCATTCCATGCCCGAAAGCCACTCAAGTAGAAGAGTACTTATATACATTTGTTCTTGCATAAAGGATAAGGAAAGTGTCAACAGGATTAGTGACAGGATTACTAAAATGACCATTTTGTGCCGAATAGGTTTATTTGCATGGACTTTGTGATTTATTGAATGTTATTAGGATACCTTTCACTCAGTAGTTTTTCTCTCTGCCAGGTGATTTGGAGTGTGTTGGCAAGTGTGTGGGCAGGTACCGGGAAATGAAGAAGAAGCTGGCCCCGGGCTGTGAGTCCATGACGATAGCGTGCATCATGTCTGTGCTCAGGCCCTACGTGTAGGGAATGTGCAGCGCCGGAGCTGGTGGAGGGGGCTTCATTTATGGAATAATGAAGGAGCCTCGGTGCCATGAATTCATTCGAGAAATCCTTAGCCAACAAGAGGTGAGTTGGTGCCATAAATTCATTTGAGAAATCCTTAGCCAACAAGAGTGAAATTCTAGCATTCATATAAAAGCATTGATGGGTTCATTTTAAGCCGTTGTAAAGTTGCACAAGGCACTTGGACATTAAAAGAATAATGTTTAATCACAGAAAATCCAATATACAATATGTAAATACACCAATTCAAAACAAGACTCAAATATAAACGGATAAATGTAGGACGCATTTACCGTATATACTCGCGTATAAGTCGCACTTTTTTTTACCGAAAATTTCGACAAAAAGTAGGGGTGCGACTTATACACCCAACACTGTTTTTGAAAAGTTTGAAAAACATCACTACTCTGTCATAAAGTTTCCAACATAACCCGTATAGTTGATTGGAGTTGTGTAGAATTACTAGGATATGCGTAGGCATACATTTTACATTTAGACAACTTTCGTAGGTGTAAATATTACTATCTTTATATAACTGAAATTGAAATCGACAAATATTTTAGGTTTTCAGACCCTCACCACCCCGCTTTTCTTTTGAACTTTTGGACTGATTTTGTATTTCCGAAACGTAGCGTAAGTTTAAAGGCGGCATTTTCGGTAGGCTTATTGAGCACAAATTACAGTATGGTATGAATCTAAATGTGTGAAAGCCTGTATAGGCCTATAATGTAGGATAGGCATATAAGCTTAAGATGCGTTTTATTTAGTACTTAAGGTCTAGGCAGTGTTGAGCATTCCGATAAAACCGCGCAATGTCTAGGCAATGTTTCTAAAACTACGATCGGCAGATGGACGCGTGAAATGTCAATAGTGTGTTTTATTTTCCATTAGTTGCATGTAAGAGTTGAAAAAAAAACACATCTTATTATATGTCGGTCGCGCAGACGCACTTGAAATCATTACAAACAATGTTAATGGTAGTTAGGACACATGTATAGCGCGTCATAAATGCCGGCGCCTCCCAGTCTCCAGTCTAGGCGACATTGAGTCTAATGACGTCCTTCAAAGACTTTTTTTGTGTGTAGTGTTACTATAGGGATAGAGACTTGAGTAAGGGGAGGGACTTTGATTGAAGAAACTGATTCCTTACTTTCTCATCTCACTAATGTCTGTAGTGTAGGCCTATAGATCGGTTGTTTAAAATAAATGAAGCCCTGCCTTTATTTGATTATGTTTGCCTTAGGCACGATTAAAACCATTGTTTAAGGAAAGTTTCCAAATTAGGGTGAATATTTAGTAACTTTTATGTTTAAAAGGTATGCATCTTTGAGATATTAAAAGGCAGTATAATCCGGGAAGTCGGGGTGCGACTTATGCGCGGGTCAATGACAACATATAAGAAAAAAAAGTCTTGAACTAGGGGTGCGACTTATACACGGGTGCCACTTATACGCGAGTATATACGGTATATTCTTTATAGAGCATCTGTAACATTTAATAAAAGATAATTTACTATAAGTGCTATAGTATAAATAACTTAGTTAATTGAGTGCATTGCAGAATAGTATTTCCTTCAACTCAATACTAAATATTTCTATAGGAACCCAGAAGAATTTATCTAAGGGTAAGAATTGATCCATAGTGTAGAAGAAGCAGCAGCATTCACCATTTTTTGTGGCCATGGTATACTAGGGGACTATGTGGCCATTGCATATTGGATATGAATAGGTCAAAGCTTTATCTTGGACACACGTCATGTATTCTTAATGTAAACTTTGGAAGTTTGAAAAAAGGTTAAGGAATGAAGAAAGATCGTTTCTCAAAAATAATTTTAAAAATGATGTAAAACAGAAAAAAATGTGCTGATCAAATTTTTTTCTTCTAAATTGATTTAGAAAATATCTATATATGAAAATGCTGTTGATATACATTTTTTTAGTCCTTGTGATGGACAACCATGTTTATGAAGCTCTGATACAGCCTTGCTGCCTTATTTAAATCCCATTCTTTCTATAAGGAATGAACAAATGTAATTCATTTTAATAACCTCCCTTAAAGTTAAAGAATAGGGAGGCAAAAATTAATTATAAATTCATTGAGGCATGATCTTCTAAGTATTTATTTACCTTAGTTAATTTTTTTTATTTCTGTTCTAGAAGCTTTGAAAGTTTGTGAAATGATGAATTATACTTCTCACAATTTTGTTCATTCGGAAATAAAGTAATGGACATAAAATTGTGCGCACGTTTGTATTGATTAAAAGCAAAAGAAATGTAATCTTAGTTTTTGTAGTCACAGCTTATTAGAATGTTCTAAATATTGTCTGGCCATTAGAACATATTAACTGCCTATAGTCCAAAATACATTAGAATATAATAACTGCCAATAGTCCAAAATACATTAGAACATAACAAATGACACAAGTGCAAAATACATTGGAACATAAAAACTGCCAATAGTCCAAAATACATTAGAACATAAAAACTTCCAATAGTCCAAAATACATTATAACATAAAAACTTCCAATAGTTCAAAATAATTTTTTTTTTCAATTTATTTATAGATTTTACCTTTAGACCTTTTGTTTTTGTCTATGTATTTATGCTCAGGTTTAAAAGTATTACAACAGTTTTTTTGTCCCTGTTGTTATATTATTTATTATTTTAACAATAACTAATTTGATCTAGAATAAAATAATGGTTGATCTTAATTGTTCTTGTTATATGCTTTTTTTTTTGTACATACAGAATTATTTTTTTTTAAATATGTTTAGTTGAAAATGTAATAATTAATTTTGTAGATCAATTTATTTATTGGGGAATGTTTATATTTTTTATAAGTAATTTGAAATTTTTACTGGATATGAAAGCTAAGATATATGCAGGTTTTAAGGCTCTTCATATTCATTTATTCTGGAATGCATAACACTATATATATAATGTATATAAGAAAAAAAGAGTTTCACAGTATAATAACTTGCCGTATAACTTTACTTCCAGCCTTTGACACTAGGGTCCTTAACCATAGCCCTTTAATCTCCTATAAATAGGAAGACAGTTAACTATCAGACTCTCACTGTCTGTTATTTCTGTCTAACTATCTCTAACTAACTATCTCTGTCTGTCCCACTTTACCTATACAGAGACACATTAACTGCCCATTCTCTCCCCTTTACTACTGAGTTTTCTCTTGTGCTTTGATCACTCAAATATATATATATATACGGTAGATATATTCACCTGACTTTAGTTTAGTAAACAAAAGCAATCGTCTGTTTCTTATAAATACTTGTCTGTTACTGTATGCTTTTAGTCTATCATTCTTATACAACACTATAATATACCGGTATTTCATAAATCCAAATATACATTTGCTGAGAGGCCTTATACTTTGTATTGATCTATGGATACTACTAATTATTGTTTCAGCCACATTATGTTTTTTGATATTTTTTTTTTACCATTTTCATTTTAATTTCATATTTTTTTGTACATCTTTTTCTATTAAATATCTGAATTGAAAAAAAAGAAAATATGAATTGCTTCCACAATATAATCAGAGTACAAATTAAAAATATATTTTTGTTTTAAGTCATATCTTACACTATATTTATGACACTATGATATATTTTATATTGGGGAAATAATATTGGTTTAAAACAAGTTAATATAGTAATTGTGGGAAAAATATATTATTTCCATTGGCCCAAGCTATGTTTGATTGTCTTAACAATGTCATTTGCAAACATTAAACTGCCTGAGCCTTTGACAAATAAAGACTTTTTTCAAAGGGTTACAGAATTGGTTTAATTTATTGTCTTATTATTTCTATTTTTTTTGTTTTTGTTTTACAAGTAATGTTAATGTACAAAAGAGAAAATTTTAGTTTGAGAGGCCAAGAACATTTGTATTACCTGACACGGCAACCCTGTCATACATCACAACCCTGTCATACATCACGACACAATAACCATAAATGTTTAGCTCATGTTTGGAAATAACATTTAAAAAACAACCCTGCACTTATAGCCCCAGCAATAGGCTCTTAGCTTCTGATCAATGTAAGTTTTTTATTTTTTGTAAATAGTGATGACGTTATTTTAAACCACCAAGTCCGGAGATCTTGTTGTACAAATAAAACAAACGATGACTTAAGTTAAAATTGTTCAAACAATAATATAGACTATTTTATCTTAAATGATCTTGTGTGGAGTTTCTGAACTTCCATCCAGCTTTGATGGGCATCACTCCAGATGGTTGTGCACAGGGCCAACAACCCTGTCACTGTCACATAAAAAAACATTCTGTTACAAAAACGCAGACAATATCAATAAGTAAAACTAAAGACATTTCGGACCTGGGAGATGATAGATTCCCAGATGAGGAATGTATGACGCCGAGTAGTGAAAACCAAAATCTGGAAGCTAATAGGCCGACGTCAATCATCTCCACCAGGACCACCATTGGAACTTGGTATGTGCAAACAATGTACAAGACAGGCAAGACGGCACAAGTAGCGGCCGAGATGAGGAATTATACTTGGGATTAGTGAACCGAGGTGGACTGGCTCTGGACAGCGAAGGCTGGCCTCAGGAGCAGGGCCGGATTTTCCTATAGGCTATCAAGGCTTCATCCTAGGACCTCAAGATCGAGGCCTACATTCAAATTTCTAGCAAAATTAAAATAATACTATTATAAAAACAGTGAACACTAAAACACTGGACTGAAAATAAGGAGAAATAAAGTTCTGAAATCATATATTTGAAGCCTCATTCTAAAGTGTCAAAATATTTATCAGACACTAGGTGGGAGGCACACTCAAAAGCTACAGAAGCTTTTTTAGAAAATTAAAATGATATCACCCATGCACTAAATTATTTACATTCAGATAATAATAAAAAGGGTGATATACTAGATTAAGGGCCAACAATCTTTTTGATAAGATGGAAAAATTAGACATCGTAATTATAATGCTCCATTTCTGGAATCGAATACTGAAGACTTTTTTCAAGAGTAAATAAAATTCTTCAAAGCCCTAATATTTTACTTAGTAGTTGTACAGATTGATACAGGTCACTTTTGGATATTTTACGTGAAATTAGGAAAGATTTTGATGCACTTGAACAACAATAAAAAAACACGTTGCCAAATACTGAATATAGAACTGCCAGAAGGATAATAAGTATAAGGCAAGGGAATTACAAAAATTCATCTGACCCTGGTGATGCCTTACAAACTCTCTTCAATGGATACATTTAGGATTAAATCATTTATTCCTATATCAGATGCAGAATCAAATTTAGGAAGAAGACTTCTGTTTATGATGATGTAGTAAAAATATTTTCCTTTCTTGCCGATCTTACATTATCAAAGGTAGAACTTCAAAGAGGTTTTGAGCTCTTAATGCAAGAATACACAGAAGATAGTTAATCAAAGTCTTACTGAAAAACTATTTCATTTCCACACATACATGAGACAAACGCATAATAAGCCTACAAAAAATTCCACATTGTCGTCATTGGCCTACAGACATAAAAATGTATCAAATAATATTCAAAGAAAATATTCAAGTGGCCTTTCCTAATGTGGAATCAATTTTACGGCTGTTTCTCCAGTTTAATAGTCACTAATTCTACTGGAGAAAGGCCATTGTCAATACTTAAAAATAAAAATCAATTATAAGAAGCACCATGACCCAGACGAGGTTGTCTGCATTGAGTATTTTGTGCATCGAAAATGAGACCTTTAGAAAAATAGATTTTGATGAACTTATAGAAGAATTCTGTGTGAAAAAGATTTTAGAAAGACATTCTTCTAATGTACTATTTCGTTTTAAATTTATACTTGGATTGAATCAGTTCTTAAATAAAATAGGCCTAACTATTAACATAACATTTAATATGATATACAATAATAATTTGATATTTTCATTTTTTGTGATCTGGATTTTGTTTTAATAAAGTTCCATTTTTGGTTTAGTTTATTTAAAATGCATAATAATTCATACTTAAACTTTAAATGCGAATTATTATGAAATAAATTTATCTGAATTGAATTGGGTTGAATCTTCAATGTATTGAATATATTGATTTAATTTGATAGAAAATATGATAATTTTTATTTAGTACGTTATTTTCGTATTCAAAGATTTTCATTATTTGAATTTAGTAAATGTACGTTGTGTGTTATGTTTGATTAGTTATTGTTACAAGTACTGTAGGCTATAAGGTGCTGATAATTATATATAGCGTTCTCGACTTTTTTAAATTTATTATAGCCTACCTGCCACATTTTTTATGAAGTTTAGTAGCCTACCAATTACAACATGTTTTATTAAATATATTGATATTGTTACGACCACAATCCCCTTGTGATCAGAGCCGTGTAAATGTTGTTGATAATTCTCGTTAGTCCTAGGGAAGACTTTAGTTGTTATTTATATTTCAGTATTAGGCCTACACGAACTCTCCTTATTGTCCTGGGCACAAACTCAGGATTTGCGTTCTAACAGTTCCTTTCCTTGACGTTGTAGTTGATAAAATAAATATATTTTCGTATTGTAAAGAATGAAACAAAAATAGAATAGTAACTTGACGAGGAAGCTTCAGTGTAAATGTTGTTGCTAATTTAATTCAGGTGATAAAGTATGTACAATAAATGTAGTATTTACATCAAAAATATAATAGTGCCAACACAAGCGTCCATAACAAGCTCAAAGAAAAGTATCTACAACTACAAAACAAACTGCATTCAAGACAACACGAATCATTAAATACTCGCGGAAAAGAGCGGGGAACAGACCTATTACTAGGAGGGGTTAAACAATGGTATCATTACAAAACTGATAATAAAAATGATAGTTTTAACATAAACTCCCTTGTTCGAGAAATAATAAGCTATTCCTAGACATTCCGAGAATTTGAGGTCGGCACAAGAGTGGATTCTTAGAACAGTCTAGGCTTTAGTATCTCCCACAAAACTTGAGAGAGAGCTGGGCGTTATTAATACATGACAATATATATTACAGTTATGATGTATTTTATTATCTCTCATGTAATTTACAAACTTAAAATTCGGAGGTGAGAGGGCCTCATAAGTGGAATAGCCTTATAGCTAGGGCCTCATTTCATCTAAATCCGGCCCTGCTCAGGAGAGTTGTTGCTTTTCTCAGGCCACGAGAATGACGATGCACCACACACCCAAGGTGTGACCTTGATGCTATCAAAAGCAGCCCAAAGAGCGCTCATATGATGGGAAGCGCATGGGCCCAGAATCCTGGCAGCATCTTTCCGAACAAAGAAGCGAAGCATAAACCTAGATGTCATTCAGTGCTACACACTAACTAATGAAGGCGAAGAGGAAGACAAGAAAGCCTTTTACGACAGACTACTAGCTGTGGTCCAGGGTTGCCCCAGGAAGAATATCATCATCCTCGTGGGGGTTATTTCAATGCCACGATTGGTAGCGATAATACAGGACACAAAGAGACAATGGGGAAGCAAGGGATAGGTTAGATGAATGATAACGGAGAAAGATTTGCTGACCTATGCGCCACAACCAATCTAGCCATAGGCGGGAGAGTCTTCCAACACAAGAAATACACAAGGCTACATGGGTCTACCCTGACCTCCGAACAACAAACCAAATAGACCATGTGTGTAGGCTATTGGGAAGAAATTGGATGCAGATACTAAGGAACTTATACTTAGTTGGGGGAAGCTGGAGAGATTGGCTCAGGAAAGAGAATCCTGGATGACCCTTGTTGGCGGGCTGTGTCCTAGGAAGATCGGTGGCTGATCCTCGATGACGAAAAGGCAGAAGAAGAAGATCTTAAAGTATGTATGTTACTAGTTTTCTTGTTTTTTTCAGTCAACCCATACCATGCCCGGATCCCGGATGCCACTCGGGAAGAAAAAGTACTTATACTTATATGCATTTGTTCTCGCTTAAGGGGATAAGAGTATCATAAGACATATTCAGTCATCTATTAAAGGAAAAAAAATGTTTTAGACACGTACATCTATGCTCTGTATGTAGGCGTACATTATATTTAGGACATCTAGACACGTACATCTATGCTCTGTATGCAGGCGTACATTATATTTAGGACATTTAGACACGTACATCTATGCTCTGTATATGTAGGCGTACATTATATTCAGGACATCTAGACACTACATCTATGCTCTGTATGTATTATAGGCTTACATTATATTTAGGACATCTAGACACGTACATCTATGCTCTGTATGTAGGCTTACATTATATTTAGGACATCTAGACACGTACATCTATGCTCTGTATTTAGGCTTTCATTATATTTAGGACATCTAGACACGTACATCTATGCTCTGTATGTAGGCTTACATTATATTTAGGACATCTAGACACGTACATCTATACTCTGTATGTGGGCTTAAATTATATTTAAGACATCTAGACACGTACATCTATGCTCTGTATGTAAGCTTACATTATATTTAGGACATCTAGACACAAACATCTATGCTCTATATGTGGGCTTACATTATATTTAAGACATCTAGACACGTACATATATGCTCTGTATGTAGGCTTACATTATATTTAGGACATCTAGACACGTACATCAATGCTCTGTATGTAGGCGTACATAATATTTAGGACATTTAGATACGTACAGCTATGCTCTGTCTGTAGGCTTACATTATATTTAGGACATCTAGACACGTACATCTATGCTCTGTATGTAGGCGTACATTATATTTAGGACATCTAGACACGTACATCTATGCTCTGTATGTAGGCTTACATTATATTTAGGACATCTAGACACGTAGGCCTACATCAATGCTCTGTCTGTAGGCGTACATAATATTTAGGACATCTAGACACGTACAGCTATGCTCTGTATGTAAACTTACATTATAATTAGGACATCTAGACACGTACATCTATGCTCTGTATGTAGGCGTACATTATATTTAGGACATCTAGACACGTGCATCTATGCTCTGTATGTAGGCTTACATTATATTTAGGACATCTAGACACGTACATCTATGCTCTGTATGTAGGCGTACATTATATTTAGGACATCTAGACACGTACAACTATGCTCTGTATGTAGGCGTACATTATATTTAGGACATCTAGACATGCACATCTATGCTCTGTATGTAGGCGTACATTATATTTAGGACATCTAGACACATACATCTATGCTCTGTATGTAGGCGTACATTATATATAGGAGATCTAGACACGTACATCTATGCTCTGTATGTAGGCTTACATTATATTTAGGACATCTAGACACGTACATCTATGCTCTGTATGTAGGCTTACATTATATTTAGGACATCTAGACACGTACATCTATGCTCTGTATGTAGGCTTACATTATATTTAGGACATTAGCCACGTACATCTATGCTCTGTATGTAGGCGTACATTATATTTAGGACATCTAGACACGTACAACTATGCTCTGTATGTAGGCGTACATTATATTTAGGACATCTAGACACGCACATCTATGCTTTGTATGTAGGCGTACATTATATTTAGGACATCTAGACACGTACATCTATACTCTGTATGTGGACTTACATTATATTTAGGACATCTAGACACGTACATCTATGCTCTGTATGTAGGCGTACATTATATTTAGGACATCTAGAAAAGTACATCTATGCTCTGTATTTAGGCGTTCATTATATTTTGGAAATCTAGACACGTACATCTATGCTCTGTATGAAGGCGTACAATATATTTAGGACATCTAGACACGTACATCTATGCTCTGTATGTAGGCGTACATTATATTTAGGACATTTAGACACGTACATCTATGCTCTGTATGTAGGCTTACATTATATTTAGGACATCTAGACACGTACATCTATGCTCTGTATGTAGGCTTACATTATATTTAGGACATCTAGACACGTACATCTATGCTCTGTATGTAGGCGTACATTATATTTAGGACATCTAGAAAAGTACATCTATGCTCTGTATTTAGGCGTAAATTATATTTAGGACATCCTGACACGTACATCTATGCTCTGTATGTAGGGTTACATTATATTTAGGACATCTAGACACGTTTATCTATGCTCTGTATGTAGACGTACATTATATTTAGGACATCTAGAAACGTACATCTATGCTCTGTATGTAGGCGTACTTTATATTTAGGACATCTAGACACGTACATCTGTGCTCTATTTGTAGGCGTACATTATATTTAGGACATCTAGACACGTACATCTATGCTCTGTATGTAGGCGTACATTATATTAAGGACATCTAGAGACGTACATCTATGTTTTGTATGTAGGCGTACATTATATTTAGGACATCTAGACACGTACATCTATGCTCTGCATGTAGGCTTACATTATATTAAGGACATCTAGACACGTACATCTATGCTCTGTTCGTAGATTACATAATATTTAGGACATCTAGACACGTACATCTATGCTCTGTATGTAGGCTTACATTATATTTAGGACATTAGACACGTACGTCTATGCTCTGTATGTAGGCGTACATTATATTTAGGACATCTAGACACGTACAATTATGCTCTGTATGTAGGCGTACATTATATTTAGGACATCTAGACACGTACATCTATGCTCTGTATGTAGGCGTACATTATATTTAGGACATCTAGACACGTACATCTATACTCTGTATGTAGGCTTACATTATATTAAGGACATCTAGACACGTACATCTATGCTCTGTATGTAGGCTTACATTATATTTAGGACATCTGACACGTACATCTATGCTCTGTATGTAGGCGTACATTATATTTAGGACATCTAGAAAAGTACATCTATGCTCTGTATTTAGGCGTACATTATATTTTGGAAATCTAGACACGTACATCTATGCTCTGTATGTAGGCGTAGAATATATTTTGGACATTTAGACACGTACATCTATGCTCTGTATGTAGGCTAACATTATATTTAGGACATCCTGACACGTACATCTATGCTCTGTATGTAGGGTTACATTATATTTAGGACATCTAGACACGTTTATCTATGCTCTGTATGTAGACGTACATTATATTTAGGACATCTAGACACGTACATCTATGCTCTGTATGTAGGCGTACTTTATATTTAGGACATCTAGACACGTACATCTGTGCTCTATATGTAGGCGTACATTATATTTAGGACATCTAGACACGTACATCTATGCTCTGTATGTAGGCGTACATTATATTAAGGACATCTAGAGACGTACATCTATGCTTTGTATGTAGGCGTACATTATATTTAGGACATCTAGACACGTACATCTATGCTTTGTATGTAGGCGTACATTATATTTAGGACATCTAGACACGTACATCTATGCTCTGTATGAAAGCGTACATTATATTTAGGACATCTAGACACGTATATCTGTGCTCTGTATGTAGGCGTACACTATATTCAAGACATCTAGACACGCACATCTATGCTCTGTATGTAGGCGTACATTATATTTAGGACATCTACACACGTACATCTATACTCTGTATGTAAGCGTAAATTATATTTAGGACATCTAGACACGTACATCTATGCTCTGTATGTAGGCTTACATTATATTTAGGACATCTAGACACGTACATCTATGCTCTGTTCGTAGATTACATAATATTTAGGACATCTAGAAACGTACATCTATGCTCAGTATGTAGGCTTACATTAAATTTAGGACATCTAGACACGTACATCTATGCTCTGTTTGTAGGCGTACATTATATTTAGGTCATCTAGACACGTACAACTATGCTCTGTATGTAGGCGTACATTATATTTAGGACATCTAGACATGCACATCTATGCTCTGTATGTAGGCGTACATTATATTTAGGACATCTAGACACGTACATCTATGCTCTGTATGTAGGCGTACATTATATTTAGGACATCTAGACACGTACATCTATGCTATGTATGTAGGCGTACATTATATTTAGGTTATCTAGACACGAACATCTATGATCTGTATGTAGGCGTTCATTATATTTAGGACATCTAGACACGTACATCTATGCTCTGTATGTAGGCGTACATTATATTTAGGACATCTAGACACGCACATCTATGCTTTGTATGTAGGCGTACATTATATTTAGGACATCTAGACACGTACATCTATACTCTGTATGTGGACTTACATTATATTTAGGACATCTAGACACGTACATCTATGCTCTGTATGTAGGCGTACATTATATTTAGGACATCTAGAAAAGTACATCTATGCTCTGTATTTAGGCGTTCATTATATTTTGGAAATCTAGACACGTACATCTATGCTCTGTATGAAGGCGTACAATATATTTAGGACATCTAGACACGTACATCTATGCTCTGTATGTAGGCGTACATTATATTTAGGACATTTAGACACGTACATCTATGCTCTGTATGTAGGCTTACATTATATTTAGGACATCTAGACACGTACATCTATGCTCTGTATGTAGGCTTACATTATATTTAGGACATCTAGACACGTACATCTATGCTCTGTATGTAGGCGTACATTATATTTAGGACATCTAGAAAAGTACATCTATGCTCTGTATTTAGGCGTAAATTATATTTAGGACATCCTGACACGTACATCTATGCTCTGTATGTAGGGTTACATTATATTTAGGACATCTAGACACGTTTATCTATGCTCTGTATGTAGACGTACATTATATTTAGGACATCTAGAAACGTACATCTATGCTCTGTATGTAGGCGTACTTTATATTTAGGACATCTAGACACGTACATCTGTGCTCTATTTGTAGGCGTACATTATATTTAGGACATCTAGACACGTACATCTATGCTCTGTATGTAGGCGTACATTATATTAAGGACATCTAGAGACGTACATCTATGTTTTGTATGTAGGCGTACATTATATTTAGGACATCTAGACACGTACATCTATGCTCTGCATGTAGGCTTACATTATATTAAGGACATCTAGACACGTACATCTATGCTCTGTTCGTAGATTACATAATATTTAGTACATCTAGACACGTACATCTATGCTCTGTATGTAGGCTTACATTATATTTAGGACATTAGACACGTACGTCTATGCTCTGTATGTAGGCGTACATTATATTTAGGACATCTAGACACGTACAATTATGCTCTGTATGTAGGCGTACATTATATTTAGGACATCTAGACACGTACATCTATGCTCTGTATGTAGGCGTACATTATATTTAGGACATCTAGACACGTACATCTATACTCTGTATGTAGGCTTACATTATATTAAGGACATCTAGACACGTACATCTATGCTCTGTATGTAGGCTTACATTATATTTAGGACATCTGACACGTACATCTATGCTCTGTATGTAGGCGTACATTATATTTAGGACATCTAGAAAAGTACATCTATGCTCTGTATTTAGGCGTACATTATATTTTGGAAATCTAGACACGTACATCTATGCTCTGTATGTAGGCGTAGAATATATTTTGGACATTTAGACACGTACATCTATGCTCTGTATGTAGGCTAACATTATATTTAGGACATCCTGACACGTACATCTATGCTCTGTATGTAGGGTTACATTATATTTAGGACATCTAGACACGTTTATCTATGCTCTGTATGTAGACGTACATTATATTTAGGACATCTAGACACGTACATCTATGCTCTGTATGTAGGCGTACTTTATATTTAGGACATCTAGACACGTACATCTGTGCTCTATATGTAGGCGTACATTATATTTAGGACATCTAGACACGTACATCTATGCTCTGTATGTAGGCGTACATTATATTAAGGACATCTAGAGACGTACATCTATGCTTTGTATGTAGGCGTACATTATATTTAGGACATCTAGACACGTACATCTATGCTTTGTATGTAGGCGTACATTATATTTAGGACATCTAGACACGTACATCTATGCTCTGTATGAAAGCGTACATTATATTTAGGACATCTAGACACGTATATCTGTGCTCTGTATGTAGGCGTACACTATATTCAAGACATCTAGACACGCACATCTATGCTCTGTATGTAGGCGTACATTATATTTAGGACATCTACACACGTACATCTATACTCTGTATGTAAGCGTAAATTATATTTAGGACATCTAGACACGTACATCTATGCTCTGTATGTAGGCTTACATTATATTTAGGACATCTAGACACGTACATCTATGCTCTGTTCGTAGATTACATAATATTTAGGACATCTAGAAACGTACATCTATGCTCAGTATGTAGGCTTACATTAAATTTAGGACATCTAGACACGTACATCTATGCTCTGTTTGTAGGCGTACATTATATTTAGGTCATCTAGACACGTACAACTATGCTCTGTATGTAGGCGTACATTATATTTAGGACATCTAGACATGCACATCTATGCTCTGTATGTAGGCGTACATTATATTTAGGACATCTAGACACGTACATCTATGCTCTGTATGTAGGCGTACATTATATTTAGGACATCTAGACACGTACATCTATGCTATGTATGTAGGCGTACATTATATTTAGGTTATCTAGACACGAACATCTATGATCTGTATGTAGGCGTTCATTATATTTAGGACATCTAGACACGTACATCTATGCTCTGTATGTAGGCGTACATTATATTTAGGACATTTAGACATGTACATCTATGCTCTGTATGTAGGCGTTCATTATATTTAGGACATCTAGACACGTACATCTATGCTCTGTATGTAGGCGTACATTATATTTAGGACATCTAGACACGTACATCTATGCTCTGTATGTAGGCGTACATTATATTTAGGACATCTAGACATGCACATCTATGCTCTGTATGTAGGCGTACATTATATTTAGGACATCTAGACACGTACATCTATGCTCTGTATGTAGGCGTACATTATATTTAGGAGATCTAGACACGTACATCTATGCTCTGTATGTAGGCTTACATTATATTTAGGACATCTAGACACGTACATCTATGCTCTGTATGTAGGCTTACATTAAAATTAGGACATCTAGACACGTACATCTATGCTCTGTATGTAGGCTTACATTATATTTAGGACATTAGACACGTACATCTATGCTCTGTATGTAGGCGTACATTATATTTAGGACATCTAGACACGTACAACTATCCTCTGTATGTAGGCGTACATTATATTTAGGACATCTAGACACGTACATCTATGCTCTGTATGTAGGCGTACATTATATTTAGGACATCTAGACACGTACATCTATACTCTGTATGTAGGCTTACATTATATTTAAGACATCTAGACACGTACATCTATGCTCTGTATGTAGGCTTACATTATATTTAGGACATCTAGACACGTACATCTATGCTCTGTATGTAGGCGTACATTATATTTAGGACATCTAGAAAAGTACATCTATGCTCTGTATTTAGGCGTACATTATATTTTGGAAATCTAGACACGGACATCTATGCTCTGTATGTAGGCGTACAATATATTTAGGACATCTAGACACGTACATCTATGCTCTGTATGTAGGCGTACATTATATTTAGGACATTTAGACACGTACATCTATGCTCTGTATGTAGGCTAACATTATATTTAGGACATCTAGACACGTACATCTATGCGCTGTATGTAGGCTTACAATATATTTAGGACATCTAGACACGTACATCTATGCTCTGTATGTAGGCGTACATTATATTTAGGACATCTAGACACGTACATCTATGCTCTGTATGTAGGCTTACATTATATTTAGGACATCTAGACACGTACATCTATGCTCTGTATGTAGGCTTACATTATATTTAGGACATTTAGACACGTACATCTATGCTCTGTATGTAGGCTTACATTATATTTAGGACATCTAGACGCGTACATCTATGCTCTGTATGTAGGCGTACATTATATTTAGGACATCTAGACACGTACATCTATGCTCTGTATGTAGGCTTACATTATTTTTAGGACATCTAGACACGTACATCTATGCTCTGTATGTAGGCTTACATTATATTTAGGACATTAGACACGTACATCTATGTTCTGTTTGTAGGCGTACATTATATTTAGGACATCTAGACACGTACAACTATGCTCTGTATGTAGGCGTACATTATATTTAGGACATCTAGACACGTACATCTATGCTCTGTATGTAGGCGTACATTATATTTAGGACATCTAGACAAGTACATCTATACTCTGTATGCAGGCGAACATTATATTTAGGACATCTAGACACGTACATCTAGGCTCTGTATGTAGGCTTACATTATATTTAGGACATCTAGACACGTACATCTATGCTCTGTATGTAGGCGTACATTATATTTAGGACATCTAAAAAAGTACATCTATGCTCTGTATTAAGGCGTACATTATATTTTGGAAATCTAGACACGTACATCTATGCTCTGTATGTAGGCGTACAATATATTTAGGACATCTCCACACGTACGTCTATACTCTGTATAAAGGCGTACAATATATTAAGGACATCTAGAGACTACATCTATGCTTTGTATGTAGGCGTACATTATATTTAGGACATTTAGACACGTACATCTATGCTCTGTATGTAAGCGTACATTATATTTAGGACATCTAGACACGTACATCTATGCTCTGTATGTAAGCGTACATTATATTTAGGACATCTAGACACGTACATCTGTGCTCTGTATGTAGGCGTACACTATATTCAGGACATCTAGACACGCACATCTATGCTCTGTATGTAGGCGTACATTATATTTAGGACATCTAGACACGTACATCTATACTCTGTATGTAAGCGTACATTATATTTAGGACATCTAGACACGTACATCTATGCTCTGTATGTAGGCTTACATTATATTTAGGACATCTAGACATGCACATCTATGCTCTGTATTTAGGCGTAAATTATATTTAGGACATCTAGACACGTATATCTATGCTCTGTATGTAGGCGTACATTATATTAAGGACATCTAGACACGTACATCTATGCTCTGTATAAAGGCTTACATTATATTTAGGACATCTAGAAACGTACATCTATGCTCAGTATGTAGGCTTACATTAAATTTAGGACATCTAGACACGTACATCTATGCTCTGTTTGTAGGCGTACATTATATTTAGGTCATCTAGACACGTATAACTATGCTCTGTATGTAGGCGTACATTATATTTAGGACATCTAGACATGCACATCTATGCTCTGTATGTAGGCGTACATTATATTTAGGACATCTAGACACGTACATCTATGCTCTGTATGTAGGCGTACATTATATTTAGGACATCTAGACACGTACATCTATGCTATGTAAGTAGGCGTAAATTATATTTAGGTTATCTAGACACGTACATCTATGATCTGTATGTAGGCGTACATTATATTTAAAACATCTAGACACGTACATCTATGCTCTGTATGTAGGCGTACATTATATTTAGGACATCTAGACACGTACATCTAAGATTATGTATGTAGGCGTTCATTATATTTAGGACATCTAGACATGTACATCTATGCTCTGTATATAGGCGTACATTATATTTAGGACATGTAGATATGTTCATCTATGCTCTGTATGTAGGCGTACATTATATTTAGGACATCTAGACATGTACATCTATGCTCTGTATGTAGGCGTACATTATATTTAGGACATCTAGACACGTACATCTATGCTTTGTATGTAGGCGTACATTATATTTAGGACATCTAGACACATACATCTATGCTCTGTATGTAGGCGTACATTATATTTAGGACATCTAGACACGTACATCTATGCTCTGTATGTAGGCGTACATTATATTCAGGACATCTAGACACGTACATCTATGCTCTGTATGTAGGCGTACATTATATTTAGGACATCTAGACACGTACATCTATGCTCTGAATGTAGGCTTACATTATATTTAGGACATTAGACACGTACATCTATGCTCTGTATGTAGGCGTACATTATATTTAGGACATCTAGACACGTACAACTATGCTCTGTATGTAGGCGTACATTATATTTAGGACATCTAGACACGTACATCTATGCTCTGTATGTAGGCGTACATTATATTTAGGACATCTAGACACGTAAATCTATACTCTGTATGTAGGCTTACATTATATTTAGGACATCTAGACACGTACATCTATGCTCTGTATGTAGGCGTACATTATATTTAGGACATCTAGACACGTACATCTATGCTCTGTATGTAGGCGTACATTATATTTAGAACATCTAGACACGTACATCTATGCTCTGTATGTAGGCGTACATTATATTTAGGACATTTAGACACGTACATCTATGCTCTGTATGTAGGCTAATATTTAATTTAGGACATCTAGACACGTACATCTATGCGCTGTATGTAGGCTTAAATTATATTTAGGACATCTAGACACGTACATCTATGCTCTGTATGTAGGCGTACATTATATTTAGGACATCTAGACACGTACATCTATGCTCTGTATGTAGGCTTACATTATATTTAGGACATCTAGACACGTACATCTATGCTCTGTATGTAGGCTTACATTATATTTAGGACATCAGACACGTACAACTATGCTCTGTATGTAGGCGTACATTATATTTAGGACATCTAGACACGTACAACTATGCCCTGTATGTAGGCGTACATTATAACATTATATTTAGGACATCTAGACACGTACATCTATGCTCTGTATGTAGGCTTACATTATATTTAGGACATCTAGACACGTACATCTATGCTCTGTATGTAGGCTTACATTATATTTAGGACATCTAGAAACGTACATCTATGCTCAGTATGTAGGCTTACATTAAATTTAGGACATCTAGACACGTATATCTATGCTCTGTTTGTAGGCGTACATTATATTTAGGACATCTAGACTCGTACAACTATGCTCTGTATGTAGGCGTACATTAAATTTAGGACATCTAGACATGCACATCTATGCTCTGTATGTAGGCGTACATTATATTTAGGACATCTAGACACGTACATCTATGCTCTCTATGTAGGCGTACAATATATTTAGGACATCTAGACATGTACATCTATGCTCAGTATGTAGGCTTACATTAAATTAAGGACATCTAGACACGTACATCTATGCTCCGTTTGTAGGCGTACATTATATTTAGGACATCTAGACACGTACAACTATGCTCTGTATGTAGGCGTACATTATATTTAGGACATCTAGACATGAACATCTATGCTCTGTATGTAGGCGTACATTATATTTAGGACATCTAGACAAGTACATCTATGCTCTGTATGTAGGCGTACATTATATTTAGGACATATAGACACGTACATCTGTGCTATGTATGTAGGCGTACATTATATTTAGGTTATCTGGACACGTACATCTATGATCTGTATGTAGGCGTTCATTATATTTAGGACATCTAGACACGTACATCTATTCTCTGTATGTAGGCGTACATTATATTTAGGACATCTAGACACGTACATCTATGATTATGTATGTAGGCGTTCATTATATTTAGGACATCTAGACACGTACATCTATGCTCTGTATGTAGGCGTACATTATATTTAGGACATTTAGACACGTACATCTATGCTCTGTATGTAGGCGTACATTATATTTAGGACATCTAGACATGTACATCTATGCTCTGTATGTAGGCGTACATTATATTTAGGACATCTAGACACGTACATCTATGCTTTGTATGTAGGCGTTCATTATATTTAGGACATCTAGACACATACATCTATGCTCCTATGTAGGCGTACATTATATTTAGGACATCTAGACACGTACATCTATGCTCTGTATGTAGGCGTACATCATATTCAGGACATCTAGACACGAACATCTATGCTCTGTATGTAGGCGTACATTATATTTAGGACATCTAGACACGTACATCTATGCTCTGTATGTAGTCGTACATTATATTTAGGACATCTAGACACGTACATCTATGCTCTGTATGTAGGCGTACATTATATTTAGGACATCTAGACATGTACATCTATGCTCTCTATGTAGATTACATAATATTTAGGACATCTAGACACGTACATCTATGCTCTGTGTATAGGCGTACATTATATTTAGGACATCTAGACAAGTTTATCTATGCTCTGTATGTAGGCGTACATTATATTTAGGACATATAGACACGTACATCTGTGCTATGTATGTAGGCGTTTATTATATTTAGGTTATCTAGACACGTACATCTATGATCTGTATGTAGGCGTTTATTATATTTAGGACATCTAGACACGTACATCTATTCTCTTAATGTAGGCGTACATTATATTTAGGACATCTAGACACGTACATGTATGATTATGTATGTAGGCGTTCATTATATTTAGGACATCTAGACACGTACATCTATGCTCTGTATGTAGGCGTACATTATATTTAGGACATTTAGACACGTACATCTATGCTCTGTATGTAGGCGTACATTATATTTAAGACATCTAGACATGTACATCTATGCTTTGTATGTAGGCGTACATTATATTTAGGACATCTAGACACGTACATCTATGCTCTGTATGTAGGCGTACATTATATTCAGGACATCTAGACACGTACATCTATGCTCTGTATGTAGGCGTACATTATATTTAGGACATCTAGACACGTACATCTATGCTCTGTATGTAGGCGTACATTATATTTAGGACATCTAGACACGTACATCTATGCTCTGTATGTAGGCGTACATTATATTTAGGACATCTAGACACGTACATCTATGCTCTGTATGTAGATTACATAATATTTAGGACATCTAGACACGTACATCTATGCTCTGTGTATAGGCGTACATTATATTTAGGACATCTAGACACGTAATCTATGCTCTGTATGTAGGCTTCATTATATTTAGGACATCTAGACACGTACATCTATGCTCTGTTTGTAGGCGTACATTATATTTAGGACATCTAGACAAGTTTATCTATGCTCTGTATGTAGGCGTACATTATATTTAGGACATATAGACACGTACATCTGTGCTATGTATGTAGGCGTACATTATATTTAGGTTATCTAGACACGTACATCTATGATCTGTATGTAGGCGTACATTATATTTAGGACATCTAGACACGTACATGTATGATTATGTATGTAGGCGTTCATTATATTTAGGACATCTAGACACGTACATCTATGCTCTGTATGTAGGCGTACATTATATTTAGGACATTTAGACACGTACATCTATGCTCTGTATGTAGGCGTACATTATATTTAAGACATCTAGACATGTACATCTATGCTCTCTATGTAGGCGTACATTATATTTAGGACATCTAGACACGTACATCTATGCTCTGTATGTAGGCGTACATTATATTCAGGACATCTAGACACGTACATCTATGCTCTGTATGTAGGCGTACATTCTATTTAGGACATCTAGACACGTACATCTATGCTCTGTATGTAGATTACATAATATTTAGGACATCTAGACACGTACATCTATGCTCTGTGTATAGGCGTACATTATATTTAGGACATCTAGACACGTAATCTATGCTCTGTATGTAGGCTTCATTATATTTAGGACATCTAGACACGTACATCTATGCTCTGTTTGTAGGCGTACATTATATTTAGGACATCTAGACAAGTTTATCTATGCTCTGTATGTAGGCGTACATTATATTTAGGTTATATAGACACGTACATCTGTGCTATGTATGTAGGCGTACATTATATTTAGGTTATCTAGACACGTACATCTATGATCTGTATGTAGGCGTTTATTATATTTAGGACATCTAGACACGTACATCTATTCTCTGTATGTAGGCGTACATTATATTTAGGACATCTAGACACGTACATGTATGATTATGTATGTAGGCGTTCATTATATTTAGGACATCTAGACACGTACATCTATGCTCTGTATGTAGGCGTACATTATATTTAGGACATTTAGACACGTACATCTATGCTCTGTATGTAGGCGTACATTATATTTAAGACATCTAGACATGTACATCTATGCTCTGTATGTAGGCGTACATTATATTTAGGACATCTAGACACGTACATCTATGCTCTGTATGTAGGCGTACATTATATTCAGGACATCTAGACACGTACATCTATGCTCTGTATGTAGGCGTACATTATATTTAGGACATCTAGACACGTACATCTATGCTCTGTATGTAGGCGTACATTATATTTAGGACATCTAGACACGTACATCTATGCTCTGGATGTAGGCGTACATTATATTTAGGACATCTAGACACGTACATCTATGCTCTGTATGTAGATTACATAATATTTAGGACATCTAGACACGTACATCTATGCTCTGTGTATAGGCGTACATTATATTTAGGACATCTAGACACGTAATCTATGCTCTGTATGTAGGCTTCATTATATTTAGGACATCTAGACACGTACATCTATGCTTTGCATGTAGGCGTACATTATATTTAGGAAATCTAGACACGTACATCTATGCTCTGTATGTAGGCGTACATTTTATTTAGGAAATCTAGACACGTACATCTATGCTCTGTATGTAGGCGTACATTATTTTTAGGACATCTAGAAACGTACATCTATGCTCTGTATGTAGGCTTACATTATATTTAGGACATCTAGAAACGTACATCTATGCTCTGTATGTAGGCTTACATTATATTTAGGACATCTAGAAACGTACATCTATGCTCTGTATGTAGGCTTACATTATATTTAGGACATCTAGACCTGCACATCTATGCTCTGTATGTAGGCGTACATTATATTTAGGACATCTAGACACGTACATCTATGCTCTGTATGTAGGCGTACATTATATTTAAGACATCTCGACACGTACATCTATGCTATGTATGTAGGCGTACATTATATTTAGGACATCTAGACACGTACATCTTTGATCTGTATGTAGGCGTTCATTATATTTAGGACATCTAGACACGTACATCTATGCTCTGTATGTAGAATTACATTATATTTAGGACATCTAGACACGTACATCTATGCTCTGTATGTAGGCGTACATTATATTTAGGACATCTAGACATGTGCATCTATGCTCTGTATGTAGGCGTACATTATATTTAGGACATCTAGACACGTACATCTATGCACTGTATGTAGGCGTACATTATATTCAGGACATCTAGACACGTACATCTATGCTCTGTATGTAGGCGTACATTATATTTAGGACATCTAGACACGTACATCTATGCTCTGTATGTAGGCGTACATTATATTAAGGACATGTAGACACGTACATCTATGCTCTGTATGTAGGCGTACATTATATTTAGGACATCTAGACACGTACATCTATGCTCTGTATGTAGGCTTACATTATATTTAGGACATCTAGACACGTACATCTATGCTCTGTATGTAGGCGTACATTATATTTAGGACATCTAGAAAAGTACATCTATGCTCTGTATTTAGGCGTACATTATATTTTGGAAATCTAGATACGGACATCTATGCTCTGTATGTAGGCGTACAATATATTTAGGACATCTAGACACGTACATCTATGCTCTGTATGTAGGCGTACATTATATTTAGGACATTTAGACACGTACATCTATGCTCTGTATGTAGGCTAACATTATATTTAGGACATCTAGACACGTACATCTATGCGCTGTATGTAGGCTTACAATATATTTAGGACATCTAGACACGTACATCTATGCTCTGTATGTAGGCGTACATTATATTTAGGACATCTAGACACGTACATCTATGCTCTGTATGTAGGCGTACATTATATTTAGGACATTTAGACACGTATATCTATGCTCTGTATGTAGGCTTACAATATATTTAGGACATCTAGACACGTACATCTATGCTCTGTATGTAGGCTTACATTATATTTAGGACATCTAGACGCGTACATCTATGCTCTGTATGTAGGCGTACATTATATTTAGGACATCTAGACACGTACATCTATGCTCTGTATGTAGGCTTACATTATATTTAGGACATCTAGACACGTACATCTATGCTCTGTATGTAGGCTTACATTATATTTAGGACATAAGACACGTACATCTATGCTCTGTTTGTAGGCGTACATTATATTTAGGACATCTAGACACGTACAACTATGCTCTGTATGTAGGCGTACATTATATTTAGGACATCTAGACACGTACATCTATACTCTGTATGCAGGCGTACATTATATTTAGGACATCTAGACACGTACATCTATGCTCTGTATGTAGGCTTACATTATATTTAGGACATCTAGACACGTACATCTATGCTCTGTATTTAGGCGTACATTATATTTAGGACATCTAAAAAAGTACATCTATGCTCTGTATTTAGGCTTACATTATATTTTGAAAATCTAGACACGTACATCTATGCTCTGTATGTAGGCGTACAATATATTTAGGACATCTCCACACGTACGTCTATACTCTGTATAAGAGCGTACAATATATTAAGGACATCTAGAGACTACATCTATGCTTTGTATGTAGGCGTACATTATATTTAGGACATTTAGACACGTACATCTATGCTCTGTATGTAAGCGTACATTATATTTAGGACATCTAGACACGTACATCTATGCTCTGTATGTAAGCGTACATTATATTTAGGACATCTAGACACGTACATCTGTGCTCTTTATGTAGGCGTACACTATATTCAGGACATCTAGACACGCACATCTATGCTCTGTATGTAGGCGTACATTATATTTAGGACATCTAGACACGTACATCTATACTCTGTATGTAAGCGTACATTATATTTAGGACATCTAGACACGTACATCTATGCTCTGTATGTAGGCTTACATTATATTTAGGACATCTAGACATGCACATCTATGCTCTGTATGTAGGCGTAAATTATATTTAGGACATCTAGACACGTATATCTATGCTCTGTATGTAGGCGTACATTATATTTAGGACATCTGGACACGTACATCTATGCTCTGTATGTAGGCGTACATTATATTTAGGACATCTAGACATGCACATCTATGCTCTGTATGTAGGCGTACATTATATTTAGGACATCTAGACACGTACATGTATGATTATGTATGTAGGCGTTCATTATATTTAGGACATCTAGACACGTACATCTATGCTCTGTATGTAGGCGTACATTATATTTAGGACATTTAGACACGTACATCTATGCTCTGTACGTAGGCGTACATTATATTTAAGACATCTAGACATGTACATCTATGCTCTGTATGTAGGCGTACATTATATTTAGGACATCTAGACACGTACATCTATGCTCTGTATGTAGGCGTACATTATATTCAGGACATCTAGACACGTACATCTATGCTCTGTATGTAGGCGTACATTATATTTAGGACATCTAGACACGTACATCTATGCTCTGTATGTAGATTACATAATATTTAGGATATCTAGACACGTACATCTATGCTCTGTGTATAGGCGTACATTATATTTAGGACATCTAGACACGTAATCTATGCTCTGTATGTAGGCTTCATTATATTTAGGACATCTAGACACGTACATCTATGCTCTGTTTGTAGGCGTACATTATATTTAGGACATCTAGACAAGTTTATCTATGCTCTGTATGTAGGCGTACATTATATTTAGGTTATATAGACACGTACATCTGTGCTATGTATGTAGGCGTACATTATATTTAGGTTATCTAGACACGTACATCTATGATCTGTATGTAGGCGTTTATTATATTTAGGACATCTAGACACGTACATCTATTCTCTGTATGTAGGCGTACATTATATTTAGGACATCTAGACACGTACATGTATGATTATGTATGTAGGCGTTCATTATATTTAGGACAGCTAGACACGTACATCTATGCTCTGTATGTAGGCGTACATTATATTTAGGACATTTAGACACGTACATCTATGCTCTGTATGTAGGCGTACATTATATTTAAGACATCTAGACATGTACATCTATGCTCTGTATGTAGGCGTACATTATATTTAGGACATCTAGACACGTACATCTATGCTCTGTATGTAGGCGTACATTATATTCAGGACATCTAGACACGTAAATCTATGCTCTGTATGTAGGCGTACATTATATTTAGGACATCTAGACACGTACATCTATGCTCTGTATGTAGGCGTACATTATATTTAGGACATCTAGACACGTACATCTATGCTCTGTGTATTGGCGTACATTATATTTAGGACATCTAGACACGTAATCTATGCTCTGTATGTAGGCTTCATTATATTTAGGACATCTAGACACGTACATCTATGCTTTGCATGTAGGCGTACATTATATTTAGGAAATCTAGACACGTACATCTATGCTCTGTATGTAGGCGTACATTATATTTAGGAAATCTAGACACGTACATCTATGCTCTGTATGTAGGCGTACATTATTTTTAGGACATCTAGAAACGTACATCTATGCTCTGTATGTAGGCTTACATTATATTTAGGACATCTAGAAACGTACATCTATGCTCTGTATGTAGGCTTACATTATATTTAGGACATCTAGACCTGCACATCTATGCTCTGTATTTAGGCGTACATTATATTTAGGACATCTAGACACGTACATCTATGCTCTGTATGTAGGCGTACATTATATTTAAGACATCTCGACACGTACATCTATGCTATGTATGTAGGCGTACATTATATTTATAACATCTAGACACGTACATCTTTGATCTGTATGTAGGCGTTCATTATATTTAGGACATCTAGACACGTACATCTATGCTCTGTATGTAGAATTACATTATATTTAGGACATCTAGACACGTACATCTATGCTCTGTATGTAGGCGTACATTATATTTAGGACATCTAGACATGTGCATCTATGCTCTGTATGTAGGCGTACATTATATTTAGGACATCTAGACACGTACGTCTATGCTCTGTATGTAGGCGTACATTATATTTAGGACATCTAGACACATACATCTATGCTCTTTATGTAGGCATAAATTGTATTTAGGACATCTAGACACGTACATCTATGCACTGTATGTAGGCGTACATTATATTCAGGACATCTAGACACGTACATCTATGCTCTGTATGTAGGCGTACATTATATTTAGGACATCTAGACACGTACATCTATGCTCTGTATGTAGGCGTACATTATATTAAGGACATGTAGACACGTACATCTATGCTCTGTATGTAGGCGTACATTATATTTAGGACATCTAGACACGTACATCTATGCTCTGTATGTAGGCTTACATTATATTTAGGACATCTAGACACGTACATCTATGCTCTGTATGTAGGCGTACATTATATTTAGGACATCTAGAAAAGTACATCTATGCTCTGTATTTAGGCGTACATTATATTTTGGAAATCTAGATACGGACATCTATGCTCTGTATGTAGGCGTACAATATATTTAGGACATCTAGACACGTACATCTATGCTCTGTATGTAGGCGTACATTATATTTAGGACATTTAGACACGTACATCTATGCTCTGTATGTAGGCTAACATTATATTTAGGACATCTAGACACGTACATCTATGCGCTGTATGTAGGCTTACAATATATTTAGGACATCTAGACGCGTACATCTATGCTCTGTATGTAGGCGTACATTATATTTAGGACATCTAGACACGTACATCTATGCTCTGTATGTAGGCTTACATTATATTTAGGACATCTAGACACGTACATCTATGCTCTGTATGTAGGCTTACATTATATTTAGGACATTAGACACGTACATCTATGCTCTGTTTGTAGGCGTACATTATATTTAGGACATCTAGACACGTACAACTATGCTCTGTATGTAGGCGTACATTATATTTAGGACATCTAGACACGTACATCTATACTCTGTATGCAGGCGTACATTATATTTAGGACATCTAGACACGTACATCTATGCTCTGTATGTATGCTTACATTATATTTAGGACATCTAGACACGTACATCTATGCTCTGTATGTAGGCGTACATTATATTTAGGACATCTAAAAAAGTACATCTATGCTCTGTATTTAGGCTTACATTATATTTTGAAAATCTAGACACGTACATCTATGCTCTGTATGTAGGCGTACAATATATTTAGGACATCTCCACACGTACGTCTATACTCTGTATAAAGGCGTACAATATATTAAGGACATCTAGAGACTACATCTATGCTTTGTATGTAGGCGTACATTATATTTAGGACATTTAGACACGTACATCTATGCTCTGTATGTAAGCGTACATTATATTTAGGACATCTAGACACGTACATCTATGCTCTGTATGTAAGCGTACATTATATTTAGGACATCTAGATACGTACATCTGTGCTCTTTATGTAGGCGTACACTATATTCAGGACATCTAGACACGCACATCTATGCTCTGTATGTAGGCGTACATTATATTTAGGACATCTAGACACGTACATCTATACTCTGTATGTAAGCGTACATTATATTTAGGACATCTAGACACGTACATCTATGCTCTGTATGTAGGCTTACATTATATTTAGGACATCTAGACATGCACATCTATGCTCTGTATGTAGGCGTAAATTATATTTAGGACATCTAGACACGTATATCTATGCTCTGTATGTAGGCGTACATTATATTTAGGACATCTAGACACGTACATCTATGCTCTGTATGTAGGCTTACATTATATTTAGGACATCTAGAAACGTACATCTATGCTCAGTATGTAGGCTTACATTAAATTTAGGACATCTAGACACGTACATCTATGCTCTGTTTGTAGGCGTACATTATATTTAGGTCATCTAGACACGTATAACTATGCTCTGTATGTAGGCGTACATTATATTTAGGACATCTAGACATGCACATCTATGCTCTGTATGTAGGCGTACATTATATTTAGGACATCTAGACACGTACATCTATGCTCTGTATGTAGGCGTACATTATATTTAGGACATCTAGACACGTACATCTATGCTATGTATGTAGGCGTAAATTATATTTAGGTTATCTAGACACGTACATCTATGATCTGTATGTAGGCGTACATTATATTTAAAACATCTAGACACGTACATCTATGCTCTGTATGTAGGCGTACATTATATTTAGGACATCTAGACACGTACATCTAAGATTATGTATGTAGGCGTTCATTATATTTAGGACATCTAGACATGTACATCTATGCTCTGTATATAGGCGTACATTATATTTAGGACATGTAAATATGTTCATCTATGCTCTGTATGTAGGCGTACATTATATTTAGGACATCTAGACATGTTTATCTATGCTCTGTATGTAGGCGTACATTATATTTAGGACATCTAGACACGTACATCTATGCTTTGTATGTAGGCGTACATTATATTTAGGACATCTAGACACATACATCTATGCTCTGTATGTAGGCGTACATTATATTTAGGACATCTAGACACGTACATCTATGCTCTGTATGTAGGCGTACATTATATTCAGGACATCTAGACACGTACATCTATGCTCTGTATGTAGGCGTACATTATATTTAGGACATCTAGACACGTACATCTATGCTCTGTATGTAGGCTTACATTATATTTAGGACATTAGACACGTACATCTATGCTCTGTATGTAGGCGTACATTATATTTAGGACATCTAGACACGTACAACTATGCTCTGTATGTAGGCGTACATTATATTTAGGACATCTAGACACGTACATCTATGCTCTGTATGTAGGCGTACATTATATTTAGGACATCCTCACACGTACATCTATACTCTGTATGTAGGCTTACATTATATTTAGGACATCTAGACACGTACATCTATGCTCTGTATGTAGGCGTACATTATATTTAGGACATCTAGACACGTACATCTATGCTCTGTATGTAGGCGTACATTATATTTAGAACATCTAGACACGTACATCTATGCTCTGTATGTAGGCGTACATTATATTTAGGACATTTAGACACGTACATCTATGCTCTGTATGTAGGCTAACATTATATTTAGGACATCTAGACACGTACATCTATGCGCTGTATGTAGGCTTAAATTATATTTAGGACATCTAGACACGTACATCTATGCTCTGTATGTAGGCGTACATTATATTTAGGACATCTAGACACGTACATCTATGCTATGTATGTAGGCTTACATTATATTTAGGACATCTAGACAATTACATCTATAATCTGTATGTAGGCTTACATTATATTTAGAACATCAGACACGTACAACTATGCTCTGTATGTAGGCGTACATTATATTTAGGACATCTAGACACGTACAACTATGCTCTGTATGTAGGCGTACATTATAACATTATATTTAGGACATCTAGACACGTACATCTATGCTCTTTATGTAGGCTTACATTATATTTAGGACATCTAGACACGTACATCTATGCTCTGTATGTAGGCTTACATTATATTTAGGACATCTAGAAACGTACATCTATGCCCAGTATGTAGGCTTACATTAAATTTAGGACATCTAGACACGTATATCTATGCTCTGTTTGTAGGCGTACATTATATTTAGGACATCTAGACACGTACAACTATGCTCTGTATGTAGGCGTACATTAAATTTAGGACATCTAGACATGCACATCTATGCTCTGTATGTAGGCGTACATTATATTTAGGACATCTAGACACGTACATCTGTGCTCTCTATGTAGGCGTACAATATATTTAGGACATCTAGACATGTACATCTATGCTCAGTATGTAGGCTTACATTAAATTAAGGACATCTAGACACGTACATCTATGCTCCGTTTGTAGGCGTACATTATATTTAGGACATCTAGACACGTACAACTATGCTCTGTATGTAGGCGTACATTATATTTAGGACATCTAGACATGCACATCTATGCTCTGTATGTAGGCGTACATTATATTTCGGACATCTAGACAAGTACATCTATGCTCTGTATGTAGGCGTACATTATATTTAGGACATATAGACACGTACATCTGTGCTATGTATGTAGGCGTACATTATATTTAGGTTATCTGGACACGTACATCTATGATCTGTATGTAGGCGTTCATTATATTTAGGACATCTAGACACGTACATCTATTCTCTGTATGTAGGCGTACATTATATTTAGGACATCTAGACACGTACATCTATGATTATGTATGTAGGCGTTCATTATATTTAGGACATCTAGACACGTACATCTATGCTCTGTATGTAGGCGTACATTATATTTAGGACATTTAGACACGTACATCTATGCTCTGTATGTAGGCGTACATTATATTTAGGACATCTAGACATGTACATCTATGCTCTGTATGTAGGCGTACATTATATTTAGGACATCTAGACACGTACATCTATGCTTTGTATGTAGGCGTTCATTATATTTAGGACATCTAGACACATACATCTATGCTCTTATGTAGGCGTACATAATATTTAGGACATCTAGACACGTACATCTATGCTCTGTATGTAGGCGTACATTATATTCAGGACATCTAGACACGAACATCTATGCTCTGTATGTAGGCGTACATTATATTTAGGACATTTAGACACGTACATCTATGCTCTGTATGTAGGCGTACATTATATTTAGGACATCTAGACACGTACATCTATGCTCTGTATGTAGGCGTACATTATATTTAGGACATCTAGACATGTACATCTATGCTCTCTATGTAGATTACATAATATTTAGGACATCTAGACACGTACATCTATGCTCTGTGTATAGGCGTACATTATATTTAGGACATCTAGACACGTAATCTATGCTCTGTATGTAGGCTTCATTATATATTTAGGACATCTAGACACGTACATCTATGCTTTGCATGTAGGCGTACATTATATTTAGGAAATCTAGACACGTACATCTATGCTCTGTATGTAGGCGTACATTATATTTAGGAAATCTAGACACGTACATCTATGCTCTGTATGTAGGCGTACATTATTTTTAGGACATCTAGACACGTACATCTATGCTCTGTATGTAGGCTTACATTATATTTAGGACATCTAGACACGTACATCTATGCTCTGTATGTAGACTTACATTATATTTAGGACATCTAGACATGCACATCTATGCTCTGTATGTAGGCGTACATTATATTTAGGACATCTAGACACGTACATCTATGCTCTGTATGTAGGCGTACATTATATTTAAGACATCTCGACACGTACATCTATGCTATGTATGTAGGCGTACATTATATTTAGGACATCTAGACACGTACATCTTTGATCTGTATGTAGGCGTTCATTATATTTTGGACATCTAGACACGTACATCTATGCTCTGTATGTAGGCTTACATTATATTTAGGACATCTAGACACGTACATCTATGCTCTGTATGTAGGCGTACATTATATTTAGGACATCTAGACATGTGCATCTATGCTCTGTATGTAGGCGTACATTATATTTAGGACATCTAGACACGTACATCTATGCTCTGTATGTAGGCGTACATAATATTTAGGACATCTAGACACATACATCTATGCTCTTTATGTAGGCGTAAATTGTATTTAGGACAACTAGACACGTACATCTATGCTCTGTATGTAGGCGTACATTATATTCAGGACATCTAGACACGTACATCTATGCTCTGTTTGTAGGCGTACATTATATTTAGGACATCTAGACAAGTTTATCTATGCTCTGTATGTAGGCGTACATTATATTTAGGACATATAGACACGTACATCTGTGCTATGTATGTAGGCGTACATTATATTTAGGTTATCTAGACACGTACATCTATGATCTGTATGTAGGCGTTTATTATATTTAGGACATCTAGACACGTACATCTATTCTCTGTATGTAGGCGTACATTATATTTAGGACATCTAGACACGTACATCTATGATTATGTATGTAGGCGTTCATTATATTTAGGACATCTAGACACGTACATCTATGCTCTGTATGTAGGCGTACATTATATTTAGGACATTTAGACACGTAAATCTATGCTCTGTATGTAGGCGTACATTATATTTAGGACATCTAGACATGTACATCTATGCTCTGTATGTAGGCGTACATTATATTTAGGACATCTAGACACGTACATCTATGCTCTGTATGTAGGCGTACATTATATTCAGGACATCTAGACACGTACATCTATGCTCTGTATGTAGGCGTACATTATATTTAGGACATCTAGACACGTACATCTATGCTCTGTATGTAAACGTACATTATATTTAGGACATCTAGACACGTACATCTATGCTCTGTATGTAGGCGTACATTATATTTAGGACATCTAGACACGTACATCTATGCTCTGTATGTAGATTACATAATATTTAGGACATCTAGACACGTACATCTATGCTCTGTGTATAGGCGTACATTATATTTAGGACATCTAGACACGTAATCTATGCTCTGTATGTAGGCTTCATTATATTTAGGACATCTAGACACGTACATCTATGCTTTGCATGTAGGCGTACATTATATTTAGGAAATCTAGACACGTACATCTATGCTCTGTATGTAGGCGTACATTATATTTAGGAAATCTAGACACGTACATCTATGCTCTGTATGTAGGCGTACATTATTTTTAGGACATCTAGAAACGTACATCTATGCTCTGTATGTAGGCTTACATTATATTTAGGACATCTAGAAACGTACATCTATGCTCTGTATGTAGGCGTACATTATATTTAGGACATCTAGACATGTGCATCTATGCTCTGTATGTAGGCGTACATTATATTTAGGACATCTAGACACGTACATCTATGCTCTGTATGTAGGCGTACATTATATTTAGGACATCTAGACACATACATCTATGCTCTTTATGTAGGCCTAAATTGTATTTAGGACATCTAGACACGTACATATATGTACTGTATGTAGGCGTACATTATATTCAGGACATCTAGACACGTACATCTATGCTCTGTATGTAGGCGTACATTATATTTAGGACATCTAGACACGTACATCTATGCTCTGTACGTAGGCGTACATTATATTTAGGACATGTAGACACGTACATCTATGCTCTGTATGTATGCGTACATTATATTTAGGACATCTAGACACGTACATCTATGCTCTGTATGTAGGCGTTCATTATATTTAGGAAATCTAGACACGTACATCTATGCTTTGTATGTAGGCGTACATTATATTTAGGACATCTAGACACGTAAATCTATGCTCTGTATGTAGGCGTACATTATATTTAGGACATCTAGACACGTACATCTATTCTTTGTATGTAGGCGTTCATTATATTTAGGACATCTAGACACGTACATCTATGCTCTGTATGTAGGCGTACATTATATTTAGGAAATCTAGACACGTACATCTATGCTCTGTATGTAGGCGTACACTATATTTAGGACATCTAGAAAAGTACATCTATGCTCTGTATGTAAGCGTACATTATATTTAGGACATTAGACACGTACATCTATGCTCTGTATGTAGGCGTACATTATATTTAGGACATCTAGACACTCACAACTATGCTCTGTATGTAGGCGAACATTATATTTAGGACATCTAGACACGTACATCTATGCTCTGTATGTAGGCGTACAATAAATTTAGGACATCTAGACACGTACATCTATGCTCTGTATGTAGGCGTACATTATATTTAGGACATCTAGACAATTACATCTATGCTCTGTTTGTAGGCGTACATTATATTTAGAACATCTAGACACGTACATCTGTGCTCTGTATGTAGGCGTACATTATATTTAGGTTATCTAGACACGTACATCTATGCTCTGTATGTAGGCGTACACTATATTCAGGACGTCTAGACACGTACATCTATGCTCTGTATGTAGGCGTACAATATATTTAGGAGATCTAGACACGTACATCTATGCTCTGTATGTAGGCTTACATTATATTTAGGACATCTAGACACGTACATCTATGCTCTGTATGTAAGCGTACATTATATTTAGGACATCTAGACATGTACATCTATGCTCTGTATGTAGGCGTACATTATATTTAGGACATCTAGACACGTACATCTATGCTCTGTATGTAGGCGTACATTATATTCAGGACATCTAGACACGTACATCTATGCTCTGTATGTAGGCGTACATTATATTTAGGACATCTAGACACGTACATCTATGCTCTGTATGTAGGCGTACATTATATTTAGGAGATCTAGACACGTACATCTATGCTCTGTATGTACGCTTACATTATATTTAGGACATCTAGACACGTACATCTATGCTCTGTATGTAGGCTTACATTATATTTAGGACATCTAGACACGCACATCTATGCTCTGTATGTAGGCTTACATTATATTTAGGACATTAGACACATACATCTATGCTCAGTATGTATGCTTACATTATATTTAGGACATCTAGACACGTACATCTATGCTCTGTATGTAGATTTCATATTATTTAGGACATCTAGACACGTACAACTATGCTCTGTATGTAGGTGTAAATTATTTTTAGGACATCTAGACACGTACATCTATGCTTTGTATGTAGGCGTACATTATATTTAGGACATCTAGAAACGTGAATCTATGCTCTGTATGTAGACGTACATTATATTTAGGACATCTAGACACGTACATCTATTTTTTTATGTAGGCGTTCATTATATTTAGGACATCTAGACACGTACATCTATGCTCTGTATGTAGACGTACATTATATTTAGGACATCTAGACACGTACATCTATGCTCTGTATGTAGGCGTACACTATATTCAGGACATCTAGACACGTTCATATATGCTCTGTATGTAGGCGTACATTATATTTAGGACATCTAGAAAAGTACATCTACGCTCTGTATGTAAGCGTACATTATATTTAGGACATTAGACACGTACATCTATGCTCTGTATGTAGGCGTACATTATATTTAGGACATCTAGACACGTACAACTATGCTCTGTATGTAGACGTACATTATATTTAGGACATCTAGGCACGTACATCTATGCTCTGTATGTAGGCGTACATTAAATTTAGGACATCTAGACACGTACATCTATGCTCTGTATGTAGGCGTACATTATATTTAGGACATCTAGACATTTACATCTATGCTATGTATGTAGGCTTACGATATATTTAGGACATCTAGACACGTACATCCTTGCTCTGTTTGTAGGCGTACATTATATTTAGGACATCTAGACACGAACATCTATGCTCTGTATGTAGACGTACATTATAATTAGGACATCTAGACACGTACATCTGTGCTCTGTATGTAGGCGTACATTATATTTAGGTTATCTAGACACGTACATCTATGCTCTGTATGTAGGCGTACACTATATTCAGGACATCTAGACACGTACATCTATGCTCTGTATGTAGGCGTACATTATATTTAGGAGATCTAGACACATACATCTATGCTCTGTATGTAGGCTTACATTATATTTAGGACATCTAGACACGTACATCTATGCTCTGTATGTAAGCGTACATTATATTTAGGACATCTAGACACGTACATCTATGCTCTGTATGTAGATTTCATAATATTTAGAACATCTAGACACGTACATCTATGCTCTGTATGTAGGCGTACATTATATTTAGGACATCTAGACACGTACATCTATGCTCTGTATGTAGGCGTACATTATATTTAGGACATCTAGACACGTACATCTATGCTCTGTATGTAGGCTTACATTTTATTTAGGACATCTAGACACGTACATCTATGCTCTGTATGTAGGCGTACATTATTTTTAGGAGATCTAGACACGTACATCTATGCTCTGTATGTACGCTTACATTATATTTAGGACTTCTAGACACGTACATCTATGCTCTGTATGTAGGCTTACATTATATTTAGGACATCTAGACACGTACATCTATGCTCTGTATGTAGGCTTACATTATATTTAGGACATTAGACACGTACATCTATGCTCTGTATGTATGCTTACATTATATTTAGGACATGTAGACACGTACATCTATGCTCTGTATGTAGATTTCATAATATTTAGGACATCTAGACACTCACATCTATGCTCTGTATGTAGGCTTACATTATATTTAGGACATCTAGACACGTACATCTATGCTCTGTATGTAGGCGTACATTATATTTAGGACATCTAGACACGTACATCTATGCTCTGTATGTAGGCGTACATTATATTTAGTACATCTAGACACGTACATCTATGCTCTGTATGTACGCTTACATTATATTTAGGACATCTAGACACATACATATATGCTCTGTATGTAGGCTTACATTATATTAAGGACATCTAGACACGTACATCTATGCTCTGTGTGTAGGCTTGCATTAAATTTAGGACATTAGACTAGTACATCTATGCTCTGTATGTTGGCGTTCATTTTATTTAGGACATCTAGACACGTACAACTATGCTCTGTATGTAGGCGTACATTATATATAGGACATCTAGACACGTGTATCTATGCTCTGTATGTAGGCGTACATTATATTTAGGTTATCTAGACACGTACATCTATGCTCTGTATGTAGGTGTACATTATTTTTAGGGCATCTAGACATGTACATCTATGCTCTGTATGTAGGCTTACGATATATTTAGGACATCTAGACACGTACATCCTTGCTCTGTATGTAGGCGTACATTATATTTAGGACATCTAGACACGTACATCTATGCTCTGTATGTAGGCGTACATTATATTTAGGAAATTTAGACACGTACATCTATTCTCTGTATGTAGGCGTACATTATATTTAGGACATTTAGACACGTACATCTATGCTCTGTATGTAGGCTTACAATATATTTAGGACATCTAGACACGTACATCTATGCTCTGTATGTAGGCGTACATTATATTTAGGAAATGTAGACACGTACATCTATGCTCTGTATGTAGGCGTACATTATATTTAGGACATCTAGACACGTACATCTATGCTCTGTATGTAGGCGTTCATTATATTTAGGACATCTAGACACATACATCTATGCTCTGTATGTAGGCGTAAACTATATTCAGGACATCTAGACACGTACATCTATGCTCTGTATGTAGGCGTACATTATATTTAGGAGATCTAGACACGTACATCTATGCTCTGTATGTAGGCGTACATTATATTTAGGACATCTAGACACGTACATCTATGCTCTGTATGTAGGCTTACATTATATGTAGGACATCTAGACACGTACATCTATGCTCTGTATGTAGGCGTACATTATATTTAGGAGATCTAGACACGTACATCTATGCTCTGTATGTACGCTTACATTATATTTAGGACATCTAGACACGTACATCTATGCTCTGTATGCAGGCTTACATTATATTTAGGACATCTAGACACGTACATCTATGCTCTGTATGTAGGCGTTCATTATACGTAGGACATCTAGACACGTACATCTATGCTCTGTATGTAGGCGTACATTATATTTAGGACATCTAGACACGTACATCTATGCTCTGTATGTAGGCGTACATTATATTTAGGACATCTAGACACGTATATCTATGCTCTGTATGTAGGCTTACATTATATTTAGGACATCTAGACACGTACATCTATGCTCTGTATGTAGGCGTACATTATATTTAGGAGATCTAGACACGTACATCTATGCTCTGTATGTACGCTTACATTATATTTAGTACATCTAGACACGTTCATCTATGCTCTGTATGTAGGCTTACATTATATTTAGGACATCTAGACACATACATCTATGCTCTGTATGTAGGCTTACATTATATTTAGGACATTAGACACGTACATCTATGCTCTGTATGTATGCTTACATTATATTTAGGACATCTAGACACGTACATCTATGCTCTGTATGTAGATTTCTTAATATTTAGGACATCTAGACACGTACATCTATGCTCTGTATGTAGGTGTACATTATATTTAATACATCTAGACACGTACATCTATGCTCTGTATGTAGGCGTACATTAAATTTAGGACATCTAGACACGTACATCTATGCTCTGTATGTAGGCGTACATTATTTTTAGGACATCTAGACATTTACATCTATGCTATGTATGTAGGCTTACGATATATTTAGGACATCTAGACACGTACATCCTTGCTCTGTTTGTAGGCGTACATTATATTTAGGACATCTAGACACGAACATCTATGCTCTGTATGTAGGCGTACATTATATTTAGGACATCTAGACACGTATATCTGTGCTCTGTATGTAGGCGTACATTATATTTAGGTTATCTAGACACGTACATCTATGCTCTGTATGTAGGCGTACACTATATTCAGGACATCTAGACACGTACATCTATGCTCTGTATGTAGGCGTACATTATATTTAGGAGATCTAGACACGTACATCTATGCTCTGTATGTAGGCTTACATTATATTTAGGACATCTAGACACGTACATCTTTGCTCTGTATGTAAGCGTACATTATATTTAGGACATCTAGACACGTACATCTATGCTCTGTATGTAGATTTAATAATATTTAGGACATCTAGACACGTACATCTATGCTCTGTATGTAGGCGTACATTATATTTAGGACATCTAGACACGTACATCTATGCTCTGTATGTAGGCGTACATTATATTTAGGACATCTAGACACGTACATCTATGCTCTGTATGTAGGCTTAAATTATATTTAGGAGATCTAGACACGTACATCTATGCTCTGTATGTACGCTTACATTATATTTAGGACATCTAGACACGTACATCTATGCTATGTATGTAGGCTTACATTATATTTAGGACATCTTGACACGTACATCTATGCTCTGTATGTAGGCTTACATTATATTTAGGACATTAGACACGTACATCTATGCTCTGTATGTATGCTTACATTATATTTAGGACATCTAGACACGTACATCTATGCTCTGTATGTAGATTTCATAATATTTAGGACATCTAGACACGTACATTTATGCTCTGTATGTAGGTGTAAATTATATTTAGGACATCTAGACACGTACATCTATGGTTTGTATGTAGGCGTACATTATATTTAGGACATCTAGACACGTAAATCTATGCTCTGCATGTAGGCGTACATTATATTTAGGACATCTAGACACGTACATCTATTTTTTGTATGTAGGCGTTCATTATATTTAGGACATCTAGACACGTACATCTATGCTCTGTATGTAGGCGTACATTATATTTAGGACAACTAGACACGTACATCTATGCTCTGTATGTAGGCGTACACTATATTCAGGACATCAAGACACGTACATCTATGCTCTGTATGTAGGCGTACATTAAATTTAGGACATCTAGAAAAGTACATCTATGCTCTGTATGTAAGCGTACATTATATTTAGGACATTAGACACGTACATCTAAGCTATGTATGTAGGCTTACGATATATTTAGGACATCTAGACACGTACATCCTTGCTCTGTTTGTAGGCGTACATTATACTTAGGACATCTAGACACGAACATCTATGCTCTGTATGTAGGCGTACATTATATTTAGGACATCTAGACACGTACATCTATGCTCTGTATGTAGGCTTAAATTATATTTAGGAGATCTAGACACGTACATCTATGCTCTGTATGTACGCTTACATTATATTTAGGACATCTAGACACGTACATCTATGGTTTGTATGTAGGCGTACATTATATTTAGGACATCTAGACACGTAAATCTATGCTCTGCATGTAGGCGTACATTATATTTAGGACATCTAGACACGTACATCTATTTTTTGTATGTAGGCGTTCATTATATTTAGGACATCTAGACACGTACATCTATGCTCTGTATGTAGGCGTACATTATATTTAGGACAACTAGACACGTACATCTATGCTCTGTATGTAGGCGTACACTATATTCAGGACATCAAGACACGTACATCTATGCTCTGTATGTAGGCGTACATTAAATTTAGGACATCTAGAAAAGTACATCTATGCTCTGTATGTAAGCGTACATTATATTTAGGACATTAGACACGTACATCTAAGCTATGTATGTAGGCTTACGATATATTTAGGAAATCTAGACACGTACATCCTTGCTCTGTTTGTAGGCGTACATTATACTTAGGACATCTAGACACGAACATCTATGCTCAGTATGTATGCTTACATTATATTTAGGACATCTAGACACGTACATCTATGCTCTGTATGTAGATTTCATATTATTTAGGACATCTAGACACGTACATCTATGCTCTGTATGTAGGTGTAAATTATTTTTAGGACATCTAGACACGTACATCTATGCTTTGTATGTAGGCGTACATTATATTTAGGACATCTAGAAACGTGAATCTATGCTCTGTATGTGAACGTACATTATATTTAGGACATCTAGACACGTACATCTATTTTTTGTATGTAGGCGTTCATTATATTTAGGACATCTAGACACGTACATCAATGCTCTGTATGTAGACGTACATTATATTTAGGACATCTAGACACGTACATCTATGCTCTGTATGTAGGCGTACACTATATTCAGGACATCTAGACACGTTCATATATGCTCTGTATGTAGGCGTACATTATATTTAGGACATCTAGAAAAGTACATCTATGCCCTGTATGTAAGCGTACATTATATTTAGGACATTAGACACGTACATCTATGCTCTGTATGTAGGCGTACATTATATTTAGGACATCTAGACACGTACAACTATGCTCTGTATGTAGACGTACATTATATTTAGGACATCTAGGCACGTACATCTATGCTCTGTATGTAGGCGTACATTAAATTTAGGACATCTAGACACGTACATCTATGCTCTGTATGTAGGCGTACATTATATTTAGGACATCTAGACATTTACATCTATGCTATGTATGTAGGCTTACGATATATTTAGGACATCTAGACACGTACATCCTTGCTCTGTTTGTAGGCGTACAGTATATTTAGGACATCTAGACACGAACATCTTTGCTCTGTATGTAGACGTACATTATATTTAGGACATCTAGACACGTACATCTATTCTCTGTATGTAGGCTTACATTATATTTAGGACATCTAGAAACGTACATCTATGCTCTGTATGTAGGCGTACACTATATTCAGGACATCTAGACACGTACATCTATGCTCTGTATGTAGGCGTACATTATATTTAGGAGATCTAGACACGTACATCTATGCTCTGTATGTAGGCTTACATTATATTTAGGACATCTAGACACGTACATCTATGCTCTGTATGTAAGCGTACATTATATTTAGGACATCTAGACACGTACATCTATGCTCTGTATGTAGATTTCATAATATTTAGAACATCTAGACACGTACATCTATGCTCTGTATGTAGGCGTACATTATATTTAGGACATCTAGACACGTACATCTATGCTCTGTATGTAGGCGTACATTATATTTAGGACATCTAGACACGTACATCTATGCTCTGTATGTAGGCGTACATTATATTTAGGACATCTAGACACGTACATCTATGCTCTGTATGTAGGCTTACATTTTATTTAGGACATCTAGACACGTACATCTATGCTCTGTATGTAGGCGTACATTATATTTAGGAGATCTAGACACGTACATCTATGCTCTGTATGTACGCTTACATTATATTTAGGACTTCTAGACACGTACATCTATGCTCTGTATGTAGGCTTACATTATATTTAGGACATCTAGACACGTACATCTATGCTCTGTATGTAGGCTTACATTATATTTAGGACATTAGACACGTACATCTATGCTCTGTATGTATGCTTACATTATATTTAGGACATCTAGACACGTACATCTATGCTCTGTATGTAGATTTCATAATATTTAGGACATCTAGACACTCACATCTATGCTCTGTATGTAGGCGTACATTATATTTAGGACATCTAGACACGTACATCTATGCTCTGTATGTAGGCGTACATTATATTTAGGACATCTAGACACGTACATCTATGCTCTGTATGTAGGCGTACATTATATTTAGTACATCTAGACACGTACATCTATGCTCTGTATGTACGCTTACATTATATTTAGGACATCTAGACACATAAATATATGCTCTGTATGTAGGCTTACATTATATTTAGGACATCTAGACACGTACATCTATGCTCTGTATGTAGGCTTGCATTAAATTTAGGACATTAGACTAGTACATCTATGCTCTGTATGTTGGCGTACATTTTATTTAGGACATCTAGACACGTACAACTATGCTCTGTATGTAGGCGTACATTATATATAGGACATCTAGACATGTGTATCTATGCTCTGTATGTAGGCGTACATTATATTTAGGTTATCTAGACATGTACATCTATGCTCTGTATGTAGGCTTACGATATATTTAGGACATCTAGACACGTACATCCTTGCTCTGTATGTAGGCGTACATTATATTTAGGACATCTAGACACGTACATCTATGCTCTGTATGTAGGCGTACCTTATATTTAGGAAATTTAGACACGTACATCTATTCTCTGTATGTAGGCGTACATTATATTTAGGACATTTAGACACGTACATCTATGCTCTGTATGTAGGCTTACAATATATTTAGGACATCTAGACACGTACATCTATGCTCTGTATGTAGGCGTACATTATATTTAGGAAATGTAGACACGTACATCTATGCTCTGTATGTAGGCGTACATTATATTTAGGACATCTAGACACGTACATCTATGCTCTGTATGTAGGCGTTCATTATATTTAGGACATCTAGACACATACATCTATGCTCTGTATGTAGGCGTAAACTATATTCAGGACATCTAGACACGTACATCTATGCTCTGTATGTAGGCGTACATTATATTTAGGAGATCTAGACACGTACATCTATGCTATGTATGTAGGCGTACATTATATTTAGGACATCTAGACACGTACATCTATGCTCTGTATGTAGGCTTACATTATATGTAGGACATCTAGACACGTACATCTATGCTCTGTATGTAGGCGTACATTATATTTAGGAGATCTAGACACGTACATCTATGCTCTGTATGTACGCTTACATTATATTTAGGACATCTAGACACGTACATCTATGCTCTGTATGTAGGCGTTCATTATACTTAGGACATCTAGACACGTACATCTATGCTCTGTATGTAGGCGTACATTATATTTAGGACATCTAGACACGTACATCTATGCTCTGTATGTAGGCGTACATTATATTTCGGACATCTAGACACGTATATCTATGCTCTGTATGTAGGCTTACATTATATTTAGGACATCTAGACACGTACATCTATGCTCTGTATGTAGGCGTACATTATATTTAGGAGATCTAGACACGTACATCTATGCTCTGTATGTAGGCGTACATTATATTTAGGAGATCTAGACACGTACATCTATGCTCTGTATGTACGCTTACATTATATTTAGGACATCTAGACACGTACATCTATGCTCTGTATGTAGGCGTTCATTATACTTAGGACATCTAGACACGTACATCTATGCTCTGTATGTAGGCGTACATTATATTTAGGACATCTAGACACGTACATCTATGCTCTGTATGTAGGCGTACATTATATTTAGGACATCTAGACACGTACATCTATGCTCTGTATGTAGGCTTACATTATATTTAGGACATCTAGACACGTACATCTATGCTCTGTATGTAGGCGTACATTATATTTAGGAGATCTAGACACGTACATCTATGCTCTGTATGTACGCTTACATTATATTTAGTACATCTAGACACGTTCATCTATGCTCTGTATGTAGGCTTACATTATATTTAGGACATCTAGACACATACATCTATGCTCTGTATGTAGGCTTACATTATATTTAGGACATTAGACACGTACATCTATGCTCTGTATGTATGCTTACATTATATTTAGGACATCTAGACACGTACATCTATGCTCTGTATGTAGATTTCATAATATTTAGGACATCTAGACACGTACATCTATGCTCTGTATGTAGGTGTACATTATATTTAATACATCTAGACACGTACATCTATGCTCTGTATGTAGGCGTACATTAAATTTAGGACATCTAGACACGTACATCTATGCTCTGTATGTAGGCGTACATTATTTTTAGGACATCTAGACATTTACATCTATGCTATGTATGTAGGCTTACGATATATTTAGGACATCTAGACACGTACATCCTTGCTCTGTTTGTAGGCGTACATTATATTTAGGACATCTAGACACGAACATCTATGCTCTGTATGTAGGCGTACATTATATTTAGGACATCTAGACACGTATATCTGTGCTCTGTATGTAGGCGTACATTATATTTAGGTTATCTAGACACGTACATCTATGCTCTGTATGTAGGCGTACACTATATTCAGGACATCTAGACACGTACATCTATGCTCTGTATGTAGGCGTACATTATATTTAGGAGATCTAGACACGTACATCTATGCTCTGTATGTAGGCTTACATTATATTTAGGACATCTAGACACGTACATCTTTGCTCTGTATGTAAGCGTACATTATATTTAGGACATCTAGACACGTACATCTATGCTCTGTATGTAGATTTAATAATATTTAGGACATCTAGACACGTACATCTATGCTCTGTATGTAGGCGTACATTATATTTAGGACATCTAGACACGTACATCTATGCTCTGTATGTAGGCGTACATTATATTTAGGACATCTAGACACGTACATCTATGCTCTGTATGTAGGCTTAAATTATATTTAGGAGATCTAGACACGTACATCTATGCTATGTATGTAGGCTTACATTATATTTAGGACATCTTGACACGTACATCTATGCTCTGTATGTAGGCTTACATTATATTTAGGACATTAGACACGTACATCTATGCTCTGTATGTATGCTTACATTATATTTAGGACATCTAGACACGTACATCTATGCTCTGTATGTAGATTTCATAATATTTAGGACATCTAGACACGTACATCTATGCTCTGTATGTAGGTGTAAATTATTTTTAGGACATCTAAACACGTACATCTATGGTTTGTATGTAGGCGTACATTATATTTAGTACATCTAGACACGTAGATCTATGCTATGCATGTAGGCGTACATTATATTTAGGACATCTAGACACGTACATCTATTTTTTGTATGTAGGCGTTCATTATATTTAGGACATCTAGACACGTACATCTATGCTCTGTATGTATGCGTACATTATATTTAGGACATCTAGACACGTACATCTATGCTCTGTATGTAGGCGTACACTATATTCAGGACATCAAGACACGTACATCTATGCTCTGTATGTAGGCGTACATTAAATTTAGGACATCTAGAAAAGTACATCTATGCTCTGTATGTAAGCGTACATTATATTTAGGACATTAGACACGTACATCTATGCTCTGTATGTAGGCGTACATTATATTTAGGACATCTAGACACGTACAACTATGCTCTGTATGTAGGCGTACATTATATTTAGGACATCTAGACACGTACATCTATGCTCTGTATGTAGGCGTAAATTAAATTTAGGACATCTAAACACGTACATCTATGCTCTGTATGTAGGCGTACATTATATTTAGGACATCTAGACATTTACATCTAAGCTATGTATGTAGGCTTACGATATATTTAGGACATCTAGACACGTACATCCTTGCTCTGTTTGTAGGCGTACATTATACTTAGGACATCTAGACACGAACATCTATGCTCTGTATGTAGGCGTACATTATATTTAGGACATCTAGACACGTACATCTGTGCTCTCTATGTAGGCGTACATTATATTTAGGTTATCTAGACACGTATATCTATGCTCTGTATGTAGGCGTACACTATATTCAGGACATCTAGACACGTACATCTATGCTCTGTATGTAGGCGTACATTATATTTAGGAGATCTAGACACGTACATCTATGCTCTGTATGTAGGCTTACATTATATTTAGGACATCTAGACACGTACATCTATGCTCTGTATGTAAGCCTACATTATATGTAGGACATCTAGACACGTACATCTATGCTCTGTATGTAAATTTCATAATATTTAGGACATCTAGACACGTACATCTATGCTCTGTATGTAGGCGTACATTATATTTAGGACATCTAGACACGTACATCTATGCTCTATATGTAGGCGTTCATTATATTTAGGACATCTAGACACATACATCTATGCTCTGTATGTAGGCGTACACTATATTCAGGACATCTAGACACGTACATCTATGCTCTGTATGTAGGCGTTCATTATACTTAGGACATCTAGACACGTACATCTATGCTCTGTATTTAGGCGTACATTATATTTAGGACATCTAGACACATACATCTATGCTCTGTATGTAGGCGTACATTATATTTAGGACATCTAGACACGTACATCTATGCTCTGTATGTAGGCTTACATTATATTTAGGACATCTAGACACGTACATCTATGCTCTGTATGTAGGCGTACATTATATTTAGGAGATCTAGACACGTACATCTATGCTCTGTATGTACGCTTACATTATATTTAGGACATCTAGACACGTACATTTATGCTCTGTATGTAGGCTTACATTATATTTAGGACATCTAGACACGTACATCTATGCTCTGTATGTAGGCTTACATTATATTTAGGACATTAGACACGTACATCTATGCTCTGTATGTATGCTTACATTATATTTAGGACATCTAGACACGTACATCTATGCTCTGTATAAAGATTTCATAATATTTAGGACATCTAGACATGTACATCTATGCTCTGTATGTAGGTGTAAATTATATTTAGGACATCTAGACACGTACATCTATGCTTTGTATGTAGGCGTACATTATATTTAGGACTTCTAGACACGTAAATCTATGCTCTGTATGTAGGCGTACATTATATTTAGGACATCTAGACACGTACATCTATTTTTTGTATGTAGGCGTTCATTATATTTAGGACATCTAGACACGTACTTTTATGCTCTGTATGTAGGCGTACATTATATTTAGGACATCTAGACACGTACATCTATGCTCTGTATGTAGGCGTAAACTATATTCAGGACATCTAGACATGTACATCTATGCTCTGTATGTAGGCGTACATTATATTTAGGACATATAGAAAAGTACATCTATGCTCTGTATGTAAGCGTACATTATATTTAGGACATTAGACACGTACATCTATGCTCTGTATGTAGGCGTACATTATATTTAGGACATCTAGACACGTACAACTATGCTCTGTATGTAGGCGTACATTTTATTTAGGACATCTAGACACGTACATCTATGCTCTGTATGTAGGGGTACATTAAATTTAGGACATCTAGACACGTACATCTATGCTCTGTATGTAGGCGTACATTATATTTAGGACATCTAGACATTTACATCTATGCTATGTATGTAGGCTTACGATATATTTAGGACATCTAGACACGTACATCTATGCTCTGTATGTAGGCGTACATTATATTTAGGACATCTAGACACGAACATCTATGCTCTAAATGTAGGCGTTCATTATATTTAGGACATCTAGACACGTACATCTGTGCTCTGTATGTAGGCGTACATTATATTTAGGTTATCTAGACACGTACATCTATGCTCTGTATGTAGGCGTACACTATATTCAGGACATCTAGACACGTACATCTATGCTCTGTATGTAGGCGTACATTATATTTAGGAGATCTAGACACGTACATCTATGCTCTGTATGTAGGCTTACATTATATTTAGGACATCTAGACACGTACATCTATGCTCTGTATGTAAGCGTACATTATATTTAGGACATCTAGACACGTACATCTATGCTCTGTATGTAGATTTCATAATATTTAGAACATCTAGACACGTACATCTATGCTCTGTATGTAGGCGTACATTATATTTAGGACATCTAGACACGTACATCTATGCTCTGTATGTAGGCGTACATTATATTTAGGACATCTAGACACGTACATCTATGCTCTGTATGTAGGCTTACATTTTATTTAGGACATCTAGACACGTACATCTATGCTCTGTATGTAGGCGTACATTATATTTAGGAGATCTAGACACGTACATCTATGCTCTGTATGTACGCTTACATTATATTTAGGACTTCTAGACACGTACATCTATGCTCTGTATGTAGGCTTACATTATATTTAGGACATCTAGACACGTACATCTATGCTCTGTATGTAGGCTTACATTATATTTAGGACATTAGACACGTACATCTATGCTCTGTATGTATGCTTACATTATATTTAGGACATCTAGACACGTACATCTATGCTCTGTATGTAGATTTCATAATATTTAGGACATCTAGACACTCACATCTATGCTCTGTATGTAGGCGTACATTATATTTAGGACATCTAGACACGTACATCTATGCTCTGTATGTAGGCGTACATTATATTTAGGACATCTAGACACGTACATCTATGCTCTGTATGTAGGCGTACATTATATTTAGTACATCTAGACACGTACATCTATGCTCTGTATGTACGCTTACATTATATTTAGGACATCTAGACACATAAATATATGCTCTGTATGTAGGCTTACATTATATTTAGGACATCTAGACACGTACATCTATGCTCTGTATGTAGGCTTGCATTAAATTTAGGACATTAGACTAGTACATCTATGCTCTGTATGTTGGCGTACATTTTATTTAGGACATCTAGACACGTACAACTATGCTCTGTATGTAGGCGTACATTATATATAGGACATCTAGACATGTGTATCTATGCTCTGTATGTAGGCGTACATTATATTTAGGTTATCTAGACACGTACATCTATGCTCTGTATGTAGGTGTACATTATCTTTAGGGCATCTAGACATGTACATCTATGCTCTGTATGTAGGCTTACGATATATTTAGGACATCTAGACACGTACATCCTTGCTCTGTATGTAGGCGTACATTATATTTAGGACATCTAGACACGTACATCTATGCTCTGTATGTAGGCGTACATTATATTTAGGAAATTTAGACACGTACATCTATTCTCTGTATGTAGGCGTACATTATATTTAGGACATTTCGACACGTACATCTATGCTCTGTATGTAGGCTTACAATATATTTAGGACATCTAGACACGTACATCTATGCTCTGTATGTAGGCGTACATTATATTTAGGAAATGTAGACACGTACATCTATGCTCTGTATGTAGGCGTACATTATATTTAGGACATCTAGACACGTACATCTATACTCTGTATGTAGGCGTTCATTATATTTAGGACATCTAGACACATACATCTATGCTCTGTATGTAGGCGTAAACTATATTTAGGACATCTAGACACGTACATCTATGCTCTGTATGTAGGCGTACATTATATTTAGGAGATCTAGACACGTACATCTATGCTCTGTATGTAGGCGTACATTATATTTAGGACATCTAGACACGTACATCTATGCTCTGTATGTAGGCTTACATTATATGTAGGACATCTAGACACGTACATCTATGCTCTGTATGTAGGCGTACATTAAATTTAGGACATCTAGAAAAGTACATCTATGCTCTGTATGTTAGCGTACATTATATTTAGGACATTAGAAACGTACATCTAAGCTATGTATGTAGGCTTACGATATATTTAGGACATCTAGACACGTACATCCTTGCTCTGTTTGTAGGCGTACATTATACTTAGGACATCTAGACACGAACATCTATGCTCTGTATGTAGGCGTACATTATATTTAGGACATCTAGACACGTACATCTGTGCTCTCTATGTAGGCGTACATTATATTTAGGTTATCTAGACACGTACATCTATGCTCTGTATGTAGGCGTACACTATATTCAGGACATCTAGACACGTACATCTATGCTCTGTATGTAGGCGTACATTATATTTAGGAGATCTAGACACGTACATCTATGTTCTGTATGTAGGCTTACATTATATTTAGGACATCTAGACACGTACATCTATGCTCTGTATGTAGGCGTACATTATATTTAGGAGATCTAGACACGTACATCTATGCTCTGTATGTAGGCGTACATTATATTTAGGAGATCTAGACACGTACATCTATGCTCTGTATGTACGCTTACATTATATTTAGGACATCTAGACACGTACATCTATGCTCTGTATGTAGGCGTTCATTATACTTAGGACATCTAGACACGTACATCTATGCTCTGTATGTAGGCGTACATTATATTTAGGACATCTAGACACGTACATCTATGCTCTGTATGTAGGCGTACATTATATTTAGGACATCTAGACACGTACATCTATGCTCTGTATGTAGGCTTACATTATATTTAGGACATCTAGACACGTACATCTATGCTCTGTATGTAGGCGTACATTATATTTAGGAGATCTAGACACGTACATCTATGCTCTGTATGTACGCTTACATTATATTTAGTACATCTAGACACGTTCATCTATGCTCTGTATGTAGGCTTACATTATATTTAGGACATCTAGACACATACATCTATGCTCTGTATGTAGGCTTACATTATATTTAGGACATTAGACACGTACATCTATGCTCTGTATGTATGCTTACATTATATTTAGGACATCTAGACACGTACATCTATGCTCTGTATGTAGGCGTACATTAAATTTAGGACATCTAGACACGTACATCTATGCTCTGTATGTAGGCGTACATTATTTTTAGGACATCTAGACATTTACATCTATGCTATGTATGTAGGCTTACGATATATTTAGGACATCTAGACACGTACATCCTTGCTCTGTTTGTAGGCGTACATTATATTTAGGACATCTAGACACGAACATCTATGCTCTGTATGTAGGCGTACATTATATTTAGGACATCTAGACACGTATATCTGTGCTCTGTATGTAGGCGTACATTATATTTAGGTTATCTAGACACGTACATCTATGCTCTGTATGTAGGCGTACACTATATTCAGGACATCTAGACACGTACATCTATGCTCTGTATGTAGGCGTACATTATATTTAGGAGATCTAGACACGTACATCTATGCTCTGTATGTAGGCTTACATTATATTTAGGACATCTAGACACGTACATCTTTGCTCTGTATGTAAGCGTACATTATATTTAGGACATCTAGACACGTACATCTATGCTCTGTATGTAGATTTAATAATATTTAGGACATCTAGACACGTACATCTATGCTCTGTATGTAGGCGTACATTATATTTAGGACATCTAGACACGTACATCTATGCTCTGTATGTAGGCGTACATTATATTTAGGACATCTAGACACGTACATCTATGCTCTGTATGTAGGCTTAAATTATATTTAGGAGATCTAGACACGTACATCTATGCTATGTATGTAGGCTTACATTATATTTAGGACATCTTGACACGTACATCTATGCTCTGTATGTAGGCTTACATTATATTTAGGACATTAGACACGTACATCTATGCTCTGTATGTATGCTTACATTATATTTAGGACATCTAGACACGTACATCTATGCTCTGTATGTAGATTTCATAATATTTAGGACATCTAGACACGTACATCTATGCTCTGTATGTAGGTGTAAATTATATTTAGGACATCTAGACACGTACATCTATGGTTTGTATGTAGGCGTACATTATATTTAGGACATCTAGACACGTAAATCTATGCTATGCATGTAGGCGTACATTATATTTAGGACATCTAGACACGTACATCTATTTTTTGTATGTAGGCGTTCATTATATTTAGGACATCTAGACACGTACATCTATGCTCTGTATGTATGCGTACATTATATTTAGGACATCTAGACACGTACATCTATGCTCTGTATGTAGGCGTACATTATATTTAGGACATCTAGACACGTACATCTATGCTCTGTATGTAGGCGTTCATTATATTTAGGACATCTAGACACATACATCTATGCTCTGTATGTAGGCGTACACTATATTCAGGACATCTAGACACGTACATCTATGCTCTGTATGTAGGCGTTCATTATACTTAGGACATCTAGACACGTACATCTATGCTCTGTATGTAGGCGTACATTATATTTAGGACATCTAGACACATATATCTATGCTCTGTATGTAGGCGTACATTATATTTAGGACATCTAGACACGTACATCTATGCTCTGTATGTAGGCTTACATTATATTTAGGACATCTAGACACGTACATCTATGCTCTGTATGTAGGCGTACATTATATTTAGGAGATCTAGACACGTACATCTATGCTCTGTATGTACGCTTACATTATATTTAGGACATCTAGACACGTACATTTATGCTCTGTATGTAGGCTTACATTATATTTAGGACATCTAGACACGTACATCTATGCTCTATATGTAGGCTTACATTATATTTAGGACATTAGACACGTACATCTATGCTCTGTATGTATGCTTACATTATATTTAGGACATCTAGACACGTACATCTATGCTCTGTATAAAGATTTCATAATATTTAGGACATCTAGACACGTACATCTATGCTCTGTATGTAGGTGTAAATTATATTTAGGACATCTAGACACGTACATCTATGCTTTTTATGTAGGCGTACATTATATTTAGGACATCTAGACACGTAAATCTATGCTCTGTATGTAGGCGTACATTATATTTAGGACATCTAGACACGTACATCTATTTTTTGTATGTAGGCGTTCATTATATTTAGGACATCTAGACACGTACTTTTATGCTCTGTATGTAGGCGTACATTATATTTAGGACATCTAGACACGTACATCTATGCTCTGTATGTAGGCGTAAACTATATTCAGGACATCTAGACACGTACATCTATGCTCTGTATGTAGGCGTACATTATATTTAGGACATATAGAAAAGTACATCTATGCTCTGTATGTAAGCGTACATTATATTTAGGACATTAGACACGTACATCTATGCTCTGTATGTAGGCGTACATTATATTTAGGACATCTAGACACGTACAACTATGCTCTGTATGTAGGCGTACATTATATTTAGGACATCTAGACACGTACATCTATGCTCTGTATGTAGGGGTACATTAAATTTAGGACATCTAGACACGTACATCTATGCTCTGTATGTAGGCGTACATTATATTTAGGACATCTAGACATTTACATCTATGCTATGTATGTAGGCTTACGATATATTTAGGACATCTAGACACGTACATCCTTGCTCTGTTTGTAGGCGTACATTATATTTAGGACATCTAGACACGAACATCTATGCTCTAAATGTAGGCGTTCATTATATTTAGGACATCTAGACACGTACATCTGTGCTCTGTATGTAGGCGTACATTATATTTAGGTTATCTAGACACGTACATCTATGCTCTGTATGTAGGCGTACACTATATTCAGGACATCTAGACACGTACATCTATGCTCTGTATGTAGGCGTACATTTTATTTAGGAGATCTAGACACGTACATCTATGTTCTGTATGTAGGCTTACATTATATTTAGGACATCTAAACACGTACATCTATGCTCTGTATGTAAGCGTACATTATATTTAGGACATCTAGACACGTACATCTATGCTCTGTATGTAGATTTCATAATATTTAGGACATCTAGACACGTACATCTATGCTCTGTATGTAGGCGTACATTATATTTAGGACATCTAGACACATACATATATGCTCTGTATGTAGGCTTACATTATATTTAGGACATCTAGACACGTACATCTATGCTCTGTATGTAGGCTTGCATTAAATTTAGGACATTAGACTAGTACATCTATGCTCTGTATGTTGGCGTACATTTTATTTAGGACATCTAGACACGTACAACTATGCTCTGTATGTAGGCGTACATTATATATAGGACATCTAGACACGTGTATCTATGCTCTTTATGTAGGCGTACATTATATTTCGGTTATCTAGACACGTACATCTATGCTCTGTATGTAGGTGTACATTATCTTTAGGGCATCTAGACATGTACATCTATGCTCTGTATGTAGGCTTACGATATATTTAGGACATCTAGACACGTACATCCTTGCTCTGTATGTGAGCGTACATTATATTTAGGACATCTAGACACGTACATCTATGCTCTGTATGTAGGCGTACATTATATTTAGGAAATTTAGACACGTACATCTATTCTCTGTATGTAGGCGTACATTATATTTAGGACATTTAGACACGTACATCTATGCTCTGTATGTAGGCTTACAATATATTTAGGACATCTAGACACGTACATCTATGCTCTGTATGTAGGCGTACATTATAATTAGGAAATGTAGACACGTACATCTATGCTCTGTATGTAGGCGTACATTATATTTAGGACATCTAGACACGTACATCTATGCTCTGTATGTAGGCGTTCATTATATTTAGGACATCTAGACACATACATCTATGCTCTGTATGTAGGCGTACACTATATTCAGGACATCTAGACACGTACATCTATGCTCTGTATGTAGGCGTACATTATATTTAGGAGATCTAGACACGTACATCTATGCTCTGTATGTAGGCGTACATTATATTTAGGACATCTAGACACGTACATCTATGCTCTGTATGTAGGCTTACATTATATGTGGGACATCTAGACACGTACATCTATGCTCTGTATGTAGGCGTACATTATATTTAGGAGATCTAGACACGTACATCTATGCTCTGTATGTACGCTTACATTATATTTAGGACATCTAGACACGTACATCTATGCTCTGTATGCAGGCTTACATTATATTTAGGACATCTAGACACGTACATCTATGCTCTGTATGTAGGCGTTCATTATACTTAGGACATCTAGACACGTACATCTATGCTCTGTATTTAGGCGTACATTATATTTAGGACATCTAGACACGTACATCTATGCTCTGTATGTAGGCGTACATTATATTTAGGACATCTAGACACGTACATCTATGCTCTGTATGTAGGCTTACATTATATTTAGGACATCTAGACACGTACATCTATGCTCTGTATGTAGGCGTACATTATATTTAGGAGATCTAGACACGTACATCTATGCTCTGTATGTACGCTTACATTATATTTAGTACATCTAGACACGTTCATCTATGCTCTGTATGTAGGCTTACATTATATTTAGGACATCTAGACACATACATCTATGCTCTGTATGTAGGCTTACATTATATTTAGGACATTAGACACGTACATCTATGCTCTGTATGTATGCTTACATTATATTTAGGACATCTAGACACGTACATCTATGCTCTGTATGTAGATTTCATAATATTTAGGACATCTAGACACGTACATCTATGCTCTGTATGTAGGTGTACATTATATTTAATACATCTAGACACGTACATCTATGCTCTGTATGTAGGCGTACATTAAATTTAGAAAATCTAGACACGTACATCTATGCTCTGTATGTAGGCGTACATTTTTTTTAGGACATCTAGACATTTACATCTATGCTATGTATGTAGGCTTACGATATATTTAGGACATCTAGACACGTACATCCTTGCTCTGTTTGTAGGCGTACATTATATTTAGGACATCTAGACACGAACATCTATGCTCTGTATGTAGGCTTACATTATATTTAGGACATCTAGACACGTATATCTGTGCTCTGTATGTAGGCGTACATTATATTTAGGTTATCTAGACACGTACATCTATGCTCTGTATGTAGGCGTACACTATATTCAGGACATCTAGACACGTACATCTATGCTCTGTATGTAGGCGTACATTATATTTAGGAGATCTAGACACGTACATCTATGCTCTGTGTGTAGGCTTACATTATATTTAGGACATCTAGACACGTACATCTTTGCTCTGTATGTAAGCGTACATTATATTTAGGACATCTAGACACGTACATCTATGCTCTGTATGTAGATTTAATAATATTTAGGACATCTAGACACGTACATCTATGCTCTGTATGTAGGCGTACATTATATTTAGGACATCTAGACACGTACATCTATGCTCTGTATGTAGGCGTACATTATATTTAGGACATCTAGACACGTACATCTATGCTCTGTATGTAGGCGTACATTATATTTAGGAGATCTAGACACGTACATCTATGCTCTGTATGTACGCTTACATTATATTTAGGACATCTAGACGCGTACATCTATGCTATGTATGTAGGCTTACATTATATTTAGGACATCTTGACACGTACATCTATGCTCTGTATGTAGGCTTACATTATATTTAGGACATTAGACACGTACATCTATGCTCTGTATGTATGCTTACATTATATTTAGGACATCTAGACACGTACATCTATGCTCTGTATGTAGATTTCATAATATTTAGGACATCTAGACACGTACATCTATGCTCTGTATGTAGGTGTAAATTATATTTAGGACATCTAGACACGTACATCTATGGTTTGTATGTAGGCGTACATTAAATTTAGGACATCTAGACACGTAAATCTATGCTCTGCATGTAGGCGTACATTATATTTAGGACATCTAGACACGTACATCTATTTTTTGTATGTAGGCGTTCATTATATTTAGGACATCTAGACACGTACATCTATGCTCTGTATGTAGGCGTACATTATATTTAGGACATCTAGACACGTACATCTATGCTCTGTATGTAGGCGTACACTATATTCAGGACATCTAGACACGTACATCTATGCTCTGTATGTAAGCGTACATTATATTTAGGACATTAGACACGTACATGTATGCTCTGTATGTAGGCGTACATTATATTTAGGACATCTAGACACGTACAACTATGCTCTGTATGTAGGCGTACATTATATTTAGGACATCTAGACACGTACATCTATGCTCTGTATGTAGGCGTAAATTAAATTTAGGACATCTAAACACGTACATCTATGCTCTGTATGTAGGCGTACATTATATTTAGGACATCTAGACATTTACATCTAAGCTATGTATGTAGGCTTACGATATATTTAGGACATCTAGACACGTACATCCTTGCTCTGTTTGTAGGCGTACATTATACTTAGGACATCTAGACACGAACATCTATGCTCTGTATGTAGATTTCATAATATTTAGGACATCTAGACACGTACATCTATGCTCTGTATGTAGGCGTACATTATATTTAGGACATCTAGACACATACATATATGCTCTGTATGTAGGCTTACATTATATTTAGGACATCTAGACACGTACATCTATGCTCTGAATGTAGGCTTGCATTAAATTTAGGACATTAGACTAGTACATCTATGCTCTGTATGTTGGCGTACATTTTATTTAGGACATCTAGACACGTACAACTATGCTCTGTATGTAGGCGTACATTATATATAGGACATCTAGACACGTGTATCTATGCTCTGTATGTAGGCGTACATTATATTTAGGTTATCTAGACACGTACATCTATGCTCTGTATGTAGGTGTACATTATCTTTAGGGCATCTAGACATGTACATCTATGCTCTGTATGTAGGCTTACGATATATTTAGGACATCTAGACACGTACATCCTTGCTCTGTATGTAGGCGTACATTATATTTAGGACATCTAGACACGTACATCTATGCTCTGTATGTAGGCGTACATTATATTTAGGAAATTTAGACACGTACATCTATTCTCTGTATATAGGCGTACATTATATTTAGGACATTTAGACACGTACATCTATGCTCTGTATGTAGGCTTACAATATATTTAGGACATCTAGACACGTACATCTATGCTCTGTATGTAGGCGTACATTATATTTAAGAAATGTAGACACGTACATCTATGCTCTGTATGTAGGCGTACATTATATTTAGGACATTTAGACACGTACATCTATGCTCTGTATGTAGGCTTACAATATATTTAGGACATCTAGACACGTACATCTATGCTCTGTATGTAGGCGTACATTATATTTAAGAAATGTAGACACGTACATCTATGCTCTGTATGTAGGCGTACATTATATTTAGGACATCTAGACACGTACATCCTTGCTCTGTATGTAGGCGTACATTATATTTAGGACATCTAGACACGTACATCTATGCTCTGTATGTAGGCGTACATTATATTTAGGAAATTTAGACACGTACATCTATTCTCTGTATGTAGGCGTACATTATATTTAGGACATTTAGACACGTACATCTATGCTCTGTATGTAGGCTTACAATATATTTAGGACATCTAGACACGTACATCTATGCTCTGTATGTAGGCGTACATTATATTTAAGAAATGTAGACACGTACATCTATGCTCTGTATGTAGGCGTACATTATATTTAGGACATCTAGACACGTACATCTATGCTCTGTATGTAGGCGTTCATTATATTTAGGACATCTAGACACATACATCTATGCTCTGTATGTAGGCGTACACTATATTCAGGACATCTAGACACGTACATCTATGCTCTGTATGTAGGCGTACATTATATTTAGGAGATCTAGACACGTACATCTATGCTCTGTATGTAGGCGTACATTATATTTAGGACATCTAGACACGTATAACTGTGCTCTGTATGTAGGCGTACATTATATTTAGGTTATCTAGACACGTACATCTATGCTCTGTATGTAGGCGTACACTATATTCAGGACATCTAGACACGTACATCTATGCTCTGTATGTAGGCGTACATTATATTTAGGAGATCTAGACACGTACATCTATTTTTTGTATGTAGGCGTTCATTATATTTAGGACATCTAGACACGTACATCTATGCTCTGTATGTAGGCGTACATTATATTTAGGACATCTAGACACGTACATCTATGCTCTGTATGTAGGCGTACACTATATTCAGGACATCTAGACACGTACATCTATGCTCTGTATGTAGGCGTACAATAAATTTAAGACATCTAGAAAAGTACATCTATGCTCTGTATGTAAGCGTACATTATATTTAGGACATTAGACACGTACATCTATGCTCTGTATGTAGGCGTTCATTATATTTAGGACATCTAGACACATACATCTATGCTCTGTATGTAGGCGTACACTATATTTAGGACATCTAGACACGTACATCTATGCTCTGTATGTAGGCGTACATTATATTTAGGAGATCTAGACACGTACATCTATGCTCTGTATGTAGGCGTACATTATATTTAGGACATCTAGACACGTATATCTGTGCTCTGTATGTAGGCGTACATTATATTTAGGTTATCTAGACACGTAAATCTATGCTCTGTATGTAGGCGTACACTATATTCAGGACATCTAGACACGTACATCTATGCTCTGTATGTAGGCGTACATTATATTTAGGAAATGTAGACACGTACATCTATGCTCTGTATGTAGGCGTACATTATATTTAGGACATCTAGACACGTACATCTATGCTCTGTATGTAGGCGTTCATTATATTTAGGACATCTAGACATTTTCATCTATGCTATGTATGTAGGCTTACGATATATTTAGGACATCTAGACACGTACATCCTTGCTCTGTTTGTAGGCGTACATTATATTTAGGACATCTAGACGCGAACATCTATGCTCTGTATGTAGGCGTACATTATATTTAGGACATCTTGACACGTATATCTGTGCTCTGTATGTAGGCGTACATTATATTTAGGTTATCTAGACACGTACATCTATGCTCTGTATGTAGGCGTACACTATATTCAGGACATCTAGACACGTACATCTATGCTCTGTATGTAGGCGTACATTATATTTAGGAGATCTAGACACGTACATCTATTTTTTGTATGTAGGCGTTCATTATATTTAGGACATCTAGACACGTACATCTATGCTCTGTATGTAGGCGTATATTATATTTAGGACATCTAGACACGTACATCTATGCTCTGTATGTAGGCGTACACTATATTCAGGACATCTAGACACGTACATCTATGCTCTGTATGTAGGCGTACAATAAATTTAAGACATCTAGAAAAGTACATCTATGCTCTGTATGTAAGCGTACATTATATTTAGGACATTAGACACGTACATCTATGCTCTGTATGTAGGCGTACATTATATTTAGGACATCTAGACACGTACAACTATGCTCTGTATGTAGGCGTACATTATATTTAGGACATCTAGACACGTACATCTATGCTCTGTATGTAGGCGTAAATTAAATTTAGGACATCTAAACACGTACATCTATGCTCTGTATGTAGGCGTACATTATATTTAGGACATCTAGACATTTACATCTAAGCTATGTATGTAGGCTTACGATATATTTAGGACATCTAGACACGTACATCCTTGCTCTGTTTGTAGGCGTACATTATACTTAGGACATCTAGACACGAACATCTATGCTCTGTATGTAGATTTCATAATATTTAGGACATCTAGACACGTACATGTATGCTCTGTATGTAGGCGTACATTATATTTAGGACATCTAGACACATACATATATGCTCTGTATGTAGGCTTACATTATATTTAGGACATCTAGACACGTACATCTATGCTCTGTATGTAGGCTTGCATTAAATTTAGGACAATAGACTAGTACATCTATGCTCTGTATGTTGGCGTACAGTTTATTTAGGACATCTAGACACGTACAACTATGCTCTGTATGTAGGCGTACATTATATATAGGACATCTAGACACGTGTATCTATGCTCTGTATGTAGGCGTACATTATATTTAGGTTATCTAGACACGTACATCTATGCTCTGTATGTAGGTGTACATTATCTTTAGGGCATCTAGACATGTACATCTATGCTCTGTATGTAGGCTTACGATATATTTAGGACATCTAGACACGTACATCCTTGCTCTGTATGTAGGCGTACATTATATTTAGGACATCTAGACACGTACATCTATGCTCTGTATGTAGGCGTACATTATATTTAGGAAATTTAGACACGTACATCTATTCTCTGTATGTAGGCGTACATTATATTTAGGACATTTAGACACGTACATCTATGCTCTGTATGTAGGCTTACAATATATTTAGGACATCTAGACACGTACATCTATGCTCTGTATGTAGGCGTACATTATATTTAGGAAATGTAGACACGTACATCTATGCTCTGTATGTAGGCGTACATTATATTTAGGACATCTAGACACGTACATCTATGCTCTGTATGTAGGCGTTCATTATATTTAGGACATCTAGACACATACATCTATGCTCTGTATGTAGGCGTACACTATATTCAGGACATCTAGACACGTACATCTATGCTCTGTATGTAGGCGTACATTATATTTAGGAGATCTAGATACGTACATCTATGCTTTGTATGTAGGCGTACATTATATTTAGGACATCTAGACACGTACATCTATGCTCTGTATGTAGGCTTACATTATATGTAGGACATCTAGACACGTACATCTATGCTCTGTATGTAGGCGTACACTATATTCAGGACATCTAGACACGTACATCTATGCTCTGTATGTAGGCGTACATTATATTTAGGAAATGTAGACACGTACATCTATGCTCTGTATGTAGGCGTACATTATATTTAGGACATCTAGACACGTACATCTATGCTCTGTATGTAGGCGTTCATTATATTTAGGACATCTAGACATTTTCATCTATGCTATGTATGTAGGCTTACGATATATTTAGGACATCTAGACACGTACATCCTTGCTCTGTTTGTAGGCGTACATTCTATTTAGGACATCTAGACACGAACATCTATGCTCTGTATGTAGGCGTACATTATATTTAGGACATCTTGACACGTATATCTGTGCTCTGTATGTAGGCGTACATTATATTTAGGTTATCTAGACACGTACATCTATGCTCTGTATGTAGGCGTACACTATATTCAGGACATCTAGACACGTACATCTATGCTCTGTATGTAGGCGTACATTATATTTAGGAGATCTAGACACGTACATCTATTTTTTGTATGTAGGCGTTCATTATATTTAGGACATCTAGACACGTACATCTATGCTCTGTATGTAGGCGTATATTATATTTAGGACATCTAGACACGTACATCTATGCTCTGTATGTAGGCGTACACTATATTCAGGACATCTAGACACGTACATCTATGCTCTGTATGTAGGCGTACAATAAATTTAAGACATCTAGAAAAGTACATCTATGCTCTGTATGTAAGCGTACATTATATTTAGGACATTAGACACGTACATCTATGCTCTGTATGTAGGCGTACATTATATTTAGGACATCTAGACACGTACAACTATGCTCTGTATGTAGGCGTACATTATATTTAGGACATCTAGACACGTACATCTATGCTCTGTATGTAGGCGTACATTATATTTAGGACATCTAGACATTTACATCTAAGCTATGTATGTAGGCTTACGATATATTTAGGACATCTAGACACGTACATCCTTGCTCTGTTTGTAGGCGTACATTATACTTAGGACATCTAGACACGAACATCTATGCTCTGTATGTAGATTTCATAATATTTAGGACATCTAGACACGTACATGTATGCTCTGTATGTAGGCGTACATTATATTTAAAACATCTAGACACATACATATATGCTCTGTATGTAGGCTTACATTATATTTAGGACATCTAGACACGTACATCTATGCTCTGTATGTAGGCTTGCATTAAATTTAGGACAATAGACTAGTACATCTATGCTCTGTATGTTGGCGTACAGTTTATTTAGGACATCTAGACACGTACAACTATGCTCTGTATGTAGGCGTACATTATATATAGGACATCTAGACACGTGTATCTATGCTCTGTATGTAGGCGTACATTATATTTAGGTTATCTAGACACGTACATCTATGCTCTGTATGTAGGTGTACATTATCTTTAGGGCATCTAGACATGTACATCTATGCTCTGTATGTAGGCTTACGATATATTTAGGACATCTAGACACGTACATCCTTGCTCTGTATGTAGGCGTACATTATATTTAGGACATCTAGACACGTACATCTATGCTCTGTATGTAGGCGTACATTATATTTAGGAAATTTAGACACGTACATCTATTCTCTGTATGTAGGCGTACATTATATTTAGGACATTTAGACACGTACATCTATGCTCTGTATGTAGGCTTACAATATATTTAGGACATCTAGACACGTACATCTATGCTCTGTATGTAGGCGTACATTATATTTAGGAAATGTAGACACGTACATCTATGCTCTGTATGTAGGCGTACATTATATTTAGGACATCTAGACACGTACATCTATGCTCTGTATGTAGGCGTTCATTATATTTAGGACATCTAGACACATACATCTATGCTCTGTATGTAGGCGTACACTATATTCAGGACATCTAGACACGTACATCTATGCTCTGTATGTAGGCGTACATTATATTTAGGAGATCTAGATACGTACATCTATGCTCTGTATGTAGGCGTACATTATATTTAGGACATCTAGACACGTACATCTATGCTCTGTATGTAGGCTTACATTATATGTAGGACATCTAGACACGTACATCTATGCTCTGTATGTAGGCGTACATTATATTTAGGAGATCTAGACACGTACATCTATGCTCTGTATGTACGCTTACATTATATTTAGGACATCTAGACACGTACATCTATGCTCTGTATGCAGGCTTACATTATATTTAGGACATCTAGACACGTACATCTATGCTCTGTATGTAGGCGTTCATTATATTTAGGACATCTAGACACGTACATCTATGCTCTGTATTTAGGCGTACATTATATTTAGGACATCTAGACACGTACATCTATGCTCTGTATGTAGGCGTACATTATATTTAGGACATCTAGACACGTACATCTATGCTCTGTATGTAGGCTTACATTATATTTAGGACATCTAGACACGTACATCTATGCTCTGTATGTAGGCGTACATTTCATTTAGGAGATCTAGACACGTACATCTATGCTCTGTATGTACGCTTACATTATATTTAGTACATCTAGACACGTTCATCTATGCTCTGTATGTAGGCTTACATTATATTTAGGACATCTAGACACATACATCTATGCTCTGTATGTAGGCTTACATTATATTTAGGACATTAGACACGTACATCTATGCTCTGTATGTATGCTTACATTATATTTAGGACATCTAGACACGTACATCTATGCTCTGTATGTAGATTTCATAATATTTAGGACATCTAGACACGTACATCTATGCTCTGTATGTAGGCTTACAATATATTTAGGACATCTAGACACGTACATCTATGCTCTGTATGTAGGCGTACATTATATTTAGGACATCTAGACACATACATCTATGCTCTGTATGTAGGCGTACACTATATTCAGGACATCTAGACACGTACATCTATGCTCTGTATGTAGGCGTACATTATATTTAGGAGATCTAGATACGTACATCTATGCTCTGTATGTAGGCGTACATTATATTTAGGACATCTAGACACGTACATCTATGCTCTGTATGTAGGCTTACATTATATGTAGGACATCTAGACACGTACATCTATGCTCTGTATGTAGGCGTACATTATATTTAGGAGATCTAGACACGTACATCTATGCTCTGTATGTACGCTTACATTATATTTAGGACATCTAGACACGTACATCTATGCTCTGTATGCAGGCTTACATTATATTTAGGACATCTAGACACGTACATCTATGCTCTGTATGTAGGCGTTCATTATATTTAGGACATCTAGACACGTACATCTATGCTCTGTATTTAGGCGTACATTATATTTAGGACATCTAGACACGTACATCTATGCTCTGTATGTAGGCGTACATTATATTTAGGACATCTAGACACGTACATCTATGCTCTGTATGTAGGCTTACATTATATTTAGGACATCTAGACACGTACATCTATGCTCTGTATGTAGGCGTACATTATATTTAGGAGATCTAGACACGTACATCTATGCTCTGTATGTACGCTTACATTATATTTAGTACATCTAGACACGTTCATCTATGCTCTGTATGTAGGCTTACATTATATTTAGGACATCTAGACACATACATCTATGCTCTGTATGTAGGCTTACATTATATTTAGGACATTAGACACGTACATCTATGCTCTGTATGTATGCTTACATTATATTTAGGACATCTAGACACGTACATCTATGCTCTGTATGTAGATTTCATAATATTTAGGACATCTAGACACGTACATCTATGCTCTGTATGTAGGTGTACATTATATTTAATACATCTAGACACGTACATCTATGCTCTGTATGTAGGCGTACATTAAATTTAGGACATCTAGACACGTACATCTATGCTCTGTATGTAGGCGTACATTATTTTAGGACATCTAGACATTTACATCTATGCTATGTATGTAGGCTTACGATATATTTAGGACATCTAGACACGTACATCCTTGCTCTGTTTGTAGGCGTACATTATATTTAGGACATCTAGACACGAACATCTATGCTCTGTATGTAGGCGTACATTATATTTAGGACATCTAGACACGTATATCTGTGCTCTGTATGTAGGCGTACATTATATTTAGGTTATCTAGACACGTACATCTATGCTCTGTATGTAGGCGTACACTATATTCAGGACATCTAGACACGTACATCTATGCTCTGTATGTAGGCGTACATTATATTTAGGAGATCTAGACACGTACATCTATGCTCTATATGTAGGCTTACAATATATTTAGGACATCTAGACACGTACATCTTTGCTCTGTATGTAAGCGTACATTATATTTAGGACATCTAGACACGTACATCTATGCTCTGTATGTAGATTTAATAATATTTAGGACATCTAGACACGTACATCTATGCTCTGTATGTAGGCGTACATTATATTTAGGACATCTAGACACGTACATCTATGCTCTGTATGTAGGCGTACATTATATTTAGGACATCTAGACACGTACATCTATGCTCTGTATGTAGGCTTACATTATATTTAGGACATCTAGACACGTACATCTATGCTCTGTATGTAGGCTTGCATTAAATTTAGGACATTAGATTAGTACATCTATGCTCTGTATGTTGGCGTACATTTTATTTAGGACATCTAGACACGTACAACTATGCTCTGTATGTAGGCGTACATTATATATAGGACATCTAGACACGTGTATCTATGCTCTGTATGTAGGCGTACATTATATTTAGGTTATCAAGACACGTACATCTATGCTCTGTATGTAGGTGTACATTATCTTTAGGGCATCTAGACATGTACATCTATGCTCTGTATGTAGGCTTACGATATATTTAGGACATCTAGACACGTACATCCTTGCTCTGTATGTAGGCGTACATTATATTTAGGACATCTAGACACGTACATCTATGCTCTGTATGTAGGCGTACATTATATTTAGGAAATTTAGACACGTACATCTATTCTCTGTATGTAGGCGTACATTATATTTAGGACATTTAGACACGTACATCTATGCTCTGTATGTAGGCTTACAATATATTTAGGACATCTAGACACGTACATCTATGCTCTGTATGTAGGCGTACATTATATTTAGGAAATGTAGACACGTACATCTATGCTCTGTATGTAGGCGTACATTATATTTAGGACATCTAGACACGTACATCTATGCTCTGTATGTAGGCGTTCATTATATTTAGGACATCTAGACACATACATCTATGCTCTGTATGTAGGCGTACACTATATTCAGGACATCTAGACACGTACATCTATGCTCTGTATGCAGGCGTACATTATATTTAGGAGATCTAGACACGTACATCTATGCTCTGTATGTAGGCGTACATTATATTTAGGACATCTAGACACGTACATCTATGCTCTGTATGTAGGCTTACATTATATGTAGGACATCTAGACACGTACATCTATGCTCTGTATGTAGGCGTACATTATATTTAGGAGATCTAGACACGTACATCTATGCTCTGTATGTACGCTTACATTATATTTAGGACATCTAGACACGTACATCTATGCTCTGTATGCAGGCTTACATTATATTTAGGACATCTAGACACGTACATCTATGCTCTGTATGTAGGCGTTCATTATACTTAGGACATCTAGACACGTACATCTATGCTCTGTATTTAGGCGTACATTATATTTAGGACATCTAGACACGTACATCTATGCTCTGTATGTAGGCGTACATTATATTTAGGACATCTAGACACGTACATCTATGCTCTGTATGTAGGCTTACATTATATTTAGGACATCTAGACACGTACATCTATGCTCTGTATGTAGGCGTACATTATATTTAGGAGATCTAGACACGTACATCTATGCTCTGTATGTACGCTTACATTATATTTAGTACATCTAGACACGTTCATCTATGCTCTGTATGTAGGCTTACATTATATTTAGGACATCTAGACACATACATCTATGCTCTGTAAGTAGGCTTACATTATATTTAGGACATTAGACACGTACATCTATGCTCTGTATGTATGCTTACATTATATTTAGGACATCTAGACACGTACATCTATGCTCTGTATGTAGATTTCATAATATTTAGGACATCTAGATACGTACATCTATGCTCTGTATGTAGGTGTACATTATATTTAATACATCTAGACACGTACATCTATGCTCTGTATGTAGGCGTACATTAAATTTAGTACATCTAGACACGTACATCTATGCTCTGTATGTAGGCGTACATTATTTTTAGGACATCTAGACATTTACATCTATGCTATGTATGTAGGCTTACGATATATTTAGGACATCTAGACACGTACATCCTTGCTCTGTTTGTAGGCGTACATTATATTTAGGACATCTAGACACGAACATCTATGCTCTGTATGTAGGCGTACATTATATTTAGGACATCTAGACACGTATATCTGTGCTCTGTATGTAGGCGTACATTATATTTAGGTTATCTAGACACGTACATCTATGCTCTGTATGTAGGCGTACACTATATTCAGGACATCTAGACACGTACATCTATGCTCTGTATGTAGGCGTACATTATATTTAGGAGATCTAGACACGTACATCTATGCTCTATATGTAGGCTTACAATATATTTAGGACATCTAGACACGTACATCTTTGCTCTGTATGTAAGCGTACATTATATTTAGGACATCTAGACACGTACATCTATGCTCTGTACGTAGATTTAATAATATTTAGGACATCTAGACACGTACATCTATGCTCTGTATGTAGGCGTACATTATATTTAGGACATCTAGACACGTACATCTATGCTCTGTATGTAGGCGTACATTATATTTAGGACATCTAGACACGTACATCTATGCTCTGTATGTAGGCGTACATTATATTTAGGAGATCTAGACACGTACATCTATGTTCTGTATGTACGCTTACATTATATTTAGGACATCTAGACACGTACATCTATGCTATGTATGTAGGCTTACATTATATTTAGGACATCTTGACACGTACATCTATGCTCTGTATGTAGGCTTACATTATATTTAGGACATTAGACACGTACATCTATGCTCTGTATGTATGCTTACATTATATTTAGGACATCTAGACACGTACATCTATGCTCTGTATTTAGGCGTACATTATATTTAGGACATCTAGACACGTACATCTATGCTCTGTATGTAGGCGTACATTATATTTAGGACATCTAGACACGTACATCTATGCTCTGTATGTAGGCTTACATTATATTTAGGACATCTAGACACGTACATCTATGCTCTGTATGTAGGCGTACATTATATTTAGGAGATCTAGACACGTACATCTATGCTCTGTATGTACGCTTACATTATATTTAGTACATCTAGACACGTTCATCTATGCTCTGTATGTAGGCTTACATTATATTTAGGACATCTAGACACATACATCTATGCTCTGTATGTAGGCTTACATTATATTTAGGACATTAGACACGTACATCTATGCTCTGTATGTATGCTTACATTATATTTAGGACATCTAGACACGTACATCTATGCTCTGTATGTAGATTTCATAATATTTAGGACATCTAGACACGTACATCTATGCTCTGTATGTAGGCTTACAATATATTTAGGACATCTAGACACGTACATCTATGCTCTGTATGTAGGCGTACATTATATTTAGGAAATGTAGACACGTACATCTATGCTCTGTATGTAGGCGTACATTATATTTAGGACATCTAGACACGTACATCTATGCTCTGTATGTAGGCGTTCATTATATTTAGGACATCTAGACACATACATCTATGCTCTGTATGTAGGCGTACACTATATTCAGGACATCTAGACACGTACATTTATGCTCTGTATGTAGGCGTACATTATATTTAGGAGATCTAGATACGTACATCTATGCTCTGTATGTAGGCGTACATTATATTTAGGACATCTAGACACGTACATCTATGCTCTGTATGTAGGCTTACATTATATGTAGGACATCTAGACACGTACATCTATGCTCTGTATGTAGGCGTACATTATATTTAGGAGATCTAGACACGTACATCTATGCTCTGTATGTACGCTTACATTATATTTAGGACATCTAGACACGTACATCTATGCTCTGTATGCAGGCTTACATTATATTTAGGACATCTAGACACGTACATCTATGCTCTGTATGTAGGCGTTCATTATATTTAGGACATCTAGACACGTACATCTATGCTCTGTATTTAGGCATACATTATATTTAGGACATCTAGACACGTACATCTATGCTCTGTATGTAGGCGTACATTATATTTAGGACATCTAGACACGTACATCTATGCTCTGTATGTAGGCTTACATTATATTTAGGACATCTAGACACGTACATCTATGCTCTGTATGTAGGCGTACATTATATTTAGGAGATCTAGACACGTACATCTATGCTCTGTATGCACGCTTACATTATATTTAGTACATCTAGACACGTTCATCTATGCTCTGTATGTAGGCTTACATTATATTTAGGACATCTAGACACATACATCTATGCTCTGTATGTAGGCTTACATTATATTTAGGACATTAGACACGTACATCTATGCTCTGTATGTATGCTTACATTATATTTAGGACATCTAGACACGTACATCTATGCTCTGTATGTAGATTTCATAATATTTAGGACATCTAGACACGTACATCTATGCTCTGTATGTAGGTGTACATTATATTTAATACATCTAGACACGTACATCTATGCTCTGTATGTAGGCGTACATTAAATTTAGGACATCTAGACACGTACATCTATGCTCTGTATGTAGGCGTACATTATTTTAGGACATCTAGACATTTACATCTATGCTATGTATGTAGGCTTACGATATATTTAGGACATCTAGACACGTACATCCTTGCTCTGTTTGTAGGCGTACATTATATTTAGGACATCTAGACACGAACATCTATGCTCTGTATGTAGGCGTACATTATATTTAGGACATCTAAACACGTATATCTGTGCTCTGTATGTAGGCGTACATTATATTTAGGTTATCTAGACACGTACATCTATGCTCTGTATGTAGGCGTACACTATATTCAGGACATCTAGACACGTACATCTATGCTCTGTATGTAGGCGTACATTATATTTAGGAGATCTAGACACGTACATCTATGCTCTATATGTAGGCTTACAATATATTTAGGACATCTAGACACGTACATCTTTGCTCTGTATGTAAGCGTACATTATATTTAGGACATCTAGACACGTACATCTATGCTCTGTATGTAGATTTAATAATATTTAGGACATCTAGACACGTACATCTATGCTCTGTATGTAGGCGTACATTATATTTAGGACATCTAGACACGTACATCTATGCTCTGTATGTAGGCGTACATTATATTTAGGACATCTAGACACGTACATCTATGCTCTGTATGTAGGCTTACATTATATTTAGGACATCTAGACACGTACATCTATGCTCTGTATGTAGGCTTGCATTAAATTTAGGACATTAGATTAGTACATCTATGCTCTGTATGTTGGCGTACATTTTATTTAGGACATCTAGACACGTACAACTATGCTCTGTATGTAGGCGTACATTATATATAGGACATCTAGACACGTGTATCTATGCTCTGTATGTAGGCGTACATTATATTTAGGTTATCAAGACACGTACATCTATGCTCTGTATGTAGGTGTACATTATCTTTAGGGCATCTAGACATGTACATCTATGCTCTGTATGTAGGCTTACGATATATTTAGGACATCTAGACACGTACATCCTTGCTCTGTATGTAGGCGTACATTATATTTAGGAAATTTAGACACGTACATCTATTCTCTGTATGTAGGCGTACATTATATTTAGGACATTTAGACACGTACATCTATGCTCTGTATGTAGGCTTACAATATATTTAGGACATCTAGACACGTACATCTATGCTCTGTTTGTAGGCGTACATTATATTTAGGAAATGTAGACACGTACATCTATGCTCTGTATGTAGGCGTACATTATATTTAGGACATCTAGACACGTACATCTATGCTCTGTATGTAGGCGTTTATTATATTTAGGACATCTAGACACATACATCTATGCTCTGTATGTAGGCGTACACTATATTCAGGACATCTAGACACGTACATCTATGCTCTGTATGCAGGCGTACATTATATTTAGGAGATCTAGACACGTACATCTATGCTCTGTATGTAGGCGTACATTATATTTAGGACATCTAGACACGTACATCTATGCTCTGTATGTAGGCTTACATTATATGTAGGACATCTAGACACGTACATCTATGCTCTGTATGTAGGCGTACATTATATTTAGGAGATCTAGACACGTACATCTATGCTCTGTATGTACGCTTACATTATATTTAGGACATCTAGACACGTACATCTATGCTCTGTATGCAGGCTTACATTATATTTAGGACATCTAGACACGTACATCTATGCTCTGTATGTAGGCGTTCATTATACTTAGGACATCTAGACACGTACATCTATGCTCTGTATTTAGGCGTACATTATATTTAGGACATCTAGACACGTACATCTATGCTCTGTATGTAGGCGTACATTATATTTAGGACATCTAGACACGTACATCTATGCTCTGTATGTAGGCTTACATTATATTTAGGACATCTAGACACGTACATCTATGCTCTGTATGTAGGCGTATATTATATTTAGGAGATCTAGACACGTACATATATGCTCTGTATGTACGCTTACATTATATTTAGTACATCTAGACACGTTCATCTATGCTCTGTATGTAGGCTTACATTATATTTAGGACATCTAGACACATACATCTATGCTCTGTATGTAGGCTTACATTATATTTAGGACATTAGACACGTACATCTATGCTCTGTATGTATGCTTACATTATATTTAGGACATCTAGACACGTACATCTATGCTCTGTATGTAGATTTCATAATATTTAGGACATCTAGACACGTACATCTATGCTCTGTATGTAGGTGTACATTATATTTAATACATCTAGACACGTACATCTATGCTCTGTATGTAGGCTTACATTATATTTAGGACATCTAGACACATACATCTATGCTCTGTATGTAGGCTTACATTATATTTAGGACATTAGACACGTACATCTATGCTCTGTATGTATGCTTACATTATATTTAGGACATCTAGACACGTACATCTATGCTCTGTATGTAGATTTCATAATATTTAGGACATCTAGACACGTACATCTATGCTCTGTATGTAGGTGTACATTATATTTAATACATCTAGACACGTACATCTATGCTCTGTATGTAGGCGTACATTAAATTTAGGACATCTAGACACGTACATCTATGCTCTGTATGTAGGCGTACATTATTTTTAGGACATCTAGACATTTACATCTATGCTATGTATGTAGGCTTACGATATATTTAGGACATCTAGACACGTACATCCTTGCTCTGTTTGTAGGCGTACATTATATTTAGGACATCTAGACACGAACATCTATGCTCTGTATGTAGGCGTACATTATATTTAGGACATCTAGACACGTATATCTGTGCTCTGTATGTAGGCGTACATTATATTTAGGTTATCTAGACACGTACATCTATGCTCTGTATGTAGGCGTACACTATATTCAGGACATCTAGACACGTACATCTATGCTCTGTATGTAGGCGTACATTATATTTAGGAGATCTAGACACGTACATCTATGCTCTATATGTAGGCGTACATTATATTTAGGAGATCTAGACACGTACATCTATGCTCTATATGTAGGCTTACAATATATTTAGGACATCTAGACACGTACATCTATGCTCTGTACGTAGATTTAATAATATTTAGGACATCTAGACACGTACATCTATGCTCTGTATGTAGGCGTACATTATATTTAGGACATCTAGACACGTACATCTATGCTCTGTATGTAGGCGTACATTATATTTAGGACATCTAGACACGTACATCTATGCTCTGTATGTAGGCGTACATTATATTTAGGAGATCTAGACACGTACATCTATGTTCTGTATGTACGCTTACATTATATTTAGGACATCTAGACACGTACATCTATGCTATGTATGTAGGCTTACATTATATTTAGGACATCTTGACACGTACATCTATGCTCTGTATGTAGGCTTACATTATATTTAGGACATTAGACACGTACATCTATGCTCTGTATGTATGCTTACATTATATTTAGGACATCTAGACACGTACATCTATGCTCTGTATTTAGGCGTACATTATATTTAGGACATCTAGACACGTACATCTATGCTCTGTATGTAGGCGTACATTATATTTAGGACATCTAGACACGTACATCTATGCTCTGTATGTAGGCTTACATTATATTTAGGACATCTAGACACGTACATCTATGCTCTGTATGTAGGCGTACATTATATTTAGGAGATCTAGACACGTACATCTATGCTCTGTATGTACGCTTACATTATATTTAGTACATCTAGACACGTTCATCTATGCTCTGTATGTAGGCTTACATTATATTTAGGACATCTAGACACACACATCTATGCTCTGTATGTAGGCTTACATTATATTTAGGACATTAGACACGTACATCTATGCTCTGTATGTATGCTTACATTATATTTAGGACATCTAGACACGTACATCTATGCTCTGTATGTAGATTTCATAATATTTAGGACATCTAGACACGTACATCTATGCTCTGTATGTAGGTGTACATTATATTTAATACATCTAGACACGTACATCTATGCTCTGTATGTAGGCGTACATTAAATTTAGGACATCTAGACACGTACATCTATGCTCTGTATTTAGGCGTACATTATTTTTAGGACATCTAGACACGTACATCTATGCTCTGTATGTAGGCGTACATTATATTTAGGACATCTAGACACGTACATCTATGCTCTGTATGTAGGCTTACATTATATTTAGGACATCTAGACACGTACATCTATGCTCTGTATGTAGGCGTACATTATATTTAGGAGATCTAGACACGTACATCTATGCTCTGTATGTACGCTTACATTATATTTAGTACATCTAGACACGTTCATCTATGCTCTGTATGTAGGCTTACATTATATTTAGGACATCTAGACACATACATCTATGCTCTGTATGTAGGCTTACATTATATTTAGGACATTAGACACGTACATCTATGCTCTGTATGTATGCTTACATTATATTTAGGACATCTAGACACGTACATCTATGCTCTGTATGTAGATTTCATAATATTTAGGACATCTAGACACGTACATCTATGCTCTGTGTGTAGGTGTACATTATATTTAATACATCTAGACACGTACATCTATGCTCTGTATGTAGGGGTACATTAAATTTAGGACATCTAGACACGTACATCTATGCTCTGTATGTAGGCGTACATTATTTTTAGGACATCTAGACATTTACATCTATGATATGTATGTAGGCTTACGATATATTTAGGACATCTAGACACGTACATCCTTGCTCTGTTTGTAGGCGTACATTATATTTAGGACATCTAGACACGAACATCTATGCTCTGTAAGTAGGCGTACATTATATTTAGGACATCTAGACACGTATATCTGTGCTCTGTATGTAGGCGTACATTATATTTAGGTTATCTAGACACGTACATCTATGCTCTGTATGTAGGCGTACACTATATTCAGGGCATCTAGACACGTACATCTATGCTCTGTATGTAGGCGTACATTATATTTAGGAGATCTAGACACGTACATCTATGCTCTATATGTAGGCTTACAATATATTTAGGACATCTAGACACGTACATCTTTGCTCTGTATGTAAGCGTACATTATATTTAGGACATCTAGACACGTACATCTATGCTCTGTACGTAGATTTAATAATATTTAGGACATCTAGACACGTACATCTATGCTCTGTATGTAGGCGTACATTATATTTAGGACATCTAGACACGTACATCTATGCTATGTATGTAGGCGTACATTATATTTAGGACATCTAGACACGTACATCTATGCTCTGTATGTAGGCGTACATTATATTTAGGAGATCTAGACACGTACATCTATGTTCTGTATGTACGCTTACATTATATTTAGGACATCTAGACACGTACATCTATGCTATGTATGTAGGCTTACATTATATTTAGGACATCTTGACACGTACATCTATGCTCTGTATGTAGGCTTACATTATATTTAGGACATTAGACACGTACATCTATGCTCTGTATGTATGTTCACATTATATTTAGGACATCTAGACACGTACATCTATGCTCTGTATTTAGGCGTACATTATATTTAGGACATCTAGACACGTACATCTATGCTCTGTATGTAGGCGTACATTATATTTAGGACATCTAGACACGTACATCTATGCTCTGTATGTAGGCTTACATTATATTTAGGACATCTAGACACGTACATCTATGCTCTGTATGTAGGCGTACATTATATTTAGGAGATCTAGTCACGTACATCTATGCTCTGTATGTACGCTTACATTATATTTAGTACATCTAGACACGTTCATCTATGCTCTGTATGTAGGCTTACATTATATTTAGGACATCTAGACACATACATCTATGCTCTGTATGTAGGCTTACATTATATTTAGGACATTAGACACGTACATCTATGCTCTGTATGTATGCTTACATTATATTTAGGACATCTAGACACGTACATCTATGCTCTGTATGTAGATTTCATAATATTTAGGACATCTAGACACGTACATCTATGCTCTGTATTTAGGTGTACATTATATTTAATACATCTAGACACGTACATCTATGCTCTGTATGTAGGCGTACATTAAATTTAGGACATCTAGACACGTACATCTATGATCTGTATGTAGGCGTACATTATTTTTAGGACATCTAGACATTTACATCTATGCTATGTATGTAGGCTTGCGATATATTTAGGACATCTAGACACGTACATCCTTGCTCTGTTTGTAGGCGTACATTATATTTAGGACATCTAGACACGAACATCTATGCTCTGTATGTAGGCGTACAATATATTTAGGACATCTAGACACGTATATCTGTGCTCTGTATGTAGGCGTACATTATATTTAGGTTATCTAGACACGTACATCTATGCTCTGTATGTAGGCGTACACTATATTCAGGACATCTAGACACGTATATCTATGCTCTGTATGTAGGCGTACATTATATTTAGGAGATCTAGACACGTACATCTATGCTCTATATGTAGGCTTACAATATATTTAGGACATCTAGACACGTACATCTTTGCTCTGTATGTAAGCGTACATTATATTTAGGACATCTAGTCACGTACATCTATGCTCTGTACGTAGATTTAATAATATTTAGGACATCTAGACACGTACATCTATGCTCTGTATGTAGGCGTACATTATATATAGGACATCTAGACACGTGTATCTATGCTCTGTATGTAGGCGTACATTATATTTAGGTTATCTAGACACGTACATCTATGCTCTGTATGTAGGTGTACATTATCTTTAGGGCATCTAGACATGTACATCTATGCTCTGTATGTAGGCTTACGATATATTTAGGACATCTAGACACGTACATCCTTGCTCTGTATGTAGGCGTACATTATATTTAGGACATCTAGACACGTACATCTATGCTCTGTATGTAGGCGTACATTATATTTAGGAAATTTAGACACGTACATCTATTCTCTGTATGTAGGCGTACATATATTTAGGACATTTAGACACGTACATCTATGCTCTGTATGTAGGCTTACAATATATTTAGGACATCTAGACACGTACATCTATGCTCTGTATGTAGGCGTACATTATATTTAGGAAATGTAGACACGTACATCTATGCTCTGTATGTAGGCGTACACTATATTCAGGACATCTAGACACGTACATCTATGCTCTGTATGTAGGCGTACATTATATTTAGGAGATCTAGACACGTACATCTATGCTCTGTATGTAGGCGTACATTATATTTAGGACATCTAGACACGTACATCTATGCTCTGTATGCAGGCTTACATTATATTTAGGACATCTAGACACGTACATCTATGCTCTGTATAAAGGCGTTCATTATACTTAGGACATCTAGACACGTACATCTATGCTCTGTATTTAGGCGTACATTATATTTAGGACATCTAGACACGTACATCTATGCTCTGTATGTAGGCGTACATTATATTTAGGACATCTAGACACGTACATCTATGCTCTGTATGTAGGCTTACATTATATTTAGGACATCTAGACACGTACATCTATGCTCTGTATGTAGGCGTACATTATATTTACGAGATCTAGACACGTACATCTATGCTCTGTATGTACGCTTACATTATATTTAGTACATCTAGACACGTTCATCTATGCTCTGTATGTAGGCTTACATTATATTTAGGACATCTAGACACATACATCTATGCTCTGTATGTAGGCTTACATTATATTTAGGACATTAGACACGTACATCTATGCTCTGTATGTATGCTTACATTATATTTAGGACATCTAGACACGTACATCTATGCTCTGTATGTAGATTTCATAATATTTAGGACATCTAGACACGTACATCTATGCTCTGTATGTAGGTGTACATTATATTTAATACATCTAGACACGTACATCTATGCTCTGTATGTAGGCGTACATTAAATTTAGGACATCTAGACACGTACATCTATGCTCTGTATGTAGGCGTACATTATTTTTAGGACATCTAGACATTTACATCTATGCTATGTATGTAGGCTTACGATATATTTAGGACATCTAGACACGTACATCCTTGCTCTGTTTGTAGGCGTACATTATATTTAGGACATCTAGACACGAACATCTATGCTCTGTATGTAGGCGTACATTATATTTAGTACATCTAGACACGTATATCTGTGCTCTGTATGTAGGCGTACATTATATTTAGGTTATCTAGACACGTACATCTATGCTCTGTATGTAGGCGTACACTATATTCAGGACATCTAGACACGTACATCTATGCTCTGTATGTAGGCGTACATTATATTTAGGAGATCTAGACACGTACATCTATGCTCTTTATGTAGGCTTACAATATATTTAGGACATCTAGACACGTACATCTTTGCTCTGTATGTAAGCGTACATTATATTTAGGACATCTAGACACGTACATCTATGCTCTGTATGTAGGCGAACATTATTTTTAGGACATATAGAAAAGTACATCAATGCTCTGTATGTAAGCGTACATTATATTTAGGACATTAGACACGTACATCTATGCTCTGTATGTAGGCGTACATTATATTTAGGACATCTAGACACGTACAACTATGCTCTGTATGTAAGCGTACAATATATTTAGGACATCTAGACACGTACATCTATGCTCTGTATGTAGGGGTACATTAAATTTAGGACATCTAGACACGTACATCTATGCTCTATATGTAGGCGTACATTATATTTTGGACATCTAGACATTTACATCTATGCTATGTATGTAGGCTTACGATATATTTAGGACATCTAGACACGTACATCCTTGCTCTGTTTGTAGGCGTACATTATATTTAGGACATCTAGACACGAACATCTATGCTCTGTATGTAGGCGTACATTATATTTAGGACATCTAGACACGTACATCTGTGCTCTGTATGTAGGCGTACATTATATTTAGGTTATCTAGACACGTACATCTATGCTCTGTATGTAGGCGTACATTATATTTAGGACATCTAGACACGTACATCTATTTTTTGTATGTAGGCGTTCATTATATTTAGGACATCTAGACACGTACATCTATGCTCTGTATGTAGGCGTACATTATATTTAGGACATCTAGACACGTACATCTATGCTCTGTATGTAGGCGTACACTATATTCAGGACATCTAGACACGTACATCTATGCTCTGTATGTAGGCGTACATTAAATTTAGGACATCTAGAAAAGTACATCTATGCTCTGTATGTAAGCGTACATTATATTTAGGACATTAGACACGTACATCTATGCTCTGTATGTAGGCGTACATTATATTTAGGACATCTAGACACGTACAACTATGCTCTGTATGTAGGCGTACATTATATTTAGGACATCTAGACACGTACATCTATGCTCTGTATGTAGGCGTAAATTAAATTTAGGACATCTAAACACGTACATCTATGCTCTGTATGTAGGCGTACATTATATTTAGGACATCTAGACATTTACATCTAAGCTATGTATGTAGGCTTACGATATATTTAGGACATCTAGACACGTACATCCTTGCTCTGTTTGTAGGCGTACATTATACTTAGGACATCTAGACACAAACATCTATGCTCTGTATGTAGGCGTACATTATATTTAGGACATCTAGACACGTACATCTGTGCTCTCTATGTAGGCGTACATTATATTTAGGTTATCTAGACACGTACATCTATGCTCTGTATGTAGGCGTACACTATATTCAGGACATCTAGACACGTACATCTATGCTCTGTATGTAGGCGTACATTATATTTAGGAGATCTAGACATTTACATCTATGATATGTATGTAGGCTTACGATATATTTAGGACATCTAGACACGTACATCCTTGCTCTGTTTGTAGGCGTACATTATATTTAGGACATCTAGACACGTATATCTGTGCTCTGTATGTAGGCGTACATTATATTTAGGTTATCTAGACACGTACATCTATGCTCTGTATGTAGGCGTACACTATATTCAGGGCATCTAGACACGTACATCTATGCTCTGTATGTAGGCGTACATTATATTTAGGAGATCTAGACACGTACATCTATGCTCTATATGTAGGCTTACAATATATTTAGGACATCTAGACACGTACATCTTTGCTCTGTATGTAAGCGTACATTATATTTAGGACATCTAGACACGTACATCTATGCTCTGTACGTAGATTTAATAATATTTAGGACATCTAGACACGTACATCTATGCTCTGTATGTAGGCGTACATTATATTTAGGACATCTAGACACGTACATCTATGCTCTGTATGTAGGCGTACATTATATTTAGGACATCTAGACACGTACATCTATGCTCTGTATGTAGGCGTACATTATATTTAGGAGATCTAGACACGTACATCTATGTTCTGTATGTACGCTTACATTATATTTAGGACATCTAGACACGTACATCTATGCTATGTATGTAGGCTTACATTATATTTAGGACATCTTGACACGTACATCTATGCTCTGTATGTAGGCTTACATTATATTTAGGACATTAGACACGTACATCTATGCTCTGTATGTATGCTCACATTATATTTAGGACATCTAGACACGTACATCTATGCTCTGTATTTAGGCGTACATTATATTTAGGACATCTAGACACGTACATCTATGCTCTGTATGTAGGCGTAAATTATATTTAGGACATCTAGACACGTACATCTATGCTCTGTATGTAGGCTTACATTATATTTAGGACATCTAGACACGTACATCTATGCTCTGTATGTAGGCGTACATTATATTTAGGAGATCTAGTCACGTACATCTATGCTCTGTATGTACGCTTACATTATATTTAGGACATCTAGACACATACATCTATGCTCTGTATGTAGGCTTACATTATATTTAGGACATTAGACACGTACATCTATGCTCTGTATGTATGCTTACATTATATTTAGGACATCTAGACACGTACATCTATGCTCTGTATGTAGATTTCATAATATTTAGGACATCTAGACACGTACATCTATGCTCTGTATTTAGGTGTACATTATATTTAATACATCTAGACACGTACATCTATGCTCTGTATGTAGGCGTACATTAAATTTAGGACATCTAGACACGTACATCTATGCTCTGTATGTAGGCGTACATTATTTTTAGGACATCTAGACATTTACATCTATGCTATGTATGTAGGCTTACGATATATTTAGGACATCTAGACACGTACATCCTTGCTCTGTTTGTAGGCGTACATTATATTTAGGACATCTAGACACGAACATCTATGCTCTGTATGTAGGCGTACATTATATTTAGGACATCTAGACACGTATATCTGTGCTCTGTATGTAGGCGTACATTATATTTAGGTTATCTAGACACGTACATCTATGCTCTGTATGTAGGCGTACACTATATTCAGGACATCTAGACACGTATATCTATGCTCTGTATGTAGGCGTACATTATATTTAGGAGATCTAGACACGTACATCTATGCTCTATATGTAGGCTTACAATATATTTAGGACATCTAGACACGTACATCTTTGCTCTGTATGTAAGCGTACATTATATTTAGGACATATAGTCACGTACATCTATGCTCTGTACGTAGATTTAATAATATTTAGGACATCTAGACACGTACATCTATGCTCTGTATGTAGGCGTACATTATATATAGGACATCTAGACACGTGTATCTATGCTCTGTATGTAGGCGTACATTATATTTAGGTTATCTAGACACGTACATCTATGCTCTGTATGTAGGTGTACATTATCTTTAGGGCATCTAGACATGTACATCTATGCTCTGTATGTAGGCTTACGATATATTTAGGACATCTAGACACGTACATCCTTGCTCTGTATGTAGGCGTACATTATATTTAGGACATCTAGACACGTACATCTATGCTCTGTATGTAGGCGTACATTATATTTAGGAAATTTAGACACGTACATCTATTCTCTGTATGTAGGCGTACATTATATTTAGGACATTTAGACACGTACATCTATGCTCTGTATGTAGGCTTACAATATATTTAGGACATCTAGACACGTACATCTATGCTCTGTATGTAGGCGTACATTATATTTAGGAAATGTAGACACGTACATCTATGCTCTGTATGTAGGCGTACACTATATTCAGGACATCTAGACACGTACATCTATGCTCTGTATGTAGGCGTACATTATATTTAGGAGATCTAGACACGTACATCTATGCTCTGTATGTAGGCGTACATTATATTTAGGACATCTAGACACGTACATCTATGCTCTGTATGTAGGCTTACATTATATGTAGGACATCTAGACACGTACATCTATGCTCTGTATGTAGGCGTACATTATATTTAGGAGATCTAGACACGTACATCTATGCTCTGTATGTACGCTTACATTATATTTAGGACATCTAGACACGTACATCTATGCTCTGTATGCAGGCTTACATTATATTTAGGACATCTAGACACGTACATCTATGCTCTGTATAAAGGCGTTCATTATACTTAGGACATCTAGACACGTACATCTATACTCTGTATTTAGGCGTACATTATATTTAGGACATCTAGACACGTACATCTATGCTCTGTATGTAGGCGTACATTATATTTAGGACATCTAGACACGTACATCTATGCTCTGTATGTAGGCTTACATTATATTTAGGACATCTAGACACGTACATCTATGCTCTGTATGTAGGCGTACATTATATTTAGGAGATCTAGACACGTACATCTATGCTCTGTATGTACGCTTACATTATATTTAGTACATCTAGACACGTTTATCTATGCTCTGTATGTAGGCTTACATTATATTTAGGACATCTAGACACATACATCTATGCTCTGTATGTAGGCTTACATTATATTTAGGACATTAGACACGTACATCTATGCTCTGTATGTATGCTTACATTATATTTAGGACATCTAGACACGTACATCTATGCTCTGTATGTAGATTTCATAATATTTAGGACATCTAGACACGTACATCTATGCTCTGTATGTAGGTGTACATTATATTTAATACATCTAGACACGTACATCTATGCTCTGTATGTAGGCGTACATTAAATTTAGGACATCTAGACACGTACATCTATGCTCTGTATGTAGGCAATGTAGGCGTACATTATTTTTAGGACATCTAGACATTTACATCTATGCTATGTATGTAGGCTTACGATATATTTAGGACATCTAGACACGTACATCCTTGCTCTGTTTGTAGGCGTACATTATATTTAGGACATCTAGACACGAACATCTATGCTCTGTATGTAGGCGTACATTATATTTAGGACATCTAGACACGTATATCTGTGCTCTGTATGTAGGCGTACATTATATTTAGGTTATCTAGACACGTACATCTATGCTCTGTATGTAGGCGTACACTATATTCAGGACATCTAGACACGTACATCTATGCTCTGTATGTAGGCGTACATTATATTTAGGAGATCTAGACACGTACATCTATGCTCTTTATGTAGGCTTACAATATATTTAGGACATCTAGACACGTACATCTTTGCTCTGTATGTAAGCGTACATTATATTTAGGACATTAGACACGTACATCTATGTTCTGTATGTAGGCGTACATTATATTTAGGACATCTAGACACGTACAACTATGCTCTGTATGTAGGCGTACATTATATTTAGGACATCTAGACACGTACATCTATGCTCTGTATGTAGGGTTACATTAAATTTAGGACATCTAGACACGTACATCTATGCTCTATATGTAGGCGTACATTATATTTTGGACATCTAGACATTTACATCTATGCTATGTATGTAGGCTTACGATATATTTAGGACATCTAGACACGTACATCCTTGCTCTGTTTGTAGGCGTACATTATATTTAGGACATCTAGACACGAACATCTATGCTCTGTATGTAGGCGTACATTATATTTAGGACATCTAGACACGTACATCTGTGCTCTGTATGTAGGCGTACATTATATTTAGGTTATCTAGACACGTACATCTATGCTCTGTATGTAGGCGTATATTATATTTAGGACATCTAGACACGTAAATCTATGCTCTGCATGTAGGCGTACATTATATTTAGGACATCTAGACACGTACATCTATTTTTTGTATGTAGGCGTTCATTATATTTAGGACATCTAGACACGTACATCTATGCTCTGTATGTAAGCGTACATTATATTTAGGACATTAGACACGTACATCTATGCTCTGTATGTAGGCGTACATTATATTTAGGACATCTAGACACGTACAACTATGCTCTGTATGTAGGCGTACATTATATTTAGGACATCTAGACACGTACATCTATGCTCTGTATGTAGGCGTAAATTAAATTTAGGACATCTAAACACGTACATCTATGCTCTGTATGTAGGCGTACATTATATTTAGGACATCTAGACATTTACATCTAAGCTCTGTGTGTAGGCTTACGATATATTTAGGACATCTAGACACGTACATCCTTGCTCTGTTTGTAGGCGTACATTATACTTAGGACATCTAGACACAAACATCTATGCTCTGTATGTAGGCGTACATTATATTTAGGACATCTAGACACGTACATCTGTGCTCTCTATGTAGGCGTACATTATATTTAGGTTATCTAGACACGTACATCTATGCTCTGTATGTAGGCGTACACTATATTCAGGACATCTAGACACGTACATCTATGCTCTGTATGTAGGCGTACATTATATTTAGGAGATCTAGACACGTACATCTATGCTCTGTATGTAGGCTTACATTATATTTAGGACATCTAGACACGTACATCAATGCTCTGTATGTAAGCCTACATTATATTTAGGACATCTAGACACGTACATCTATGCTCTGTATGTAAATTTCATAATATTTAGGATATCTAGACACGTACATCTATGCTCTGTATGTAGGCGTACATTATATTTAGGACATCTAGACACGTACATCTATGCTCTGTATGTAGGCGTTCATTATATTTAGGACATCTAGACACATACATCTATGCTCTGTATGTAGGCGTTCATTATACTTAGGACATCTAGACACGTACATTTATGCTCTGTATGTAGGCGTGCATTATATTTAGGACATCTAGACACGTACATCTATGCTCTGTATGTAGGCGTACATTATATTTAGGACATCTAGACACGTACATCTATGCTCTGTATGTAGGCTTACATTATATTTAGGACATCTAGACACGTACATCTATGCTCTGTATGTAGGCGTACATTATATTTAGGAGATCTAGACACGTACATCTATGCTCTGTATGTACGCTTACATTATATTTAGGACATCTAGACACGTACATCTATGCTCTGTATGTAGGCGTACATTATATTTAGGAGATCTAGACACGTACATCTATGCTCTGTATGTAGGCTTACATTATATTTAGGACATCTAGACACGTACATCAATGCTCTGTATGTAAGCCTACATTATATTTAGGACATCTAGACACGTACATCTATGCTCTGTATGTAAATTTCATAATATTTAGGACATCTAGACACGTACATTTATGCTCTGTATGTAGGCTTACATTATATTTAGGACATCTAGACACGTACATCTATGCTCTGTATGTAGGCTTACATTATATTTAGGACATTAGACACGTACATCTATGCTCTGTATGTAGGCTTACATTATATTTAGGACATCTAGACACGTACATCAATGCTCTGTATGTAAGCCTACATTATATTTAGGACATCTAGACACGTACATCTATGCTCTGTATGTAAATTTCATAATATTTAGGACATCTAGACACGTACATTTATGCTCTGTATGTAGGCTTACATTATATTTAGGACATCTAGACACGTACATCTATGCTCTGTATGTAGGCTTACATTATATTTAGGACATTAGACACGTACATCTATGCTCTGTATGTATGCTTACATTATATTTAGGACATCTAGACACGTACATCTATGCTCTGTATAAAGATTTCATAATATTTAGGACATCTAGACACGTACATCTATGCTCTGTATGTAGGTGTAAATTATATTTAGGACATCTAGACACGTACATCTATGCTTTGTATGTAGGCGTACATTATATTTAGGACATCTAGACACGTAAATCTATGCTCTGTATGTAGGCGTACATTATATTTAGGACATCTAGACACGTACATCTATTTTTTGTATGTAGGCGTTCATTATATTTAATACATCTAGACACGTACTTCTATGCTCTGTATGTAGGCGTACATTATATTTAGGACATCTAGACACGTACATCTATGTTCTGTATGTAGGCGTAAACTATATTCAGGACATCTAGACACGTACATCTATGCTCTGTATGTAGGCGAACATTATTTTTAGGACATATAGAAAAGTACATCTATGCTCTGTATGTAAGCGTACATTATATTTAGGAAATTAGACACGTACATCTATGCTCTGTATGTAGGCGTACATTATTTTTAGGACATCTAGACACGTACAACTATGCTCTGTATGTAGGCGTACATTATATTTAGGACATCTAGACACGTACATCTATGCTCTGTATGTAGGGGTACATTAAATTTAGGACATCTAGACACGTACATCTATGCTCTATATGTAGGCGTACATTATATTTTGGACATCTAGACATTTACATCTATGCTATGTATGTAGGCTTACGATATATTTAGGACATCTAGACACGTACATCCTTGCTCTGTTTGTAGGCGTACATTATATTTAGGACATCTAGACACGAACATCTATGCTCTGTATGTAGGCGTACATTATATTTAGGTTATCTAGACACGTACATCTGTGCTCTGTATGTAGGCGTACATTATATTTAGGTTATCTAGACACGTACATCTATGCTCTGTATGTAGGCGTACACTATATTCAGGACATCTAGACACGTAAATCTATGCTCTGTATGTAGGCTTACATTATATTAAGTACATCTAGACACGTACATCTATGCTCTGTATGTAAGCGTACATTATATTTAGGACATCTAGACACGTACATCTATGCTCTGTATGTAGATTTCATAATATTTAGGACATCTAGACACGTACATCTATGCTCTGTATGTAGGCGTACATTATATTTAGGACATCTAGACACGTACATCTATGTGCTGTATGTAGGCGTACATTATATTTAGGACATCTAGACACGTACATCTATGCTCTGTATGTAGGCTTACATTATATTTAGGACATCTAGACACGTACATCTATGCTCTGTATGTAGGCGTACATTATATTTAGGAGATCTAGACACGTACATCTATGCTCTGTATGTACGCTAACATTATATTTAGGACTTCTAGACACGTACATCTATGCTCTGTATGTAGGCTTACATTATATTTAGGACATCTAGACACGTACATCTATGCTCTGTATGTAGGCTTACATTATATTTAGGACATTAGACACGTACATCTATGCTCTGTATGTATGCTTACATTATATTTAGGACATCTAGACACGTACATCTATGCTCTGTATGTAGATTTCATAATATTTAGGACATCTAGACACTCACATCTATGCTCTGTATGTAGGCGTACATTATATTTAAGACATCTTGACACGTACATCTATGCTCTGTATGTAGGCGTGCATTATATTTAGGACATCTTGAAACGTACATCTATGCTCTGTATGTAGGCGTACATTATATTTAGTACATCTAGACACGTACATCTATGCTCTGTATGTACGCTTACATTATATTTAGGACATCTAGACACGTACATCTATTCTCTGTATGTAGGCTTACATTATATTAAGGACATCTAGACACGTACATCTATGCTCTGTATGTAGGTGTACATTATCTTTAGGGCATTTAGACATGTACATCTATGCTCTGTATGTAGGCTTACGATATATTTAAGACATCTAGACACGTACATCTATGCTCTGTATGTAGGCGTACATTATATTTAGGAAATGTAGACACGTACATCTATGCTCTGTATGTAGGCGTACATTATATTTAGGACATCTAGACACGTACATCTATGCTCTGTATGTAGGCGTTCATTATATTTAGGACATCTAGACACATACATCTATGCTCTGTATGTAGGCTTACACTATATTCAGGACATCTAGACACGTACATCTATGCTCTGTATGTAGGCGTTCATTATACTTAGGACATCTAGACACGTACATCTATGCTCTGTATGTAGGCGTACATTATATTTAGGACATCTAGACACGTACATCTATGCTCTGTATGTAGGCTTACATTATATTTAGGACATCTAGACACGTACATCTATGCTCTGTATGTAGGCGTACATTATATTTAGGAGATCTAGACACGTACATCTATGCTCTGTATGTACGCTTACATTATATTTAGGTCATCTAGACACGTACATTTATGCTCTGTATGTAGGCTTACATTATATTTAGGACATCTAGACACGTACATCTATGCTCTGTATGTAGGCTTACATTATATTTAGGACATTAGACACGTACATCTATGCTCTGTATGTATGCTTACATTATATTTAGGACATCTAGACACGTACATCTATGCTCTGTATGTAGATTTTATAATATTTAGGACATCTAGACACGTACATCTATGCTCTGTATGTAGGTGTAAATTATATTTAGGACATCTAGACACGTACATCTATGCTTTGTATGTAGGCGTACATTATATTTAGGACATCTAGACACGTAAATCTATGCTCTGTATGTAGGCGTACATTATATTTAGGACATCTAGACACGTACATCTATATTTTGTATGTAGGCGTTCATTATATTAAGGACATCTAGACACGTACATCTATGCTCTGTATGTAGGCGTACATTATATTTAGGACAACTAGACACGTACATCTATGCTCAGTATGTAGGCGTACACTATATTCAGGACATCTAGACACGTACATCTATGCTCTGTATGTAGGCGTACATTATATTTAGGTTATCTAGAAAAGTACATCTATGCTCTGTATGTAAGCGTACATTATATTTAGGACATTAGACACGTACATCTATGCTCTGTATGTAGGCGTACATTATATTTAGGACATCTAGACACGTACAACTATGCTCTGTATGTAGGCGTTCTATATATTTAGGACATCTAGACACGTATATCTATGCTCTGTATGTAGGCGTACATTAAATTTAGGACATCTAGACACGTACATCTATGCTCTGTATGTAGGCGTACATTATATTTAGGACATCTAGACATTTACATCTATGCTATGTATGTAGGCTTACGATATATTTAGGACATCTAGACACGTACATCCTTGCTCTGTTTGTAGGCGTACATTATATTTAGGAAATCTAGACACCAACATCTATGCTCTGTATGTAGGCGAACATTATATTTAGGACATCTAGACACGTACATCTGTGCTCTGTATGTAGGCGTACATTATATTTAGGTTATCTAGACACGTACATCTATGCTCTGTATGTAGGCGTACACTATATTCAGAAAATCTAGACACGTACATCTATGCTCTGTATGTAGGCGTACATTATATTTAGGAGATCTAGACACGTACATCTATGCTCTGTATGTAGGCTTACATTATATTTAGGACATCTAGACACGTACATCTATGCTGTGTATGTAAGCGTACATTATATTTAGGACATCTAGACACGTACATCTATGCTCCGTATGTACATTTCATAATATTTAGGACATCTAGACACGTACATCTATGCTCTGTATGTAGGCGTACATTATATTTAATACATCTAGACACGTACATCTATGCTCTGTATGTAGGCGTACATTATATCTAGGACATCTAGACACGTACATCTATGCTCTGTATGTAGGCTTACATTATATTTAGGACATCTAGACACGTACATCTATGCTCTGTATGTAGGCGTACATTATATTTAGGAGATCTAGACACGTACATATATGCTCTGTATGTACGCTTACATTATATTTAGGACTTCTAGACACGTACATCTATGCTCTGTATGTAGGCTTACATTATATTTAGGACATCTAGACACGTACATCTATGCTCTGTATGTAGGCTTACATTATATTTAGGACATTAGACACGTACATCTATGCTCTGTATGTATGCTTACATTATATTTAGGACATCTAGACACGAACATCTATGCTCTGTATGTAGATTTCATAATATTTAGAACATCTAGACACTCACATCTATGCTCTGTATGTAGGCGTACATTATATTTAGGACATCTAGACACGTACATCTATGCTCTGTATGTAGGCGTACATTATATTTAGGACATCTAGACACGTACATCTATGCTCTGTGTGTAGGCGTACATTATATTTAGTACATCTAGACACGTACATCTATGCTCTGTATGTACGCTTACGATATATTTAGGACATCTAGACACGTACATCCTTGCTCTGTATGTAGGCGTACATTATATTTAGGACATCTAGACACGTACATCTATGCTCTGTATGTAGGCGTACATTATATTTAGGAAATTTAGACACGTACATCTATTCTCTGTATGTAGGCGTACATTATATTTAGGACATTTAGACACGTACATCTATGCTCTGTATGTAGGCTTACAATATATTTAGGACATCTAGACACGTACATCTATGCTCTGTATGTAAGCGTACATTATATTTAGGAAATGTAGACACGTACATCTATGCTCTGTATGTAGGCGTTCATTATATTTAGGACATCTAGACACATACATCTATGCTCTGTATGTAGGCGTACACTATATTCAGGACATCTAGACACGTACATCTATGCTCTGTATGTAGGCGTTCATTATACTTAGGACATCTAGACACGTACATCTATGCTCTGTATGTAGGTGTAAATTATATTTAGGACATCTAGACACGTACATCTATGCTTTGTATGTAGGCGTACATTATATTTAGGACATCTAAACACGTAAATCTATGCTCTGTATGTAGGCGTACATTATACTTAGGACATCTAGACACGTACATCTATTCTTTGTATGTAGGCGTTCATTATATTTAAGACATCTAGACACGTACATCTATGCTCTGTATGTAGGCGTACATTATATTTAGGACATCTAGACACGTACATCTATGCTCTGTATGTAGGCGTACATTATATTTAGGACATCTAGACACGTACATCTATGCTCTGTATGTAGGCGTACATTATATTTAGTACATCTAGACACGTACATCTATGCTCTGTATGTACGCTTACATTATATTTAGGACATCTAGACACATACATCTATGCTCTGTATGTAGGCTTACATTATATTTAGGACATCTAGACACGTACATCTATGCTCTGTATGTAGGCGCATTAAATTTAGGACATTAGACTAGTACATCTATGCTCTGTATGTTGGCGTACATTTTATTTAGGACATCTAGACACGTACAACTATGCTCTGTATGTAGGCGTACATTATATTTAGGTTATCTAGACACGTACATCTATGCTCTGTATGTAGGCGTACATTATATTTAGGAGATCTAGACACGTACATCTATGCTCTGTATGTACGCTAACATTATATTTAGGACTTCTAGACACGTACATCTATGCTCTGTATGTAGGCTTACATTATATTTAGGACATCTAGACACGTACATCTATGCTCTGTATGTAGGCTTACATTATATTTAGGACATTAGACACGTACATCTATGCTCTGTATGTATGCTTACATTATATTTAGGACATCTAGACACGTACATCTATGCTCTGTATGTAGATTTCATAATATTTAGGACATCTAGACACTCACATCTATGCTCTGTATGTAGGCGTACATTATATTTAAGACATCTTGACACGTACATCTATGCTCTGTATGTAGGCGTGCATTATATTTAGGACATCTTGAAACGTACATCTATGCTCTGTATGTAGGCGTACATTATATTTAGTACATCTAGACACGTACATCTATGCTCTGTATGTACGCTTACATTATATTTAGGACATCTAGACACGTACATCTATTCTCTGTATGTAGGCTTACATTATATTAAGGACATCTAGACACGTACATCTATGCTCTGTATGTAGGTGTACATTATCTTTAGGGCATTTAGACATGTACATCTATGCTCTGTATGTAGGCTTACGATATATTTAAGACATCTAGACACGTACATCTATGCTCTGTATGTAGGCGTACATTATATTTAGGAAATGTAGACACGTACATCTATGCTCTGTATGTAGGCGTACATTATATTTAGGACATCTAGACACGTACATCTATGCTCTGTATGTAGGCGTTCATTATATTTAGGACATCTAGACACATACATCTATGCTCTGTATGTAGGCTTACACTATATTCAGGACATCTAGACACGTACATCTATGCTCTGTATGTAGGCGTTCATTATACTTAGGACATCTAGACACGTACATCTATGCTCTGTATGTAGGCGTACATTATATTTAGGACATCTAGACACGTACATCTATGCTCTGTATGTAGGCTTACATTATATTTAGGACATCTAGACACGTACATCTATGCTCTGTATGTAGGCGTACATTATATTTAGGAGATCTAGACACGTACATCTATGCTCTGTATGTACGCTTACATTATATTAAGGTCATCTAGACACGTACATTTATGCTCTGTATGTAGGCTTACATTATATTTAGGACATCTAGACACGTACATCTATGCTCTGTATGTAGGCTTACATTATATTTAGGACATTAGACACGTACATCTATGCTCTGTATGTATGCTTACATTATATTTAGGACATCTAGACACGTACATCTATGCTCTGTATGTAGATTTTATAATATTTAGGACATCTAGACACGTACATCTATGCTCTGTATGTAGGTGTAAATTATATTTAGGACATCTAGACACGTACATCTATGCTTTGTATGTAGGCGTACATTATATTTAGGACATCTAGACACGTAAATCTATGCTCTGTATGTAGGCGTACATTATATTTAGGACATCTAGACACGTACATCTATATTTTGTATGTAGGCGTTCATTATATTAAGGACATCTAGACACGTACATCTATGCTCTGTATGTAGGCGTACATTATATTTAGGACAACTAGACACGTACATCTATGCTCAGTATGTAGGCGTACACTATATTCAGGACATCTAGACACGTACATCTATGCTCTGTATGTAGGCGTACATTATATTTAGGTTATCTAGAAAAGTACATCTATGCTCTGTATGTAAGCGTACATTATATTTAGGACATTAGACACGTACATCTATGCTCTGTATGTAGGCGTACATTATATTTAGGACATCTAGACACGTACAACTATGCTCTGTATGTAGGCGTTCTATATATTTAGGACATCTAGACACGTATATCTATGCTCTGTATGTAGGCGTACATTAAATTTAGGACATCTAGACACGTACATCTATGCTCTGTATGTAGGCGTACATTATATTTAGGACATCTAGACATTTACATCTATGCTATGTATGTAGGCTTACGATATATTTAGGACATCTAGACACGTACATCCTTGCTCTGTTTGTAGGCGTACATTATATTTAGGACATCTAGACACGTACATCTATGCTCTGTATGTAGGTGTAAATTATATTTAGGACATCTAGACACGTACATCTATGCTTTGTATGTAGGCGTACATTATATTTAGGACATCTAAACACGTAAATCTATGCTCTGTATGTAGGCGTACATTATACTTAGGACATCTAGACACGTACATCTATTCTTTGTATGTAGGCGTTCATTATATTTAAGACATCTAGACACGTACATCTATGCTCTGTATGTAGGCGTACATTATATTTAGGACATCTAGACACGTACATCTATGCTCTGTATGTAGGCGTACATTATATTTAGGACATCTAGACACGTACATCTATGCTCTGTATGTAGGCGTACATTATATTTAGTACATCTAGACACGTACATCTATGCTCTGTATGTACGCTTACATTATATTTAGGACATCTAGACACATACATCTATGCTCTGTATGTAGGCTTACATTATATTTAGGACATCTAGACACGTACATCTATGCTCTGTATGTAGGCGCATTAAATTTAGGACATTAGACTAGTACATCTATGCTCTGTATGTTGGCGTACATTTTATTTAGGACATCTAGACACGTACAACTATGCTCTGTATGTAGGCGTACATTATATTTAGGTTATCTAGACACGTACATCTATGCTCTGTATGTAGGCGTACATTATATTTAGGAGATCTAGACACGTACATCTATGCTCTGTATGTACGCTAACATTATATTTAGGACTTCTAGACACGTACATCTATGCTCTGTATGTAGGCTTACATTATATTTAGGACATCTAGACACGTACATCTATGCTCTGTATGTAGGCTTACATTATATTTAGGACATTAGACACGTACATCTATGCTCTGTATGTATGCTTACATTATATTTAGGACATCTAGACACGTACATCTATGCTCTGTATGTAGATTTCATAATATTTAGGACATCTAGACACTCACATCTATGCTCTGTATGTAGGCGTACATTATATTTAAGACATCTTGACACGTACATCTATGCTCTGTATGTAGGCGTGCATTATATTTAGGACATCTTGAAACGTACATCTATGCTCTGTATGTAGGCGTACATTATATTTAGTACATCTAGACACGTACATCTATGCTCTGTATGTACGCTTACATTATATTTAGGACATCTAGACACGTACATCTATTCTCTGTATGTAGGCTTACATTATATTAAGGACATCTAGACACGTACATCTATGCTCTGTATGTAGGTGTACATTATCTTTAGGGCATTTAGACATGTACATCTATGCTCTGTATGTAGGCTTACGATATATTTAAGACATCTAGACACGTACATCTATGCTCTGTATGTAGGCGTACATTATATTTAGGAAATGTAGACACGTACATCTATGCTCTGTATGTAGGCGTACATTATATTTAGGACATCTAGACACGTACATCTATGCTCTGTATGTAGGCGTTCATTATATTTAGGACATCTAGACACATACATCTATGCTCTGTATGTAGGCTTACACTATATTCAGGACATCTAGACACGTACATCTATGCTCTGTATGTAGGCGTTCATTATACTTAGGACATCTAGACACGTACATCTATGCTCTGTATGTAGGCGTACATTATATTTAGGACATCTAGACACGTACATCTATGCTCTGTATGTAGGCTTACATTATATTTAGGACATCTAGACACGTACATCTATGCTCTGTATGTAGGCGTACATTATATTTAGGAGATCTAGACACGTACATCTATGCTCTGTATGTACGCTTACATTATATTAAGGTCATCTAGACACGTACATTTATGCTCTGTATGTAGGCTTACATTATATTTAGGACATCTAGACACGTACATCTATGCTCTGTATGTAGGCTTACATTATATTTAGGACATTAGACACGTACATCTATGCTCTGTATGTATGCTTACATTATATTTAGGACATCTAGACACGTACATCTATGCTCTGTATGTAGATTTTATAATATTTAGGACATCTAGACACGTACATCTATGCTCTGTATGTAGGTGTAAATTATATTTAGGACATCTAGACACGTACATCTATGCTTTGTATGTAGGCGTACATTATATTTAGGACATCTAGACACGTAAATCTATGCTCTGTATGTAGGCGTACATTATATTTAGGACATCTAGACACGTACATCTATATTTTGTATGTAGGCGTTCATTATATTAAGGACATCTAGACACGTACATCTATGCTCTGTATGTAGGCGTACATTATATTTAGGACAACTAGACACGTACATCTATGCTCAGTATGTAGGCGTACACTATATTCAGGACATCTAGACACGTACATCTATGCTCTGTATGTAGGCGTACATTATATTTAGGTTATCTAGAAAAGTACATCTATGCTCTGTATGTAAGCGTACATTATATTTAGGACATTAGACACGTACATCTATGCTCTGTATGTAGGCGTACATTATATTTAGGACATCTAGACACGTACAACTATGCTCTGTATGTAGGCGTTCTATATATTTAGGACATCTAGACACGTATATCTATGCTCTGTATGTAGGCGTACATTAAATTTAGGACATCTAGACACGTACATCTATGCTCTGTATGTAGGCGTACATTATATTTAGGACATCTAGACATTTACATCTATGCTATGTATGTAGGCTTACGATATATTTAGGACATCTAGACACGTACATCCTTGCTCTGTTTGTAGGCGTACATTATATTTAGGAAATCTAGACACCAACATCTATGCTCTGTATGTAGGCGAACATTATATTTAGGACATCTAGACACGTACATCTGTGCTCTGTATGTAGGCGTACATTATATTTAGGTTATCTAGACACGTACATCTATGCTCTGTATGTAGGCGTACACTATATTCAGAAAATCTAGACACGTACATCTATGCTCTGTATGTAGGCGTACATTATATTTAGGAGATCTAGACACGTACATCTATGCTCTGTATGTAGGCTTACATTATATTTAGGACATCTAGACACGTACATCTATGCTGTGTATGTAAGCGTACATTATATTTAGGACATCTAGACACGTACATCTATGCTCCGTATGTACATTTCATAATATTTAGGACATCTAGACACGTACATCTATGCTCTGTATGTAGGCGTACATTATATTTAATACATCTAGACACGTACATCTATGCTCTGTATGTAGGCGTACATTATATCTAGGACATCTAGACACGTACATCTATGCTCTGTATGTAGGCTTACATTATATTTAGGACATCTAGACACGTACATCTATGCTCTGTATGTAGGCGTACATTATATTTAGGAGATCTAGACACGTACATATATGCTCTGTATGTACGCTTACATTATATTTAGGACTTCTAGACACGTACATCTATGCTCTGTATGTAGGCTTACATTATATTTAGGACATCTAGACACGTACATCTATGCTCTGTATGTAGGCTTACATTATATTTAGGACATTAGACACGTACATCTATGCTCTGTATGTATGCTTACATTATATTTAGGACATCTAGACACGAACATCTATGCTCTGTATGTAGATTTCATAATATTTAGAACATCTAGACACTCACATCTATGCTCTGTATGTAGGCGTACATTATATTTAGGACATCTAGACACGTACATCTATGCTCTGTATGTAGGCGTACATTATATTTAGGACATCTAGACACGTACATCTATGCTCTGTGTGTAGGCGTACATTATATTTAGTACATCTAGACACGTACATCTATGCTCTGTATGTACGCTTACGATATATTTAGGACATCTAGACACGTACATCCTTGCTCTGTATGTAGGCGTACATTATATTTAGGACATCTAGACACGTACATCTATGCTCTGTATGTAGGCGTACATTATATTTAGGAAATTTAGACACGTACATCTATTCTCTGTATGTAGGCGTACATTATATTTAGGACATTTAGACACGTACATCTATGCTCTGTATGTAGGCTTACAATATATTTAGGACATCTAGACACGTACATCTATGCTCTGTATGTAAGCGTACATTATATTTAGGAAATGTAGACACGTACATCTATGCTCTGTATGTAGGCGTTCATTATATTTAGGACATCTAGACACATACATCTATGCTCTGTATGTAGGCGTACACTATATTCAGGACATCTAGACACGTACATCTATGCTCTGTATGTAGGCGTTCATTATACTTAGGACATCTAGACACGTACATCTATGCTCTGTATGTAGGCGTACATTATATTTAGGACATCTAGACACGTACATCTATGCTCTGTATGTAGGCTTACATTATATTTAGGACATCTAGACACGTACATCTATGCTCTGTATGTAGGCGTACATTATATTTAGGAGATCTAGACACGTACATCTATGCTCTGTATGTACGCTTACATTATATTAAGGTCATCTAGACACGTACATTTATGCTCTGTATGTAGGCTTACATTATATTTAGGACATCTAGACACGTACATCTATGCTCTGTATGTAGGCTTACATTATATTTAGGACATTAGACACGTACATCTATGCTCTGTATGTATGCTTACATTATATTTAGGACATCTAGACACGTACATCTATGCTCTGTATGTAGATTTTATAATATTTAGGACATCTAGACACGTACATCTATGCTCTGTATGTAGGTGTAAATTATATTTAGGACATCTAGACACGTACATCTATGCTTTGTATGTAGGCGTACATTATATTTAGGACATCTAGACACGTAAATCTATGCTCTGTATGTAGGCGTACATTATATTTAGGACATCTAGACACGTACATCTATATTTTGTATGTAGGCGTTCATTATATTAAGGACATCTAGACACGTACATCTATGCTCTGTATGTAGGCGTACATTATATTTAGGACAACTAGACACGTACATCTATGCTCAGTATGTAGGCGTACACTATATTCAGGACATCTAGACACGTACATCTATGCTCTGTATGTAGGCGTACATTATATTTAGGTTATCTAGAAAAGTACATCTATGCTCTGTATGTAAGCGTACATTATATTTAGGACATTAGACACGTACATCTATGCTCTGTATGTAGGCGTACATTATATTTAGGACATCTAGACACGTACAACTATGCTCTGTATGTAGGCGTTCTATATATTTAGGACATCTAGACACGTATATCTATGCTCTGTATGTAGGCGTACATTAAATTTAGGACATCTAGACACGTACATCTATGCTCTGTATGTAGGCGTACATTATATTTAGGACATCTAGACATTTACATCTATGCTATGTATGTAGGCTTACGATATATTTAGGACATCTAGACACGTACATCCTTGCTCTGTTTGTAGGCGTACATTATATTTAGGAAATCTAGACACCAACATCTATGCTCTGTATGTAGGCGAACATTATATTTAGGACATCTAGACACGTACATCTGTGCTCTGTATGTAGGCGTACATTATATTTAGGTTATCTAGACACGTACATCTATGCTCTGTATGTAGGCGTACACTATATTCAGAAAATCTAGACACGTACATCTATGCTCTGTATGTAGGCGTACATTATATTTAGGAGATCTAGACACGTACATCTATGCTCTGTATGTAGGCTTACATTATATTTAGGACATCTAGACACGTACATCTATGCTGTGTATGTAAGCGTACATTATATTTAGGACATCTAGACACGTACATCTATGCTCCGTATGTACATTTCATAATATTTAGGACATCTAGACACGTACATCTATGCTCTGTATGTAGGCGTACATTATATTTAATACATCTAGACACGTACATCTATGCTCTGTATGTAGGCGTACATTATATCTAGGACATCTAGACACGTACATCTATGCTCTGTATGTAGGCTTACATTATATTTAGGACATCTAGACACGTACATCTATGCTCTGTATGTAGGCGTACATTATATTTAGGAGATCTAGACACGTACATATATGCTCTGTATGTACGCTTACATTATATTTAGGACTTCTAGACACGTACATCTATGCTCTGTATGTAGGCTTACATTATATTTAGGACATCTAGACACGTACATCTATGCTCTGTATGTAGGCTTACATTATATTTAGGACATTAGACACGTACATCTATGCTCTGTATGTATGCTTACATTATATTTAGGACATCTAGACACGAACATCTATGCTCTGTATGTAGATTTCATAATATTTAGAACATCTAGACACTCACATCTATGCTCTGTATGTAGGCGTACATTATATTTAGGACATCTAGACACGTACATCTATGCTCTGTATGTAGGCGTACATTATATTTAGGACATCTAGACACGTACATCTATGCTCTGTGTGTAGGCGTACATTATATTTAGTACATCTAGACACGTACATCTATGCTCTGTATGTACGCTTACGATATATTTAGGACATCTAGACACGTACATCCTTGCTCTGTATGTAGGCGTACATTATATTTAGGACATCTAGACACGTACATCTATGCTCTGTATGTAGGCGTACATTATATTTAGGAAATTTAGACACGTACATCTATTCTCTGTATGTAGGCGTACATTATATTTAGGACATTTAGACACGTACATCTATGCTCTGTATGTAGGCTTACAATATATTTAGGACATCTAGACACGTACATCTATGCTCTGTATGTAAGCGTACATTATATTTAGGAAATGTAGACACGTACATCTATGCTCTGTATGTAGGCGTTCATTATATTTAGGACATCTAGACACATACATCTATGCTCTGTATGTAGGCGTACACTATATTCAGGACATCTAGACACGTACATCTATGCTCTGTATGTAGGCGTTCATTATACTTAGGACATCTAGACACGTACATCTATGCTCTGTATGTAGGTGTAAATTATATTTAGGACATCTAGACACGTACATCTATGCTTTGTATGTAGGCGTACATTATATTTAGGACATCTAAACACGTAAATCTATGCTCTGTATGTAGGCGTACATTATACTTAGGACATCTAGACACGTACATCTATTCTTTGTATGTAGGCGTTCATTATATTTAAGACATCTAGACACGTACATCTATGCTCTGTATGTAGGCGTACATTATATTTAGGACATCTAGACACGTACATCTATGCTCTGTATGTAGGCGTACATTATATTTAGGACATCTAGACACGTACATCTATGCTCTGTATGTAGGCGTACATTATATTTAGTACATCTAGACACGTACATCTATGCTCTGTATGTACGCTTACATTATATTTAGGACATCTAGACACATACATCTATGCTCTGTATGTAGGCTTACATTATATTTAGGACATCTAGACACGTACATCTATGCTCTGTATGTAGGCGCATTAAATTTAGGACATTAGACTAGTACATCTATGCTCTGTATGTTGGCGTACATTTTATTTAGGACATCTAGACACGTACAACTATGCTCTGTATGTAGGCGTACATTATATTTAGGTTATCTAGACACGTACATCTATGCTCTGTATGTAGGTGTACATTATATTTAGGAGATCTAGACACGTACATATATGCTCTGTATGTACGCTTACATTATATTTAGGACTTCTAGACACGTAAATCTATGCTCTGTATGTAGGCTTACATTATATTTAGGACATCTAGACACGTACATCTATGCTCTGTATGTAGGCTTACATTATATTTAGGACATTAGACACGTACATCTATGCTCTGTATGTATGCTTACATTATATTTAGGACATCTAGACACGTACATCTATGCTCTGTATGTAGATTTCATAATATTTAGGACATCTAGACACTCACATCTTTGCTCTGTATGTAGGCGTACATTATATTTAGGACATCTAGACACGTACATCTATGCTCTGTATGTAGGCGTACATTATATTTAGGACATCTAGACACGTACATCTATGCTCTGTATGTAGGCGTACATTATATTTAGTACATCTAGACACGTACATCTATGCTGTGTATGTACGCTTACGATATATTTAAAACATCTAAACACGTACATCCTTGCTCTGTATGTAGGCGTACATTATATTTAGGACATCTAGACACGTACATCTATGCTCTGTATGTAGGCGTACATTATATTTAGGAGATCTAGACACGTACATCTATGCTCTGTATGTACGCTTACATTATATTTAGGACTTCTAGACACGTACATCTATGCTCTGTATGTAGGCTTACATTATATTTAGGACATCTAGACACGTACATCTATGCTCTGTATGTAGGCTTACATTATATTTAGGACATTAGACACGTACATCTATGCTCTGTATGTATGCTTACATTATATTTAGGACATCTAGACACGTACATCTATGCTCTGTATGTAGATTTCATAATATTTAGGACATCTAGACACTCACATCTATGCTCTGTATGTAGGCGTACATTATATTTAAGACATCTAGACACGTACATCTATGCTCTGTATGTAGGCGTGCATTATATTTAGGACATCTAGAAACGTACATCTATGCTCTGTATGTAGGCGTACATTATATTTAGTACATCTAGACACGTACATCTATGCTCTGTATGTAGGCTTACATTATATTTAGGACATCTAGACACGTACATCTATGCTATGTATGTAGGCTTACATTATATTTAGGACATTACTCACGTACATCTATGCTCTGTATGTATGCTTACATTATATTTAGGACATCTAGACACGTACATCTATGCTCTGTATGTAGATTTCATAATATTTAAGACATCTAGACACGTACATCTATGCTCGGTATGTAGGTGTAAATTATATTTAGGACATCTAGACACGTACATCTATGCTTTGTATGAAGGCGAACATTATTTTTAATACATCTAGACACGTAAATCTATGCTCTGTATGTAGGCGTACATTATATTTAGGACATCTAGACACGTACATCTATGCTCTGTATGTAGGCGTACATTATATTTAGGACATCTAGACACGTACATCTATGCTCTGTATGTAGGCGTACACTATATTCAGGACATCTATACACGTATATCTATGCTCTGTATGTAGGCGTACATTATATTTAGGACATCAAGATAAGTACATCTATGCTCTGTATGTAAGCGTACATTATATTTAGGAGATTAGACACGTACATCTATGCTCTGTATGTAGGCGTACATTATATTTAGGACATCTAGACACGTACATTTATGCTCTGTATGTAGGCGTACATTAAATTTAGGACATCTAGACACGTACATCTATGCTCTGTATGTAGGCGTACATTATATTTAGGACATCTAGACATTTACATCTATGCTATGTATGTAGGCTTACGATATATTTAGGACATCTAGACACGTACATCCTTGCTCTGTTTGTAGGCGTACATTATATTTAGGACATCTAGACACGAACATCTATGCTCTGTATGTAGGCGTACATTATATTTAGGACATCTAGACACGTACATCTGTGCTCTGTATGTAGGCGTACATTATATTTAGGTTATCTTGACACGTACATCTATGCTCTGTATGTAGGCGTACACTATATTCGGGACATCTAGACACGTACATCTATGCTCTGTATGTAGGCGTACATTATATTTAGGAGATCTAGACACGTACATCTATGCTCTGTATGTAAGGCTTACATTATATTTAGGACATCTAGACACGTACATCTATGCTCTGTATGTAAGCGTACATTATATTTAGGACATCTAGACACGTACATCTATGCTCTGTATGTAGATTTCATAATATTTAGGACATCTAGACACGTACATCTATGCTCTGTATGTAGGCGTACATTATATTTAGGACATCTAGACACGTACATCTATGTGCTGTATGTAGGCGTACATTATATTTAGGACATCTAGACACGTACATCTATGCTCTGTATGTAGGCTTACATTATATTTAGGACATCTAGACACGTACATCTATGCTCTGTATGTAGGCGTACATTATATTTAGGAGATCTAGACACGTACATCTATGCTCTGTATGTACGCTTACATTATATTTAGGACTTCTAGACACGTACATCTATGCTCTGTATGTAGGCTTACATTATATTTAGGACATCTAAACACGTACATCTATGCTCTGTATGTAGGCTTACATTATATTTAGGACATTAGACACGTACATCTATGCTATGTATGTATGCTTACATTATATTTAGGACATCTAGACACGTACATCTATGCTCTGTATGTAGATTTCATAATATTTAGGACATCTAGACACTCACATCTATGCTCTGTATGTAGGCGTACATTATATTTAAGACATCTAGACACGTACATCTATGCTCTGTATGTAGGCGTGCATTATATTTAGGACATCTTGAAACGTACATCTATGCTCTGTATGTAGGCGTACCTTATATTTAGTACATCTAGACACGTACATCTATGCTCTGTATGTACGCTTACATTATATTTAGGACATCTAGACACGTACATCTATTCTCTGTATGTAGGCTTACATTATATTAAGGACATCTAGACACGTACATCTATGCTCTGTATGTAGGTGTACATTATCTTTAGGGCATTTAGACATGTACATCTATGCTCTGTATGTAGGCTTACGATATATTTAAGACATCTAGACACGTACATCTATGCTCTGTATGTAGGCGTACATTATATTTAGGAAATGTAGACACGTACATCTATGCTCTGTATGTAGGCGTACATTATATTTAGGACATCTAGACACGTACATCTATGCTCTGTATGTAGGCGTTCATTATATTTAGGACATCTAGACACATACATCTATGCTCTGTATGTAGGCGTTCATTATACTTAGGACATCTAGACACGTACATCTATGCTCTGGATGTAGGCGTACATTATATTTAGGACATCTAGACACGTACATCTATGCTCTGTATGTAGGCGTACATTATATTTAGGACATCTAGACACGTACATCTATGCTCTGTATGTAGGCTTACATTATATTTAGGACATCTAGACACGTACATCTATGCTCTGTATGTAGGCGTACATTATATTTAGGAGATCTAGACACGTACATCTATGCTCTGTATGTACGCTTACATTATATTTAGGACATCTAGACACGTACATTTATGCTCTGTATGTAGGCTTACATTATATTTAGGACATCTAGACACGTACATCTATGCTCTGTATGTAGGCTTACATTATATTTAGGACATTAGACACGTACATCTATGCTCTGTATGTATGCTTACATTATATTTAGGACATCTAGACACGTACATCTATGCTCTGTATGTAGATTTCATAATATTTAGGACATCTAGACACGTACATCTATGCTCTGTATGTAGGTGTAAATTATATTTAGGACATCTAGACACGTACATCTATGCTTTGTATGTAGGCGTACATTATATTTAGGACATCTAGACACGTAAATCTATGCTCTGTATGTAGGCGTACATTATATTTAGGACATCTAGACACGTACATCTATTTTTTGTATGTAGGCGTTCATTATATTAAGGACATCTAGACACGTACATCTATGCTCTGTATGTAGGCGTACATTATATTTAGGACAACTAGACACGTACATCTATGCTCAGTATGTAGGCGTACACTATATTCAGGACATCTAGACACGTACATCTATGCTCTGTATGTAGGCGTACATTATATTTAGGACATCTAGAAAAGTACATCTATGCTCTGTATGTAAGCGTACATTATATTTAGGACATTAGACACGTACATCTATGCTCTGTATGTAGGCGTACATTATATTTAGGACATCTAGACACGTACAACTATGCTCTGTATGTAGGCGTTCTATATATTTAGGACATCTAGACACGTATATCTATGCTCTGTATGTAGGCGTACATTAAATTTAGGACATCTAGACACGTACATCTATGCTCTGTATGTAGGCGTACATTATATTTAGGACATCTAGACATTTACATCTATGCTATGTATGTAGGCTTACGATATATTTAGGACATCTAGACACGTACATCCTTGCTCTGTTTGTAGGCGTACATTATATTTAGGAAATCTAGACACCAACATCTATGCTCTGTATGTAGGCGAACATTATATTTAGGACATCTAGACACGTACATCTGTGCTCTGTATGTAGGCGTACATTATATTTAGGTTATCTAGACACGTACATCTATGCTCTGTATGTAGGCGTACACTATATTCAGAAAATCTAGACACGTACATCTATGCTCTGTATGTAGGCGTACATTATATTTAGGAGATCTAGACACGTACATCTATGCTCTGTATGTAGGCTTACATTATATTTAGGACATCTAGACACGTACATCTATGCTCTGTATGTAAGCGTACATTATATTTAGGACATCTAGACACGTACATCTATGCTCTGTATGTAGATTTCATAATATTTAGGACATCTAGACACGTACATCTATGCTCTGTATGTAGGCGTACATTATATTTAGGACATCTAGACACGTACATCTATGCTCTGTATGTAGGAGCACATTATATTTAGGACATCTAGACACGTACATCTATGCTCTGTATGTAGGCTTACATTATATTTAGGACATCTAGACACGTACATCTATGCTCTGTATGTAGGCGTACATTATATTTAGGAGATCTAGACACGTACATATATGCTCTGTATGTACGCTTACATTATATTTAGGACGACTAGACACGTACATCTATGCTCTGTATGTAGGCTTACATTATATTTAGGACATCTAGACACTGTTACGAATATCGGTACTAAATGAATGACGTAGTAAGGCATTGACCTCTTAACAAGTGCGTATCAGAGTCCAAGGCGACCAAGGTTTGACCTTTATGCCCTGAGGGCAGTTTAAAAAAAATAATTCGTTCAAATCCCGTGGAAATTGGAGGATAATTCTGGATCGTAGTAATTATAGAGAAAGAGGTTAAAATGCGTATTAAGACCCTGTAGAATCTTCGATGATAGTTTTCTTTGTTAAGTCCCGACCTCCTTAAAGTTAGTTCAGTTTAAACGTTTGTAGAGAGAAGTCGCTATATTAATACTTGTACATATAATGTCCTTTTGTTGAAATACTTATGTTACCATCAGTTGATGAGATTTATTGATCGTTTATATTGAGTCTACAATTTAAATAAAATTGTTTATTCAACAACTGGAGTTGTTTGATCTATCATTGTTGAGAAAGGTGTTGAAGATAATTATCACGAATATAACTACATTACTGCATAGACCTGTCAGTCAAGGAACCCCTAGCTTGGGCTACAGATTAGCAGAATCTAGAGACTTCTAATAAAGATACAACTATATTCATTGAATCCGATTTAACGAGTCGTAATAATAGTCATCATATAGAGGGCCATAACAGTTTGGGGGCTCGTCCGGGATAGTTGTATAGTGAAGCATATATTCAAGTTGTGTTGTGTTGTGTGTTGGAGCAGTGACCTACTGAGCAAGCCTAAGAACGCTGAAATTATTCTTCCGATTGGAAAAACGTAAGTTGGAAAAATTTACCACTTTATAAATCTCTTAACTAAAGAATGGAATTTATTGAAAATCCAGAAGAAGAAGTTCTGAAAACTTTATCAATAAAGAAGTTAAAAGAGATCGCTGAGATCTTAAAGATAGAAGTTACTGAAACTACACCATCGAGGACTGTGTTGACACAGCAGATAAAAGATGTGTTGATTGCGAGTGGCAAGTTGAAAGTAGAATCAAGCGCGGAGGGATATCAAGTTGAAGGTCAGACGTCGAAATCTATGTCAGAACAGTTTAGATTTCAGTTAGAAATGAAACGGATGGAAATGGAGATGGAACAAAGACGTCTAGAAATAGAAAGTCAGGAAAGAATAGAACTGGCGAAGATAGGCGCTACTAAAAAAGAATCTCATAATGATGTAGAGATGGCCAGATGGAAAAAGCTAGTCCCTACCTACATTGATAAAGAAAGTGAAATAGCTAATTTCTTCCAGACCTTTGAAATTTCTTGCAGAGATTTTAAGTTCCCAGAAGATAAATGGGGAAAATTAGTAAGAACAGCTTTTACTCAGGGAAGGGCAAGAGATTGTGTTCTATTGTTAAAAGAGGAGCATTTAAATGATTATGAAGTCATTAAAGACACTGTACTAAAAGCGTACAACCAAATACCTGAAAGTTATCGGAAAAGGTTCCGTCAGTATACAATGTCCCCTTACCAAACACACTTAGACTTCCTTCGAGCAGAAGAAAAGTTAATGGATCAGTGGATAAAATCTAGAAATATCTCCACATTAAAAGAAATGAAAGATATCATTCTCTTAGAAGATTTTATTAACAAAGTGAGGCCGGATATAAGAATGTATTTATCCGAGCGTGACATCACTGACCCACATAATGCTGCTGATTTAGCTGAACAGTATGCACTGTGTCATAGGACAGCTGGTGAAAAGAATGTTAATAGGGCACAACGGCAAGCAGAAAACACACCACAAAAACATCGTGAAAAGGAGCATTTTGTGAAACAAAATGATGTTCATAAGAAACCTGTCAACAAAAACGTCCAATGTACTTTTTGTAAAAGAACCGGACATAGCATAGAAGACTTTTGGAGTATAAGGAAAGATAAAAGACCTAACAAAGTGGTCATGTGTGCCAGCCATGCACAAATACAGAATGTACAAGAAAGCGAAGATACAAACGAACTGAATTCGAAGAAAGATTCTTCTAAACCAGAAACACCGAGGGTGGATTTGCCTGAGAGCAAAAGTCAGAAGGTAGAGAAATCTACAACTGAAGAAAGTGAGGATGAAGATCCTGCTTTTAAATACAGAACGGCTACGATTGGGTTCCTTGTAAAGGTCCCATATATCCACAGATATGAAAAAGTAGACCAAAGTATTTTTGACTCGAACAAGAGTCTGAAGTCATCGAAAGATGAAGAACCACCCGGAAGTCATGGTCAAGGGAAGAATGAAACTGACACAGAGACCCTGTGCAGTTTTCAACCGTTCATTAGTGAAGGTTGTGTGGCCTTACAAAAGGAAGGACCACTGAAGTCCGTAAAAATATTACGAGACACAGGGGCGTCATTAACCCTGCTGCTTAAGGATGTATTACCATTAAATGTTGATACATTGACAGGACAGACTGTCCTATTGAGAAGTTTTGAATGGAAAGAAGAAATACCTCTACATAGGATATACCTCACATCTGACTTGGTGACAGGATATGTGACAGTTGGAGTAATATCAAAACTTCCTGTTGAGGGCATATCCGTTATCCTAGCAAATGATTTGGCGAAAGGGAGGGTGAGACCTGAACTGATTGTGAAGGAGAATCCAGACCCTAGTCCTATTGTGGAGACAGGAAAAGAAAAAGAACTTTATCCTGTAGGTGATGTCATAAAAGGTATGACACCACAGAAAAAGAAAGAAGAAATTATCTCACAAGAAAAGGAAAAGAAAGAAGAAATTCTCCCTGAGAGGAGAAAGACAAAAAGACTATGTCATGTAAACATGATGAAACCTTACTTTCAGAAACCTGAAGGAAAAAAAATTGAGAATGTTAGAATAATGACCCCAATTGTCCAAATTAAGCCTGAAGTTTAGGATGAGCTACAAGACAAGTTTACTGGTAGTAAACTCCAAAACTCTACTGTTCTAAGCAATTTGGATAACAAATTGAGTCACTTACCTAAACCAGAAAAGGCAGTGATCAAAGAGGTCATTAGAGATTATCCCTTATTGTTTCGGGATATTCCTGGTCAGACAAACCTGATAGAACATGATGTGATATTAGAAGATACTAAGCCCATAAGGCAACATCCTTATCGAATCAATCCAATTCATCTGGAATTGGTGAGAAAGGAGATATCATATATGTTAGAAAATGGAATGATAGTACCTAGTAATAGTGACTGGTGTTCCCCTATAGTTTTAGTTCCAAAGTCAGATAACACTGTCAGGTTCTGTACTGACTTTAGGAAGGTAAACGCCGTCACTAAAACTGATTCTTATCCAATCCCAAGGGTGGATGATCTAATTGATAGGATAGGGAATGCCAAATATATGACAAAGATAGATCTTCTCACTGGTTATTGGCAGGTTCCTCTTAGTCCCAGGGCACAGGAAGTATCCACCTTTGTTACTCCTGATGGCCTTTATAAGTACAAAGTGATGCCCTTTGGCATGAAAAATGCCCCAGCATGTTTTCAGAAGTTAATAAATCATATCATTAGGGGAATTCCCAACTGTCAGGCCTATCTTGATGACATAGTGGTATATAATGACACTTTTGAAAACCATGTTCTACAAATCAGAGCCCTTTTTGAGAAGCTTAGGATGGCTAACCTTACCATTAATCTGGCTAAAAGTCATTTTGCCCATGCCACTGTGGAATATTTAGGACATGTAGTAGGAAACGGTCAAGTAAAACCTGTTGATGCAAAAATAGAGGCAATAAAAAAGGTATCCGCCCCAACCAACCGGAAACAAATTAGGGCTTTTCTCGGAATGGCCGGGTATTATAGAAAGTTTTGTCCCAGTTTTTCAGTGATTGCAAGTCCATTGACATATCTTTTGAAAAAGAATGTAAATTTTAAATGGACCCCTGAGTGTGATGAAGCAATTGAACAGATCAAATTGATTCTATCACATGCACCAGTATTAACTTCACCTTCATTTGAAGATCCCTTTTTTATGATGGTGGATGCTTCAAATGTTGGGATGGGTTCTGTTCTTTATCAAAAGGACAAGAATGAAATTGACCATCCTATTTGTTATTATTCCCAAAAGTTTAATAAACATCAAGTCAATTATAGTACGATTGAAAAAGAACTTTTAGGAATTATAAAATCCCTTAAACAGTTTGATTTTTACATCAGTGGATCACCACATCCAGTGGTTATCTATTGTGATCACAATCCCTTAGTTTTTTATCCAAAATCACTGTAAATCAGCGAATATTGAGATGGTCCCTCTTTTTACAGGCATATCGCATTGAGATACGCCATCTGAATGAAAAAAAAACGTAATTGCTGACTATCTTTCCCGATTGTAAAACTAATCTATTTTTTTTTCTGTATTAGTTAAAATAGATTGAATGAATTGTACTGACAATCAAAAGATTGGGTAGACCTGAACACAGTGAAAAACAGGAGAACCTAGAATCTATGCTATGAAAAAAACCTTTATGGAAAATGGAAAAGAGCAATGGATTCCACCGTACAAATTGGAAATGGAGATGGAATGTTTTCACCACACCAGTCAAAACCAGCAGTTTGTTTTGTACATAAATTGTTAAATTGATTTCTGTCTGAAAAAAAAAAATGAATAGTCTATGCTCTTTTAAAGTCTTTAACTCTTTTCTACTTCAATAATATTGTATTTGAAATGTCTTTAATGTAATCTAAAGAAAAAAGGTACTTACTATTTAGTAATAAGATGGTATGAAGATGATAACTTGCTTTAATTGATAGTTAATTAAGTAAATTAACCCATTTGTTTTAAGTAAATCCATGATTGTCTGAATGTGTCAATTCAAAACTGCTACGATGTGAACTCTTTTTAAAAAGAAAATAATGACGTAGGAAGGTCATGGTAAAATGAGAAATTGAAATATTTTTAATGATTTTTGCTATAAACTATCTAAATTCTGTAACATACTATGTTTAAATTTCTTAAAACTAACATAAATGAATTTAATTTTGAAATGATTGTTGTTAGATAATGCTCGTTTAATACGATAACTATTTAGTCGCGTAGCAATTTTTTTTTACCTAGGCTGTGATGAGGTAAAAATTTGCATAGCGATGTCAACATTATTAGAATCAATTGGGAATGAGAGAGGGTGAAAAAAGGAATAGAGAGAGAGAGTGCGGAATTGACCTACATTTTGGGTTTTGACACAGACAGTATTGTTTAAAGTTTAATGTGTTAGCCAGCTTACAAACATGAAAAAAAAATACTGTCGAAGCAATAATATTTTTTGTTGTAAAGTGAAATTAGGTCAGGGCTAGTATTTTTGTTTGTAATTGAGTTAGGCCTAGCGTGTGTTCTATCAGAGCGTTTGGTTTTTTCTCCTTATGAAAAAATAAGTCGTGTCTGAATAGACATTAAGTGATTTTTCTTTTGTTGTATAATTACAAAATTGTAAAAGATATTAGTTTATAATTAAATGGACGAGAGAGTTTTTATTACAGTGGAATGTTCAATGTAATAGAAATTATTAACTTGTATTATATTATATCTATTAAGAATGATTATGTATTTTTCTTGTATACAAGATTTAGATAAACAATTTAATTGTCCATTGTTTTGAATTAAAAATTGAATGATTGAATGACTGTAGTTAAGCCATTTGCTAAGATGAACGTATATTGCATATATTATATGTTATTGTTATCAGTTCGATTGAATTATTGGGATAGCCAATTGAACTGTATTGTTTCCCCGGAATATTTTCTTTTATAATTATTCCTTAAAATTAACATTTTTAGTAGTTAAAATGTAAAAGGAATAATTATAAAACTTTAGAAGGAGGGGGATGTTACGAATATCGGTACTAAATGAATGACGTAGTAAGGCATTGACCTCTTAACAAGTGCGTATCAGAGTCCAAGGCGACCAAGGTTTGACCTTTATGCCCTGAGGGCAGTTTAAATAAAATAATTCGTTCAAATCCCGTGGAAATTGGAGGATAATTCTGGATCGTAGTAATTATAGAGAAAGAGGTTAAAATGCGTATTAAGACCCTGTAGAATCTTCGATGATAGTTTTCTTTGTTAAGTCCCGACCTCCTTAAAGTTAGTTCAGTTTAAACGTTTGTAGAGAGAAGTCGCTATATTAATACTTGTACATATAATGTCATTTTGTTGAAATACTTATGTTACCATCAGTTGATGAGATTTATTGATCGTTTATATTGAGTCTACAATTTAAATAAAATTGTTTATTCAACAACTGGAGTTGTTTGATCTATCATTGTTGAGAAAGGTGTTGAAGATAATTATCACGAATATAACTACATTACTGCATAGACCTGTCAGTCAAGGAACCCCTAGCTTGGGCTACAGATTAGCAGAATCTAGAGACTTCTAATAAAGATACAACTATATTCATTGAATCCGATTTAACGAGTCGTAATAATAGTCATCATATAGAGGGCCATAACAACACGTACATCTATGCTCTGTATGTAGGCTTACATTATATTTAGGACATTAGACACGTACATCTATGCTCTGTATGTATGCTTACATTATATTTAGGACATCTAGACACGTACATCTATGCTCTGTATGTAGATTTCATAATATTTAGGACATCTAGACACTCACATCTATGCTCTGTATGTAGGCGTACATTATATTTAGGACATCTAGACACGTACATCTATGCTCTGTATGTAGGCGTACATTATATTTAGGACATCTAGACACGTACATCTATGCTCTGTATGTAGGCGTACATTATATTTAGTACATCTAGACACGTACATCTATGCTCTGTATGTACGCTTACGATATATTTAGGACATCTAGACACGTACATCCTTGCTCTGTATGTAGGCGTACATTATATTTAGGACATCTAGACACGTACATCTATGCTCTGTATGTAGGCGTACATTATATTTAGGAAATTTAGACACGTACATCTATTCTCTGTATGTAGGCGTACATTATATTTAGGACATTTAGACACGTACATCTATGCTCTGTATGTAGGCTTACAATATATTTAGGACATCTAGACACGTACATCTATGCTCTGTATGTAAGCGTACATTATATTTAGGAAATGTAGACACGTACATCTATGCTCTGTATGTAGGCGTTCATTATATTTAGGACATCTAGACACATACATCTATGCTCTGTATGTAGGCGTACACTATATTCAGGACATCTAGACACGTACATCTATGCTCTGTATGTAGGCGTTCATTATACTTAGGACATCTAGACACGTACATCTATGCTCTGTATGTAGGTGTAAATTATATTTAGGACATCTAGACACGTACATCTATGCTTTGTATGTAGGCGTACATTATATTTAGGACATCTAGACACTTACATCTATGCTCTGTATGTAGGCTTACATTATATTTAGGACATCTAGACACGTACATCTATGCTCTGTATGTAGGCTTACATTATATTTAGGACATTAGACACGTACATCTATGCTCTGTATGTATGCTTACATTATATTTAGGACATCTAGACACGTACATCTATGCTCTGTATGTAGATTTCATAATATTTAGGACATCTAGACACTCACATCTATGCTCTGTATGTAGGCGTACATTATATTTAGGACATCTAGACACGTACATCTATGCTCTGTATGTAGGCGTACATTATATTTAGGACATCTAGACACGTACATCTATGCTCTGTATGTAGGCGTACAATATATTTAGTACATCTAGACACGTACATCTATGCTCTGTATGTACGCTTACATTATATTTAGGACATCTAGACACTTACATCTATGCTCTGTATGTAGGCTTACATTATATTTAGGACATCTAGACACGTACATCTATGCTCAGTATGTAGGCTTGCATTAAATTTAGGACATTAGACTAGTACATCTATGCTCTGTATGTTGGCGTACATTTTATTTAGGACATCTAGACACGTACAACTATGCTCTGTATGTAGGCGTACATTATATTTAGGTTATCTAGACACGTACATCTATGCTCTGTATGTAGGTGTACATTATCTTTAGGGCATCTAGACATGTAAATCTATGCTCTGTATGTAGGCTTACGATATATTTAGGACATCTAGACACGTACATCCTTGCTCTGTATGTAGGCGTACATTATATTTAGGACATCTAGACACGTACATCTATGCTCTGTATGTAGGCGTACATTATATTTAGGAAATTTAGACACGTACATCTATTCTCTGTATGTAGGCGTACATTATATTTAGGACATTTAGACACGTACATCTATGCTCTGTATGTAGGCTTACAATATATTTAGGACATCTAGACACGTACATCTATGCTCTGTATGTAAGCGTACATTATATTTAGGAAATGTAGACACGTACATCTATGCTCTGTATGTAGGCGTTCATTATATTTAGGACATCTAAACACATACATCTATGCTCTGTATGTAGGCGTACACTATATTCAGGACATATAGACACGTACATATATGCTCTGTATGTAGGCGTTCATTATACTTAGGACATCTAGACACGTACATCTATGCTCTGTATGTAGGTGTAAATTATATTTAGGACATCTAGACACGTACATCTATGCTTTGTATGTAGGCGTACATTATATTTAGGACATCTAAACACGTAAATCTATGCTCTGTATGTAGGCGTACATTATACTTAGGACATCTAGACACGTACATCTATTCTTTGTATGTAGGCGTTCATTATATTTAAGACATCTAGACACGTACATCTATGCTCTGTATGTAGGCGTACATTATATTTAGGACATCTAGACACGTACATCTATGCTCTGTTTGTAGGCGTACACTATATTCAGGACATTTATACACGTACATCTATGCTCTATATGTAGGCGTACATTATATTTAGGACATCTAGAAAAGTACATCTATGCTCTGTATGTAAGCGTACATTATATTTAGGACATTAGACACGTACAACTATGCTCTTTATGTACGCTTACATTATATTTAGGACTTCTAGACACGTACAACTATGCTCTGTATGTAGGCTTACATTATATTTAGGACATCTAGACACGTACATCTATGCTCTGTATGTAGGCTTACATTATATTTAGGACATTAGACACGTACATCTATGCTCTGTATGTATGCTTACATTATATTTAGGACATCTAGACACGTACATCTATGCTCTGTATGTAGATTTCATAATATTTAGGACATCTAGACACTCACATCTATGCTCTGTATGTAGGCGTACATTATATTTAGGACATCTAGACACGTACATCTATGCTCTGTATGTAGGCGTACATTATATTTAGGACATCTAGACACGTACATCTATGCTCTGTATGTAGGCGTACATTATATTTAGTACATCTAGACACGTACATCTATGCTCTGTATGTACGCTTACATTATATTAAGGACATCTAGACACATACATCTATACTCTGTATGTAGGCTTACATTATATTTAGGACATCTAGACACGTACATCTATGCTCTGTATGTAGGCTTGCATTAAATTTAGGACATTAGACTAGTACATCTATGCTCTGTATGTTGGCGTACATTTTATTTAGGACATCTAGACACGTACAACTATGCTCTGTATGTAGGCGTACATTATATTTAGGTTATCTAGACACGTACATCTATGCTCTGTATGTAGGTGTACATTATCTTTAGGGCATTTAGACATGTACATCTATGCTCTGTATGTAGGCTTACGATATATTTAGGACATCTAGACACGTACATCCTTGCTCTGTATGTAGGCGTACATTATATTTAGGACATCTAGACACGTACATCTATGCTCTGTATGTAGGCGTACATTATATTTAGGAAATTTAGACACGTACATCTATTCTCTGTATGTAGGCGTACATTATATTTAGGACATTTAGACACGTACATCTATGCTCTGTATGTAGGCTTACAATATATTTAGGACATCTAGACACGTACATCTATGCTCTGTATGTAAGCGTACATTATATTTAGGAAATGTAGACACGTACATCTATGCTCTGTATGTAGGCGTTCTTTATATTTAGGACATCTAAACACATACATCTATGCTCTGTATGTAGGCGTACACTATATTCAGGACATCTAGACACGTACATATATGCTCTGTATGTAGGCGTTCATTATACTTAGGACATCTAGACACGTACATCTATGCTCTGTATGTAGGTGTAAATTATATTTAGGACATCTAGACACGTACATCTATGCTTTGTATGTAGGCGTACATTATATTTAGGACATCTAAACACGTAAATCTATGCTCTGTATGTAGGCGTACATTATACTTAGGACATCTAGACACGTACATCTATTCTTTGTATGTAGGCGTTCATTATATTTAAGACATCTAGACACGTACATCTATGCTCTGTATGTAGGCGTACATTATATTTAGGACATCTAGACACGTACATCTATGCTCTGTTTGTAGGCGTACACTATATTCAGGACATCTATACACGTACATCTATGCTCTATATGTAGGCGTACATTATATTTAGGACATCTAGAAAAGTACATCTATGCTCTGTATGTAAGCGTACATTATATTTAGGACATTAGACACGTACAACTATGCTCTGTATGTAGGCGTACATTATATTTAGGACATTTAGACACGTACATCTATGCTCTGTATGTAGGCTTACGATATATTTAGGACATCTAGACACGTACATCCTTGCTCTGTATGTAGGCGTACATTATATTTAGGACATCTAGACACGTACATCTATGCTCTGTATATAGGCGTACATTATATTTAGGAAATTTAGACACGTACATCTATTCTCTGTATGTAGGCGTACATTATATTTAGGACATTTAGACACGTACATCTATGCTCTGTATGTAGGCTTACAATATATTTAGGACATCTAGACACGTACATCTATGCTCTGTATGTAAGCGTACATTATATTTAGGAAATGTAGACACGTACATCTATGCTCTGTATGTAGGCGTTCTTTATATTTAGGACATCTAAACACATACATCTATGCTCTGTATGTAGGCGTTCATTATATTTAAGACATCTAGACACGTACATCTATGCTCTGTATGTAGGCGTACATTATATTTAGGTTATCTAGACACGTACATCTATGCTCTGTATGTAGGTGTACATTATCTTTAGGGCATCTAGACATGTACATCTATGCTCTGTATGTAGGCTTACGATATATTTAGGACATCTAGACGCGTACATCCTTGCTCTGTATGTAGGCGTACATTATATTTAGGACATCTAGACACGTACATCTATGCTCTGTATGTAGGCGTACATTATATTTAGGAAATTTAGACACGTACATCTATTCTCTGTATGTAGGCGTACATTATATTTAGGACATTTAGACACGTACATCTATGCTCTGTATGTAGGCTTACAATATATTTAGGACATCTAGACACGTACATCTATGCTTTGTATGTAGGCGTACATTATATTTAGGACATCTAAACACGTAAATCTATGCTCTGTATGTAGGCGTACATTATACTTAGGACATCTAGACACGTACATCTATTCTTTGTATGTAGGCGTTCATTATATTTAAGACATCTAGACACGTACATCTATGCTCTGTATGTAGGCGTACATTATATTTAGGACATCTAGACACGTACATCTATGCTCTGTTTGTAGGCGTACACTATATTCAGGACATCTATACACGTACATCTATGCTCTATATGTAGGCGTACATTATATTTAGGACATCTAGAAAAGTACATCTATGCTCTGTATGTAAGCGTACATTATATTTAGGACATTAGACACGTACAACTATGCTCTGTATGTACGCTTACATTATATTTAGGACTTCTAGACACGTACATCTATGCTCTGTATGTAGGCTTACATTATATTTAGGACATCTAGACACGTACATCTATGCTCTGTATGTAGGCTTACATTATATTTAGGACATTAGACACGTACATCTATGCTCTGTATGTATGCTTACATTATATTTAGGACATCTAGACACGTACATCTATGCTCTGTATGTAGATTTCATAATATTTAGGACATCTAGACACTCACATCTATGCTCTGTATGTAGGCGTACATTATATTTAGGACATCTAGACACGTACATCTATGCTCTGTATGTAGGCGTACATTATATTTAGGACATCTAGACACGTACATCTATGCTCTGTATGTAGGCGTACATTATATTTAGTACATCTAGACACGTACATCTATGCTCTGTATGTACGCTTACATTATATTTAGGACATCTAGACACATACATCTATGCTCTGTATGTAGGCTTACATTATATTTAGGACATCTAGACACGTACATCTATGCTCTGTATGTAGGCTTGCATTAAATTTAGAACATTAGACTAGTACATCTATGCTCTGTATGTTGGCGTACATTTTATTTAGGGCATCTAGAAACGTACAACTATGCTCTGTATGTAGGCGTACATTATATTTAGGTTATCTAGACACGTACATCTATGCTCTGTATGTAGGTGTACATTATCTTTAGGGCATCTAGACATGTACATCTATGCTCTGTATGTAGGCTTACGATATATTTAGGACATCTAGACACGTACATCCTTGCTCTGTATGTAGGCGTACATTATATTTAGGACATCTAGACACGTACATCTATGCTCTGTATGTAGGCGTACATTATATTTAGGAAATTTAGACACGTACATCTATTCTCTGTATGTAGGCGTACATTATATTTAGGACATTTAGACACGTACATCTATGCTCTGTATGTAGGCTTACAATATATTTAGGACATCTAGACACGTACATCTATGCTCTGTATGTAAGCGTACATTATATTTAGTAAATGTAGACACGTACATCTATGCTCTGTATGTAGGCGTTCTTTATATTTAGGACATCTAAACACATACATCTATGCTCTGTATGTAGGCGTACACTATATTCAGGACATCTAGACACTTACATATATGCTCTGTATGTAGGCGTTCATTATACTTAGGACATCTAGACACGTACATCTATGCTCTGTATGTAGGTGTAAATTATATTTAGGACATCTAGACACGTACATCTATGCTTTGTATGTAGGCGTACATTATATTTAGGACATCTAAACACGTAAATCTATGCTCTGTATGTAGGCGTACATTATACTTAGGACATATAGACACGTACATCTATTCTTTGTATGTAGGCTTACATTATATTTAGGACATCTAGACACGTACATCTATGCTCTGTATGTAGGCTTACATTATATTTAGGACATTAGACACGTACATCTATGCTCTGTATGTATGCTTACATTATATTTAGGACATCTAGACACGTACATCTATGCTCTGTATGTAGATTTCATAATATTTAGGACATCTAGACACTCACATCTATGCTCTGTATGTAGGCGTACATTATATTTAGGACATCTAGACACGTACATCTATGCTCTGTATGTAGGCGTACATTATATTTAGGACATCTAGACACGTACATCTATGCTCTGTATGTAGGCGTACATTATATTTAGTACATCTAGACACGTACATCTATGCTCTGTATGTACGCTTACATTATATTTAGGACATCTAGACACATACATCTATGCTCTGTATGTAGGCTTACATTATATTTAGGACATCTAGACACGTACATCTATGCTCTGTATGTAGGCTTGCATTAAATTTAGGACATTAGACTAGTACATCTATGCTCTGTATGTTGGCGTACATTTTATTTAGGACATCTAGACACGTACAACTATGCTCTGTATGTAGGCGTACATTATATTTAGGTTATCTAGACACGTACATCTATGCTCTGTATGTAGGTGTACATTATCTTTAGGGCATCTAGACATGTACATCTATGCTCTGTATGTAGGCTTACGATATATTTAGGACATCTAGACACGTACATCCTTGCTCTGTATGTAGGCGTACATTATATTTAGGACATCTAGACACGTACATCTATGCTCTGTATGTAGGCGTACATTATATTTAGGAAATTTAGACACGTACATCTATTCTCTGTATGTAGGCGTACATTATATTTAGGACATTTAGACACGTACATCTATGCTCTGTATGTAGGCTTACAATATATTTAGGACATCTAGACACGTACATCTATGCTCTGTATGTAAGCGTACATTATATTTAGTAAATGTATACACGTACATCTATGCTCTGTATGTAGGCGTTCTTTATATTTAGGACATCTAAACACATACATCTATGCTCTGTATGTAGGCGTACACTATATTCAGGACATCTAGACACGTACATATATGCTCTGTATGTAGGCGTTCATTATACTTAGGACATCTAGACACGTACATCTATGCTCTGTATGTAGGTGTAAATTATATTTAGGACATCTAGACACGTACATCTATGCTTTGTATGTAGGCGTACATTATATTTAGGACATCTAAACACGTAAATCTATGCTCTGTATGTAGGCGTACATTATACTTAGGACATCTAGACACGTACATCTATTCTTTGTATGTAGGCTTACATTATATTTAGGACATCTAGACACGTACATCTATGCTCTGTATGTAGGCTTACATTATATTTAGGACATTAGACACGTACATCTATGCTCTGTATGTATGCTTACATTCTATTTAGGACATCTAGACACGTACATCTATGCTCTGTATGTAGATTTCATAATATTTAGGACATCTAGACACTCACATCTATGCTCTGTATGTAGGCGTACATTATATTTAGGACATCTAGACATGTACATCTATGCTCTGTATGTAGGCTTACGATATATTTAGGACATCTAGACACGTACATCCTTGCTCTGTATGTAGGCGTACATTATATTTAGGACATCTAGACACGTACATCTATGCTCTGTATGTAGGCGTACATTATATTTAGGAAATTTAGACACGTACATCTATTCTCTGTATGTAGGCGTACATTATATTTAGGACATTTAGACACGTACATCTATGCTCTGTATGTAGGCTTACAATATATTTAGGACATCTAGACACGTACATCTATGCTCTGTATGTAAGCGTACATTATATTTAGTAAATGTAGACACGTACATCTATGCTCTGTATGTAGGCGTTCTTTATATTTAGGACATCTAAACACATACATCTATGCTCTGTATGTAGGCGTACACTATATTCAGGACATCTAGACACGTACATATATGCTCTGTATGTAGGCGTTCATTATACTTAGGACATCTAGACACGTACATCTATGCTCTGTATGTAGGTGTAAATTATATTTAGGACATCTAGACACGTACATCTATGCTTTGTATGTAGGCGTACATTATATTTAGGACATCTAAACACGTAAATCTATGCTCTGTATGTAGGCGTACATTATACTTAGGACATCTAGACACGTACATCTATTCTTTGTATGTAGGCTTACATTATATTTAGGACATCTAGACACGTACATCTATGCTCTGTATGTAGGCTTACATTATATTTAGGACATTAGACACGTACATCTATGCTCTGTATGTATGCTTACATTATATTTAGGACATCTAGACACGTACATCTATGCTCTGTATGTAGATTTCATAATATTTAGGACATCTAGACACTCACATCTATGCTCTGTATGTAGGCGTACATTATATTTAGGACATCTAGACACGTACATCTATGCTCTGTATGTAGGCGTACATTATATTTAGGACATCTAGACACGTACATCTATGCTCTGTATGTAGGCGTACATTATATTTAGTACATCTAGACACGTACATCTATGCTCTGTATGTACGCTTACATTATATTTAGGACATCTAGACACATACATCTATGCTCTGTATGTAGGCTTACATTATATTTAGGACATCTAGACACGTACATCTATGCTCTGTATGTAGGCTTGCATTAAATTTAGGACATTAGACTAGTACATCTATGCTCTGTATGTTGGCGTACATTTTATTTAGGACATCTAGACACGTACAACTATGCTCTGTATGTAGGCGTACATTATATTTAGGTTATCTAGACACGTACATCTATGCTCTGTATGTAGGTGTACATTATCTTTAGGGCATCTAGACATGTACATCTATGCTCTGTATGTAGGCTTACGATATATTTAGGACATCTAGACACGTACATCCTTGCTCTGTATGTAGGCGTACATTATATTTAGGACATCTAGACACGTACATCTATGCTCTGTATGTAGGCGTACATTATATTTAGGAAATTTAGACACGTACATCTATTCTCTGTATGTAGGCGTACATTATATTTAGGACATTTAGACACGTACATCTATGCTCTGTATGTAGGCTTACAATATATTTAGGACATCTAGACACGTACATCTATGCTCTGTATGTAAGCGTACATTATATTTAGTAAATGTAGACACGTACATCTATGCTCTGTATGTAGGCGTTCTTTATATTTAGGACATCTAAACACATACATCTATGCTCTGTATGTAGGCGTACACTATATTCAGGACATCTAGACACGTACATATATGCTCTGTATGTAGGCGTTCATTATACTTAGGACATCTAGACACGTACATCTATGCTCTGTATGTAGGTGTAAATTATATTTAGGACATCTAGACACGTACATCTATGCTTTGTATGTAGGCGTACATTATATTTAGGACATCTAAACACGTAAATCTATGCTCTGTATGTAGGCGTACATTATACTTAGGACATCTAGACACGTACATCTATTCTTTGTATGTAGGCTTACATTATATTTAGGACATCTAGACACGTACATCTATGCTCTGTATGTAGGCTTACATTATATTTAGGACATTAGACACGTACATCTATGCTCTGTATGTATGCTTACATTCTATTTAGGACATCTAGACACGTACATCTATGCTCTGTATGTAGATTTCATAATATTTAGGACATCTAGACACTCACATCTATGCTCTGTATGTAGGCGTACATTATATTTAGGACATCTAGACACGTGCATCTATGCTCTGTATGTAGGCGTACATTATATTTAGGACATCTAGACACGTACATCTATGCTCTGTATGTAGGCGTACATTATATTTAGTACATCTAGACACGTACATCTATGCTCTGTATGTACGCTTACATTATATTTAGGACATCTAGACACATACATCTATGCTCTGTATGTAGGCTTACATTATATTTAGGACATCTAGACACGTACATCTATGCTCTGTATGTAGGCTTGCATTAAATTTAGGACATTAGACTAGTACATCTATGCTCTGTATGTTGGCGTACATTTTATTTAGGACATCTAGACACGTACAACTATGCTCTGTATGTAGGCGTACATTATATTTAGGTTATCTAGACACGTACATCTATGCTCTGTATGTAGGTGTACATTATCTTTAGGGCATCTAGACACGTACATCTATGCTCTGTATGTAGGCTTACGATATATTTAGGACATCTAGACACGTACATCCTTGCTCTGTATGTAGGCGTACATTATATTTAGGACATCTAGACACGTACATCTATGCTCTGTATGTAGGCGTACATTATATTTAGGACATCTAGACACGTACATCTATGCTCTGTATGTAGGCGTACATTAAATTTAGGACATCTAGACACGTACATCTATGCTCTGTATGTAGGCGTACATTATATTTAGGACATCTAGACATTTACATCTATGCTATGTATGTAGGCTTACGATATATTTAGGACATCTAGACACGTACATCCTTGCTCTGTTTGTAGGCGTACATTATATTTAGGACATCTAGACACCAACATCTATGCTCTGTATGTAGGCGAACATTATATTTAGGACATCTAGACACGTACATCTGTGCTCTGTATGTAGGCGTACATTATATTTAGGTTATCTAGACACGTACATCTATGCTCTGTATGTAGGCGTACACTATATTCAGGACATCTAGACACGAACATCTATGCTCTGTATGTAGGCGTACATTATATTTAGGAGATCTAGACACGTACATCTATGCTCTGTATGTAGGCTTACATTATATTTAGGACATCTAGACACGTACATCTATGCTCTGTATGTAAGCGTACATTATATTTAGGACATCTAGACACGTACATCTATGCTCTGTATGTAGATTTCATAATATTTAGGACATCTAGACACGTACATCTATGCTCTGTATGTAGGCGTACATTATATTCAGGACATCTAGACACGTACATCTATGCTCTGTATGTAGGCGTACATTATATCTAGGACATCTAGACACGTACATCTATGCTCTGTATGTAGGCTTACATTATATTTAGGACATCTAGACACGTACATCTATGCTCTGTATGTAGGCGTACATTATATTTAGGAGATCTAGACACGTACATATATGCTCTGTATGTACGCTTACATTATATTTAGGACTTCTAGACACGTACATCTATGCTCTGTATGTAGGCTTACATTATATTTAGGACATCTAGACACGTACATCTATGCTCTGTATGTAGGCTTACATTATATTTAGGACATTAGACACGTACATCTATGCTCTGTATGTATGCTTACATTATATTTAGGACATCTAGACACGTACATCTATGCTCTGTATGTAGATTTCATAATATTTAGGACATCTAGACACTCACATCTATGCTCTGTATGTAGGCGTACATTATATTTAGGACATCTAGACACGTACATCTATGCTCTGTATGTAGGCGTACATTATATTTAGGACATCTAGACACGTACATCTATGCTCTGTATGTAGGCGTACATTATATTTAGTACATCTAGACACGTACATCTATGCTCTGTATGTACGCTTACATTATATTTAGGACATCTAGACACATACATCTATGCTCTGTATGTAGGCTTACATTATATTTAGGACATCTAGACACGTACATCTATGCTCTGTATGTAGGCTTGCATTAAATTTAGGACATTAGACTAGTACATCTATGCTCTGTATGTTGGCGTACATTTTATTTAGGACATCTAGACACGTACAACTATGCTCTTTATGTAGGCGTACATTATATTTAGGTTATCTAGACACGTACATCTATGCTCTGTATGTAGGTGTACATTATCTTTAGGGCATCTAGACATGTACATCTATGATCTGTATGTAGGCTTACGATATATTTAGGACATCTAGACACGTACATCCTTGCTCTGTATGTAGGCGTACATTATATTTAGGACATCTAGACACGTACATCTATGCTCTGTATGTAGGCGTACATTATATTTAGGAAATTTAGACACGTACATCTATTCTCTGTATGTAGGCGTACATTATATTTAGGACATTTAGACACGTACATCTATGCTCTGTATGTAGGCTTACAATATATTTAGGACATCTAGACACGTACATCTATGCTCTGTATGTAGGCGTACATTATATTTAGGAAATGTAGACACGTACATCTATGCTCTGTATGTAGGCGTTCATTATATTTAGGACATCTAGACACATACATCTATGCTCTGTATGTAGACGTACACTATTTTCAGGACATCTAGACACGTACGTCTATGCTCTGTATGTAGACGTTCATTATACTTAGGACATCTAGACACGTACATCTAAGCTCTGTATGTAGGTGTAATTTATATTTAGGACATCTAGGCACGTACATCTATGCTTTGTATGTAGGCGTACATTATATTTAGGACATCTAAACACGTAAATCTATGCTCTGTATGTAGGCGTACATTATACTTAGGACATCTAGACACGTACAACTATTCTTTGTATGTAGGCGTTCATTATATTTTAAACATCTAGACACGTACATCTATGCTCTGTATGTAGGCGTACATTATATTTAGGACATCTAGACACGTACATCTATGCTCTGTATGTAGGCGTACACTATATTCAGGACATTTATACACGTACATCTATGCTCTATATGTAGGCGTACATTATATTTAGGACATCTAGAAAAGTACATCTATGCTCTGTATGTAAGCGTACATTATATTTTAGACATATGACACGTACAACTATGCTCTGTATGTACGCTTACATTATATTTAGGACTTTTAGACACGTACATCTATGCTCTGTATGTAGGCTTACATTATATTTAGGACATCTAGAAACGTACATCTATGCTCTGTATGTAGGCTTACATTATATTTAGGACAATAGACACGTACATCTATGCTCTGTATGTATGCTTACATTATATTTAGGACATCTAGACACGTACATCTATGCTTTGTATGTAGATTTCATAATAATTAGGACATCAAGACACTCACATCTATGCTCTGTATGTAGGCGTACATTATATTTAGGACATCTAGACACGTACATCTATGCTCTGTATGTAGGCGTACATTATATTTAGGACATCTAGACACGTACATCTATGCTCTTTATGTAGGCGTACATTATATTTAGTACATCTAGACACGTACATCTATGCTCTGTATGTACGCTTACATTATATTTAGGACATCTAGACACATACATCTATGCTCTGTATGTAGGCTTACATTATATTTAGGACATCTAGACACGTACATCTATGCTCTGTATGTAGGCTTGCATTAAATTTAGGACATTAGACTAGTACATCTATGCTCTGTATGTTGGCGTACATTTTATTCAGGACATCTAGACACGTACAACTATGCTCTGTATGTAGGCGTACATTATATTTAGGTTATCTAGACACGTACATCTATGCTCTGTATGTAGGTGTACATTATCTTTAGGGCATCTAGACATGTACATCTATGCTCTGTATGTAGGCTTACGATATATTTAGGACATCTAGACACGTAAATCCTTGCTCTGTATGTAGGCGTACATTATATTTAGGACATCTAGACACGTAAATCTATGCTCTGTATGTAGGCGTTCATTATACTTAGGACATCTAGACACGTACATCTATGCTCTGTATGTAGGTGTAAATTATATTTAGGACATCTAGACACGTACATCTATGCTCTGTATGTAGGCGTACATTATATTTAGGACATCTAGAAAAGTACATCTATGCTCTGTATGTAAGCGTACATTATATTTAGGACATTAGACACGTACATCTATGCTCTGTATGTAGGCGTACATTATATTTAGGACATCTAGACACGTACAACTATGCTCTGTATGTAGGCGTTCTATATATTTAGGACATCTAGACACGTACATCTATGCTCTGTATGTAGGCGTACATTAAATTTAGGACATCTAGACACGTACATCTATGCTCTGTATGTAGGCGTACATTATATTTAGGACATCTAGACATTTACATCTATGCTATGTATGTAGGCTTACGATATATTTAGGACATCTAGACACGTACATCCTTGCTCTGTTTGTAGGCGTACATTATATTTAGGACATCTAGACACCAACATCTATGCTCTGTATGTAGGCGAACATTATATTTAGGAAATCTAGACACGTACATCTGTGCTCTGTATGTAGGCGTACATTATATTTAGGTTATCTAGACACGTACATCTATGCTCTGTATGTAGGCGTACACTATATTCAGGACATCTAGACACGTACATCTATGCTCTGTATGTAGGCGTACATTATATTTAGGAGATCTAGACACGTACATCTATGCTCTGTATGTAGGCTTACATAATATTTAGGACATCTAGACACGTACATCTATGCTCTGTATGTAAGCGTACATTATATTTAGGACATCTAGACACGTACATCTATGCTCTGTATGTAGGCTTGCATTAAATTTAGGACATTAGACTAGTACATCTATGCTCTGTATGTTGGCGTACATTTTATTTAGGACATCTAGACACGTACAACTATGCTCTGTATGTAGGCGTACATTATATTTAGGTTATCTAGACACGTACATCTATGCTCTGTATGTAGGTGTACATTATCTTTAGGGCATCTAGACATGTACATCTATGCTCTGTATGTAGGCTTACGATATATTTAGGACATCTAGACACGTACATCCTTGCTCTGTATGTAGGCGTACATTATATTTAGGACATCTAGACACGTACATCTATGCTCAGTATGTAGGCGTTCATTATACTTAGGACATCTAGACACGTACATCTATGCTCTGTATGTAGGTGTAAATTATATTTAGGACATCTAGACACGTACATCTATGCTCTGTATGTAGGCGTACATTATATTTAGGACATCTAGAAAAGTACATCCATGCTCTGTATGTAGGCGTACATTAAATTTAGGACATCTAGACACGTACATCTATGCTCTGTATGTAGGCGTACATTATATTTAGGACATCTAGACATTTACATCTATGCTATGTATGTAGGCTTACGATATATTTAGGACATCTAGACACGTACATCCTTGCTCTGTTTGTAGGCGTACATTATATTTAGGACATCTAGACACCAACATCTATGCTCTGTATGTAGGCGAACATTATATTTAGGACATCTAGACACGTACATCTGTGCTCTGTATGTAGGCGTACATTATATTTAGGTTATCTAGACACGTACATCTATGCTCTGTATGTAGGCGTACACTATATTCAGGACATCTAGACACGAACATCTATGCTCTGTATGTAGGCGTACATTATATTTAGGAGATCTAGACACGTACATCTATGCTCTGTATGTAGGCTTACATTATATTTAGGACATCTAGACACGTACATCTATGCTCTGTATGTAAGCGTACATTATATTTAGGACATCTAGACACGTACATCTATGCTCTGTATGTAGATTTCATAATATTTAGGACATCTAGACACGTACATCTATGCTCTGTATGTAGGCGTACATTATATTCAGGACATCTAGACACGTACATCTATGCTCTGTATGTAGGCGTACATTATATCTAGGACATCTAGACACGTACATCTATGCTCTGTATGTAGGCTTACATTATATTTAGGACATCTAGACACGTACATCTATGCTCTGTATGTAGGCGTACATTATATTTAGGAGATCTAGACACGTACATATATGCTCTGTATGTACGCTTACATTATATTTAGGACTTCTAGACACGTACATCTATGCTCTGTATGTAGGCTTACATTATATTTAGGACATCTAGACACGTACATCTATGCTCTGTATGTAGGCTTACATTATATTTAGGACATTAGACACGTACATCTATGCTCTGTATGTATGCTTACATTATATTTAGGACATCTAGACACGTACATCTATGCTCTGTATGTAGGCGTACATTATATTTAGGACATCTAGAAAAGTACATCTATGCTCTGTATGTAGGCGTACATTAAATTTAGGACATCTAGACACGTACATCTATGCTCTGTATGTAGGCGTACATTATATTTAGGACATCTAGACATTTACATCTATGCTATGTATGTAGGCTTACGATATATTTAGGACATCTAGACACGTACATCCTTGCTCTGTTTGTAGGCGTACATTATATTTAGGACATCTAGACACCAACATCTATGCTCTGTATGTAGGCGAACATTATATTTAGGACATCTAGACACGTACATCTGTGCTCTGTATGTAGGCGTACATTATATTTAGGTTATCTAGACACGTACATCTATGCTCTGTATGTAGGCGTACACTATATTCAGGACATCTAGACACGAACATCTATGCTCTGTATGTAGGCGTACATTATATTTAGGAGATCTAGACACGTACATCTATGCTCTGTATGTAGGCTTACATTATATTTAGGACATCTAGACACGTACATCTATGCTCTGTATGTAAGCGTACATTATATTTAGGACATCTAGACACGTACATCTATGCTCTGTATGTAGATTTCATAATATTTAGGACATCTAGACACGTACATCTATGCTCTGTATGTAGGCGTACATTATATTCAGGACATCTAGACACGTACATCTATGCTCTGTATGTAGGCGTACATTATATCTAGGACATCTAGACACGTACATCTATGCTCTGTATGTAGGCTTACATTATATTTAGGACATCTAGACACGTACATCTATGCTCTGTATGTAGGCGTACATTATATTTAGGAGATCTAGACACGTACATATATGCTCTGTATGTACGCTTACATTATATTTAGGACTTCTAGACACGTACATCTATGCTCTGTATGTAGGCTTACATTATATTTAGGACATCTAGACACGTACATCTATGCTCTGTATGTAGGCTTACATTATATTTAGGACATTAGACACGTACATCTATGCTCTGTATGTATGCTTACATTATATTTAGGACATCTAGACACGTACATCTATGCTCTGTATGTAGATTTCATAATATTTAGGACATCTAGACACTCACATCTATGCTCTGTATGTAGGCGTACATTATATTTAGGACATCTAGACACGTACATCTATGCTCTGTATGTAGGCGTACATTATATTTAGGACATCTAGACACGTACATCTATGCTCTGTATGTAGGCGTACATTATATTTAGTACATCTAGACACGTACATCTATGCTCTGTATGTACGCTTACATTATATTTAGGACATCTAGACACATACATCTATGCTCTGTATGTAGGCTTACATTATATTTAGGACATCTAGACACGTACATCTATGCTCTGTATGTAGGCTTGCATTAAATTTAGGACATTAGACTAGTACATCTATGCTCTGTATGTTGGCGTACATTTTATTTAGGACATCTAGACACGTACAACTATGCTCTTTATGTAGGCGTACATTATATTTAGGTTATCTAGACACGTACATCTATGCTCTGTATGTAGGTGTACATTATCTTTAGGGCATCTAGACATGTACATCTATGATCTGTATGTAGGCTTACGATATATTTAGGACATCTAGACACGTAAATCCTTGCTCTGTATGTAGGCGTACATTATATTTAGGACATCTAGACACGTAAATCTATGCTCTGTATGTAGGCGTTCATTATACTTAGGACATCTAGACACGTACATCTATGCTCTGTATGTAGGTGTAAATTATATTTAGGACATCTAGACACGTACATCTATGCTCTGTATGTAGGCGTACATTATATTTAGGACATCTAGAAAAGTACATCTATGCTCTGTATGTAAGCGTACATTATATTTAGGACATTAGACACGTACATCTATGCTCTGTATGTAGGCGTACATTATATTTAGGACATCTAGACACGTACAACTATGCTCTGTATGTAGGCGTTCTATATATTTAGGACATCTAGACACGTACATCTATGCTCTGTATGTAGGCGTACATTAAATTTAGGACATCTAGACACGTACATCTATGCTCTGTATGTAGGCGTACATTATATTTAGGACATCTAGACATTTACATCTATGCTATGTATGTAGGCTTACGATATATTTAGGACATCTAGACACGTACATCCTTGCTCTGTTTGTAGGCGTACATTATATTTAGGACATCTAGACACCAACATCTATGCTCTGTATGTAGGCGAACATTATATTTAGGACATCTAGACACGTACATCTGTGCTCTGTATGTAGGCGTACATTATATTTAGGTTATCTAGACACGTACATCTATGCTCTGTATGTAGGCGTACACTATATTCAGGACATCTAGACACGTACATCTATGCTCTGTATGTAGGCGTACATTATATTTAGGAGATCTAGACACGTACATCTATGCTCTGTATGTAGGCTTACATAATATTTAGGACATCTAGACACGTACATCTATGCTCTGTATGTAAGCGTACATTATATTTAGGACATCTAGACACGTACATCTATGCTCTGTATGTAGGCTTGCATTAAATTTAGGACATTAGACTAGTACATCTATGCTCTGTATGTTGGCGTACATTTTATTTAGGACATCTAGACACGTACAACTATGCTCTGTATGTAGGCGTACATTATATTTAGGTTATCTAGACACGTACATCTATGCTCTGTATGTAGGTGTACATTATCTTTAGGGCATCTAGACATGTACATCTATGCTCTGTATGTAGGCTTACGATATATTTAGGACATCTAGACACGTACATCCTTGCTCTGTATGTAGGCGTACATTATATTTAGGACATCTAGACACGTACATCTATGCTCAGTATGTAGGCGTTCATTATACTTAGGACATCTAGACACGTACATCTATGCTCTGTATGTAGGTGTAAATTATATTTAGGACATCTAGACACGTACATCTATGCTCTGTATGTAGGCGTACATTATATTTAGGACATCTAGAAAAGTACATCTATGCTCTGTATGTAGGCGTACATTAAATTTAGGACATCTAGACACGTACATCTATGCTCTGTATGTAGGCGTACATTATATTTAGGACATCTAGACATTTACATCTATGCTATGTATGTAGGCTTACGATATATTTAGGACATCTAGACACGTACATCCTTGCTCTGTTTGTAGGCGTACATTATATTTAGGACATCTAGACACCAACATCTATGCTCTGTATGTAGGCGAACATTATATTTAGGACATCTAGACACGTACATCTGTGCTCTGTATGTAGGCGTACATTATATTTAGGTTATCTAGACACGTACATCTATGCTCTGTATGTAGGCGTACACTATATTCAGGACATCTAGACACGAACATCTATGCTCTGTATGTAGGCGTACATTATATTTAGGAGATCTAGACACGTACATCTATTCTCTGTATGTAGGCTTACATTATATTTAGGACATCTAGACACGTACATCTATGCTCTGTATGTAAGCGTACATTATATTTAGGACATCTAGACACGTACATCTATGCTCTGTATGTAGATTTCATAATATTTAGGACATCTAGACACGTACATCTATGCTCTGTATGTAGGCGTACATTATATTCAGGACATCTAGACACGTACATCTATGCTCTGTATGTAGGCGTACATTATATCTAGGACATCTAGACACGTACATCTATGCTCTGTATGTAGGCTTACATTATATTTAGGACATCTAGACACGTACATCTATGCTCTGTATGTAGGCGTACATTATATTTAGGAGATCTAGACACGTACATATATGCTCTGTATGTACGCTTACATTATATTTAGGACTTCTAGACACGTACATCTATGCTCTGTATGTAGGCTTACATTATATTTAGGACATCTAGACACGTACATCTATGCTCTGTATGTAGGCTTACATTATATTTAGGACATTAGACACGTACATCTATGCTCTGTATGTATGCTTACATTATATTTAGGACATCTAGACACGTACATCTATGCTCTGTATGTAGGCGTACATTATATTTAGGACATCTAGAAAAGTACATCTATGCTCTGTATGTAGGCGTACATTAAATTTAGGACATCTAGACACGTACATCTATGCTCTGTATGTAGGCGTACATTATATTTAGGACATCTAGACATTTACATCTATGCTATGTATGTAGGCTTACGATATATTTAGGACATCTAGACACGTACATCCTTGCTCTGTTTGTAGGCGTACATTATATTTAGGACATCTAGACACCAACATCTATGCTCTGTATGTAGGCGAACATTATATTTAGGACATCTAGACACGTACATCTGTGCTCTGTATGTAGGCGTACATTATATTTAGGTTATCTAGACACGTACATCTATGCTCTGTATGTAGGCGTACACTATATTCAGGACATCTAGACACGAACATCTATGCTCTGTATGTAGGCGTACATTATATTTAGGAGATCTAGACACGTACATCTATGCTCTGTATGTAGGCTTACATTATATTTAGGACATCTAGACACGTACATCTATGCTCTGTATGTAAGCGTACATTATATTTAGGACATCTAGACACGTACATCTATGCTCTGTATGTAGATTTCATAATATTTAGGACATCTAGACACGTACATCTATGCTCTGTATGTAGGCGTACATTATATTCAGGACATCTAGACACGTACATCTATGCTCTGTATGTAGGCGTACATTATATCTAGGACATCTAGACACGTACATCTATGCTCTGTATGTAGGCTTACATTATATTTAGGACATCTAGACACGTACATCTATGCTCTGTATGTAGGCGTACATTATATTTAGGAGATCTAGACACGTACATATATGCTCTGTATGTACGCTTACATTATATTTAGGACTTCTAGACACGTACATCTATGCTCTGTATGTAGGCTTACATTATATTTAGGACATCTAGACACGTACATCTATGCTCTGTATGTAGGCTTACATTATATTTAGGACATTAGACACGTACATCTATGCTCTGTATGTATGCTTACATTATATTTAGGACATCTAGACACGTACATCTATGCTCTGTATGTAGATTTCATAATATTTAGGACATCTAGACACTCACATCTATGCTCTGTATGTAGGCGTACATTATATTTAGGACATCTAGACACGTACATCTATGCTCTGTATGTAGGCGTACATTATATTTAGGACATCTAGACACGTACATCTATGCTCTGTATGTAGGCGTACATTATATTTAGTACATCTAGACACGTACATCTATGCTCTGTATGTACGCTTACATTATATTTAGGACATCTAGACACATACATCTATGCTCTGTATGTAGGCTTACATTATATTTAGGACATCTAGACACGTACATCTATGCTCTGTATGTAGGCTTGCATTAAATTTAGGACATTAGACTAGTACATCTATGCTCTGTATGTTGGCGTACATTTTATTTAGGACATCTAGACACGTACAACTATGCTCTTTATGTAGGCGTACATTATATTTAGGTTATCTAGACACGTACATCTATGCTCTGTATGTAGGTGTACATTATCTTTAGGGCATCTAGACATGTACATCTATGATCTGTATGTAGGCTTACGATATATTTAGGACATCTAGACACGTACATCCTTGCTCTGTATGTAGGCGTACATTATATTTAGGACATCTAGACACGTACATCTATGCTCTGTATGTAGGCGTACATTATATTTAGGAAATTTAGACACGTACATCTATTCTCTGTATGTAGGCGTACATTATATTTAGGACATTTAGACACGTACATCTATGCTCTGTATGTAGGCTTACAATATATTTAGGACATCTAGACACGTACATCTATGCTCTGTATGTAGGCGTACATTATATTTAGGAAATGTAGACACGTACATCTATGCTCTGTATGTAGGCGTTCATTATATTTAGGACATCTAGACACATACATCTATGCTCTGTATGTAGACGTACACTATTTTCAGGACATCTAGACACGTACGTCTATGCTCTGTATGTAGACGTTCATTATACTTAGGACATCTAGACACGTACATCTAAGCTCTGTATGTAGGTGTAATTTATATTTAGGACATCTAGACACGTACATCTATGCTTTGTATGTAGGCGTACATTATATTTAGGACATCTAAACACGTAAATCTATGCTCTGTATGTAGGCGTACATTATACTTAGGACATCTAGACACGTACAACTATTCTTTGTATGTAGGCGTTCATTATATTTTAAACATCTAGACACGTACATCTATGCTCTGTATGTAGGCGTACATTATATTTAGGACATCTAGACACGTACATCTATGCTCTGTATGTAGGCGTACACTATATTCAGGACATTTATACACGTACATCTATGCTCTATATGTAGGCGTACATTATATTTAGGACATCTAGAAAAGTACATCTATGCTCTGTATGTAAGCGTACATTATATTTTAGACATATGACACGTACAACTATGCTCTGTATGTACGCTTACATTATAATTAGGACTTTTAGACACGTACATCTATGCTCTGTATGTAGGCTTACATTATATTTAGGACATCTAGAAACGTACATCTATGCTCTGTATGTAGGCTTACATTATATTTAGGACAATAGACACGTACATCTATGCTCTGTATGTATGCTTACATTATATTTAGGACATCTAGACACGTACATCTATGCTTTGTATGTAGATTTCATAATAATTAGGACATCAAGACACTCACATCTATGCTCTGTATGTAGGCGTACATTATATTTAGGACATCTAGACACGTACATCTATGCTCTGTATGTAGGCGTACATTATATTTAGGACATCTAGACACGTACATCTATGCTCTTTATGTAGGCGTACATTATATTTAGTACATCTAGACACGTACATCTATGCTCTGTATGTACGCTTACATTATATTTAGGACATCTAGACACATACATCTATGCTCTGTATGTAGGCTTACATTATATTTAGGACATCTAGACACGTACATCTATGCTCTGTATGTAGGCTTGCATTAAATTTAGGACATTAGACTAGTACATCTATGCTCTGTATGTTGGCGTACATTTTATTCAGGACATCTAGACACGTACAACTATGCTCTGTATGTAGGCGTACATTATATTTAGGTTATCTAGACACGTACATCTATGCTCTGTATGTAGGTGTACATTATCTTTAGGGCATCTAGACATGTACATCTATGCTCTGTATGTAGGCTTACGATATATTTAGGACATCTAGACACGTAAATCCTTGCTCTGTATGTAGGCGTACATTTTATTTAGGACATCTAGACACGTAAATCTATGCTCTGTATGTAGGCGTTCATTATACTTAGGACATCTAGACACGTACATCTATGCTCTGTATGTAGGTGTAAATTATATTTAGGACATCTAGACACGTACATCTATGCTCTGTATGTAGGCGTACATTATATTTAGGACATCTAGAAAAGTACATCTATGCTCTGTATGTAAGCGTACATTATATTTAGGACATTAGACACGTACATCTATGCTCTGTATGTAGGCGTACATTATATTTAGGACATCTAGACACGTACAACTATGCTCTGTATGTAGGCGTTCTATATATTTAGGACATCTAGACACGTACATCTATGCTCTGTATGTAGGCGTACATTAAATTTAGGACATCTAGACACGTACATCTATGCTCTGTATGTAGGCGTACATTATATTTAGGACATCTAGACATTTACATCTATGCTATGTATGTAGGCTTACGATATATTTAGGACATCTAGACACGTACATCCTTGCTCTGTTTGTAGGCGTACATTATATTTAGGACATCTAGACACCAACATCTATGCTCTGTATGTAGGCGAACATTATATTTAGGACATCTAGACACGTACATCTGTGCTCTGTATGTAGGCGTACATTATATTTAGGTTATCTAGACACGTACATCTATGCTCTGTATGTAGGCGTACACTATATTCAGGACATCTAGACACGTACATCTATGCTCTGTATGTAGGCGTACATTATATTTAGGAGATCTAGACACGTACATCTATGCTCTGTATGTAGGCTTACATAATATTTAGGACATCTAGACACGTACATCTATGCTCTGTATGTAAGCGTACATTATATTTAGGACATCTAGACACGTACATCTATGCTCTGTATGTAGGCTTGCATTAAATTTAGGACATTAGACTAGTACATCTATGCTCTGTATGTTGGCGTACATTTTATTTAGGACATCTAGACACGTACAACTATGCTCTGTATGTAGGCGTACATTATATTTAGGTTATCTAGACACGTACATCTATGCTCTGTATGTAGGTGTACATTATCTTTAGGGCATCTAGACATGTACATCTATGCTCTGTATGTAGGCTTACGATATATTTAGGACATCTAGACACGTACATCCTTGCTCTGTATGTAGGCGTACATTATATTTAGGACATCTAGACACGTACATCTATGCTCAGTATGTAGGCGTTCATTATACTTAGGACATCTAGACACGTACATCTATGCTCTGTATGTAGGTGTAAATTATATTTAGGACATCTAGACACGTACATCTATGCTCTGTATGTAGGCGTACATTATATTTAGGACATCTAGAAAAGTACATCTATGCTCTGTATGTAAGCGTACATTATATTTAGGACATCTAGACACGTACAACTATGCTCTGTATGTAGGCGTTCTATATATTTAGGACATCTAGACACGTACATCTATGCTCTGTATGTAGGCGTACATGAAATTTAGGACATCTAGACACGTACATCTATGCTATGTATGTAGGCGTACATTATATTTAGGACATCTAGACATTTACATCTTTGCTATGTATGTAGGCTTACGATATATTTAGGACATCTAGACACGTACATCCTTGCTCTGTTTGTGGGCGTACATTATATTTAGGACATCTAGACACCAACATCTATGCTCTGTATGTAGGCGAACATTATATTTAGGACATCTAGACACGTACATCTGTGCTCTGTATGTAGGCGTACATTATATTTAGGTTATCTAGACACGTACATCTATGCTCTGTATGTAGGCGTACACTATATTCAGGACATCTAGACACGTACATCTATGCTCTGTATGTAGGCGTACATTATATTTAGGAGATCTAGACACGTACATCTATGCTCTGTATGTAGGCTTACATTATATTTAAGACATCTAGACACGTACATCTATGCTCTGTATGTAAGCGTACATTATATTTAGGACATCTAGACACGTACATCTATGCTCTGTATGTAGATTTCATAATATGTAGGACATCTAGACACGTACATCTATGCTCTGTATGTAGGCGTACATTATATTTAGGACATCTAGACACGTACATCTATGCTCTGTATGTAGGCGTACATTATATCTAGGACATCTAGACACGTACATCTATGCTCTGTATGTAGGCGTACATTATATTTAGGAGATCTAGACACGTACATATATGCTCTGTATGTACGCTTACATTATATTTAGGACTTCTAGACACGTACATCTATGCTCTGTAATGTAGGCTTACATTATATTTAGGACATCTAGACACGTACATCTATGCTCTGTATGTAGGCTTACATTATATTTAGGACATTAGACACGTACATCTATGCTCTGTATGTATGCTTACATTATATTTAGGACATCTAGACACGTACATCTATGCTCTGTATGTAGATTTCATAATATTTAGAACATCTAGACACTCACATCTATGCTCTGTATGTAGGCGTACATTATATTTAGGACATCTAGACACGTACATCTATGCTCTGTATGTAGGCGTACATTATATTTAGGACATCTAGACACGTACATCTATGCTCTGTATGTAGGCGTACATTATATTTAGGACATCTAGACATTTACATCTATGCTATGTATGTAGGCTTACGATATATTTAGGACATCTAGACACGTACATCCTTGCTCTGTTTGTAGGCGTACATTATATTTAGGACTTCTAGACACGAACATCTATGCTCTGTATGTAGGCGTACATTATATTTAGGACATCTAGACACGTACATCTGTGCTCTGTATGTAGGCGTACATTATATTTAGGTTATCTAGACACGTACATCTATGCTCTGTATGTAGGCGTACACTATATTCAGGACATCTAGACACGTACATCTATGCTCTGTATGTAGGCGTACATTATATTTAGGAGATCTAGACACGTACATCTATGCTCTGTATGTTGGCTTACATTATATTTAGGACATCTAGACACGTACATCTATGCTCTGTATGTAAGCGTACATTATATTTAGGACATCTAGACACGTACATCTATGCTCTGTATGTAGATTTCATAATATTTAGGACATCTAGACACGTACATCTATGCTCTGTATGTAGGCGTACATTATATTTAGGACATCTAGACACGTACATCTATGCTCTGTATGTAGGCTTACATTATATTTAGGACATCTAGACACGTACATCTATGCTCTGTATGTAGGCGTACATTATATTTAGGAGATCTAGACACGTACATCTATGCTCTTTATGTACGCTTACATTATATTTAGGACATTAGACACGTACATCTATGCTCTGTATGTAGGCGTACATTATTTTTAGGACATCTAGACACGTACAACTATGCTCTGTATGTAGGCGTTCTATATATTTAGAACATCTAGACACGTACATCTATGCTCTGTATGTAGGCGTACATTAAATTTAGGACATCTAGACACGTACATCTATGCTCTGTATTTAGGCGTACATTATATTTAGGACATCTAGACACATACATCTGTGCTCTGTATGTAGGCGTACATTATATTTAGGACATCTAGACACGTACATCTATGCTCTGTATGTAAGCGTACATTATATTTAGGACATCTAGACAAGTACATCTATGCTCTGTATGTAGGCTTGCATTAAATTTAGGACATTAGACTAGTACATCTATGCTCTGTATGTTGGCGTACATTTTATTTAGGACATCTAGACACGTACAACTATGCTCTGTATGTAGGCGTACATTATATTTAGGTTATCTAGACACGTACATCTATGCTCTGTATGTAGGTGTACATTATCTTTAGGGCATCTAGACATGTACATCTATGCTCTGTATGTAGGCTTACGATATATTTAGGACATCTAGACACGTACATCCTTGCTCTGTATGTAGGCGTACATTATATTTAGGACATCTAGACACGTACATCTATGCTCAGTATGTAGGCGTTCATTATACTTAGGACATCTAGACACGTACATCTATGCTCTGTGTGTAGGTGTAAATTATATTTAGGACATCTAGACACGTACATCTATGCTCTGTATGTAGGCGTACATTATATTTAGGACATCTAGAAAAGTACATCTATGCTCTGTATGTAAGCGTACATTATATTTAGGACATTAGACACGTACATCTATGCTCTGTATGTAGGCGTACATTATATTTAGGACATCTAGACACGTACAACTATGCTCTGTATGTAGGCGTTCTATATATTTAGGACATCTAGACACGTACATCTATGCTCTGTATGTAGGCGTACATTAAATTTAGGACATCTAGACACGTACATCTATGCTATGTATGTAGGCGTACATTATATTTAGGACATCTAGACATTTACATCTTTGCTATGTATGTAGGCTTACGATATATTTAGGACATCTAGACACGTACATCCTTGCTCTGTTTGTAGGCGTACATTATATTTAGGACATCTAGACACCAACATCTATGCTCTGTATGTAGGCGAACATTATATTTAGGACATCTAGACACGTACATCTGTGCTCTGTATGTAGGCGTACATTATATTTAGGTTATCTAGACACGTACATCTATGCTCTGTATGTAGGCGTACACTATATTCAGGACATCTAGACACGTACATCTATGCTCTGTATGTAGGCGTACATTATATTTAGGAGATCTAGACACGTAAATCTATGCTATGTATGTAGGCTTACATTATATTTAGGACATCTAGACACGTACATCTATGCTCTGTATGTAAGCGTACATTATATTTAGGACATCTAAACACGTACATCTATGCTCTGTATGTAGATTTCATAATATTTAGGACATCTAGACACGTACATCTATGCTCTGTATGTAGGCGTACATTATATTTAGGACATCTAGACACGTACATCTATGCTCTGTATGTAGGCGTACATTATATCTATGACATCTAGACACGTACATCTATGCTCTGTATGTAGGCTTACATTATATTTAGGACATCTAGACACGTACATCTATGCTCTGTATGTAGGCGTACATTATATTTAGGAGATCTAGACACGTACATATATGCTCTGTATGTACGCTTACATTATATTTAGGACTTCTAGACACGTACATCTATGCTCTGTATGTAGGCTTACATTATATTTAGGACATCTAGACACGTACATCTATGCTCTGTATGTAGGCTTACATTATATTTAGGACATTAGACACGTACATCTATGCTCTGTATGTATGCTTACATTATATTTAGGACATCTAGACACGTACATCTATGCTCTGTATGTAGATTTCATAATATTTAGAACATCTAGACACTCACATCTATGCTCTGTATGTAGGCGTACATTATATTTAGGACATCTAGACACGTACATCTATGCTCTGTATGTAGGCGTACATTATATTTAGGACATCTAGACACGTACATCTATGCTCTGTATGTAGGCGTACATTATATTTAGGACATCTAGACATTTACATCTATGCTATGTATGTAGGCTTACGATATATTTAGGACATCTAGACACGAACATCTATGCTCTGTATGTAGGCGTACATTATATTTAGGACATCTAGACACGTACATCTGTGCTCTGTATGTAGGCGTACATTATATTTAGGTTATCTAGACACGTACATCTATGCTCTGTATGTAGGCGTACACTATATTCAGGACATCTAGACACGTACATCTATGCTCTGTATGTAGGCGTACATTATATTTAGGAGATCTAGACACGTACATCTATGCTCTGTATGTAGGCTTACATTATATTTAGGACATCTAGACACGTACATCTATGCTCTGTATGTAAGCGTACATTATATTTAGGACATCTAGACACGTACATCTATGCTCTGTATGTAGATTTCATAATATTTAGGACATCTAGACACGTACATCTATGCTCTGTATGTAGGCGTACATTATATTTAGGTCATCAAGACACGTACATCTATGTGCTGTATGTAGGCGTACATTATATTTAGGACATCTAGACACGTACATCTATGCTCTGTATGTAGGCTTACATTATATTTAGGACATCTAGACACGTACATCTATGCACTGTATGTAGGCGTACATTATATTTAGGAGATCTAGACACGTACATCTATGCTCTGTATGTACGCTTACATTATATTTAGGACTTCTAGACACGTACATCTATGCTCTGTATGTTTGCTTACATTATATTTAGGACATCTAGACACGTACATCTATGCTCTGTATGTAGGCTTACATTATATTTAGGACATTAGACACGTACATCTATGCTCTGTATGTATGCTTACATTATATTTAGGACATCTAGACACGTACATCTATGCTCTGTATGTAGATTTCATAATATTTAGGACATCTAGACACTCACATCTATGCTCTGTATGTAGGCGTACATTATATTTAAGACATCTAGACACGTACATCTATGCTCTGTATGTAGGCGTGCATTATATTTAGGACATCTAGAAACGTACATCTATGCTCTGTATGTACGCTTACATTATATTTAGGACATCTAGACACGTACATCTATTCTCTGTATGTAGGCTTACATTATATTAAGGACATCTAGACACGTACATCTATGCTCTGTATGTAGGTGTACATTATCTTTAGGGCATTTAGACATGTACATCTATGCTCTGTATGTAGGCTTACGAGATATTTAAGACATCTAGACACGTACATCTATGCTCTGTATGTAGGCGTACATTATATTTAGGAAATGTAGACACGTACATCTATGCTCTGTATGTAGGCGTACATTATATTTAGGACATCTAGACACGTACATCTATGCTCTGTATGTAGGCGTTCATTATATTTAGGACATCTAGACACATACATCTATGCTCTGTATGTAGGCTTACACTATATTCAGGACATCTAGACACGTACATCTATGCTCTGTATGTAGGTGTTCATTATACTTAGGACATCTAGACACGTACATCTATGCTCTGGATGTAGGCGTACATTATATTTAGGACATCTAGACACGTACATCTATGCTCTGTATGTAGGCGTACATTATATTTAGGACATCTAGACACGTACATCTATGCTCTGTATGTAGGCTTACATTATATTTAGGACATCTAGACACGTACATCTATGCTCTGTATGTAGGCGTACATTATATTTAGGAGATCTAGACACGTACATCTATGCTCTTTATGTACGCTTACATTATATTTAGGACATCTAGACACGTACATTTATGCTCTGTATGTAGGCTTACATTATATTTAGGACATCTAGACACGTACATCTATGCTCTGTATGTAGGCTTACATTATATTTAGGACATTAGACACGTACATCTATGCTCTGTATGTATGCTTACATTATATTTAGGACATCTAGACACGTACATCTATGCTCTGTATGTAGATTTCATAATATTTAGGACATCTAGACACGTACATCTATGCTCTGTATGTAGGTGTAAATTATATTTAGGACATCTAGACACGTACATCTATGCTTTGTATGTAGGCGTACATTATATTTAGGACATCTAGACACGTAAATCTATGCTCTGTATGTAGGCGTACATTATATTTAGGACATCTAGACACGTACATCTATTTTTTGTATGTAGGCGTTCATTATATTAAGGACATCTAGACACGTACATCTATGCTCTGTATGTAGGCGTACATTATATTTAGGACAACTAGACACGTACATCTATGCTCAGTATGTAGGCGTACACTATATTCAGGACATCTAGACACGTACATCTATGCTCTGTATGTAGGCGTACATTATATTTAGGACATCTAGAAAAGTACATCTATGCTCTGTATGTAAGCGGACATTATATTTAGGACATTAGACACGTACATCTATGCTCTGTATGTAGGCGTACATTATATTTAGGACATCTAGACACGTACAACTATGCTCTGTATGTAGGCGTACATTATATTTAGGACATCTAGACATTTACATCTATGCTATGTATGTAGGCTTACGATATATTTAGGACATCTAGACACGTACATCCTTGCTCTGTTTGTAGGCGTACATTATATTTAGGACATCTAGACACGAACATCTATGCTCTGTATGTAGGCGTACATTATATTTAGGACATCTAGACACGTACATCTGTGCTCTTTATGTAGGCGTACATTATATTTAGGTTATCTAGACACGTACATCTATGCTCTGTATGTAGGCGTACACTATATTCAGGACATCTAGACACGTACATCTATGCTCTGTATGTAGGCGTACATTATATTTAGGAGATCTAGACACGTACATCTATGCTCTGTATGTAGGCTTACATTATATTTAGGACATCTAGACACGTACATCTATGCTCTGTATGTAAGCGTACATTATATTTAGGACATCTAGACACTTACATCTATGCTCTGTATGTAGATTTCATAATATTTAGGACATCTAGACACGTACAACTATGCTCTGTATGTAGGCGTACATTATATTTAGGTCATCTAGACACGTACATCTATGTGCTGTATGTAGGCGTACATTATATTTAGGACATCTAGACACGTACATCTATGCTCTGTATGTAGGCTTACATTATATTTAGGACATCTAGACACGTACATCTATGCTCTGTATGTAGGCGTACATTATATTTAGGAGATCTAGACACGTACATATATGCTCTGTATGTACGCTTACATTATATTTAGGACTTCTAGACACGTACATCTATGCTCTGTATGTAGGCTTACATTATATTTAGGACATCTAGACACGTACATCTATGCTCTGTATGTAGGCTTACATTATATTTAGGACATTAGACACGTACATCTATGCTCTGTATGTATGCTTACATTATATTTAGGACATCTAGACACGTACATCTATGCTCTGTATGTAGATTTCATAATATTTAGGACATCTAGACACTCACATCTATGCTCTGTATGTAGGCGTACATTATATTTAAGACATCTAGACACGTACATCTATGCTCTGTATGTAGGCGTGCATTATATTTAGGACATCTAGAAACGTACATCTATGCTCTGTATGTAGGCGTACATTATATTTAGTACATCTAGACACGTACATCTATGCTCTGTATGTACGCTTACATTATATTTAGGACATCTAGACACGTACATCTATTCTCTGTATGTAGGCTTACATTATATTAAGGACATCTAGACACGTACATCTATGCTCTGTATGTAGGTGTACATTATCTTTAGGGCATTTAGACATGTACATCTATGCTCTGTATGTAGGCTTACGATATATTTAAGACATCTAGACACGTACATCTATGCTCTGTATGTAGGCGTACATTATATTTAGGAAATGTAGACACGTACATCTATGCTCTGTATGTAGGCGTACATTATATTTAGGACATCTAGACACGTACATCTATGCTCTGTATGTAGGCGTTCATTATATTTAGGACATCTAGACACATACATCTATGCTCTGTATGTAGGCTTACACTATATTCAGGACATCTAGACACGTACATCTATGCTCTGTATGTAGGCGTTCATTATACTTAGGACATCTAGACACGTGCATCTATGCTCTGGATGTAGGCGTACATTATATTTAGGACATCTAGACACGTACATCTATGCTCTGTATGTAGGCGTACATTATATTTAGGACATCTAGACACGTACATCTATGCTCTGTATGTAGGCTTACATTATATTTAGGACATCTAGACACGTACATCTATGCTCTGTATGTAGGCGTACATTATATTTAGGAGATCTAGACACGTACATCTATGCTCTGTATGTACGCTTACATTATATTTAGGACATCTAGACACGTACATTTATGCTCTGTATGTAGGCTTACATTATAGTTAGGACATCTAGACACGTACATCTATGATCTGTATGTAGGCTTACATTATATTTAGGACATTAGACACGTACATCTATGATCTGTATGTAGGCTTACATTATATTTAGGACATCTAGACACGTACATCTATGCTCTGTATGTAGGCGTACATTATATTTAGGTCATCTAGACACGTACATCTATGTGCTGTATGTAGGCGTACATTATATTTAGGACATCTAGACACGTACATCTATGCTCTGTATGTAGGCTTACATTATATTTAGGACATCTAGACACGTACATCTATGCTCTGTATGTAGGCGTACATTATATTTAGGAGATCTAGACACGTACATCTATGCTCTGTATGTACGCTTACATTATATTTAGGACTTCTAGACACGTACATCTATGCTCTGTATGTTTGCTTACATTATATTTAGGACATCTAGACACGTACATCTATGCTCTGTATGTAGGCTTACATTATATTTAGGACATTAGACACGTACATCTATGCTCTGTATGTATGCTTACATTATATTTAGGACATCTAGACACGTACATCTATGCTCTGTATGTAGATTTCATAATATTTAGGACATCTAGACACTCACATCTATGCTCTGTATGTAGGCGTACATTATATTTAAGACATCTAGACACGTACATCTATGCTCTGTATGTAGGCGTGCATTATATTTAGGACATCTAGAAACGTACATCTATGCTCTGTATGTAGGCGTACATTATATTTAGTACATCTAGACACGTACATCTATGCTCTGTATGTACGCTTACATTATATTTAGGACATCTAGACACGTACATCTATTCTCTGTATGTAGGCTTACATTATATTAAGGACATCTAGACACGTACATCTATGCTCTGTATGTAGGTGTACATTATCTTTAGGGCATTTAGACATGTACATCTATGCTCTGTATGTAGGCTTACGAGATATTTAAGACATCTAGACACGTACATCTATGCTCTGTATGTAGGCGTACATTATATTTAGGAAATGTAGACACGTACATCTATGCTCTGTATGTAGGCGTACATTATATTTAGGACATCTAGACACGTACATCTATGCTCTGTATGTAGGCGTTCATTATATTTAGGACATCTAGACACATACATCTATGCTCTGTATGTAGGCTTACACTATATTCAGGACATCTAGACACGTACATCTATGCTCTGTATTTAGGCGTTCATTATACTTAGGACATCTAGACACGTACATCTATGCTCTGGATGTAGGCGTACATTATATTTAGGACATCTAGACACGTACATCTATGCTCTGTATGTAGGCGTACATTATATTTAGGACATCTAGACACGTACATCTATGCTCTGTATGTAGGCTTACATTATATTTAGGACATCTAGACACGTACATCTATGCTCTGTATGTAGGCGTACATTATATTTAGGAGATCTAGACACGTACATCTATGCTCTTTATGTACGCTTACATTATATTTAGGACATCTAGACACGTACATTTATGCTCTGTATGTAGGCTTACATTATATTTAGGACATCTAGACACGTACATCTATGCTCTGTATGTAGGCTTACATTATATTTAGGACATTAGACACGTACATCTATGCTCTGTATGTATGCTTACATTATATTTAGGACATCTAGACACGTACATCTATGCTCTGTATGTAGATTTCATAATATTTAGGACATCTAGACACGTACATCTATGCTCTGTATGTAGGTGTAAATTATATTTAGGACATCTAGACACGTACATCTATGCTTTGTATGTAGGCGTACATTATATTTAGGACATCTAGACACGTAAATCTATGCTCTGTATGTAGGCGTACATTATATTTAGGACATCTAGACACGTACATCTATTTTTTGTATGTAGGCGTTCATTATATTAAGGACATCTAGACACGTACATCTATGCTCTGTATGTAGGCGTACATTATATTTAGGACAACTAGACACGTACATCTATGCTCAGTATGTAGGCGTACACTATATTCAGGACATCTAGACACGTACATCTATGCTCTGTATGTAGGCGTACATTATATTTAGGACATCTAGAAAAGTACATCTATGCTCTGTATGTAAGCGGACATTATATTTAGGACATTAGACACGTACATCTATGCTCTGTATGTAGGCGTACATTATATTTAGGACATCTAGACACGTACAACTATGCTCTGTATGTAGGCGTACATTATATTTAGGACATCTAGACATTTACATCTATGCTATGTATGTAGGCTTACGATATATTTAGGACATCTAGACACGTACATCCTTGCTCTGTTTGTAGGCGTACATTATATTTAGGACATCTAGACACGAACATCTATGCTCTGTATGTAGGCGTACATTATATTTAGGACATCTAGACACGTACATCTGTGCTCTGTATGTAGGCGTACATTATATTTAGGTTATCTAGACACGTACATCTATGCTCTGTATGTAGGCGTACACTATATTCAGGACATCTAGACACGTACATCTATGCTCTGTATGTAGGCGTACATTATATTTAGGAGATCTAGACACGTACATCTATGCTCTGTATGTAGGCTTACATTATATTTAGGACATCTAGACACGTACATCTATGCTCTGTATGTAAGCGTACATTATATTTAGGACATCTAGACACGTACATCTATGCTCTGTATGTAGATTTCATAATATTTAGGACATCTAGACACGTACAACTATGCTCTGTATGTAGGCGTACATTATATTTAGGTCATCTAGACACGTACATCTATGTGCTGTATGTAGGCGTACATTATATTTAGGACATCTAGACACGTACATCTATGCTCTGTATGTAGGCTTACATTATATTTAGGACATCTAGACACGTACATCTATGCTCTGTATGTAGGCGTACATTATATTTAGGAGATCTAGACACGTACATCTATGCTCTGTATGTACGCTTACATTATATTTAGGACTTCTAGACACGTACATCTATGCTCTGTATGTAGGCTTACATTATATTTAGGACATCTAGACACGTACATCTATGCTCTGTATGTAGGCTTACATTATATTTAGGACATTAGACACGTACATCTATGCTCTGTATGTATGCTTACATTATATTTAGGACATCTAGACACGTACATCTATGCTCTGTATGTAGATTTCATAATATTTAGGACATCTAGACACTCACATCTATGCTCTGTATGTAGGCGTACATTATATTTAAGACATCTAGACACGTACATCTATGCTCTGTATGTAGGCGTGCATTATATTTAGGACATCTAGAAACGTACATCTATGCTCTGTATGTAGGCGTACATTATATTTAGTACATCTAGACACGTACATCTATGCTCTGTATGTACGCTTACATTATATTTAGGACATCTAGACACGTACATCTATTCTCTGTATGTAGGCTTACATTATATTAAGGACATCTAGACACGTACATCTATGCTCTGTATGTAGGTGTACATTATCTTTAGGGCATTTAGACATGTACATCTATGCTCTGTATTTAGGCTTACGATATATTTAAGACATCTAGACACGTACATCTATGCTCTGTATGTAGGCGTACATTATATTTAGGAAATGTAGACACGTACATCTATGCTCTGTATGTAGGCGTACATTATATTTAGGACATCTAGACACGTACATCTATGCTCTGTATGTAGGCGTTCATTATATTTAGGACATCTAGACACATACATCTATGCTCTGTATGTAGGCTTACACTATATTCAGGACATCTAGACACGTACATCTATGCTCTGTATGTAGGCGTTCATTATACTTAGGACATCTAGACACGTACATCTATGCTCTGGATGTAGGCGTACATTATATTTAGGACATCAAGACACGTACATCTATGCTCTGTATGTAGGCGTACATTATATTTAGGACATCTAGACACGTACATCTATGCTCTGTATGTAGGCTTACATTATATTTAGGACATCTAGACACGTACATCTATGCTCTGTATGTAGGCGTACATTATATTTAGGAGATCTAGACACGTACATCTATGCTCTGTATGTACGCTTACATTATATTTAGGACATCTAGACACGTACATTTATGCTCTGTATGTAGGCTTGCATTATATTTAGGACATCTAGACACGTACAACTATGATCTGTATGTAGGCTTACATTATATTTAGGACATTAGACACGTACATCTATGCTCTGTATGTAGGCTTACATTATATTTAGGACATCTAGACACGTACATCTATGATCTGTATGTAGGCTTACATTATATTTAGGACATCTAGACACGTACATCTATGCTCTGTATGTATGCTTACATTATATTTAGGACATCTAGACACGTACATCTATGCTCTGTATGTAGATTTCATAATATTTAGGACATCTAGACACTCACATCTATGCTCTGTATGTAGGCGTACATTATATTTAAGACATCTAGACACGTACATCTATGCTCTGTATGTAGGCGTGCATTATATTTAGGACATCTAGAAACGTACATCTATGCTCTGTATGTAGGCGTACATTATATTTAGTACATCTAGACACGTACATCTATGCTCTGTATGTACGCTTACATTATATTTAGGACATCTAGACACGTACATCTATTCTCTGTATGTAGGCTTTCATTATATTAAGGACATCTAGACACGTACATCTATGCTCTGTATGTAGGTGTACATTATCTTTAGGGCATTTAGACATGTACATCTATGCTCTGTATGTAGGCTTACGAGATATTTAAGACATCTAGACACGTACATCTATGCTCTGTATGTAGGCGTACATTATATTTAGGAAATGTAGACACGTACATCTATGCTCTGTATGTAGGCGTACATTATATTTAGGACATCTAGACACGTACATCTATGCTCTGTATGTAGGCGTACATTATATTTAGGACAACTAGACACGTACATCTATGCTCAGTATGTAGGCGTACACTATATTCAGGACATCTAGACACGTACATCTATGCTCTGTATGTAGGCGTACATTATATTTAGGACATCTAGAAAAGTACATCTATGCTCTGTATGTAAGCGGACATTATATTTAGGACATTAGACACGTACATCTATGCTCTGTATGTAGGCGTACATTATATTTAGGACATCTAGACACGTACAACTATGCTCTGTATGTAGGCGTACATTATATTTAGGACATCTAGACATTTACATCTATGCTATGTATGTAGGCTTACGATATATTTAGGACATCTAGACACGTACATCCTTGCTCTGTTTGTAGGCGTACATTATATTTAGGACATCTAGACACGAACATCTATGCTCTGTATGTAGGCGTACATTATATTTAGGACAACTAGACACGTACATCTGTGCTCTGTATGTAGGCGTACATTATATTTAGGTTAGCTAGACACGTACATCTATGCTCTGTATGTAGGCGTACACTATATTCAGGACATCTAGACACGTACATCTATGCTCTGTATGTAGGCGTACATTATATTTAGGAGATCTAGACACGTACATCTATGCTCTGTATGTAGGCTTACATTATATTTAGGACATCTAGACACGTACATCTATGCTCTGTATGTAAGCGTACATTATATTTAGGACATCTAGACACGTACATCTATGCTCTGTATGTAGATTTCATAATATTTAGGACATCTAGACACGTACAACTATGCTCTGTATGTAGGCGTACATTATATTTAGGTCATCTAGACACGTACATCTATGTGCTGTATGTAGGCGTACATTATATTTAGGACATCTAGACACGTACATCTATGCTCTGTATGTAGGCTTACATTATATTTAGGACATCTAGACACGTACATCTATGCTCTGTATGTAGGCGTACATTATATTTAGGAGATCTAGACACGTACATCTATGCTCTGTATGTACGCTTACATTATATTTAGGACTTCTAGACACGTACATCTATGCTCTGTATGTAGGCTTACATTATATTTAGGACATCTAGACACGTACATCTATGCTCTGTATGTAGGCTTACATTATATTTAGGACATTAGACACGTACATCTATGCTCTGTATGTATGCTTACATTATATTTAGGACATCTAGACACGTACATCTATGCTCTGTATGTAGATTTCATAATATTTAGGACATCTAGACACTCACATCTATGTTCTGTATGTAGGCGTACATTATATTTAAGACATCTAGACACGTACATCTATGCTCTGTATGTAGGCGTGCATTATATTTAGGACATCTAGAAACGTACATCTATGCTCTGTATGTAGGCGTACATTATATTTAGTACATCTAGTCACGTACATCTATGCTCTGTATGTACGCTTACATTATATTTAGGACATCTAGACACGTACATCTATTCTCTGTATGTAGGCTTACATTATATTAAGGACATCTAGACACGTACATCTATGCTCTGTATGTAGGTGTACATTATCTTTAGGGCATTTAGACATGTACATCTATGCTCTGTATGTAGGCTTACGATATATTTAAGACATCTAGACACGTACATCTATGCTCTGTATGTAGGCGTACATTATATTTAGGAAATGTAGACACGTACATCTATGCTCTGTATGTAGGCGTACATTATATTTAGGACATCTAGACACGTACATCTATTCTCTGTATGTAGGCTTTCATTATATTAAGGACATCTAGACACGTACATCTATGCTCTGTATGTAGGTGTACATTATCTTTAGGGCATTTAGACATGTACATCTATGCTCTGTATGTAGGCTTACGAGATATTTAAGACATCTAGACACGTACATCTATGCTCTGTATGTAGGCGTACATTATATTTAGGAAATGTAGACACGTACATCTATGCTCTGTATGTAGGCGTACATTATATTTAGGACATCTAGACACGTACATCTATGCTCTGTATGTAGGCGTTCATTATATTTAGGACATCTAGACACATACATCTATGCTCTGTATGTAGGCTTACACTATATTCAGGACATCTAGACACGTACATCTATGCTCTGTATGTAGGCGTTCATTATACTTAGGACATCTAGACACGTACATCTATGCTCTGGATGTAGGCGTACATTATATTGAGGACATCTAGACACGTACATCTATGCTCTGTATGTAGGCGTACATTATATTTAGGACATCTAGACACGTACATCTATGCTCTGTATGTAGGCTTACATTATATTTAGGAGATCTAGACACGTACATCTATGCTCTTTATGTACGCTTACATTATATTTAGGACATCTAGACACGTACATTTATGCTCTGTATGTAGGCTTACATTATATTTAGGACATCTAGACACGTACATCTATGCTCTGTATGTAGGCTTACATTATATTTAGGACATTAGACACGTACATCTATGCTCTGTATGTATGCTTACATTATATTTAGGACATCTAGACACGTACATCTATGCTCTGTATGTAGGTGTAAATTATATTTAGGACATCTAGACACGTACATCTATGCTTTGTATGTAGGCGTACATTATATTTAGGACATCTAGACACGTAAATCTATGCTCTGTATGTAGGCGTACATTATATTTAGGACATCTAGACACGTACATCTATTTTTTGTATGTAGGCGTTCATTATATTAAGGACATCTAGACACGTACATCTATGCTCTGTATGTAGGCGTACATTATATTTAGGACAACTAGACACGTACATCTATGCTCAGTATGTAGGCGTACACTATATTCAGGACATCTAGACACGTACATCTATGCTCTGTATGTAGGCGTACATTATATTTAGGACATCTAGAAAAGTACATCTATGCTCTGTATGTAAGCGGACATTATATTTAGGACATTAGACACGTACATCTATGCTCTGTATGTAGGCGTACATTATATTTAGGACATCTAGACACGTACAACTATGCTCTGTATGTAGGCGTACATTATATTTAGGACATCTAGACATTTACATCTATGCTATGTATGTAGGCTTACGATATATTTAGGACATCTAGACACGTACATCCTTGCTCTGTTTGTAGGCGTACATTATATTTAGGACATCTAGACACGAACATCTATGCTCTGTATGTAGGCGTACATTATATTTAGGACAACTAGACACGTACATCTGTGCTCTGTATGTAGGCGTACATTATATTTAGGTTAGCTAGACACGTACATCTATGCTCTGTATGTAGGCGTACACTATATTCAGGACATCTAGACACGTACATCTATGCTCTGTATGTAGGCGTACATTATATTTAGGAGATCTAGACACGTACATCTATGCTCTGTATGTAGGCTTACATTATATTTAGGACATCTAGACACGTACATCTATGCTCTGTATGTAAGCGTACATTATATTTAGGACATCTAGACACGTACATCTATGCTCTGTATGTAGATTTCATAATATTTAGGACATCTAGACACGTACAACTATGCTCTGTATGTAGGCGTACATTATATTTAGGTCATCTAGACACGTACATCTATGTGCTGTATGTAGGCGTACATTATATTTAGGACATCTAGACACGTACATCTATGCTCTGTATGTAGGCTTACATTATATTTAGGACATCTAGACACGTACATCTATGCTCTGTATGTAGGCGTACATTATATTTAGGAGATCTAGACACGTACATCTATGCTCTGTATGTACGCTTACATTATATTTAGGACTTCTAGACACGTACATCTATGCTCTGTATGTAGGCTTACATTATATTTAGGACATCTAGACACGTACATCTATGCTCTGTATGTAGGCTTACATTATATTTAGGACATTAGACACGTACATCTATGCTCTGTATGTATGCTTACATTATATTTAGGACATCTAGACACGTACATCTATGCTCTGTATGTAGATTTCATAATATTTAGGACATCTAGACACTCACATCTATGTTCTGTATGTAGGCGTACATTATATTTAAGACATCTAGACACGTACATCTATGCTCTGTATGTAGGCGTGCATTATATTTAGGACATCTAGAAACGTACATCTATGCTCTGTATGTAGGCGTACATTATATTTAGTACATCTAGTCACGTACATCTATGCTCTGTATGTACGCTTACATTATATTTAGGACATCTAGACACGTACATCTATTCTCTGTATGTAGGCTTACATTATATTAAGGACATCTAGACACGTACATCTATGCTCTGTATGTAGGTGTACATTATCTTTAGGGCATTTAGACATGTACATCTATGCTCTGTATGTAGGCTTACGATATATTTAAGACATCTAGACACGTACATCTATGCTCTGTATGTAGGCGTACATTATATTTAGGAAATGTAGACACGTACATCTATGCTCTGTATGTAGGCGTACATTATATTTAGGACATCTAGACACGTACATCTATTCTCTGTATGTAGGCTTTCATTATATTAAGGACATCTAGACACGTACATCTATGCTCTGTATGTAGGTGTACATTATCTTTAGGGCATTTAGACATGTACATCTATGCTCTGTATGTAGGCTTACGAGATATTTAAGACATCTAGACACGTACATCTATGCTCTGTATGTAGGCGTACATTATATTTAGGAAATGTAGACACGTACATCTATGCTCTGTATGTAGGCGTACATTATATTTAGGACATCTAGACACGTACATCTATGCTCTGTATGTAGGCGTTCATTATATTTAGGACATCTAGACACATACATCTATGCTCTGTATGTAGGCTTACACTATATTCAGGACATCTAGACACGTACATCTATGCTCTGTATGTAGGCGTTCATTATACTTAGGACATCTAGACACGTACATCTATGCTCTGGATGTAGGCGTACATTATATTGAGGACATCTAGACACGTACATCTATGCTCTGTATGTAGGCGTACATTATATTTAGGACATCTAGACACGTACATCTATGCTCTGTATGTAGGCTTACATTATATTTAGGAGATCTAGACACGTACATCTATGCTCTTTATGTACGCTTACATTATATTTAGTACATCTAGACACGTACATTTATGCTCTGTATGTAGGCTTACATTATATTTAGGACATCTAGACACGTACATCTATGCTCTGTATGTAGGCTTACATTATATTTAGGACATTAGACACGTACATCTATGCTCTGTATGTATGCTTACATTATATTTAGGACATCTAGACACGTACATCTATGCTCTGTATGTAGATTTCATAATATTTAGGACATCTAGACACGTACATCTATGCTCTGTATGTAGGTGTAAATTATATTTAGGACATCTAGACACGTACATCTATGCTTTGTATGTAGGCGTACATTATATTTAGGACATCTAGACACGTAAATCTATGCTCTGTATGTAGGCGTACATTATATTTAGGACATCTAGACACGTACATCTATTTTTTGTATGTAGGCGTTCATTATATTAAGGACATCTAGACACGTACATCTATGCTCTGTATGTAGGCGTACATTATATTTAGGACAACTAGACACGTACATCTATGCTCAGTATGTAGGCGTACACTATATTCAGGACATCTAGACACGTACATCTATGCTCTGTATGTAGGCGTACATTATATTTAGGACATCTAGAAAAGTACATCTATGCTCTGTATGTAAGCGGACATTATATTTAGGACATTAGACACGTACATCTATGCTCTGTATGTAGGCGTACATTATATTTAGGACATCTAGACACGTACAACTATGCTCTGTATGTAGGCGTACATTATATTTAGGACATCTAGACATTTACATCTATGCTATGTATGTAGGCTTACGATATATTTAGGACATCTAGACACGTACATCCTTGCTCTGTTTGTAGGCGTACATTATATTTAGGACATCTAGACACGAACATCTATGCTCTGTATGTAGGCGTACATTATATTTAGGACAACTAGACACGTACATCTGTGCTCTGTATGTAGGCGTACATTATATTTAGGTTAGCTAGACACGTACATCTATGCTCTGTATGTAGGCGTACACTATATTCAGGACATCTAGACACGTACATCTATGCTCTGTATGTAGGCGTACATTATATTTAGGAGATCTAGACACGTACATCTATGCTCTGTATGTAGGCTTACATTATATTTAGGACATCTAGACACGTACATCTATGCTCTGTATGTAAGCGTACATTATATTTAGGACATCTAGACACGTACATCTATGCTCTGTATGTAGATTTCATAATATTTAGGACATCTAGACACGTACAACTATGCTCTGTATGTAGGCGTACATTATATTTAGGTCATCTAGACACGTACATCTATGTGCTGTATGTAGGCGTACATTATATTTAGGACATCTAGACACGTACATCTATGCTCTGTATGTAGGCTTACATTATATTTAGGACATCTAGACACGTACATCTATGCTCTGTATGTAGGCGTACATTATATTTAGGAGATCTAGACACGTACATCTATGCTCTGTATGTACGCTTACATTATATTTAGGACTTCTAGACACGTACATCTATGCTCTGTATGTAGGCTTACATTATATTTAGGACATCTAGACACGTACATCTATGCTCTGTATGTAGGCTTACATTATATTTAGGACATTAGACACGTACATCTATGCTCTGTATGTATGCTTACATTATATTTAGGACATCTAGACACGTACATCTATGCTCTGTATGTAGATTTCATAATATTTAGGACATCTAGACACTCACATCTATGTTCTGTATGTAGGCGTACATTATATTTAAGACATCTAGACACGTACATCTATGCTCTGTATGTAGGCGTGCATTATATTTAGGACATCTAGAAACGTACATCTATGCTCTGTATGTAGGCGTACATTATATTTAGTACATCTAGTCACGTACATCTATGCTCTGTATGTACGCTTACATTATATTTAGGACATCTAGACACGTACATCTATTCTCTGTATGTAGGCTTACATTATATTTAGGACATCTAGACACGTACATCTATGCTCTGTATGTAGGTGTACATTATCTTTAGGACATTTAGACATGTACATCTATGCTCTGTATGTAGGCTTATATATATTTAAGACATCTAGACACGTACATCTATGCTCTGTATGTAGGCGTACATTATATTTAGGAAATGTAGACACGTACATCTATGCTCTGTATGTAGGCGTACATTATATTTAGGACATCTAGACACGTACATCTATGCTCTGTATGTAGGCGTTCATTATATTTAGGACATCTAGACACATACATCTATGCTCTGTATGTAGGCTTACACTATATTCAGGACATCTAGACACGTACATCTATGCTCTGTATGTAGGCGTTCATTATACTTAGGACATCTAGACACGTACATCTATGCTCTGGATGTAGGCGTACATTATATTTAGGACATCTAGACACGTACATCTATGCTCTGTATGTAGGCGTACATTATATTTAGGACATCTAGACACGTACATCTATGCTCTGTATGTAGGCTTACATTATATTTAGGACATCTAGACACGTACATCTATGCTCTGTATGTAGGCGTACATTATATTTAGGAGATCTAGACACGTACATCTATGCTCTGTATGTACGCTTACATTATATTTAGGACATCTAGACACGTACATTTATGCTCTGTATGTAGGCTTACATTATATTTAGGACATCTAGACACGTACATCTATGATCTGTATGTAGGCTTACATTATATTTAGGACATTAGACACGTACATCTATGCTCTGTATGTATGCTTACATTATATTTAGGACATCTAGACACGTACATCTATGCTCTGTATGTAGATTTCATAATATTTAGGACATCTAGACACGTACATCTATGCTCTGTATGTAGGTGTAAATTATATTTAGGACACCTAGACACGTACATCTATGCTTTGTATGTAGGCGTACATTATATTTAGGACATCTAGACACGTAAATCTATGCTCTGTATGTAGGCGTACATTATATTTAGGACATCTAGACACGTACATCTATGCTCTGTATGTAGGTGTAAATTATATTTAGGACATCTAGACACGTACATCTATGCTTTGTATGTAGGCGTACATTATATTTAGGACATCTAGACACGTACATCTATGCTCTGTATGTAGGCGAACATTATATTTAGGACATCTAGACACCAACATCTATGCTCTGTATGTAGGCGAACATTATATTTAGGACATCTAGACACGTACATCTGTGCTCTGTATGTAGGCGTACATTATATTTAGGTTATCTAGACACGTACATCTATGCTCTGTATGTAGGCGTACACTATATTCAGGACATCTAGACACGTACATCTATGCTCTGTATGTAGGCGTACATTATATTTAGGAGATCTAGACACGTACATCTATGCTCTGTATGTAGGCTTACATTATATTTAGGACATCTAGACACGTACATCTATGCTCTGTATGTAAGCGTACATTATATTTAGGACATCTAGACACGTACATCTATGCTCTGTATGTAGACTTGCATTAAATTTAGGACATTAGACTAGTACATCTATGCTCTGTATGTTGGCGTACATTTTATTTAGGACATCTAGACACGTACAACTATGCTCTGTATGTAGGCGTACATTATATTTAGGTTATCTAAACACGTACATCTATGCTCTGTATGTAGGTGTACATTATCTTTAGGGCATCTAGACATGTACATCTATGCTCTGTATGTAGGCTTACGATATATTTAGGACATCTAGACACGTACATCCTTGCTCTGTATGTAGGCGTACATTATATTTAGGACATCTAGACACGTACATCTATGCTCAGTATGTAGGCGTTCATTATACTTAGGACATCTAGACACGTACATCTATGCTCTGTATGTAGGCGTACATTATATTTAGGACATCTAGACACGTACATCTATGCTCTGTATGTAGGCTTACATTATATTTAGGACATCTAGACACGTACATCTATGCTCTGTATGTAGGCGTACATTATATTTAGGAGATCTAGACACGTACATCTATGCTCTGTATGTACGCTTACATTATATTTAGGACATCTAGACACGTACATTTATGCTCTGTATGTAGGCTTACATTATATTTAGGACATCTAGACACGTACATCTATGATCTGTATGTAGGCTTACATTATATTTAGGACATTAGACACGTACATCTATGCTCTGTATGTATGCTTACATTATATTTAGGACATCTAGACACGTACATCTATGCTCTGTATGTAGATTTCATAATATTTAGGACATCTAGACACGTACATCTATGCTCTGTATGTAGGTGTAAATTATATTTACGACATCTAGACACGTACATCTATGCTTTGTATGTAGGCGTACATTATATTTAGGACATCTAGACACGTAAATCTATGCTCTGTATGTAGGCGTACATTATATTTAGGACATCTAGACACGTACATCTATGCTTTGTATGTAGGCGTACATTATATTTAGGACATCTAGACACGTACATCTATGCTCTGTATGTAGGCGAACATTATATTTAGGACATCTAGACACCAACATCTATGCTCTGTATGTAGTCGAACATTATATTTAGGACATCTAGACACGTACATCTGTGCTCTGTATGTAGGCGTACATTATATTTAGGTTATCTAGACACGTACATCTATGCTCTGTATGTAGGCGTACACTATATTCAGGACATCTAGACACGTACATCTATGCTCTGTATGTAGGCGTACATTATATTTAGGAGATCTAGACACGTACATCTATGCTCTGTATGTAGGCTTACATTATATTTAGGACATCTAGACACGTACATCTATGCTCTGTATGTAAGCGTACATTATATTTAGGACATCTAGACACGTACATCTATGCTCTGTATGTAGGCTTGCATTAAATTTAGGACATTAGACTAGTACATCTATGCTCTGTATGTTGGCGTACATTTTATTTAGGACATCTAGACACGTACAACTATGCTCTGTATGTAGGCGTACATTATATTTAGGTTATCTAGACACGTACATTTATGCTCTGTATGTAGGTGTACATTATCTTTAGGGCATCTAGACATGTACATCTATGCTCTGTATGTAGGCTTACGATATATTTAGGACATCTAGACACGTACATCCTTGCTCTGTATGTAGGCGTACATTATATTTAGGACATCTAGACACGTACATCTATGCTCAGTATGTAGGCGTTCATTATACTTAGGACATCTAGACACGTACATCTATGCTCTGTATGTAGGTGTAAATTATATTTAGAACATCTAGACACGTACATCTATGCTCTGTATGTAGGCGTACATTATATTTAGGACATCTAGAAAAGTACATCTATGCTCTGTATGTAAGCGTACATTATATTTAGGACATTAGACACGTACATCTATGCTCTGTATGTAGGCGTACATTATATTTAGGACATCTAGACACGTACAACTATGCTCTGTATGTAGGCGTTCTATATATTTAGGACATCTAGACACGTACATCTATGCTCTGTATGTAGGCGTACATTAAATTTAGGACATCTAGACACGTACATCTATGCTATGTATGTAGGCGTACATTATATTTAGGACATCTAGACATTTACATCTTTGCTATGTATGTAGGCTTACGATATATTTAGGACATCTAGACACGTACATCCTTGCTCTGTTTGTAGGCGTACATTATATTTAGGACATCTAGACACCAACATCTATGCTCTGTATGTAGGCGAACATTATATTTAGGACATCTAGACACGTACATCTGTGCTCTGTATGTAGGCGTACATTATATTTAGGTTATCTAGACACGTACATCTATGCTCTGTATGTAGGCGTACACTATATTCAGGACATCTAGACACGTACATCTATGCTCTGTATGTAGGCTTACATTATATTTAGGAGATCTAGACACGTACATCTATGCTCTGTATGTAGGCTTACATTATATTTAGGACATCTAGACACGTACATCTATGCTCTGTATGTAAGCGTACATTATATTTAGGACATCTAAACACGTACATCTATGCTCTGTATGTAGATTTCATAATATTTAGGACATCTAGACACGTACATCTATGCTCTGTATGTAGGCGTACATTATATTTAGGACATCTAGACACGTACATCTATGCTCTGTATGTAGGCGTACATTATATCTATGACATCTAGACACGTACATCTATGCTCTGTATGTAGGCTTACATTATATTTAGGACATCTAGACACGTACATCTATGCTCTGTATGTAGGCGTACATTATATTTAGGAGATCTAGACACGTACATATATGCTCTGTATGTACGCTTACATTATATTTAGGACTTCTAGACACGTACATCTATGCTCTGTATGTAGGCTTACATTATATTTAGGACATCTAGACACGTACATCTATGCTCTGTATGTAGGCTTACATTATATTTAGGACATTAGACACGTACATCTATGCTCTGTATGTATGCTTACATTATATTTAGGACATCTAGACACGTACATCTATGCTCTGTATGTAGATTTCATAATATTTAGAACATCTAGACACTCACATCTATGCTCTGTATGTAGGCGTACATTATATTTAGGACATCTAGACACGTACATCTATGCTCTGTATGTAGGCGTACATTATATTTAGGACATCTAGACACGTACATCTATGCTCTGTATGTAGGCGTACATTATATTTAGGACATCTAGACATTTACATCTATGCTATGTATGTAGGCTTACGATATATTTAGGACATCTAGACACGTACATCCTTGCTCTGTTTGTAGGCGTACATTATATTTAGGACATCTAGACACGAACATCTATGCTCTGTATGTAGGCGTACATTATATTTAGGACATCTAGACACGTACATCTGTGCTCTGTATGTAGGCGTACATTATATTTAGGTTATCTAGACACGTACATCTATGCTCTGTATGTAGGCGTACACTATATTCAGGACATCTAGACACGTACATCCAAGCTCTGTATGTAGGCGTACATTATATTTAGGAGATCTAGACACGTACATCTATGTGCTGTATGTAGGCGTACATTATATTTAGGACATCTAGACACGTACATCTATGTGCTGTATGTAGGCGTACATTATATTTAGGAGATCTAGACACGTACATCTATGCTCTGTATGTACGCTTACATTATATTTAGGACTTCTAGACACGTACATCTATGCTCTGTATGTTTGCTTACATTATATTTAGGACATCTAGACACGTACATCTATGCTCTGTATGTAGGCTTACATTATATTTAGGACATTAGACACGTACATCTATGCTCTGTATGTATGCTTACATTATATTTAGGACATCTAGACACGTACATCTATGCTCTGTATGTAGATTTCATAATATTTAGGACATCTAGACACTCACATCTATGCTCTGTATGTAGGCGTACATTATATTTAAGACATCTAGACACGTACATCTATGCTCTGTATGTAGGCGTGCATTATATTTAGGACATCTAGAAACGTACATCTATGCTCTGTATGTACGCTTACATTATATTTAGGACATCTAGACACGTACATCTATTCTCTGTATGTAGGCTTACATTATATTAAGGACATCTAGACACGTACATCTATGCTCTGTATGTAGGTGTACATTATCTTTAGGGCATTTAGACATGTACATCTATGCTCTGTATGTAGGCTTACGAGATATTTAAGACATCTAGACACGTACATCTATGCTCTGTATGTAGGCGTACATTATATTTAGGAAATGTAGACACGTACATCTATGCTCTGTATGTAGGCGTACATTATATTTAGGACATCTAGACACGTACATCTATGCTCTGTATGTAGGCGTTCATTATATTTAGGACATCTAGACACATACATCTATGCTCTGTATGTAGGCTTACACTATATTCAGGACATCTAGACACGTACATCTATGCTCTGTATGTAGGCGTTCATTATACTTAGGACATCTAGACACGTACATCTATGCTCTGGATGTAGGCGTACATTATATTTAGGACATCTAGACACGTACATCTATGCTCTGTATGTAGGCGTACACTATATTCAGGACATCTAGACACGTACATCTATGCTCTGTATGTAGGCGTACATTATATTTAGGAGATCTAGACACGTACATCTATGCTCTGTATGTAGGCTTACATTATATTTAGGACATCTAGACACGTACATCTATGCTCTGTATGTAAGCGTACATTATATTTAGGACATCTAGACACGTACATCTATGCTCTGTATGTAGGCGTTCATTATATTTAGGACATTAGACTAGTACATCTATGCTCTGTATGTTGGCGTACATTTTATTTAGGACATCTAGACACGTACAACTATGCTCTGTATGTAGGCGTACATTATATTTAGGTTATCTAGACACGTACATCTATGCTCTGTATGTAGGTGTACATTATCTTTAGGGCATCTAGACATGTACATCTATGCTCTGTATGTAGGCTTACGATATATTTAGGACATCTAGACACGTACATCCTTGCTCTGTATGTAGGCGTACATTATATTTAGGACATCTAGACACGTACATCTATGCTCAGTATGTAGGCGTTCATTATACTTAGGACATCTAGACACGTACATCTATGCTCTGTATGTAGGTGTAAATTATATTTAGGACATCTAGACACGTACATCTATGCTCTGTATGTAGGCTTACATTATATTTAGGACATCTAGAAAAGTACATCTATGCTCTGTATGTAAGCGTACATTATATTTAGGACATTAGACACGTACATCTATGCTCTGTATGTAGGCGTACATTATATTTAGGACATCTAGACACGTACAACTATGCTCTGTATGTAGGCGTTCTATATATTTAGGACATCTAGACACGTACATCTATGCTCTGTATGTAGGCGTACATTAAATTTAGGACATCTAGACACGTACATCTATGCTATGTATGTAGGCGTACATTATATTTAGGACATCTAGACATTTACATCTTTGCTATGTATGTAGGCTTACGATATATTTAGGACATCTAGACACGTACATCCTTGCTCTGTTTGTAGGCGTACATTATATTTAGGACATCTAGACATTAACATCTATGCTCTGTATGTAGGCGAACATTATATTTAGGACATCTAGACACGTACATCTGTGCTCTGTATGTAGGCGTACATTATATTTAGGTTATCTAGACACGTACATCTATGCTCTGTATGTAGGCGTACACTATATTCAGGACATCTAGACACGTACATCTATGCTCTGTATGTAGGCTTACATTATATTTAGGAGATCTAGACACGTACATCTATGCTCTGTATGTAGGCTTACATTATATTTAGGACATCTAGACACGTACATCTATGCTCTGTATGTAAGCATACATTATATTTAGGACATCTAAACACGTACATCTATGCTCTGTATGTAGATTTCATAATATTTAGGACATCTAGACACGTACATCTATGCTCTGTATGTAGGCGTACATTATATTTAGGACATCTAGACACGTACATCTATGCTCTGTATGTAGGCGTACATTATATCTATGACATCTAGACACGTACATCTATGCTCTGTATGTAGGCTTACATTATATTTAGGACATCTAGACACGTACATCTATGCTCTGTATGTAGGCGTACATTATATTTAGGAGATCTAGACACGTACATATATGCTCTGTATGTACGCTTACATTATATTTAGGACTTCTAGACACGTACATCTATGCTCTGTATGTAGGCTTACATTATATTTAGGACATCTAGACACGTACATCTATGCTCTGTATGTAGGCTTACATTATATTTAGGACATTAGACACGTACATCTATGCTCTGTATGTATGCTTACATTATATTTAGGACATCTAGACACGTACATCTATGCTCTGTATGTAGATTTCATAATATTTAGAACATCTAGACACTCACATCTATGCTCTGTATGTAGGCGTACATTATATTTAGGACATCTAGACACGTACATCTATGCTCTGTATGTAGGCGTACATTATATTTAGGACATCTAGACACGTACATCTATGCTCTGTATGTAGGCGTACATTATATTTAGGACATCTAGACATTTACATCTATGCTATGTATGTAGGCTTACGATATATTTAGGACATCTAGACACGTACATCCTTGCTCTGTTTGTAGGCGTACATTATATTTAGGACATCTAGACACGAACATCTATGCTCTGTATGTAGGCGTACATTATATTTAGGACATCTAGACACGTACATCTGTGCTCTGTATGTAGGCGTACATTATATTTAGGTTATCTAGACACGTACATCTATGCTCTGTATGTAGGCGTACACTATATTCAGGACATCTAGACACGTACATCCAAGCTCTGTATGTAGGCGTACATTATATTTAGGAGATCTAGACACGTACATCTATGTGCTGTATGTAGGCGTACATTATATTTAGGACATCTAGACACGTACATCTATGTGCTGTATGTAGGCGTACATTATATTTAGGAGATCTAGACACGTACATCTATGCTCTGTATGTACGCTTACATTATATTTAGGACTTCTAGACACGTACATCTATGCTCTGTATGTAGGCGTACATTATATTTAGGAGATCTAGACACGTACATATATGCTCTGTATGTACGCTTACATTATATTTAGGACATTAGACACGTACATCTATGCTCTGTATGTATGCTTACATTATATTTAGGACATCTAGACACGTACATCTATGCTCTGTATGTAGATTTCATAATATTTAGGACATCTAGACACTCACATCTATGCTCTGTATGTAGGCGTACATTATATTTAAGACATCTAGACACGTACATCTATGCTCTGTATGTAGGCGTGCATTATATTTAGGACATCTAGAAACGTACATCTATGCTCTGTATGTACGCTTACATTATATTTAGGACATCTAGACACGTACATCTATTCTCTGTATGTAGGCTTACATTATATTAAGGACATCTAGACACGTACATCTATGCTCTGTATGTAGGTGTACATTATCTTTAGGGCATTTAGACATGTACATCTATGCTCTGTATGTAGGCTTACGAGATATTTAAGACATCTAGACACGTACATCTATGCTCTGTATGTAGGCGTACATTATATTTAGAAAATGTAGACACGTACATCTATGCTCTGTATGTAGGCGTACATTATATTTAGGACATCTAGACACGTACATCTATGCTCTGTATGTAGGCGTTCATTATATTTAGGACATCTAGACACATACATCTATGCTCTGTATGTAGGCTTACACTATATTCAGGACATCTAGACACGTACATCTATGCTCTGTATGTAGGCGTTCATTATACTTAGGACATCTAGACACGTACATCTATGCTCTGGATGTAGGCGTACATTATATTTAGGACATCTAGACACGTACATCTATGCTCTGTATGTAGGCGTACATTATATTTAGGACATCTAGACACGTACATCTATGCTCTGTATGTAGGCTTACATTATATTTAGGACATCTAGACACGTACAACTATGCTCTGTATGTAGGCGTACATTATATTTAGGAGATCTAGACACGTACATCTATGCTCTTTATGTACGCTTACATTATATTTAGGACATCTAGACACGTACATTTATGCTCTGTATGTAGGCTTACATTATATTTAGGACATCTAGACACGTACATCTATGCTCTGTATGTAGGCTTACATTATATTTAGGACATTAGACACGTACATCTATGCTCTGTATGTATGCTTACATTATATTTAGGACATCTAGACACGTACATCTATGCTCTGTATGTAGATTTCATAATATTTAGGACATCTAGACACGTACATCTATGCTCTGTATGTAGGTGTAAATTATATTTAGGACATCTAGACACGTACATCTATGCTTTGTATGTAGGCGTACATTATATTTAGGACATCTAGACACGTAAATCTATGCTCTGTATGTAGGCGTACATTATATTTAGGACATCTAGACACGTACATCTATTTTTTGTATGTAGGCGTTCATTATATTAAGGACATCTAGACACGTACATCTATGCTCTGTATGTAGGCGTACATTATATTTAGGACAACTAGACACGTACATCTATGCTCAGTATGTAGGCGTACACTATATTCAGGACATCTAGACACGTACATCTATGCTCTGTATGTAGGCGTACATTATATTTAGGACATCTAGAAAAGTACATCTATGCTCTGTATGTAAGCGGACATTATATTTAGGACATTAGACACGTACATCTATGCTCTGTATGTAGGCGTACATTATATTTAGGACATCTAGACACGTACAACTATGCTCTGTATGTAGGCGTACATTATATTTAGGACATCTAGACATTTACATCTATGCTATGTATGTAGGCTTACGATATATTTAGGACATCTAGACACGTACATCTGTGCTCTTTATGTAGGCGTACATTATATTTAGGTTATCTAGACACGTACATCTATGCTCTGTATGTAGGCGTACACTATATTCAGGACATCTAGACACGTACATCTATGCTCTGTATGTAGGCGTACATTATATTTAGGAGATCTAGACACGTACATCTATGCTCTGTATGTAGGCTTACATTATATTTAGGACATCTAGACACGTACATCTATGCTCTGTATGTAAGCGTACATTATATTTAGGACATCTAGACACGTACATCTATGCTCTGTATGTAGATTTCATAATATTTAGGACATCTAGACACGTACAACTATGCTCTGTATGTAAGCTTACATTATATTTAGGACATCTAGACACGTACATCTATGCTCTGTATGTAGGCGTACATTATATTTAGGAGATCTAGACACGTACATCTATGCTCTGTATGTACGCTTACATTATATTTAGGACTTCTAGACACGTACATCTATGCTCTGTATGTAGGCTTACATTATATTTAGGACATCTAGACACGTACATCTATGCTCTGTATGTAGGCTTACATTATATTTAGGACATTAGACACGTACATCTATGCTCTGTATGTATGCTTACATTATATTTAGGACATCTAGACACGTACATCTATGCTCTGTATGTAGATTTCATAATATTTAGGACATCTAGACACTCACATCTATGCTCTGTATGTAGGCGTACATTATATTTAAGACATCTAGACACGTACATCTATGCTCTGTATGTAGGCGTGCATTATATTTAGGACATCTAGAAACGTACATCTATGCTCTGTATGTAGGCGTACATTATATTTAGTACATCTAGACACGTACATCTATGCTCTGTATGTACGCTTACATTATATTTAGGACATCTAGACACGTACATCTATTCTCTGTATGTAGGCTTACATTATATTAAGGACATCTAGACACGTACATCTATGCTCTGTATGTAGGTGTACATTATCTTTAGGGCATTTAGACATGTACATCTATGCTCTGTATGTAGGCTTACGATATATTTAAGACATCTAGACACGTACATCTATGCTCTGTATGTAGGCGTACATTATGTTTAGGAAATGTAGACACGTACATCTATGCTCTGTATGTAGGCGTACATTATATTTAGGACATCTAGACACGTACATCTATGCTCTGTATGTAGGCGTTCATTTTATTTAGGACATCTAGACACATACATCTATGCTCTGTATGTAGGCTTACACTATATTCAGGACATCTAGACACGTACATCTATGCTCTGTATGTAGGCGTTCATTATACTTAGGACATCTAGACACGTACATCTATGCTCTGGATGTAGGCGTACATTATATTTAGGACATCTAGACACGTACATCTATGCTCTGTATGTAGGCGTACATTATATTTAGGACATCTAGACACGTACATCTATGCTCTGTATGTAGGCTTACATTATATTTAGGACATCTAGACACGTACATCTATGCTCTGTATGTAGGCGTACATTATATTTAGGAGATCTAGACACGTACATCTATGCTCTGTATGTACGCTAACATTATATTTAGGACATCTAGACACGTACATTTATGCTCTGTATGTAGGCTTACATTATATTTAGGACATCTAGACACGTACATCTATGATCTGTATGTAGGCTTACATTATATTTAGGACATTAGACACGTACATCTATGCTCTGTATGTAGGCTTACATTATATTTAGGACATCTAGACACGTACATCTATGATCTGTATGTAGGCTTACATTATATTTAGGACATCTAGACACGTACATCTATGCTCTGTATGTAGGCGTACATTATATTTAGGTCATCTAGACACGTACATCTATGTGCTGTATGTAGGCGTACATTATATTTAGGACATCTAGACACGTACATCTATGCTCTGTATGTAGGCTTACATTATATTTAGGACATCTAGACACGTACATCTATGCTCTGTATGTAGGCGTACATTATATTTAGGAGATCTAGACACGTACATCTATGCTCTGTATGTACGCTTACATTATATTTAGGACTTCTAGACACGTACATCTATGCTCTGTATGTTTGCTTACATTATATTTAGGACATCTAGACACGTACATCTATGCTCTGTATGTAGGCTTACATTATATTTAGGACATTAGACACGTACATCTATGCTCTGTATGTATGCTTACATTATATTTAGGACATCTAGACACGTACATCTATGCTCTGTATGTAGATTTCATAATATTTAGGACATCTAGACACTCACATCTATGCTCTGTATGTAGGCGTACATTATATTTAAGACATCTAGACACGTACATCTATGCTCTGTATGTAGGCGTGCATTATATTTAGGACATCTAGAAACGTACATCTATGCTCTGTATGTAGGCGTACATTATATTTAGTACATCTAGACACGTACATCTATGCTCTGTATGTACGCTTACATTATATTTAGGACATCTAGACACGTACATCTATTCTCTGTATGTAGGCTTACATTATATTAAGGACATCTAGACACGTACATCTATGCTCTGTATGTAGGTGTACATTATCTTTAGGGCATTTAGACATGTACATCTATGCTCTGTATGTAGGCTTACGAGATATTTAAGACATCTAGACACGTACATCTATGCTCTGTATGTAGGCGTACATTATATTTAGGAAATGTAGACACGTACATCTATGCTCTGTATGTAGGCGTACATTATATTTAGGACATCTAGACACGTACATCTATGCTCTGTATGTAGGCGTTCATTATATTTAGGACATCTAGACACATACATCTATGCTCTGTATGTAGGCTTACACTATATTCAGGACATCTAGACACGTACATCTATGCTCTGTATTTAGGCGTTCATTATACTTAGGACATCTAGACACGTACATCTATGCTCTGGATGTAGGCGTACATTATATTTAGGACATCTAGACACGTACATCTATGCTCTGTATGTAGGCGTACATTATATTTAGGACATCTAGACACGTACATCTATGCTCTGTATGTAGGCTTACATTATATTTAGGACATCTAGACACGTACATCTATGCTCTGTATGTAGGCGTACATTATATTTAGGAGATCTAGACACGTACATCTATGCTCTTTATGTACGCTTACATTATATTTAGGACATCTAGACACGTACATTTATGCTCTGTATGTAGGCTTACATTATATTTAGGACATCTAGACACGTACATCTATGCTCTGTATGTAGGCTTACATTATATTTAGGACATTAGACACGTACATCTATGCTCTGTATGTATGCTTACATTATATTTAGGACATCTAGACACGTACATCTATGCTCTGTATGTAGATTTCATAATATTTAGGACATCTAGACACGTACATCTATGCTCTGTATGTAGGTGTACATTATATTTAGGACATCTAGACACGTACATCTATGCTTTGTATGTAGGCGTACATTATATTTAGGACATCTAGACACGTAAATCTATGCTCTGTATGTAGGCGTACATTATATTTAGGACATCTAGACACGTACATCTATTTTTTGTATGTAGGCGTTCATTATATTAAGGACATCTAGACACGTACATCTATGCTCTGTATGTAGGCGTACATTATATTTAGGACAACTAGACACGTACATCTATGCTCAGTATGTAGGCGTACACTATATTCAGGTCATCTAGACACGTACATCTATGCTCTGTATGTAGGCGTACATTATATTTAGGACATCTAGATAAGAACATCTATGCTCTGTATGTAAGCGGACATTATATTTAGGACATTAGACACGTACATCTATGCTCTGTATGTAGGCGTACATTATATTTAGGACATCTAGACACGTACAACTATGCTCTGTATGTAGGCGTACATTATATTTAGGACATCTAGACATTTACATCTATGCTATGTATGTAGGCTTACGATATATTTAGGACATCTAGACACGTACATCCTTGCTCTGTTTGTAGGCGTACATTATATTTAGGACATCTAGACACGAACATCTATGCTCTGTATGTAGGCGTACATTATATTTAGGACATCTAGACACGTACATCTGTGCTCTGTATGTAGGCGTACATTATATTTAGGTTATCTAGACACGTACATCTATGCTCTGTATGTAGGCGTACACTATATTCAGGACATTTAGACACGTACATCTATGCTCTGTATGTAGGCGTACATTATATTTAGGAGATCTAGACACGTACATCTATGCTCTGTATGTAGGCTTACATTATATTTAGGACATCTAGACACGTACATCTATGCTCTGTATGTAAGCGTACATTATATTTAGGACATCTAGACACGTACATCTATGCTCTGTATGTAGATTTCATAATATTTAGGACATCTAGACACGTACAACTATGCTCTGTATGTAGGCGTACATTATATTTAGGTCATCTAGACACGTACATCTATGTGCTGTATGTAGGCGTACATTATATTTAGGACATCTAGACACGTACATCTATGCTCTGTATGTAGGCTTACATTATATTTAGGACATCTAGACACGTACATCTATGCTCTGTATGTAGGCGTACATTATATTTAGGAGATCTAGACACGTACATCTATGCTCTGTATGTACGCTTACATTATATTTAGGACTTCTAGACACGTACATCTATGCTCTGTATGTAGGCTTACATTATATTTAGGACATCTAGACACGTACATCTATGCTCTGTATGTAGGCTTACATTATATTTAGGACATTAGACACGTACATCTATGCTCTGTATGTATGCTTACATTATATTTAGGACATCTAGACACGTACATCTATGCTCTGTATGTAGATTTCATAATATTTAGGACATCTAGACACTCACATCTATGCTCTGTATGTAGGTGTACATTATATTTAAGACATCTAGACACGTACATCTATGCTCTGTATGTAGGCGTGCATTATATTTAGGACATCTAGAAACGTACATCTATGCTCTGTATGTAGGCGTACATTATATTTAGTACATCTAGACACGTACATCTATGCTCTGTATGTACGCTTACATTATATTTAGGACATCTAGACACGTACATCTATTCTCTGTATGTAGGCTTACATTATATTAAGGACATCTAGACACGTACATCTATGCTCTGTATGTAGGCGTTCATTATATTTAGGACATCTAGACACATACATCTATGCTCTGTATGTAGGCTTACACTATATTCAGGACATCTAGACACGTACATCTATGCTCTGTATGTAGGCGTTCATTATACTTAGGACATCTAGACACGTACATCTATGCTCTGGATGTAGGCGTACATTATATTTAGGACATCTAGACACGTACATCTATGCTCTGTATGTAGGCGTACATTATATTTAGGACATCTAGACACGTACATCTATGCTCTGTATGTAGGCTTAAATTATATTTAGGACATCTAGACACGTACATCTATGCTCTGTATGTAGGCGTACATTATATTTAGGAGATCTAGACACGTACATCTATGCTCTGTATGTACGCTTACATTATATTTAGAACATCTAGACACGTACATTTATGCTCTGTATGTAGGCTTGCATTATATTTAGGACATCTAGACACGTACATCTATGATCTGTATGTAGGCTTACATTATATTTAGGACATTAGACACGTACATCTATGCTCTGTATGTAGGCTTACATTATATTTAGGACATCTAGACACGTACATCTATGATCTGTATGTAGGCTTACATTATATTTAGGACATCTAGACACGTACATCTATGCTCTGTATGTAGGCGTACATTATATTTAGGTCATCTAGACACGTACATCTATGTGCTGTAAGTAGGCGTACATTATATTTAGGACATCTAGACACGTACATCTATGCTCTGTATGTAGGCTTACATTATATTTAGGACATCTAGACACGTACATCTATGCTCTGTATGTAGGCGTACATTATATTTAGGAGATCTAGACACGTACATCTATGCTCTGTATGTACGCTTACATTATATTTAGGACTTCTAGACACGTACATCTATGCTCTGTATGTTTGCTTACATTATATTTAGGACATCTAGACACGTACATCTATGCTCTGTATGTAGGCTTACATTATATTTAGGACATTAGACACGTACATCTATGCTCTGTATGTATGCTTACATTATATCTAGGACATCTAGACACGTACATCTATGCTCTGTATGTAGATTTCATAATATTTAGGACATCTAGACACTTACATCTATGCTCTGTATGTAGGCGTACATTATATTTAAGACATCTAGACACGTACATCTATGCTCTGTATGTAGGCGTGCATTATATTTAGGACATCTAGAAACGTACATCTATGCTCTGTATGTAGGCGTACATTATATTTAGTACATCTAGACACGTACATCTATGCTCTGTATGTACGCTTACATTATATTTAGGACATCTAGACACGTACATCTATTCTCTGTATGTAGGCTTTCATTATATTAAGGACATCTAGACACGTACATCTATGCTCTGTATGTAGGTGTACATTATCTTTAGGGCATTTAGACATGTACATCTATGCTCTGTATGTAGGCTTACGAGATATTTAAGACATCTAGACACGTACATCTATGCTCTGTATGTAGGCGTACATTATATTTAGGAAATGTAGACACGTACATCTATGCTCTGTATGTAGGCGTACATTATATTTAGGACATCTAGACACGTACATCTATGCTCTGTATGTAGGCGTTCATTATATTTAGGACATCTAGACACATACATCTATGCTCTGTATGTAGGCTTACACTATATTCAGGACATCTAGACACGTACATCTATGCTCTGGATGTAGGCGTACATTATATTTAGGACATCTAGACACGTACATCTATGCTCTGTATGTAGGCGTACATTATATTTAGGACATCTAGACACGTACATCTATGCTCTGTATGTAGGCTTACATTATATTTAGGACATCTAGACACGTACATCTATGCTCTGTATGTAGGCGTACATTATATTTAGGAGATCTAGACACGTACATCTATGCTCTTTATGTACGCTTACATTATATTTAGGACATCTAGACACGTACATTTATGCTCTGTATGTAGGCTTACATTATATTTAGGACATCTAGACACGTACATCTATGCTCTGTATGTAGGCTTACATTATATTTAGGACATTAGACACGTACATCTATGCTCTGTATGTATGCTTACATTATATTTAGGACATCTAGACACGTACATCTATGCTCTGTATGTAGATTTCATAATATTTAGGACATCTAGACACGTACATCTATGCTCTGTATGTAGGTGTAAATTATATTTAGGACATCTAGACACGTACATCTATGCTTTGTATGTAGGCGTACATTATATTTAGGACATCTAGACACGTAAATCTATGCTCTGTATGTAGGCGTACATTATATTTAGGACATCTAGACACGTACATCTATTTTTTGTATGTAGGCGTTCATTATATTAAGGACATCTAGACACGTACATCTATGCTCTGTATGTAGGCGTACATTATATTTAGGACAACTAGACACAAACATCTATGCTCAGTATGTAGGCGTACACTATATTCAGGACATCTAGACACGTACATCTATGCTCTGTATGTAGGCGTACATTATATTTAGGACATCTAGAAAAGTACATCTATGCTCTGTATGTAAGCGGACATTATATTTAGGACATCAGACACGTACATCTATGCTCTGTATGTAGGCGTACATTATATTTAGGACATCTAGACACGTACAACTATGCTCTGTATGTAGGCGTACATTATATTTAGGACATCTAGACATTTACATCTATGCTATGTATGTAGGCTTACGATATATTTAGGACATCTAGACACGTACATCCTTGCTCTGTTTGTAGGCGTACACTATATTCAGGACATCTAGACACGTACATCTATGCTCTGTATGTAGGCGTACATTATATTTAGGAGATCTAGACACGTACATCTATGCTCTGTATGTAGGCTTACATTATATTTAGGACATCTAGACACGTACATCTATGCTCTGTATGTAAGCGTACATTATATTTAGGACATCTAGACACGTACATCTATGCTCTGTATGTAGATTTCATAATATTTAGGACATCTAGACACGTACAACTATGCTCTGTATGTAGGCGTACATTATATTTAGGTCATCTAGACACGTACATCTATGTGCTGTATGTAGGCGTACATTATATTTAGGACATCTAGACACGTACATCTATGCTCTGTATGTAGGCTTACATTATATTTAGGACATGTAGACACGTACATCTATGCTCTGTATGTAGGCGTACATTATATTTAGGAGATCTAGACACGTACATCTATGCTCTGTATGTACGCTTACATTATATTTAGGACTTCTAGACACGTACATCTATGCTCTGTATGTAGGCTTACATTATATTTAGGACATCTAGACACGTACATCTATGCTCTGTATGTAGGCTTACATTATATTTAGGACATTAGACACGTACATCTATGCTCTGTATGTATGCTTACATTATATTTAGGACATCTAGACACGTACATCTATGCTCTGTATGTAGATTTCATAATATTTAGGACATCTAGACACTCACATCTATGTTCTGTATGTAGGCGTACATTATATTTAAGACATCTAGACACGTACATCTATGCTCTGTATGTAGGCGTGCATTATATTTAGGACATCTAGAAACGTACATCTATGCTCTGTATGTAGGCGTACATTATATTTAGTACATCTAGACACGTACATCTATGCTCTGTATGTACGCTTACATTATATTTAGGACATCTAGACACGTACATCTATTCTCTGTATGTAGGCTTACATTATATTAAGGACATCTAGACACGTACATCTATGCTCTGTATGTAGGTGTACATTATCTTTAGGGCATTTAGACATGTACATCTATGCTCTGTATGTAGGCTTACGATATATTTAAGACATCTAGACACGTACATCTATGCTCTGTATGTAGGCGTACATTATATTTAGGAAATGTAGACACGTACATCTATGCTCTGTATGTAGGCGTACATTATATTTAGGACATCTAGACACGTACATCTATGCTCTGTATGTAGGCGTTCATTATATTTAGGACATCTAGACACATACATCTATGCTCTGTATGTAGGCTTACACTATATTCAGGACATCTAGACACGTACATCTATGCTCTGTATGTAGGCGTTCATTATACTTAGGACATCTAGACACGTACATCTATGCTCTGGATGTAGGCGTACATTATATTTAGGACATCTAGACACGTACATCTATGCTCTGTATGTAGGCGTACATTATATTTAGGACATCTAGACACGTACATCTATGCTCTGCATGTAGGCTTACATTATATTTAGGACATCTAGACACGTACATCTATGCTCTGTATGTAGGCGTACATTATATTTAGGAGATCTAGACACGTACATCTATGCTCTGTATGTACGCTTACATTATATTTAGGACATCTAGACACGTACATTTATGCTCTGTATGTAGGCTTACATTATATTTAGGACATCTAGACACGTACATCTATGATCTGTATGTAGGCTTACATTATATTTAGGACATTAAACACGTACATCTATGCTCTGTATGTATGCTTACATTATATTTAGGACATCTAGACACATACATCTATGCTCTGTATGTAGATTTCATAATATTTAGGACATCTAGACACGTACATCTATGCTCTGTATGTAGGTGTAAATTATATTTAGGACATCTAGACACGTACATCTATGCTTTGTATGTAGGCGTACATTATATTTAGGACATCTAGACACGTAAATCTATGCTCTGTATGTAGGCGTACATTATATTTAGGACATCTAGACACGTACATCTATGCTCTGTATGTAGGTGTAAATTATATTTAGGACATCTAGACACGTACATCTATGCTTTGTATGTAGGCGTACATTATATTTAGGACATCTAGACACGTACATCTATGCTCTGTATGTAGGCGTACATTATATTTAGGACATCTAGACACGTACAACTATGCTCTGTATGTAGGCGTTCTATATATTTAGGACATCTAGACACGTATATCTATGCTCTGTATGTAGGCGTACATTAAATTTAGGACATCTAGACACGTACATCCTTGCTCTGTTTGTAGACGTACATTATATTTAGGATATCTAGACACCAACATCTATGCTCTGTATGTAGGCGAACATTATATTTAGGACATCTAGACACGTACATCTGTGCTCTGTATGTAGGCGTACATTATATTTAGGTTATCTAGACACGTACATCTATGCTCTGTATGTAGGCGTACACCATATTCAGAAAATCTAGACACGTACATCTATGCTCTGTATGTAGGCGTACATTATATTTAGGAGATCTAGACACGTACATCTATGCTCTGTATGTAGGCTTACATTATATTTAGGACATCTAGACACGTACATCTATGCTCTGTATGTAAGCGTACATTATATTTAGGACATCTAGACACGTACATCTATGCTCTGTATGTATATTTCATAATATTTAGGACATCTAGACACGTACATCTATGCTCTGTATGTAGGCGTACATTATATTTAGGACATCTAGACACGTACATCTATGCTCTGTATGTAGGCATACATTATATCTAGGACATCTAGACACGTACATCTATGCTCTGTATGTAGGCTTACATTATATTTAGGACATCTAGACACGTACATCTATGCTCTGTATGTAGGCGTACATTATATTTAGGAGATCTAGACACGTACATATATGCTCTGTATGTACGCTTACATTATATTTAGGACTTCTAGACACGTACATCTATGCTCTGTATGTAGGCTTACATTATATTTAGGACATCTAGACACGTACATCTATGCTCTGTATGTAGGCTTACATTATATTTAGGACATTAGACACGTACATCTATGCTCTGTATGTATGCTTACATTATATTTAGGACATCTAGACACGTACATCTATGCTCTGTATGCAGATTTCATAATATTTAGGACATCTAGACACTCACATCTATGCTCTGTATGTAGGCGTACATTATATTTAGGACATCTAGACACGTACATCTATGCTCTGTATGTAGGCGTACATTATATTTAGGACATCTAGACACGTACATCTATGCTCTGTATGTAGGCGTACATTATATTTAGTACATCTAGACACGTACATCTATGCTCTGTATGTACGCTTACGATATATTTAGGACATCTAGACACGTACATCCTTGCTCTGTATGTAGGCGTACATTATATTTAGGACATCTAGACACGTACATCTATGCTCTGTATGTAGGCGTACATTATATTTAGGAAATTTAGACACGTACATCTATTCTCTGTATGTAGGCGTACATTATATTTAGGACATTTAGACACGTACATCTATGCTCTGTATGTAGGCTTACAATATATTTAGGACATCTAGACACGTACATCTATGCTCTGTATGTAGGCGTACATTTTATTTAGGAAATGTAGACACGTACATCTATGCTCTGTATGTAGGCGTTCATTATATTTAGGACATCTAGACACATACATCTATGCTCTGTATGTAGGGGTACACTATATTCAGGACATCTAGACACGTACATCTATGCTCTGTATGTAGGCGTTCATTATACTTAGGACATCTAGACACGTACATCTATGCTCTGTATGTAGGTGTAAATTATAATTAGGACATCTAGACACGTACATCTATGCTTTGTATGTAGGCGTACATTATATTTAGGACATCTAAACACGTAAATCTATGCTCTGTATGTAGGCGTACATTATACTTAGGACATCTAGACACGTACATCTATTCTTTGTATGTAGGCGTTCATTATATTTAAGACATCTAGACACGTACATCTATGCTCTGTATGTAGGCGTGCATTATATTTCGGAGATCTAGACACGTACATCTTTGCTCTGTATGTAGGCTTACATTATATTTAGGACATCTAGACACGTACATCTATGCTCTGTATGTAAGCGTACATTATATTTAGGACATCTAGACACGTACATCTATGCTCTGTATGTAGATTTTATAATATTTAGGACATCTAGACACGTACATCTATGCTCTGTATGTAGGCGTACATTATATTTAGGACATCTAGACACGTACATCTATGCTCTGTATGTAGGCGTACATTATATCTAGGACATCTAGACACGTACATCTATGCTCTGTATGTAGGCTTACATTATATTTAGGACATCTAGACACGTACATCTATGCTCTGTATGTAGGCGTACATTATATTTAGGAGATCTAGACACGTACATATATGCTCTGTATGTACGCTTACATTATATTTAGGACTTCTAGACACGTACATCTATGCTCTGTATGTAGGCTTACATTATATTTAGGACATCTAGACACGTACATCTATGCTCTGTATGTAGGCTTACATTATATTTAGGACATTAGACACGTACATCTATGCTCTGTATGTATGCTTACATTATATTTAGGACATCTAGACACGTACATCTATGCTCTGTATGTAGATTTCATAATATTTAGGACATCTAGACACTCACATCTATGCTCTGTATGTAGGCGTACATTATATTTAGGACATCTAGACACGTACATCTATGCTCTGTATGTAGGCGTACATTATATTTAGGACATCTAGACACGTACATCTATGCTCTGTATGTAGGCGTACATTATATTTAGTACATCTAGACACGTACATCTATGCTCTGTATGTACGCTTACGATATATTTAGGACATCTAGACACGTACATCTTTGCACTGTATGAAGGCGTACATTATATTTAGGACATCTAGACACGTACATCTATGCTCTGTATGTAGGCGTACATTATATTTAGGAAATTTAGACACGTACATCTATTCTCTGTATGTAGGCGTACATTATATTTAGGACATTTAGACACGTACATCTATGCTCTGTATGTAGGCTTACAATATATTTAGGACATCTAGACACGTACATCTATGCTCTGTATGTAGGCGTACATTATATTTAGGAAATGTAGACACGTACATCTATGCTCTGTATGTAGGCGTTCATTATGTTTAGGACATCTAGACTTATACATCTATGCTCTGTATGTAGGCGTACACTATATTCAGGACATCTAGATACGTACATCTATGCTCTGTATGTAGGCATTCATTATACTTAGGACATCTAGACACGTACATCTATGCTCTGTATGTAGGTGTAAATTATATTTAGGACATCTAGACACGTACATCTATGCTTTGTATGTAGGCGTACATTATATTTAGGACATCTAAACACGTAAATCTATGCTCTGTATGTAGGCGTACATTATACTTAGGACATCTAGACACGTACATCTATTCTTTGTATGTAGGCGTTCATTATATTTAAGACATCTAGACACGTACATCTATGCTCTGTATGTAGGCGTACATTATATTTAGGACATCTAGACACGTACATCTATGCTCTGTTTGTAGGCGTACACTATATTCAGGACATCTATACACGTACATCTATGCTCTATATGTAGGCGTACATTATATTTAGTACATCTAGAAAAGTACATCTATGCTCTGTATGTAAGCGTACATTATATTTAGGACATTAGACACGTACAACTATGCTCTGTATGTACGCTTACATTATATTTAGGACTTCTAGACACGTACATCTATGCTCTGTATGTAGGCTTACATTATATTTAGGACATCTAGACACGTACATCTATGCTCTGTATGTAGGCTTACATTATATTTAGGACATTAGACACGTACATCTATGCTCTGTATGTATGCTTACATTATATTTAGGACATCTAGACACGTACATCTATGCTCTGTATGTAGATTTCATAATATTTAGGACATCTAGACACTCACATCTATGCTCTGTATGTAGGCGTACATTATATTTAGGACATCTAGACACGTACATCTATGCTCTGTATGTAGGCGTACATTATATTTAGGACATCTAGACACGTACATCTATGCTCTGTATGTAGGCGTACATTATATTTAGTACATCTAGACACGTACATCTATGCTCTGTATGTACGCTTAGATTATATTTAGGACATCTAGACACATACATCTATGCTCTGTATGTAGGCTTACATTATATTTAGGACATCTAGACACGTACATCTATGCTCTGTATGTAGGCTTGCATTAAATTTAGGACATTAGACTAGTACATCTATGCTCTGTATGTTGGCGTACATTTTATTTAGGACATCTAGACACTTACAACTATGCTCTGTATGTAGGCGTACATTATATTTAGGTTATCTAGACACGTACATCTATGCTCTGTATGTAGGTGTACATTATCTTTAGGGCATCTAGACATGTACATCTATGCTCTGTATGTAGGCTTACGATATATTTAGGACATCTAGACACGTACATCCTTGCTCTGTATGTAGGCGTACATTATATTTAGGACATCTAGACACGTACATCTATGCTCTGTATGTAGGCGTACATTATATTTAGGAAATTTAGACACGTACATCTATTCTCTGTATGTAGGCGTACATTATATTTAGGACATTTAGACACGTACATCTATGCTCTGTATGTAGGCTTACAATATATTTAGGACATCTTGACACGTACATCTATGCTCTGTATGTAGGCGTACATTATATTTAGGAAATGTAGACACGTACATCTATGCTCTGTATGTAGGCTTACATTATATTTAGGACATTAGACACGTACATCTATGCTCTGTATGTATGCTTACATTATATTTAGGACATCTAGACACGTACATCTATGCTCTGTATGTAGATTTCATAATATTTAGGACATCTAGACACTCACATCTATGCTCTGTATGTAGGCGTACATTATATTTAGGACATCTAGACACGTACATCTATGCTCTGTATGTAGGCGTACATTATATTTAGGACATCTAGACACGTACATCTATGCTCTGTATGTAGGCGTACATTATATTTAGTACATCTAGACACGTACATCTATGCTCTGTATGTACGCTTACGATATATTTAGGACATCTAGACACGTACATCCTGCACTGTATGAAGGCGTACATTATATTTAGGACATCTAGACACGTACATCTATGCTCTGTATGTAGGCGTACATTATATTTAGGAAATTTAGACACGTACATCTATTCTCTGTATGTAGGCGTACATTATATTTAGGACATTTAGACACGTACATCTATGCTCTGTATGTAGGCTTACAATATATTTAGGACATCTAGACACGTACATCTATGCTCTGTATGTAGGCGTACATTATATTTAGGAAATGTAGACACGTACATCTATGCTCTGTATGTAGGCGTTCATTATATTTAGGACATCTAGACTTATACATCTATGCTCTGTATGTAGGCGTACACTATATTCAGGACATCTAGATACGTACATCTATGCTCTGTATGTAGGCGTTCATTATACTTAGGACATCTAGACACGTACATCTATGCTCTGTATGTAGGTGTAAATTATATTTAGGACATCTAGACACGTACATCTATGCTTTGTATGTAGGCGTACATTATATTTAGGACATCTAAACACGTAAATCTATGCTCTGTATGTAGGCGTGCATTATACTTAGGACATCTAGACACGTACATCTATTCTTTGTATGTAGGCGTTCATTATATTTAAGACATCTAGACACGTACATCTATGCTCTGTATGTAGGCGTACATTATATTTAGGACATCTAGACACGTACATCTATGCTCTGTTTGTAGGCGTACACTATATTCAGGACATCTATACACGTACATCTATGCTCTATATGTAGGCGTACATTATATTTAGGACATCTAGAAAAGTACATCTATGCTCTGTATGTAAGCGTACATTATATTTAGGACATTAGACACGTACAACTATGCTCTGTATGTACGCTTACATTATATTTAGGACTTCTAGACACGTACATCTATGCTCTGTATGTAGGCTTACATTATATTTAGGACATCTAGACACGTACAACTATGCTCTGTATGTAGGCTTACATTATATTTAGGACATTAGACACGTACATCTATGCTCTGTATGTATGCTTACATTATATTTAGGACATCTAGACACGTACATCTATGCTCTGTATGTAGATTTCATAATATTTAGGACATCTAGACACTCACATCTATGCTCTGTATGTAGGCGTACATTATATTTAGGACATCTAGACACGTACATCTATGCTCTGTATGTAGGCGTACATTATATTTAGGACATCTAGACACGTACATCTATGCTCTGTATGTAGGCGTACATTATATTTAGTACATCTAGACACGTACATCTATGCTCTGTATGTACGCTTAGATTATATTTAGGACATCTAGACACATACATCTATGCTCTGTATGTAGGCTTACATTATATTTAGGACATCTAGACACGTACATCTATGCTCTGTATGTAGGCTTGCATTAAATTTAGGACATTAGACTAGTACATCTATGCTCTGTATGTTGGCGTACATTTTATTTAGGACATCTAGACACTTACAACTATGCTCTGTATGTAGGCGTACATTATATTTAGGTTATCTAGACACGTACATCTATGCTCTGTATGTAGGTGTACATTATCTTTAGGGCATCTAGACATGTACATCTATGCTCTGTATGTAGGCTTACGATATATTTAGGACATCTAGACACGTACATCCTTGCTCTGTATGTAGGCTTGCATTAAATTTAGGACATTAGACTAGTACATCTATGCTCTGTATGTTGGCGTACATTTTATTTAGGACATCTAGACACTTACAACTATGCTCTGTATGTAGGCGTACATTATATTTAGGTTATCTAGACACGTACATCTATGCTCTGTATGTAGGTGTACATTATCTTTAGGGCATCTAGACATGTACATCTATGCTCTGTATGTAGGCTTACGATATATTTAGGACATCTAGACACGTACATCCTTGCTCTGTATGTAGGCGTACATTATATTTAGGACATCTAGACACGTACATCTATGCTCTGTATGTAGGCGTACATTATATTTAGGAAATTTAGACACGTACATCTATTCTCTGTATGTAGGCGTACATTATATTTAGGACATTTAGACACGTACATCTATGCTCTGTATGTAGGCTTACAATATATTTAGGACATCTTGACACGTACATCTATGCTCTGTATGTAGGCGTACATTATATTTAGGAAATGTAGACACGTACATCTATGCTCTGTATGTAGGCTTACATTATATTTAGGACATTAGACACGTACATCTATGCTCTGTATGTATGCTTACATTATATTTAGGACATCTAGACACGTACATCTATGCTCTGTATGTAGATTTCATAATATTTAGGACATCTAGACACTCACATCTATGCTCTGTATGTAGGCGTACATTATATTTAGGACATCTAGACACGTACATCTATGCTCTGTATGTAGGCGTACATTATATTTAGGACATCTAGACACGTACATCTATGCTCTGTATGTAGGCGTACATTATATTTAGTACATCTAGACACGTACATCTATGCTCTGTATGTACGCTTACGATATATTTAGGACATCTAGACACGTACATCCTGCACTGTATGAAGGCGTACATTATATTTAGGACATCTAGACACGTACATCTATGCTCTGTATGTAGGCGTACATTATATTTAGGAAATTTAGACACGTACATCTATTCTCTGTATGTAGGCGTACATTATATTTAGGACATTTAGACACGTACATCTATGCTCTGTATGTAGGCTTACAATATATTTAGGACATCTAGACACGTACATCTATGCTCTGTATGTAGGCGTACATTATATTTAGGAAATGTAGACACGTACATCTATGCTCTGTATGTAGGCGTTCATTATATTTAGGACATCTAGACTTATACATCTATGCTCTGTATGTAGGCGTACACTATATTCAGGACATCTAGATACGTACATCTATGCTCTGTATGTAGGCGTTCATTATACTTAGGACATCTAGACACGTACATCTATGCTCTGTATGTAGGTGTAAATTATATTTAGGACATCTAGACACGTACATCTATGCTTTGTATGTAGGCGTACATTATATTTAGGACATCTAAACACGTAAATCTATGCTCTGTATGTAGGCGTGCATTATACTTAGGACATCTAGACACGTACATCTATTCTTTGTATGTAGGCGTTCATTATATTTAAGACATCTAGACACGTACATCTATGCTCTGTATGTAGGCGTACATTATATTTAGGACATCTAGACACGTACATCTATGCTCTGTTTGTAGGCGTACACTATATTCAGGACATCTATACACGTACATCTATGCTCTATATGTAGGCGTACATTATATTTAGGACATCTAGAAAAGTACATCTATGCTCTGTATGTAAGCGTACATTATATTTAGGACATTAGACACGTACAACTATGCTCTGTATGTACGCTTACATTATATTTAGGACTTCTAGACACGTACATCTATGCTCTGTATGTAGGCTTACATTATATTTAGGACATCTAGACACGTACAACTATGCTCTGTATGTAGGCTTACATTATATTTAGGACATTAGACACGTACATCTATGCTCTGTATGTATGCTTACATTATATTTAGGACATCTAGACACGTACATCTATGCTCTGTATGTAGATTTCATAATATTTAGGACATCTAGACACTCACATCTATGCTCTGTATGTAGGCGTACATTATATTTAGGACATCTAGACACGTACATCTATGCTCTGTATGTAGGCGTACATTATATTTAGGACATCTAGACACGTACATCTATGCTCTGTATGTAGGCGTACATTATATTTAGTACATCTAGACACGTACATCTATGCTCTGTATGTACGCTTAGATTATATTTAGGACATCTAGACACATACATCTATGCTCTGTATGTAGGCTTACATTATATTTAGGACATCTAGACACGTACATCTATGCTCTGTATGTAGGCTTGCATTAAATTTAGGACATTAGACTAGTACATCTATGCTCTGTATGTTGGCGTACATTTTATTTAGGACATCTAGACACTTACAACTATGCTCTGTATGTAGGCGTACATTATATTTAGGTTATCTAGACACGTACATCTATGCTCTGTATGTAGGTGTACATTATCTTTAGGGCATCTAGACATGTACATCTATGCTCTGTATGTAGGCTTACGATATATTTAGGACATCTAGACACGTACATCCTTGCTCTGTATGTAGGCGTACATTATATTTAGGACATCTAGACACGTACATCTATGCTCTGTATGTAGGCGTACATTATATTTAGGAAATTTAGACACGTACATCTATTCTCTGTATGTAGGCGTACATTATATTTAGGACATTTAGACACGTACATCTATGCTCTGTATGTAGGCTTACAATATATTTAGGACATCTTGACACGTACATCTATGCTCTGTATGTAGGCGTACATTATATTTAGGAAATGTAGACACGTACATCTATGCTCTGTATGTAGGCTTACATTATATTTAGGACATTAGACACGTACATCTATGCTCTGTATGTATGCTTACATTATATTTAGGACATCTAGACACGTACATCTATGCTCTGTATGTAGATTTCATAATATTTAGGACATCTAGACACTCACATCTATGCTCTGTATGTAGGCGTACATTATATTTAGGACATCTAGACACGTACATCTATGCTCTGTATGTAGGCGTACATTATATTTAGGACATCTAGACACGTACATCTATGCTCTGTATGTAGGCGTACATTATATTTAGTACATCTAGACACGTACATCTATGCTCTGTATGTACGCTTACGATATATTTAGGACATCTAGACACGTACATCCTGCACTGTATGAAGGCGTACATTATATTTAGGACATCTAGACACGTACATCTATGCTCTGTATGTAGGCGTACATTATATTTAGGAAATTTAGACACGTACATCTATTCTCTGTATGTAGGCGTACATTATATTTAGGACATTTAGACACGTACATCTATGCTCTGTATGTAGGCTTACAATATATTTAGGACATCTAGACACGTACATCTATGCTCTGTATGTAGGCGTACATTATATTTAGGAAATGTAGACACGTACATCTATGCTCTGTATGTAGGCGTTCATTATATTTAGGACATCTAGACTTATACATCTATGCTCTGTATGTAGGCGTACACTATATTCAGGACATCTAGATACGTACATCTATGCTCTGTATGTAGGCGTTCATTATACTTAGGACATCTAGACACGTACATCTATGCTCTGTATGTAGGTGTAAATTATATTTAGGACATCTAGACACGTACATCTATGCTTTGTATGTAGGCGTACATTATATTTAGGACATCTAAACACGTAAATCTATGCTCTGTATGTAGGCGTGCATTATACTTAGGACATCTAGACACGTACATCTATTCTTTGTATGTAGGCGTTCATTATATTTAAGACATCTAGACACGTACATATATGCTCTGTATGTAGGCGTACATTATATTTAGGACATCTAGACACGTACATCTATGCTCTGTTTGTAGGCGTACACTATATTCAGGACATCTATACACGTACATCTATGCTCTATATGTAGGCGTACATTATATTTAGGACATCTAGAAAAGTACATCTATGCTCTGTATGTAAGCGTACATTATATTTAGGACATTAGACACGTACAACTATGCTCTGTATGTACGCTTACATTATATTTAGGACTTCTAGACACGTACATCTATGCTCTGTATGTAGGCTTACATTATATTTAGGACATCTAGACACGTACAACTATGCTCTGTATGTAGGCTTACATTATATTTAGGACATTAGACACGTACATCTATGCTCTGTATGTATGCTTACATTATATTTAGGACATCTAGACACGTACATCTATGCTCTGTATGTAGATTTCATAATATTTAGGACATCTAGACACTCACATCTATGCTCTGTATGTAGGCGTACATTATATTTAGGACATCTAGACACGTACATCTATGCTCTGTATGTAGGCGTACATTATATTTAGGACATCTAGACACGTACATCTATGCTCTGTATGTAGGCGTACATTATATTTAGTACATCTAGACACGTACATCTATGCTCTGTATGTACGCTTAGATTATATTTAGGACATCTAGACACATACATCTATGCTCTGTATGTAGGCTTACATTATATTTAGGACATCTAGACACGTACATCTATGCTCTGTATGTAGGCTTGCATTAAATTTAGGACATTAGACTAGTACATCTATGCTCTGTATGTTGGCGTACATTTTATTTAGGACATCTAGACACTTACAACTATGCTCTGTATGTAGGCGTACATTATATTTAGGTTATCTAGACACGTACATCTATGCTCTGTATGTAGGTGTACATTATCTTTAGGGCATCTAGACATGTACATCTATGCTCTGTATGCAGGCTTACGATATATTTAGGACATCTAGACACGTACATCCTTGCTCTGTATGTAGGCGTACATTATATTTAGGACATCTAGACACGTACATCTATGCTCTGTATGTAGGCGTACATTATATTTAGGAAATTTAGACACGTACATCTATTCTCTGTATGTAGGCGTACATTATATTTAGGACATTTAGACACGTACATCTATGCTCTGTATGTAGGCTTACAATATATTTAGGACATCTTGACACGTACATCTATGCTCTGTATGTAGGCGTACATTATATTTAGGAAATGTAGACACGTACATCTATGCTCTGTATGTAGGCGTTCATTATATTTAGGACATCTAGACACATACATCTATGCTCTGTATGTAGGCGTACACTATATTCAGGACATCTAGACACGTACATCTATGCTCTGTATGTAGGCGTTCATTATACTTAGGACATCTAGACACGTACATCTATGCTCTGTATGTAGGTGTAAATTATATTTAGGACATCTAGACACGTACATCTATGCTCTGTATGTAGGCGTACATTATATTTAGGACATCTAGAAAAGTACATCTATGCTCTGTATGTAAGCGTACATTATATTTAGGACATTAGACACGTACATTTATGCTCTGTATGTAGGCGTACATTATATTTAGGACATCTAGACACGTACAACTATGCTCTGTATGTAGGCGTTCTATATATTTAGGACATCTAGACACGTACATCTATGCTCTGTATGTAGGCGTACATTAAATTTAGGACATCTCGACACGTACATCTCTGCTCTGTATGTAGGCGTACATTATATTTAGGGCATCTAGACATTTACATCTATGCTATGTATGTAGGCTTACGATATATTTAGGACATCTAGACACGTACATCCTTGCTCTGTTTGTAGGCGTACATTATATTTAGGACATCTAGACACCAACATCTATGCTCTGTATGTAGGCGAACATTATATTAAGGACATCTAGACACGTACATCTGTGCTCTGTATGTAGGCGTACATTATATTTAGGTTATCTAGACACGTACATCTATGCTCTGTATGTAGGCGTACACTATATTCAGGACATCTAGACACGTACATCTATGCTCTGTATGTAGGCGTACATTATATTTAGGAGATCTAGACACGAACATCTATGCTCTGTATGTAGGCTTACATTATATTTAGGACATCTAGACACGTACATCTATGCTCTGTATGTAAGCGTACATTATATTTAGGACATCTAGACACGTACATCTATGCTCTGTATGTAGATTTCATAATATTTAGGACATCTAGACACGTACATCTATGCTATGTATGTAGGCGTACATTATATTTAGGACATCTAGACACGTACATCTATGCTCTGTGTGTAGGCGTACATTATATCTAGGACATCTAGACACGTACATCTATGCTCTGTATGTAGGCTTACATTATATTTAGGACATCTAGACACGTACATCTATGCTCTGTATGTAGGCGTACATTATATTTAGGAGATCTAGACACGTACATATATGCTCTGTATGTACGCTTACATTATATTTAGGACTTCTAGACACGTACATCTATGCTCTGTATGTAGGCTTACATTATATTTAGGACATCTAGACACGTACATCTATGCTCTGTATGTAGGCTTACATTATATTTAGGACATTAGACACGTACATCTATGCTCTGTATGTATGCTTACATTATATTTAGGACATCTAGACACGTACATCTATGCTCTGTATGTAGGCGTACATTTTATTTAGGAAATGTAGACACGTACATCTATGCTCTGTATGTAGGCGTTCATTATATTTAGGACATCTAGACACATACATCTATGCTCTGTATGTAGGCGTACACTATATTCAGGACATCTAGACACGTACATCTATGCTCTGTATGTAGGCGTTCATTATACTTAGGACATCTAGACACGTACATCTATGCTCTGTATGTAGGTGTAAATTATATTTAGGACATCTAGACACGTACATCTATGCTTTGTATGTAGGCGTACATTATATTTAGGACATCTAAACACGTAAATCTATGCTCTGTATGTAGGCGTACATTATACTTAGGACATCTAGACACGTACATCTATTCTTTGTATGTAGGCGTTCATTATATTTAAGACATCTAGACACGTACATCTATGCTCTGTATGTAGGCGTGCATTATATTTCGGAGATCTAGACACGTACATCTATGCTCTGTATGTAGGCTTACATTATATTTAGGACATCTAGACACGTACATCTATGCTCTGTATGTAAGCGTACATTATATTTAGGACATCTAGACACGTACATCTATGCTCTGTATGTAGATTTCATAATATTTAGGACATCTAGACACGTACATCTATGCTCTGTATGTAGGCGTACATTATATTTAGGACATCTAGACACGTACATCTATGCTCTGTATGTAGGCGTACATTATATCATTGACATCTAGACACGTACATCTATGCTCTGTATGTAGGCTTACATTATATTTAGGACATCTAGACACGTACATCTATGCTCTGTATGTAGGCGTACATTATATTTAGGAGATCTAGACACGTACATATATGCTCTGTATGTACGCTTACATTATATTTAGGACTTCTAGACACGTACATCTATGCTCTGTATGTAGGCTTACATTATATGTAGGACATCTAGACACGTACATCTATGCTCTGTATGTAGGCTTACATTATATTTAGGACATTAGACACGTACATCTACGCTCTGTATGTATGCTTACATTATATTTAGGACATCTAGACACGTACATCTATGCTCTGTATGTAGATTTCATAATATTTAGGACATCTAGACACTCACATCTATGCTCTGTATGTAGGCGTACATTATATTTAGGACATCTAGACACGTACATCTATGCTCTGTATGTAGGCGTGCATTATATTTAGGACATCTAGACACGTACATCTATGCTCTGTATGTAGGCGTACATTATATTTAGTACATCTAGACACGTACATCTATGCTCTGTATGTACGCTTACGATATATTTAGGACATCTAGACACGTACATCCTTGCACTGTATGTAGGCGTACATTATATTTAGGTCATCTAGACACGTACATCTATGCTCTGTATGTAGGCGTACATTATATTTAGGAAATTTAGACACGTACATCTATTCTCTGTATGTAGGCGTACATTATATTTAGGACATTTAGACACGTACATCTATGCTCTGTATGTAGGCGTTCATTATATTTAGGACATCTAGACTTATACATCTATGCTCTGTATGTTGGCGTACACTATATTCAGGACATCTAGATACGTACATCTATGCTCTGTATGTAGGCGTTCATTATACTTAGGACATCTAGACACGTACATCTATGCTCTGTATGTAGGTGTAAATTATATTTAGGACATCTAGACACGTACATCTATGCTTTGTATGTAGGCGTACATTATATTTAGGACATCTAAACACGTAAATCTATGCTCTGTATGTAGGCGTACATTATACTTAGGACATCTAGACACGTACATCTATTCTTTGTATGTAGGCGTTCATTATATTTAAGACATCTAGACATGTACATCTATGCTCTGTATGTAGGCGTACATTATATTTAGGACATCTAGACACGTACATCTATGCTCTGTTTGTAGGCGTACACTATATTCAGGACATCTATACACGTACATCTATGCTCTATATGTAGGCGTACATTATATTTAGGACATCTAGAAAAGTACATCTATGCTCTGTATGTAAGCGTACATTATATTTAGGACATTAGACACGTACAACTATGCTCTGTATGTACGCTTACATTATATTTAGGACTTCTAGACACGTACATCTATGCTCTGTATGTAGGCTTACATTATATTTAGGACATCTAGACACGTACATCTATGCTCTGTATGTAGGCTTACATTATATTTAGGACATTAGACACGTACATCTATGCTCTGTATGTATGCTTACATTATATTTAGGACATCTAGACACGTACATCTATGCTCTGTATGTAGATTTCATAATATTTAGGACATCTAGACACTCACATCTATGCTCGGTATGTAGGCGTACATTATATTTAGGACATCTAGACACGTACATCTATGCTCTGTATGTAGGCGTACATTATATTTAGGACATCTAGACACGTACATCTATGCTCTGTATGTAGGCGTACATTATATTTAGTACATCTAGACACGTACATCTATGCTCTGTATGTACGCTTAGATTATATTTAGGACATCTAGACACATACATCTATGCTCTGTATGTAGGCTTACATTATATTTAGGACATCTAGACACGTACATCTATGCTCTGTATGTAGGCTTGCATTAAATTTAGGACATTAGACTAGTACATCTATGCTCTGTATGTTGGCGTACATTTTATTTAGGACATCTAGACACTTACAACTATGCTCTGTATGTAGGCGTACATTATATTTAGGTTATCTAGACACGTACATCTATGCTCTGTATGTAGGTGTACATTATCTTTAGGGCATCTAGACATGTACATCTATGCTCTGTATGTAGGCTTACGATATATTTAGGACATCTAGACACGTACATCCTTGCTCTGTATGTAGGCGTACATTATATTTAGGACATCTAGACACGTACATCTATGCTCTGTGTTATGGACCTCTTTAGGTGATGACTATTATTACGACTCGTTAAATCGGATTCAATGAATATAGTTGTATCTTTATTAGAAGTCTCTAGATTCTGCTAATCTGTAGCCCAAGCTAGGGGTTCCCAACACCTTTCTCAACAACGATAGATCAAACAACTCCAGTTGTTGAATAAACAATTTTATTTAAATTGTAGACTCAATATAAACGATCAATAAACTTCATCAACTGGTGGCAACATAAGTATCAATAAAATGGCATTATATGTACATGTATGAATATAGCGACTTCACTCTACAAACGTTTAAACTGAACTAACTTTAAGGAGGTCGGGACTTTACAAAGAAAACGATCATCGAAGATTCTACAGGGTCTTAATACGCATTTTAACCTCTTTCTCTATAATTACTACGATCCAGAATTATCCCCCAATTTCCACGGGATTTGAACGAATTATTTTATTTAAACTGCCCTCAGGGCATAAAGGTCAAACCTTGGTCGCTTTGGACTCTGATACGCACTTGTTAAGAGGTCAATGCCTTACTACGTCATTCATTTATGACCGATATTCGTAACATCCCCCCCTTCTAAAGTTTTATAATTATTTCCTTTACATTTTAACCATACGAAAAATGTTAATTTTAAGGAATAATTATAAAAGAAAATATTCCGGGAAAAACAATACAGTTCAATTGGCGATCCCAATAATTCAATCGAACTGATAACAATAACATAATAATATATGCAATATAAATTCATCTTATCAAATGGCTTAACTACAGTCATTCAATCATTCAATTTTTAATTCAAAACAATGGACAATTAAATTGTTTATCTAAATCTTGTATACAAGAAAAATACATAATCATTCTTAATAGATATAATATAATACAAGTTAATAATTTCTATTACATTGAACATTCCACTGTAATAAAAACTCTCTCGTCCATTTAATTTATAAACTAATATCTTTTACATTTGTAATCAAACAACAAAAGAAAAATCACTTAATGTCTATTTGGACACGACTTATTTTTTTATAAGCAGAAAAAAACAAACGCTCTTGATGAAAAAATACTACTAGACCTGACCTAATTACACGTTACAAAAATTATTGCTCGTGTAGACAGTATTTTTTTTTTTTTTTACATGCTGGTAGGCCGACTAACACATTAGACAACTGTCTGTGACGCGACCCAAAATGTAGGTCAATTCCGCCTTTCTCTCTCTCTCTCTCTCTCTCTCATTCTCAATTGATTTTAACAATGTTGACATCGCTATGCAAATTTACCTCATCACAGCCTAGGTCAAAAAAATATTGCTACGCGATTAAATAGTTATCGTAACTAAATGAGCATTATTTAACATCTATCATCTCCTCAAAGTCAAATTCATTTATGTTATTTTAAGAACATTAAACATAGTCTGTTCACGAATTAAAATAGTTTATAGACAATTTCATTAAAAATAATTCAATTTCTCATTTTACCATGACCTTTTGACGTCATTATTTTCTTTTTAAAAGAGTTCACATCAGTTTTAAATTGAAACATTCAGACAATCATGGATTTACTTAAACAAATTTGGTTAATTTACTTAATTAACTATCAATTAAAACAAGTTATATTATCTTCATACAATCTTAGTACTACACAGTAAGTACTTATTTTCTTTAGATTACATTAAATACAATATTATTGAAGTAGAAAAGTTAAGCATAGGCTACTATTAATTTTTTTTTTCAGAGCGAAATCAATGTAACAATTTATGTACAAAACAACTGCTGGTTTGACTGGTGTGGTAAAACATTCCATTTCCAATCTTTTCAGTGGTGTACATTGCTCTTTTCCATTTTCCATACAGGTTTTATTCCTTATTCATAGATTCTCCTGTTACTTTCACAGTGTTCAGGTCTACCCAGTCTTTTGCTTGTCAATACAATTCATTCAATCTATTTTAACTAATACAGAAAAAATATAGATTAGTTTTACAATCTTGACATGAAATCCTTAATTAATAATACATTAGTTGAACATTGGTGTGTCAACATTATAAATTCTCAACCATGACATTCTCAACCATTCTGGTTTATGGGTCAAGTCAGTGGCACATATCCTAAATTTATACAAAACAAGGATAAGTTTTATTTTACATTAATTTCACTTCTGGTCTGCTTTTCATGTAACAGTATCCTAAAAGTGAAAAATCAAATATAATACAATTCTTGGAATTCTTTTTAGTCATAGTTCTGTCTTGCTGCAACTATTTTTACCCTACATTATCATACATTCAATGATAATATAACAAATGAATAAATTCACATAGAAGAAATTTGCATCTTGACTCAGTGCAATTATTTCAACAACAGTACATGATAAAATAAATTTCCATAGTACAATAAAAACATTTCTCAATACTTTAGTGATAGAAAAATTCTCTTTTCTTAAAACCATTTACATCTTTTTCAATCAAATTATCCTCTCTGCCAAATGTTTCAATTATCATTTCCAGAGATCCTCAAACACATCTTATAATCAGTCCACATTTATAATGTCCTCTGATTTAGAAACCAATTCTGCGGATAAAACTGATCTTTTTCTCTTATAGCAATTATTTTAAATGCTCAACCTAACAAGCTTGTTTAGAAATATCACACTATAATGATATTTACTCTAACAATACTTTTACTCAGTCCTTTTTCATCACAAGTAAGGGATTTAGTTTTAAAATAGTAAGTTTGGTAACTAACTATCAGTGAATTTGTCATTCAATTCATCCTGTACTCCAGGCATAAATTTTACAAATAAGAGTAACAATGTTAACAACATCAAGCTTATTCCAATTGTTTTCGGAAGGTAAGGCTTTATCATTTTCAAATGATATAATATTTTTGCCTTTCTTTCATCACACAACAATGGCATCTGCATGTGAGCAGTGTACAATTTTTTTCTAACAAACACAGTTATGTCAGACAAAAAATATATGTACTTATCTAGGTACTTGCTCAGCCCAAGGAGATCCAATTCGGTCTGCCATTCCTCTTGAAGTAGTTTGAGTGGTCCTTGGACAGTGGGTCCAAAGATTGGTCCATAGGCTCCTCGACTTTCCGGATGGGATTCAGTTGACATCTCCTGCTCCAGGCATAAGTTCTTTAGGACTGGATTGAAGAGTTCCGGGGCGAAGTTGGTCCCTCGATCTGTCGGTATGGATTGTGGTAACCCATAGCTTTTGATAGTTTCGGTCCAGCTCTCCGCACTCGTTTCTTCAGTGATGCTCCTCCAATCTTCATCTGTACCGGCAACTGCAGGTTTGCATTGTTGTTTGTTTATGCTGTGGTCTATCTGTTCATAGACATCAGTAGTAGGATTTTCTTTCTCGTCGACAGCTTTCTCATGCAACTGTAGCAACTCTGGGTCTACTTTCTGTTCAGCAGTCAATTCATTTTGTGATGACTTCTTTGATTGTTCATTTCCTTTCGGACAATCTTCAATCATGGAGAAAATAGTAGTATCAAGTTCCACTCCTTCTTCCACTTTCTTCTCTCGTGGGAGAATTTCTTCTTTATTTTTCTTTTCTTGTGAGATAGTTTCTTCTTTCTTTTTCTGTGGTGTCATACCCTTTATGACATCACCTACAGGATAAAGTTCTTTTTCTTTTCCTGTCTCCACAATAGGACTAGGGTCTGGATTTTCCTTCACAATCAGTTCAGGTCTCACCCTCCCTTTCGCCAAATCATTTGCTAGGATAACGGATATGCCCTCAACAGGAAGTTTTGATATTACTCCAACTGTCACATATCCTGTCACCAAGTCAGATGTGAGGTATATCCTATGTAGAGGTATTTCTTCTTTCCATTCAAAACCTCTCAATAGGACAGTCTGTCCTGTCAATGTATTATCATTTAATGGTAATACATCTTTAAGCAGCAGTGTTAATGATGCTCCTGTGTCTCGTAATATTCTTACGGACTTCAGTGGTCCTTCCTTTTGTAAGGCCACACAACCTTCACTAATGAACGGTTGAAAACTGCACAGGGTCTCTGTGTCAATTTTATTCTTCCCTTGACCATGACTTTCGGGTGTTGTTTCATCTTTCGATGACTTCAGACTCTTGTTCGAGTCAAAAATACTTTGGTCTACTTTTTCGTCTCTGTGGACTTGGACAATTAATCCAATAGTAGCCATTCTGTATTTATAATCAGGATATTTATCCTCATTATCTTCAGTTGTAGATTTCTCTACCTTCTGACTTTTGCTCTCAGGCAAATCCACCCTCAGTGTTTCTGGTTTAGAAGAATCTTTCTTCGAATTCAGTTCGTTTGTATTTTCGCTTTCTTGTACATTCTGTATTGGTTTATGGCTTGCACACATGACCACTTTGTTAGGTCTTTTGTTGCTTCGTATACTCCAACAGTCTTCTATGCTATGTCCTGTCCTTTTACAAAAAGTACATTGGACGTTTTTGTTGATAGGTTTTTTATTAACATCATTTTGTTTCACAAAATGCTCTTTTTCACGATGTTGTTGTTGTGTGTTTTCTGCTGGCCGTTGTGGCCTATTAACATTCTTTCCATCAGCTGTCCTATGACACAATGTGTACTGTTCAGCTAAATCAGCAGCCTTATGTGGGTCAGTGATATCACGCTCGGATAAATACATTCTTATATCCGGCCTCACTTTGTTAATAAAATCCTCTAAGAGAATGATATCTTTCATTTCTTTTAATGTGGAGATATTTCTGGATTTTATCCACTGATCCATTAGCTTTTCTTCTGCTCGAAGGAAGTCTAAGTGTGTTTGGTAAGGGGACATTGTGTACTGACGGAACCTTTTCCGATAACTTTCCGGTATTTGGTTATAGGCTTTAAGTACAGTATCTTTAATGATTTCATAATCATTTAAATTCTCCTCTTTTAACAATAGAACACAATCTCTTGCCCTTCCCTGAGTAAAAGCTGTTCTGACTAATATTCCCCATTTATCTTCTGGGAACTTAAAATCTCTGCAAGAAATTTCAAAGGTCTGGAAGAAATTAGCTATTTCACTTTCTTTATCAATGTAGGTAGGGACTAGCTTTTTCCATCTGGCCATCTCTACATCATTATGAGATTCTTTTTTAGTTGCTCCTATCTTTGCTAGCTCTATTCTTTCCTGACTTTCTCTTTGACTTTTCTTATCTTCCATCTCAAGACGTTTTTCTTCTATCTCACGATCAAAACGTTTTTGTTCCATCTCCATTTCCATCCGTTTCATTTCTAACTGAAATCTAAACTGTTCGGACATAGATTTCGACGTCTGACCTTCAACTTGATATCCCTCCGCGCTTGATTCTACTTTCAACTTGCCACTCGCAATCAACACATCTTTTATCTGCTGTGTCAACACAGTCCTCGATGGTGTAGTTTCAGTAACTTCTATCTTTAAGATCTCAGCGATCTCTTTTAACTTCTTTATTGATAAAGTTTTCAGAACTTCTTCTTCTGGATTTTCAATAAATTCCATTCTTTAGTTAAGAGATTTATAAAGTGGTAAATTTTTCCAACTTACGTTTTTCCAATCGGAAGAATAATTTCAGCGTTCTTAGGCTTGCTCAGTAGGTCACTGCTCCAACACACAACACAACACAACTTGAATATATGCTTCACTATACAACTATATCGGACGCAAGCCCGCAAATTGTTATGGACCTCTTTAGGTGATGACTATTATTACGACTCGTTAAATCGGATTCAATGAATATAGTTGTATCTTTATTAGAAGTCTCTAGATTCTGCTAATCTGTAGCCCAAGCTAGGGGTTCCCAACACCTTTCTCAACAACGATAGATCAAACAACTCCAGTTGTTGAATAAACAATTTTATTTAAATTGTAGACTCAATATAAACGATCAATAAACTTCATCAACTGGTGGCAACATAAGTATCAATAAAATGGCATTATATGTACATGTATGAATATAGCGACTTCACTCTACAAACGTTTAAACTGAACTAACTTTAAGGAGGTCGGGACTTTACAAAGAAAACGATCATCGAAGATTCTACAGGGTCTTAATACGCATTTTAACCTCTTTCTCTATAATTACTACGATCCAGAATTATCCCCCAATTTCCACGGGATTTGAACGAATTATTTTATTTAAACTGCCCTCAGGGCATAAAGGTCAAACCTTGGTCGCTTTGGACTCTGATACGCACTTGTTAAGAGGTCAATGCCTTACTACGTCATTCATTTATGACCGATATTCGTATGCTCCGATATTGTATGTAGGCGTACATTATATTTAGGAAATTTAGACACGTACATCTATTCTCTGTATGTAGGCGTACATTATATTTAGGACATTTAGACACGTACATCTATGCTCTGTATGTAGGCTTACAATATATTTAGGACATCTTGACACGTACATCTATGCTCTGTATGTAGGCGTACATTATATTTAGGAAATGTAGACACGTACATCTATGCTCTGTATGTAGGCGTTCATTATATTTAGGACATCTAGACACATACATCTATGCTCTGTATGTAGGCGTACACTATATTCAGGACATCTAGACACGTACATCTATGCTCTGTATGTAGGCGTTCATTATACTTTGGACATCTAGACACGTACATCTATGCTCTGTATGTAGGTGTAAATTATATTTAGGACATCTAGACACGTACATCTATGCTCTGTATGTAGGCGTACATTATATTTAGGACATCTAGAAAAGTACATTTATGCTCTGTATGTAAGCGTACATTATATTTAGGACATTAGACACGTACATCTATGCTCTGTATGTAGGCGTACATTATATTTAGGACATCTAGACACGTACAACTATGCTCTGTATGTAGGCGTTCTATATATTTAGGACATCTAGACACGTACATCTATGCTCTGTATGTAGGCGTACATTAAATTTAGGACATCTAGACACGTACATCTCTGCTCTGTATGTAGGCGTACATTATATTTAGGACATCTAGACATTTACATCTATGCTATGTATGTAGGCTTACGATATATTTAGGACATCTAGACACGTACATCCTTGCTCTGTTTGTAGGCGTACATTATATTTAGGACATCTAGACACCAACATCTATGCTCTGTATGTAGGCGAACATTATATTTAGGACATCTAGACACGTACATCTGTGCTCTGTATGTAGGCGTACATTATATTTAGGTTATCTAGACACGTACATCTATGCTCTGTATGTAGGCGTACACTATATTCAGGACATCTAGACACGTACATCTATGCTCTGTATGTAGGCGTACATTATATTTAGGAGATCTAGACACGTACATCTATGCTCTGTATGTAGGCTTACATTATATTTAGGACATCTAGACACGTACATCTATGCTCTGTATGTAAGCGTACATTATATTTAGGACATCTAGACACGTACATCTATGCTCTGTATGTAGATTTCATAATATTTAGGACATCTAGACACGTACATCTATGCTCTGTATGTAGGCGTACATTATATTTAGGAGATCTAGACACGTACATCTATGCTCTGTATGTAGGCTTACATTATATTTAGGACATCTAGACACGTACATCTATGCTCTGTATGTAAGCGTACATTATATTTAGGACATCTAGACACGTACATCTATGCTCTGTATGTAGATTTCATAATATTTAGGACATCTAGACACGTACATCTATGCTCTGTATGTAGGCGTACATTATATTTAGGACATCTAGACACGTACATCTATGCTCTGTATGTTGGCGTACATTTTATTTAGGACATCTAGACACGTACAACTAAGCACTGTATGTAGGCGTACATTATATTTAGGTTATCTAGACACGTACATCTATGCTCTGTATGTAGGTGTACATTATCTTTAGGGCATCTAGACATGTACATCTATGCTCTGTATGTAGGCTTACGATATATTTAGGACATCTAGACACGTACATCCTTGCTCTGTATGTAGGCGTACATTATATTTAGGACATCTAGACACGTACATCTATGCTCTGTATGTAGGCGTACATTATATTTAGGAAATTTAGACACGTACATCTATTCTCTGTATGTAGGCGTACATTATATTTAGGACATTTAGACACGTACATCTATGCTCTGTATGTAGGCTTACAATATATTTAGGACATCTAGACACGTACATCTATGCTCTGTATGTAGGCGTACATTATATTTAGGAAATGTAGACACGTACATCTATGCTCTGTATGTAGGCGTTCATTATATTTAGGACATCTAGACACATACATCTATGCTCTGTATGTAGGCGTACACTATTTTCAGGACATCTAGACACGTACATCTATGCTCTGTATGTAGGCGTTCATTATACTTAGGACATCTAGACACGTACATCCTTGCTCTGTATGTAGGTGTAAATTATATTTAGGACATCTAGACACGTACATCTATGCTTTGTATGTAGGCGTACTTTATATTTAGGACATCTAAACACGTAAATCTATGCTCTGTATGTAGGCGTACATTATACTTAGGACATCTAGACACGTACATCTATTCTTTGTATGTAGGCGTTCATTATATTTAAGACATCTAGACACGTACATCTATGCTCTGTATGTAGGCGTACATTATATTTAGGACATCTAGACACGTACATCTATGCTCTGTATGTAGGCGTACACTATATTCAGGACATCTATACACGTACATCTATGCTCTATATGTAGGCGTACATTATATTTAGGACATCTAGAAAAGTACATCTATGCTCTGTATGTAAGCGTACATTATATTTAGGACATTAGACACGTACAACTATGCTCTGTATGTACGCTTACATTATATTTAGGACTTCTAGACACGTACATCTATGCTCTGTATGTAGGCTTACATTATATTTAGGACATCTAGACACGTACATCTATTTTTTGTATGTAGGCGTTCATTATATTTAGGACATCTAGAAAAGTACATCTATGCTCTGTATGTAAGCGTACATTATATTTAGGACATTAGACACGTACAACTATGCTCTGTATGTACGCTTACATTATATTTAAGACATCTAGACACGTACATCTATGCTCTGTATGTAGATTTCATAATATTTAGGACATCTAGACACTCACATCTATGCTCTGTATGTAGGCGTACATTATATTTAGGACATCTAGACACGTACATCTATGCTCTGTATGTAGGCGTACATTATATTTAGGACATCTAGACACGTACATCTATGCTCTGTATGTAGGCGTACATTATATTTAGTACATCTAGACACGTACATCTATGCTCTGTATGTACGCTTACATTATATTTAGGACATCTAGACACATACATCTATGCTCTGTATGTAGGCTTACATTATATTTAGGACATCTAGACACGTACATCTATGCTCTGTATGTAGGCTTGCATTAAATTTAGGACATTAGACTAGTACATCTATGCTCTGTATGTTGGCGTACATTTTATTTAGGACATCTAGACACGTAAAACTATGCTCTGTATGTAGGCGTACATTATATTTAGGTTATCTAGACCCGTACATCTATGCTCTGTATGTAGGTGTACATTATCTTTAGGGCATCTAGACATGTACATCTATGCTCTGTATGTAGGCTTACGATATATTTAGGACATCTAGACACGTACATCCTTGCTCTGTATGTAGGCGTACATTATATTTAGGACATCTAGACACGTACATCTATGCTCTGTATGTAGGCGTTCATTATATTTAGGACATCTAGACACGTACATCTATGCTCTGTATGTAGGTGTAAATTATATTTAGGACATCTAGACACGTACATCTATGCTCTGTATGTAGGCGTACATTATATTTAGGACATCTAGAAAAGTACATCTATGCTCTGTATGTAAGCGTACATTATATTTAGGACATTAGACACGTACATCTATGCTCTGTATGTAGGCGTACATTATATTTAGGACATCTAGACATTTACATCTATGCTATGTATGTAGGCTTACGATATATTTAGGACATCTAGACACGTACATCCTTGCTCTGTTTGTAGGCGTACATTATATTTAGGACATCTAGACTCCAACATCTATGCTCTGTATGTAGGCGAACATTATATTTAGGACATCTAGACACTGACATCTGTGTTCTGTATGTAGGCGTACATTATATTTAGGTTATCTAGACACGTACATCTATGCTCTGTATGTAGGTGTACATTATCTTTAGGGCATCTAGACATGTACATCTATGCTCTGTATGTAGGCTTACGATATATTTAGGACATCTAGACACGTACATCCTTGCTCTGTATGTAGGCGTACATTATATTTAGGACATCTAGACACGTACATCTATGCTCTGTATGTAGGCGTACATTATATTTAGGAAATTTAGACACGTACATCTATTCTCTGTATGTAGGCGTACATTATATTTAGGAAATTTAGACACGTACATCTATGCTCTGTATGTAGGCTTACAATATATTTAGGACATCTAGACACGTACATCTATGCTCTGTATGTAGGCGTACATTATATTTAGGAAATGTAGACACGTACATCTATGCTCTGTATGTAGGCGTTCATTATATTTAGGACATCTAGACACATACATCTATGCTCTGTATGTAGGCGTACACTATTTTCAGGACATCTAGACACGTACATCTATGCTCTGTATGTAGGCGTTCATTATACTTAGGACATCTAGACACGTACATCCTTGCTCTGTATGTAGGTGTAAATTATATTTAGGACATCTAGACACGTACATCTATGCTTTGTATGTAGGCGTACTTTATATTTAGGACATCTAAACACGTAAATCTATGCTCTGTATGTAGGCGTACATTATACTTAGGACATCTAGACACGTACATCTATTCTTTGTATGTAGGCGTTCATTATATTTAAGACATCTAGACACGTACATCTATGCTCTGTATGTAGGCGTACATTATATTTAGGACATCTAGACACGTACATCTATGCTCTGTATGTAGGCGTACATTATATTTAGGACATCTAGAAAAGTACATTTATGCTCTGTATGTAAGCGTACATTATATTTAGGACATTAGACACGTACATCTATGCTCTGTATGTAGGCGTACATTATATTTAGGACATCTAGACACGTACAACTATGCTCTGTATGTAGGCGTTCTATATATTTAGGACATCTAGACACGTACATCTATGCTCTGTATGTAGGCGTACATTAAATTTAGGACATCTAGACACGTACATCTCTGCTCTGTATGTAGGCGTACATTATATTTAGGACATCTAGACATTTACATCTATGCTATGTATGTAGGCTTACGATATATTTAGGACATCTAGACACGTACATCCTTGCTCTGTTTGTAGGCGTACATTATATTTAGGACATCTAGACACCAACATCTATGCTCTGTATGTAGGCGAACATTATATTTAGGACATCTAGACACGTACATCTGTGCTCTGTATGTAGGCGTACATTATATTTAGGTTATCTAGACACGTACATCTATGCTCTGTATGTAGGCGTACACTATATTCAGGACATCTAGACACGTACATCTATGCTCTGTATGTAGGCGTACATTATATTTAGGAGATCTAGACACGTACATCTATGCTCTGTATGTAGGCTTACATTATATTTAGGACATCTAGACACGTACATCTATGCTCTGTATGTAAGCGTACATTATATTTAGGACATCTAGACACGTACATCTATGCTCTGTATGTAGATTTCATAATATTTAGGACATCTAGACACGTACATCTATGCTCTGTATGTAGGCGTACATTATATTTAGGAGATCTAGACACGTACATCTATGCTCTGTATGTAGGCTTACATTATATTTAGGACATCTAGACACGTACATCTATGCTCTGTATGTAAGCGTACATTATATTTAGGACATCTAGACACGTACATCTATGCTCTGTATGTAGATTTCATAATATTTAGGACATCTAGACACGTACATCTATGCTCTGTATGTAGGCGTACATTATATTTAGGACATCTAGACACGTACATCTATGCTCTGTATGTTGGCGTACATTTTATTTAGGACATCTAGACACGTACAACTAAGCACTGTATGTAGGCGTACATTATATTTAGGTTATCTAGACACGTACATCTATGCTCTGTATGTAGGTGTACATTATCTTTAGGGCATCTAGACATGTACATCTATGCTCTGTATGTAGGCTTACGATATATTTAGGACATCTAGACACGTACATCCTTGCTCTGTATGTAGGCGTACATTATATTTAGGACATCTAGACACGTACATCTATGCTCTGTATGTAGGCGTACATTATATTTAGGAAATTTAGACACGTACATCTATTCTCTGTATGTAGGCGTACATTATATTTAGGACATTTAGACACGTACATCTATGCTCTGTATGTAGGCTTACAATATATTTAGGACATCTAGACACGTACATCTATGCTCTGTATGTAGGCGTACATTATATTTAGGAAATGTAGACACGTACATCTATGCTCTGTATGTAGGCGTTCATTATATTTAGGACATCTAGACACATACATCTATGCTCTGTATGTAGGCGTACACTATTTTCAGGACATCTAGACACGTACATCTATGCTCTGTATGTAGGCGTTCATTATACTTAGGACATCTAGACACGTACATCCTTGCTCTGTATGTAGGTGTAAATTATATTTAGGACATCTAGACACGTACATCTATGCTTTGTATGTAGGCGTACTTTATATTTAGGACATCTAAACACGTAAATCTATGCTCTGTATGTAGGCGTACATTATACTTAGGACATCTAGACACGTACATCTATTCTTTGTATGTAGGCGTTCATTATATTTAAGACATCTAGACACGTACATCTATGCTCTGTATGTAGGCGTACATTATATTTAGGACATCTAGACACGTACATCTATGCTCTGTATGTAGGCGTACACTATATTCAGGACATCTATACACGTACATCTATGCTCTATATGTAGGCGTACATTATATTTAGGACATCTAGAAAAGTACATCTATGCTCTGTATGTAAGCGTACATTATATTTAGGACATTAGACACGTACAACTATGCTCTGTATGTACGCTTACATTATATTTAGGACTTCTAGACACGTACATCTATGCTCTGTATGTAGGCTTACATTATATTTAGGACATCTAGACACGTACATCTATTTTTTGTATGTAGGCGTTCATTATATTTAGGACATCTAGAAAAGTACATCTATGCTCTGTATGTAAGCGTACATTATATTTAGGACATTAGACACGTACAACTATGCTCTGTATGTACGCTTACATTATATTTAAGACATCTAGACACGTACATCTATGCTCTGTATGTAGATTTCATAATATTTAGGACATCTAGACACTCACATCTATGCTCTGTATGTAGGCGTACATTATATTTAGGACATCTAGACACGTACATCTATGCTCTGTATGTAGGCGTACATTATATTTAGGACATCTAGACACGTACATCTATGCTCTGTATGTAGGCGTACATTATATTTAGTACATCTAGACACGTACATCTATGCTCTGTATGTACGCTTACATTATATTTAGGACATCTAGACACATACATCTATGCTCTGTATGTAGGCTTACATTATATTTAGGACATCTAGACACGTACATCTATGCTCTGTATGTAGGCTTGCATTAAATTTAGGACATTAGACTAGTACATCTATGCTCTGTATGTTGGCGTACATTTTATTTAGGACATCTAGACACGTAAAACTATGCTATGTATGTAGGCGTACATTATATTTAGGTTATCTAGACCCGTACATCTATGCTCTGTATGTAGGTGTACATTATCTTTAGGGCATCTAGACATGTACATCTATGCTCTGTATGTAGGCTTACGATATATTTAGGACATCTAGACACGTACATCCTTGCTCTGTATGTAGGCGTACATTATATTTAGGACATCTAGACACGTACATCTATGCTCTGTATGTAGGCGTTCATTATATTTAGGACATCTAGACACGTACATCTATGCTCTGTATGTAGGTGTAAATTATATTTAGGACATCTAGACACGTACATCTATGCTCTGTATGTAGGCGTACATTATATTTAGGACATCTAGAAAAGTACATCTATGCTCTGTATGTAAGCGTACATTATATTTAGGACATTAGACACGTACATCTATGCTCTGTATGTAGGCGTACATTATATTTAGGACATCTAGACATTTACATCTATGCTATGTATGTAGGCTTACGATATATTTAGGACATCTAGACACGTACATCCTTGCTCTGTTTGTAGGCGTACATTATATTTAGGACATCTAGACTCCAACATCTATGCTCTGTATGTAGGCGAACATTATATTTAGGACATCTAGACACTGACATCTGTGTTCTGTATGTAGGCGTACATTATATTTAGGTTATCTAGACACGTACATCTATGCTCTGTATGTAGGTGTACATTATCTTTAGGGCATCTAGACATGTACATCTATGCTCTGTATGTAGGCTTACGATATATTTAGGACATCTAGACACGTACATCCTTGCTCTGTATGTAGGCGTACATTATATTTAGGACATCTAGACACGTACATCTATGCTCTGTATGTAGGCGTACATTATATTTAGGAAATTTAGACACGTACATCTATTCTCTGTATGTAGGCGTACATTATATTTAGGAAATTTAGACACGTACATCTATGCTCTGTATGTAGGCTTACAATATATTTAGGACATCTAGACACGTACATCTATGCTCTGTATGTAGGCGTACATTATATTTAGGAAATGTAGACACGTACATCTATGCTCTGTATGTAGGCGTTCATTATATTTAGGACATCTAGACACATACATCTATGCTCTGTATGTAGGCGTACACTATTTTCAGGACATCTAGACACGTACATCTATGCTCTGTATGTAGGCGTTCATTATACTTAGGACATCTAGACACGTACATCCTTGCTCTGTATGTAGGTGTAAATTATATTTAGGACATCTAGACACGTACATCTATGCTTTGTATGTAGGCGTACTTTATATTTAGGACATCTAAACACGTAAATCTATGCTCTGTATGTAGGCGTACATTATACTTAGGACATCTAGACACGTACATCTATTCTTTGTATGTAGGCGTTCATTATATTTAAGACATCTAGACACGTACATCTATGCTCTGTATGTAGGCGTACATTATATTTCGGACATCTAGACACGTACATCTATGCTCTGTATGTAGGCGTACACTATATTCAGGACATCTATACATGTACATCTATGCTCTATATGTAGGCGTACATTATATTTAGGACATCTAGAAAAGTACATCTATGCTCTGTATGTAAGCGTACATTATATTTAGGACATTAGACACGTACAACTATGCTCTGTATGTACGCTTACATTATATTTAGGACTTCTAGACACGTACATCTATGTTCTGTATGTAGGCTTACATTATATTTAGGACATCTAGACACGTACATCTATTTTTTAAATGTAGGCGTTCATTATATTTAGGACATCTAGAAAAGTACATCTATGCTCTGTATGTAAGCGTACATTATATTTAGGACATTAGACACGTACAACTATGCTCTGTATGTACGCTTATATTATATTTAAGACATCTAGACACGTACATCTATGCTCTGTATGTAGATTTCATAATATTTAGGACATCTAGACACTCACATCTATGCTCTGTATGTAGGCGTACATTATATTTAGGACATCTAGACACGTACATCTATGCTCTGTATGTAGGCGTACATTATATTTAGGACATCTAGACACGTACATCTATGCTCTGTATGTAGGCGTACATTATATTTAGTACATCTAGACACGTACATCTATGCTCTGTATGTACGCTTACATTATATTTAGGACATCTAGACACATACATCTATGCTCTGTATGTAGGCTTACATTATATTTAGGACATCTAGACACGTACATCTATGCTCTGTATGTAGGCTTGCATTAAATTTAGGACATAAGACTAGTACATCTATGCTCTGTATGTTGGCGTACATTTTATTTAGGACATCTAGACACGTAAAACTATGCTCTGTATGTAGGCGTACATTATATTTAGGTTATCTAGACACGTACATCTATGCTCTGTATGTAGGTGTACATTATCTTTAGGGCATCTAGACATGTACATCTATGCTCTGTATGTAGGCTTACGATATATTTAGGACATCTAGACACGTACATCCTTGCTCTGTATGTAGGCGTACATTATATTTAGGACATCTAGACACGTACATCTATGCTCTGTATGTAGGCGTTCATTATACTTAGGACATCTAGACACGTACATCTATGCTCTGTATGTAGGTGTAAATTATATTTAGGACATCTAGACACGTACATCTATGCTCTGTATGTAGGCGTACATTATATTTAGGACATCTAGAAAAGTACATCTATGCTCTGTATGTAAGCGTACATTATATTTAGGACATTAGACACGTACATCTATGCTCTGTATGTAGGCGTACATTATATTTAGGACATCTAGACACGTACAACTATGCTCTGTATGTAGGCGTTCTATATATTTAGGACATCTAGACACGTACATCTATGCTCTGTATGTAGGCGTACATTAAATTTAGGACATCTAGACACGTACATCTATGCTCTGTATGTAGGCGTACATTATATTTAGGACATCTAGACATTTACATCTATGCTATGTATGTAGGCTTACGATATATTTAGGACATCTAGACACGTACATCCTTGCTCTGTTTGTAGGCGTACATTATATTTAGGACATCTAGACACCAACATCTATGCTCTGTATGTAGGCGAACATTATATTTAGGACATCTAGACACTGACATCTGTGCTCTGTATGTAGGCGTACAATATATTTAGGTTATCTAGACACGTACATCTATGCTCTGTATGTAGGCGTACACTATATTCAGGACATCTAGACACGTACATCTATGCTCTGTATGTAGGCTTACATTATATTTAGGACATCTAGACACGTACATCTATGCTCTGTATGTAAGCGTACATTATATTTAGGACATCTAGACACGTACATCTATGCTCTGTATATTGATTTCATAATATTTAGGACATCTAGACACGTACATCTATGCTCTGTATGTAGGCGTACATTATATTTAGGACATCTAGACACGTACATCTATGCTCTGTATGTAGGCGTACATTATATCTAGGACATCTAGACACGTACATCTATGCTCTGTATGTAGGCTTACATTATATTTAGGACATCTAGACACGTACATCTATGCTCTGTATGTAGGCGTACATTATATTTAGGAGATCTAGACACGTACATATATGCTCTGTATGTACGCTTACATTATATTTAGGACTTCTAGACACGTACATCTATGCTCTGTATGTAGGCTTACATTATATTTAGGACATCTAGACACGTACATCTATGCTCTGTATGTAGGCTTACATTATATTTAGGACATTAGACACGTACATCTATGCTCTGTATGTAGGCGTGCATTATATTTCGGAGATCTAGACACGTACATCTATGCTCTGTATGTAGGCTTACATTATATTTAGGACATCTAGACACGTACATCTATGCTCTGTATGTAAGCGTACATTATATTTAGGACATCTAGACACGTACATCTATGCTCTGTATGTAGATTTCATAATATTTAGGACATCTAGACACGTACATCTATGCTCTGTATGTAGGCGTACATTATATTTAGGACATCTAGACACGTACATCTATGCTCTGTATGTAGGCGTACATTATATCTAGGACATCTAGACACGTACATCTATGCTCTGTATGTAGGCTTACATTATATTTAGGACATCTAGACACGTACATTTATGCTCTGTATGTAGGCGTACATTATATTTAGGAGATCTAGACACGTACATATATGCTCTGTATGTACGCTTACATTATATTTAGGACTTCTAGACACGTACATCTATGCTCTGTATGTAGGCTTACATTATATTTAGGACATCTAGACACGTACATCTATGCTCTGTATGTAGGCTTACATTATATTTAGGACATTAGACACGTACATCTATGCTCTGTATGTATGCTTACATTATATTTAGGACATCTAGACACGTACATCTATGCTCTGTATGTAGATTTCATAATATTTAGGACATCTAGACACTCACATCTATGCTCTGTATGTAGGCGTACATTATATTTAGGACATCTAGACACGTACATCTATGCTCTGTATGTAGGCGTACATTATATTTAGGACATCTAGACACGTACATCTATGCTCTGTATGTAGGCGTACATTATATTTAGTACATCTAGACACGTACATCTATGCTCTGTATGTACGCTTACGATATATTTAGGACATCTAGACACGTACATCCTTGCACTGTATGTAGGCGTACATTATATTTAGGACATCTAGACACGTACATCTATGCTCTGTATGTAGGCGTACATTATATTTAGGAAATTTAGACACGTACATCTATTCTCTGTATGTAGGCGTACATTATATTTAGGACATTTAGACACGTACATCTATGCTCTGTATGTAGGCTTACAATATATTTAGGACATCTAGACACGTACATCTATGCTCTGTATGTAGGCGTACATTATATTTAGGAAATGTAGACACGTACATCTATGCTCTGTATGTAGGCGTTCATTATATTTAGGACATCTAGACACGTACAACTATGCTCTGTATGTAGGCGTTCTATATATTTAGGACATCTAGACACGTACATCTATGCTCTGTATGTAGGCGTACATTAAATTTAGGACATCTAGACACGTACATCTATGCTCTGTATGTAGGCGTACATTATATTTAGGACATCTAGACATTTACATCTATGCTATGTATGTAGGCTTACGATATATTTAGGACATCTAGACACGTACATCCTTGCTCTGTTTGTAGGCGTACATTATATTTAGGACATCTAGACACCAACATCTATGCTCTGTATGTAGGCGAACATTATATTTAGGACATCTAGACACTGACATCTTCGCTCTGTATGTAGGCGTACAATATATTTAGGTTATCTAGACACGTACATCTATGCTCTGTATGTAGGCGTACACTATATTCAGGACATCTAGACACGTACATCTATGCTCTGTATGTAGGCGTACATTATATTTAGGAGATCTAGACACGTACATCTATGCTCTGTATGTAGGCTTACATTATATTTAGGACATCTAGACACGTACATCTATGCTCTGTATGTAAGCGTACATTATATTAAGGACATCTAGACACGTACATCTATGCTCTGTATGTAGATTTCATAATATTTAGGACATCTAGACACGTACATCTATGCTCTGTATGTAGGCGTACATTATATTTAGGACATCTAGACACGTACATCTATGCTCTGTATGTAGGCGTACATTATATCTAGGACATCTAGACACGTACATCTATGCTCTGTATGTAGGCTTACATTATATTTAGGACATCTAGACACGTACATCTATGCTCTGTATGTAGGCGTACATTATATTTAGGAGATCTAGACACGTACATATATGCTCTGTATGTACGCTTACATTATATTTAGGACTTCTAGACACGTACATCTATGCTCTGTATGTAGGCTTACATTATATTTAGGACATCTAGACACGTACATCTATGCACTGTATGTAGGCTTACATTATATTTAAGACATTAGACACGTACATCTATGCTCTGTATGTAGGCGTGCATTATATTTCGGAGATCTAGACACGTACATCTATGCTCTGTATGTAGGCTTACATTATATTTAGGACATCTAGACACGTACATCTATGCTCTGTATGTAAGCGTACATTATATTTAGGACATCTAGACACGTACATCTATGCTCTGTATGTAGATTTCATAATATTTAGGACATCTAGACACGTACATCTATGCTCTGTATGTAGGCGTACATTATATTTAGGACATCTAGACACGTACATCTATGCTCTGTATGTAGGCGTACATTATATCTAGGACATCTAGACACGTACATCTATGCTCTGTATGTAGGCTTACATTATATTTAGGACATCTAGACACGTACATCTATGCTCTGTATGTAGGCGTACATTATATTTAGGAGATCTAGACACGTACATATATGCTCTGTATGTACGCTTACATTATATTTAGGACTTCTAGACACGTACATCTATGCTCTGTATGTAGGCTTACATTATATTTAGGACATCTAGACACGTACATCTATGCTCTGTATGTAGGCTTACATTATATTTAGGACATTAGACACGTACATCTATGCTCTGTATGTATGCTTACATTATATTTAGGACATCTAGACACGTACATCTATGCTCTGTATGTAGATTTCATAATATTTAGGACATCTAGACACTCACATCTATGCTCTGTATGTAGGCGTACATTATATTTAGGACATCTAGACACGTACATCTATGCTCTGTATGTAGGCGTACATTATATTTAGGACATCTAGACACGTACATCTATGCTCTGTATGTAGGCGTACATTATATTTAGTACATCTAGACACGTACATCTATGCTCTGTATGTACGCTTACGATATATTTAGGACATCTAGACACGTACATCCTTGCACTGTATGTAGGCGTACATTATATTTAGGACATCTAGACACGTACATCTATGCTCTGTATGTAGGCGTACATTATATTTAGGAAATTTAGACACGTACATCTATTCTCTGTATGTAGGCATACATTATATTTAGGACATTTAGACACGTACATCTATGCTCTGTATGTAGGCTTACAATATATTTATGACATCTAGACACGTACATCTATGCTCTGTATGTAGGCGTACATTATATTTAGGAAATGTAGACACGTACATCTATGCTCTGTATGTAGGCGTTCATTATATTTAGGACATCTAGACACATACATCTATGCTCTGTATGTAGGCGTACACTATATTCAGGACATCTAGATACGTACATCTATGCTCTGTATGTAGGCGTTCATTATACTTAGGACATCTAGACACGTACATCTATGCTCTGTATGTAGGCGTACATTATATTTAGGACATCTAGACACGTACATCTATGCTCTGTATGTAGGCGTACATTATATCTAGGACATCTAGACACGTACATCTATGCTCTGTATGTAGGCTTACATTATATTTAGGACATCTAGACACGTACATCTATGCTCTGTATGTAGGCGTACATTATATTAAGGAGATCTAGACACGTACATATATGCTCTGTATGTACGCTTACATTATATTTAGGACTTCTAGACACGTACATCTATGCTCTGTATGTAGGCTTACATTATATTTAGGACATCTAGACACGTACATCTATGCTCTGTATGTAGGCTTACATTATATTTAGGACATTAGACACGTACATCTATGCTCTGTATGTAGGCGTGCATTATATTTCGGAGATCTAGACACGTACATCTATGCTCTGTATGTAGGCTTACATTATATTTAGGACATCTAGACACGTACATCTATGCTCTGTATGTAAGCGTACATTATATTTAGGACATCTAGACACGTACATCTATGCTCTGTATGTAGATTTCATAATATTTAGGACATCTAGACACGTACATCTATGCTCTGTATGTAGGCGTACATTATATTTAGGACATCTAGACACGTACATCTATGCTCTGTATGTAGGCGTACATTATATCTAGGACATCTAGACACGTACATCTATGCTCTGTATGTAGGCTTACATTATATTTAGGACATCTAGACACGTACATCAATGCTCTGTATGTAGGCGTACATTATATTTAGGAGATCTAGACACGTACATATATGCTCTGTATGTACGCTTACATTATATTTAGGACTTCTAGACACGTACATCTATGCTCTGTATGTAGGCTTACATTATATTTAGGACATCTAGACACGTACATCTATGCTCTGTATGTAGGCTTACATTATATTTAGGACATTAGACACGTACATCTATGCTCTGTATGTATGCTTACATTATATTTAGGACATCTAGACACGTACATCTATGCTCTGTATGTAGATTTCATAATATTTAGGACATCTAGACACTCACATCTATGCTCTGTATGTAGGCGTACATTATATTTAGGACATCTAGACACGTACATCTATGCTCTGTATGTAGGCGTACATTATATTTAGGACATCTAGACACGTACATCTATGCTCTGTATGTAGGCGTACATTATATTTAGTACATCTAGACACGTACATCTATGCTCTGTATGTACGCTTACGATATATTTAGGACATCTAGACACGTACATCCTTGCACTGTATGTAGGCGTACATTATATTTAGGACATCTAGACACGTACATCTATGCTCTGTATGTAGGCGTACATTATATTTAGGAAATTTAGACACGTACATCTATTCTCTGTATGTAGGCGTACATTATATTTAGGACATTTAGACACGTACATCTATGCTCTGTATGTAGGCTTACAATATATTTAGGACATCTAGACACGTACATCTATGCTCTGTATGTAGGCGTACATTATATTTAGGAAATGTAGACACGTACATCTATGCTCTGTATGTAGGCGTTCATTATATTTAGGACATCTAGACACGTACAACTATGCTCTGTATGTAGGCGTTCTATATATTTAGGACATCTAGACACGTACATCTATGCTCTGTATGTAGGCGTACATTAAATTTAGGACATCTAGACACGTACATCTATGCTCTGTATGTAGGCGTACATTATATTTAGGACATCTAGACATTTACATCTATGCTATGTATGTAGGCTTACGATATATTTAGGACATTGTTACGAATATCGGTCATAAATGAATGACGTAGTAAGGCATTGACCTCTTAACAAGTGCGTATCAGAGTCCAAAGCGACCAAGGTTTGACCTTTATGCCCTGAGGGCAGTTTAAATAAAATAATTCGTTCAAATCCCGTGGAAATTGGGGGATAATTCTGGATCGTAGTAATTATAGAGAAAGAGGTTAAAATGCGTATTAAGACCCTGTAGAATCTTCGATGATCGTTTTCTTTGTAAAGTCCCGACCTCCTTAAAGAGTTCAGTTCGGAAGTTTGTCGAGTGAAGTCGCTATATTCATTTGTATATTGTATGCCATTGTATTGAAACTTATGTTGCCATCAGTTGATGAAGTTTATTGATCGTTTATATTGAGTCTACAATTTAAATAAAATTGTTTATTCAACAACTGGAGTTGTTTGATCTATCATTGTTGAGAAAGGTGTTGAAGATAATTATCACGAATATAACTACATTGCTGCATAGACCTGTCAGTCAAGGAACCCCTAGCTTGGGCTACAGATTAGCAGAATCTAGAGACTTCTAATAAAGATACAACTATATTCATTGAATCCGATTTAACGAGTCGTAATAATAGTCAAACCTAAAGAGGTACATAACAATTTGCGGGCTTGCGTCCGATATAGTTGTATAGTGAAGCATATATTCAAGTTGTGTTGTGTTGTGTGTTGGAGCAGTGACCTACTGAGCAAGCCTAAGAACGCTGAAATTATTCTTCCGATTGGAAAAACGTAAGTTGGAAAAATTTACCACTTTATAAATCTCTTAACTAAAGAATGGAATTTATTGAAAATCCAGAAGAAGAAGTTCTGAAAACTTTATCAATAAAGAAGTTAAAAGAGATCGCTGAGATCTTAAAGATAGAAGTTACTGAAACTACACCATCGAGGACTGTGTTGACACAGCAGATAAAAGATGTGTTGATTGCGAGTGGCAAGTTGAAAGTAGAATCAAGCGCGGAGGGATATCAAGTTGAAGGTCAGACGTCGAAATCTATGTCCGAACAGTTTAGATTTCAGTTAGAAATGAAACGGATGGAAATGGAGATGGAACAAAAACGTTTTGATCGTGAGATAGAAGAAAAACGTCTTGAGATGGAAGATAAGAAAAGTCAAAGAGAAAGTCAGGAAAGAATAGAGCTAGCAAAGATAGGAGCAACTAAAAAAGAATCTCATAATGATGTAGAGATGGCCAGATGGAAAAAGCTAGTCCCTATCTACATTGATAAAGAAAGTGAAATAGCTAATTTCTTCCAGACCTTTGAAATTTCTTGCAGAGATTTTAAGTTCCCAGAAGATAAATGGGGAATATTAGTCAGAACAGCTTTTACTCAGGGAAGGGCAAGAGATTGTGTTCTATTGTTAAAAGAGGAGAATTTAAATGATTATGAAATCATTAAAGATACTGTACTTAAAGCCTATAACCAAATACCGGAAAGTTATCGGAAAAGGTTCCGTCAGTATACAATGTCCCCTTACCAAACACACTTAGACTTCCTTCGAGCAGAAGAAAAGCTAATGGATCAGTGGATAAAATCCAGAAATATCTCCACATTAAAAGAAATGAAAGATATCATTCTCTTAGAGGATTTTATTAACAAAGTGAGGCCGGATATAAGAATGTATTTATCCGAGCGTGATATCACTGACCCACATAAGGCTGCTGATTTAGCTGAACAGTACACATTGTGTCATAGGACAGCTGATGGAAAGAATGTTAATAGGCCACAACGGCCAGCAGAAAACACACAACAACAACATCGTGAAAAAGAGCATTTTGTGAAACAAAATGATGTTAATAAAAAACCTATCAACAAAAACGTCCAATGTACTTTTTGTAAAAGGACAGGACATAGCATAGAAGACTGTTGGAGTATACGAAGCAACAAAAGACCTAACAAAGTGGTCATGTGTGCCAGCCATGCACAAATACAGAATGTACAAGAAAGCGAAGATACAAACGAACTGAATTCGAAGAAAGATTCTTCTAAACCAGAAACACTGAGGGTGGATTTGCCTGAGAGCAAAAGTCAGAAGGTAGAGAAATCTACAACTGAAGATAATGAGGATAAATATCCTGATTATAAATACAGAATGGCTACTATTGGATTAATTGTCCAAGTCCACAGAGACGAAAAAGTAGACCAAAGTATTTTTGACTCGGAAAAGAGTCTGAAGTCATCGAAAGATGAAACAACACCCGAAAGTCATGGTCAAGGGAAGAATAAAATTGACACAGAGACCCTGTGCAGTTTTCAACCGTTCATTAGTGAAGGTTGTGTGGCCTTACAAAAGGAAGGACCACTGAAGTCCGTAAGAATATTACGAGACACAGGAGCATCATTAACACTGCTGCTTAAAGATGTATTACCATTAAATGATAATACATTGACAGGACAGACTGTCCTATTGAGAGGTTTTGAATGGAAAGAAGAAATACCTCTACATAGGATATACCTCACATCTGACTTGGTGACAGGATATGTGACAGTTGGAGTAATATCAAAACTTCCTGTTGAGGGCATATCCGTTATCCTAGCAAATGATTTGGCGAAAGGGAGGGTGAGACCTGAACTGATTGTGAAGGAAAATCCAGACCCTAGTCCTATTGTGGAGACAGGAAAAGAAAAAGAACTTTATCCTGTAGGTGATGTCATAAAGGGTATGACACCACAGAAAAAGAAAGAAGAAACTATCTCACAAGAAAAGAAAAATAAAGAAGAAATTCTCCCACGAGAGAAGAAAGTGGAAGAAGGAGTGGAACTTGATACTACTATTTTCTCCATGATTGAAGATTGTCCGAAAGGAAATGAACAATCAAAGAAGTCATCACAAAATGAATTGAATGCTGAGCAGAAAGTAGACCCAGAGTTGCTACAGTTGCATGAGAAAGCTGTCGACGAGAAAGAAAATCCTACTACTGATGTCTATGAACAGATAGACCACAGCATAAACAAACAACAATGCAAACCTGCAGTTGCCGGTACAGATGAAGATTTGAGGAGCATCACTGAAGAAACGAGTGCGGAGAGCTGGACCGAAACTATCAAAAGCTATGGGTTACCACAATCCATACCGACAGATCGACGGACCAACTTCGCCCCGGAACTCTTCAATCCAGTCCTAAAGAACTTATGCCTGGAGCAGGAGATGTCAACTGAATCCCATCCGGAAAGTCGAGGAGCCTATGGACCAATCTTTGGACCCACTGTCCAAGGACCACTCAAACTACTTCAAGAGGAATGGCAGACCGAATTGGATCTCCTTGGGCTGAGCAAGTACCTAGATAAGTACATAAATTTTTTGTCTGACATAACTGTGTTTGTTAGAAAAAAATTGTACACTGCTCACATGCAGATGCCATTGTTGTGTGATGAAAGAAAGGCAAAAATATTATATCATTTGAAAATGATAAAGCCTTACCTTCTGAAAACAATTGGAATAAGCTTGATGTTGTTATCATTGTTACTCTTATTTGTAAAATTTATGCCTGGAGTACAGGATGAATTGAATGACAAATTCACTGATAGTTAGTTACCAAACTTACTATTTTAAAACTAAATCCCTTACTTGTGATGAAAAAGGACTGAGTAAAAGTATTGTTAGAGTAAATATCATTATAGTGTGATATTTCTAAACAAACTTGTTAGGTTGAGCATTTAAAATAATTGCTATAAGAGAAAAATATCAATTTTATCCGCAGAATTGGTTTCTAAATCAGAGGACATTATAAATGTGGACTGATTATAAGATATGTTTGAGAATCTCTGGAAATGATAATTGAAACATTTGGCAGAGAGGATAATTTGATTGAAAAAGATGTAAATGGTTTTAAGAAAAGAGAATTTTTCTATCACTAAAGTATTGAGAAATGTTTTATGATTGTACTATGGATTTATATTATCATGTACTATTGTTGAAATATTGCACTGAGTCAAGATGCAGATTTCTTCTATGTGAATTTATTCATTTATTATATTATCATTGAATGTATGATAATGTAGGGTAAAAATAGTTGCAGCAAGGCAGAGCTATGACTAAAAAGAATTCCAAGAACTGTATTATATATGATTTTTCACTTTTTAGGATACTGTTACATGAAAAGCAGACCAGAAGTGAAACTAATGTAAAATAAAACTTATCCTTGTTTTGTATAAATTTAGGATGTGCCACTGACTTGACACTGTAAACCAGAATGATTGAGAATTTCATGGTTGAAAATTTATAATGTTGACACACCAATGTTCAACTAATGTATGATTAATTAAGGATTTCATGTCAAGATTGTAAAACTAATCTATATTTTTTCTGTATTAGTTAAAATAGATTGAATGAATTGTATTGACAAGCAAAAGATTGGGTAGACCTGAACACTGTGGAAGTAACAGGAACCTAGAACCTATGAATAAAACCTTTTGTGGAAAATGGAAAAGAGCAATGTACACCACTGAAAAGATTGGAAATGAAATGTTTTACCACACCAGTCAAACCAGCAGTTTGTTTTGTACATAAATTGTTACATTGATTTCGCTATGAAAAAAATTAATAGTAGCCTATGCTTAACTCTTTTCTACTTCAATAATATTGTATTTGAAATGTCTTTGATGTAATCTAAAGAAAATAAGTACTTACTATTTAGTACTAAGATTGTATGAAGATAATATAATCTGCTTTGATTGATAGTTAATTAAGTAAATTAACCAAATTTGTTTCAAGAAAATCCATGTCTGCATGAAAGATAGAATGCTACGATGTGAACTCTTTTAAAAAAAAAAAAAAAGAAAATAATGACGTCGAAAGGTCATGGTAAAATGAGAAATTGAAATATTTTTAATGATTTTTGCTATAAACTATTTTAATTCGTGAACAGACTATGTTTAATGTTCTCAAAATAATATAAATGAATTTGATTTTGAGATGATAGATGTTAAAGAATGCTCATTTAATACGATAACTATTTAATCGCGTAGCAATTTTATTTGACCTCGGCTGTGATGAGGTAGAAATTTGCATAGCGATGTCAATATTGTTAGAATCAATTGGGAATGAGAGAGAAAAAAAAAGAGAGAGAGAGAGAGAGAGAAAGGCGGAATTGACCTACATTTTGGGTCGCGTCACCGACAGTTGTCTAATGTTGTCCAAGCCTACAGGCTGAAAAAAAAAATACTGTCGAGAAAATGATCGTGTTGTTGTGTAATTAGGTCAAGCCTAGTAGTATTTTTTTCATCAAGAGCGTTGGTTTTTTTTTCTCCTTATGAAAAAATAAGTCGTGTCTGCATAGACATTAAGTGATTTTTTCTTTTGTTGTTTGATTACAAATGTAAAAGATATTAGTTTATAAATTAAATGGACGAGAGAGTTTTTATTACAGTGGAATGTTCAATGTAATAGAAATTATTAACTTGTATTATATTATATCTATTAAGAATGATTATGTATTTTTCTTGTATACAAGATTTAGATAAACAATTTAATTGTCCATTGTTTTGAATTAAAAATTGAATGATTGAATGACTATAGTTAAGCCATTTGATAAGATGAATTTATATTGCATATATTATTATGTTATTGTTATCAGTTCGATTGAATTATTGGGATCGCCAATTGAACTGTATTGTTTTCCCCGGAATATTTTCTTTTATAATTATTCCTTAAAATTAACATTTTTTCAAATGTAAAAGAAATAATTATAAAGCTTTAGAAGGGGGGGGGGGATGTTACGAATATCGGTCATAAATGAATGACGTAGTAAGGCATTGACCTCTTAACAAGTGCGTATCAGAGTCCAAAGCGACCAAGGTTTGACCTTTATGCCCTGAGGGCAGTTTAAATAAAATAATTCGTTCAAATCCCGTGGAAATTGGGGGATAATTCTGGATCGTAGTAATTATAGAGAAAGAGGTTAAAATGCGTATTAAGACCCTGTAGAATCTTCGATGATCGTTTTCTTTGTAAAGTCCCGACCTCCTTAAAGAGTTCAGTTCGGAAGTTTGTCGAGTGAAGTCGCTATATTCATTTGTATATTGTATGCCATTGTATTGAAACTTATGTTGCCATCAGTTGATGAAGTTTATTGATCGTTTATATTGAGTCTACAATTTAAATAAAATTGTTTATTCAACAACTGGAGTTGTTTGATCTATCATTGTTGAGAAAGGTGTTGAAGATAATTATCACGAATATAACTACATTGCTGCATAGACCTGTCAGTCAAGGAACCCCTAGCTTGGGCTACAGATTAGCAGAATCTAGAGACTTCTAATAAAGATACAACTATATTCATTGAATCCGATTTAACGAGTCGTAATAATAGTCAAACCTAAAGAGGTACATAACAACATCTAGACACGTACATCCTTGCTCTGTTTGTAGGCGTACATTATATTTAGGACATCTAGACACCAACATCTATGCTCTGTATGTAGGCGAACATTATATTTAGGACATCTAGACACTGACATCTGTGCTCTGTATGTAGGCGTACAATATGTTTAGGTTATCTAGACACGTACATCTATGCTCTGTATGTAGGCGTACACTATATTCAGGACATCTAGACACGTACATCTATGCTCTGTATGTAGGCGTACATTATATTTAGGAGATCTAGACACGTACATCTATGCTCTGTATGTAGGCTTACATTATAATTAGGACATCTAGACACGTACATCTATGCTCTGTATGTAAGCGTACATTATATTAAGGACATCTAGACACGTACATCTATGCTCTGTATGTAGATTTCATAATATTTAGGACATCTAGACACGTACATCTATGCTCTGTATGTAGGCGTACATTATATTTAGGACATCTAGACACGTACATCTATGCTCTGTATGTAGGCGTACATTATATCTAGGACATCTAGACACGTACATCTATGCTCTGTATGTAGGCTTACATTATATTTAGGACATCTAGACACGTACATCTATGCTCTGTATGTAGGCGTACATTATATTTAGGAGATCTAGACACGTACATATATGCTCTGTATGTACGCTTACATTATATTTAGGACTTCTAGACACGTACATCTATGCTCTGTATGTAGGCTTACATTATATTTAGGACATCTAGACACGTACATCTATGCACTGTATGTAGGCTTACATTATATTTAAGACATTAGACACGTACATCTATGCTCTGTATGTAGGCGTGCATTATATTTCGGAGATCTAGACACGTACATCTATGCTCTGTATGTAGGCTTACATTATATTTAGGACATCTAGACACGTACATCTATGCTCTGTATGTAAGCGTACATTATATTTAGGACATCTAGACACGTACATCTATGCTCTGTATGTAGATTTCATAATATTTAGGACATCTAGACACGTACATCTATGCTCTGTATGTAGGCGTACATTATATTTAGGACATCTAGACACGTACATCTATGCTCTGTATGTAGGCGTACATTATATCTAGGACATCTAGACACGTACATCTATGCTCTGTATGTAGGCTTACATTATATTTAGGACATCTAGACACGTACATCTATGCTCTGTATGTAGGCGTACATTATATTTAGGAGATCTAGACACGTACATATATGCTCTGTATGTACGCTTACATTATATTTAGGACTTCTAGACACGTACATCTATGCTCTGTATGTAGGCTTACATTATATTTAGGACATCTAGACACGTACATCTATGCTCTGTATGTAGGCTTACATTATATTTAGGACATTAGACACGTACATCTATGCTCTGTATGTATGCTTACATTATATTTAGGACATCTAGACACGTACATCTATGCTCTGTATGTAGATTTCATAATATTTAGGACATCTAGACACTCACATCTATGCTCTGTATGTAGGCGTACATTATATTTAGGACATCTAGACACGTACATCTATGCTCTGTATGTAGGCGTACATTATATTTAGGACATCTAGACACGTACATCTATGCTCTGTATGTAGGCGTACATTATATTTAGTACATCTAGACACGTACATCTATGCTCTGTATGTACGCTTACGATATATTTAGGACATCTAGACACGTACATCCTTGCACTGTATGTAGGCGTACATTATATTTAGGACATCTAGACACGTACATCTATGCTCTGTATGTAGGCGTACATTATATTTAGGAAATTTAGACACGTACATCTATTCTCTGTATGTAGGCGTACATTATATTTAGGACATTTAGACACGTACATCTATGCTCTGTATGTAGGCTTACAATATATTTATGACATCTAGACACGTACATCTATGCTCTGTATGTAGGCGTACATTATATTTAGGAAATGTAGACACGTACATCTATGCTCTGTATGTAGGCGTTCATTATATTTAGGACATCTAGACACATACATCTATGCTCTGTATGTAGGCGTACACTATATTCAGGACATCTAGATACGTACATCTATGCTCTGTATGTAGGTGTTCATTATACTTAGGACATCTAGACACGTACATCTATGCTCTGTATGTAGGTGTAAATTATATTTAGGACATCTAGACACGTACATCTATGCTTTGTATGTAGGCGTACATTATATTTAGGACATCTAAACACGTAAATCTATGCTCTGTATGTAGGCGTACATTATACTTAGGACATCTAGACACGTACATCTATGCTCTGTATGCAGGCTTACATTATATTTAGGACATTAGACACGTACATCTATGCTCTGTATGTATGCTTACATTATATTTAGGACATCTAGACACGTACATCTATGCTCTGTTTGTAGATTTCATAATATTTAGGACATCTAGACACTCACATCTATGCTCTGTATGTAGGCGTACATTATATTTAGGACATCTAGACACGTACATCTATGCTCTGTATGTAGGCGTACATTATATTTAGGACATCTAGACACGTACATCTATGCTCTGTATGTAGGCGTACATTATATTTAGTACATCTAGACACGTACATCTATGCTCTGTATGTACGCTTAGATTATATTTAGGACATCTAGACACATACATCTATGCTCTGTATGTAGGCTTACATTATATTTAGGACATCTAGACACGTACATCTATGCTCTGTATGTAGGCTTGCATTAAATTTAGGACATTAGACTAGTACATCTATGCTCTGTATGTTGGCGTACATTTTATTTAGGACATTTAGACACGTACAACTATGCTCTGTATGTAGGCGTACATTATATTTAGGTTATCTAGACACGTACATCTATGCTCTGTATGTAGGTGTACATTATCTTTAGGGCATCTAGACATGTACATCTATGCTCTGTATGTAGGCTTACGATATATTTAGGACATCTAGACACGTACATCCTTGCTCTGTATGTAGGCGTACATTATATTTAGGACATCTAGACACGTACATCTATGCTCTGTATGTAGGCGTACATTATATTTAGGAAATTTAGACACGTACATCTATTCTCTGTATGTAGGCGTACATTATATTTAGGACATTTAGACACGTACATCTATGTTCTGTATGTAGGCTTACAATATATTTAGGACATCTAGACACGTACATCTATGCTCTGTATGTAGGCGTACATTATATTTAGGAAATGTAGACACGTACATCTATGCTCTGTATGTAGGCGTTCATTATATTTAGGACATCTAGACACATACATCTATGCTCTGTATGTAGGCGTACACTATATTCAGGACATCTAGACACGTACATCTATGCTCTGTATGTAGGCGTTCATTATACTTAGGACATCTAGACACGTACATCTATGCTCTGTATGTAGGTGTAAATTATATTTAGGACATCTAGACACGTACATCTATGCTCTGTATGTAGGCGTACATTATATTTAGGACATCTAGAAAAGTACATCTATGCTCTGTATGTAAGCGTACATTATATTTAGGACATTAGACACGTACATCTATGCTCTGTATGTAGGCGTACATTATATTTAGGACATCTAGACACGTACATCTATGCTCTGTATGTAGGCGTTCTATATATTTAGGACATCTAGCCACGTACATCTATGCTCTGTATGTAGGCGTACATTAAATTTAGGACATCTAGACACGTACATCTCTGCTCTGTATGTAGGCGTACATTATATTTAGGACATCTAGACATTTACATCTATGCTATGTATGTAGGCTTACGATATATTTAGGACATCTAGACACGTACATCCTTGCTCTGTTTGTAGGCGTACATTATATTTAGGACATCTAGACACCAACATCTATGCTCTGTATGTAGGCGAACATTATATTTAAGACATCTAGACACGTACATCTGTGCTCTGTATGTAGGCGTACATTATATTTAGGTTATCTAGACACGTACATCTATGCTCTGTATGTAGGCGTACACTATATTCAGGACATCTAGACACGTACATCTATGCTCTGTATGTAGGCGTACATTATATTTAGGAGATCTAGACACGTACATCTATGCTCTGTATGTAGGCTTACATTATATTTAGGACATCTAGACACGTACATCTATGCTCTGTATGTAAGCGTACATTATATTTAGGACATCTAGACACGTACATCTATGCTCTGTATGTAGATTTCATAATATTTAGGACATCTAGACACGTACATCTATGCTCTGTATGTAGGCGTACATTATATTTAGGACATCTAGACACGTACATCTATGCTCTGTATGTAGGCGTACATTATATCTAGGACATCTAGACACGTACATCTATGCTCTGTATGTAGGCTTACATTATATTTAGGACATCTAGACACGTACATCTATGCTCTGTATGCTCTGTATGCTCTGTATGTAGGCGTACACTATATTCAGGACATCTATACACGTACATCTATGCTCTATATGTAGGCGTACATTATATTTAGGACATCTAGAAAAGTACATCTATGCTCTGTATGTAAGCGTACATTATATTTAGGACATTAGACACGTACAACTATGCTCTGTATGTAGGCGTACATTATATTTAGGACATCTAGACATTTACATCTATGCTATGTATGTAGGCTTACGATATATTTAGGACATCTAGACACGTACATCCTTGCTCTGTTTTTAGGCGTACATTATATTTAGGACATCTAGACACGTACATCCGTGCTCTGTATGTAGGCGTACATTATATTTAGGACATCTAGACACGAACATCTATGCTCTGTATGTAGGCGTACATTATATTTAGGACATCTAGACACGTACGTCTGTGCTCTGTATGTAGGCGTACATTATATTTAGGTTATCTAGACAGGTACATCTATGCTCTGTATGTAGGCGTACACTATATTCAGGATATCTAAACACGTACATCTATGCTCTGTATGTAGGCGTACATTATATTTAGGAGATATAGACACGTACATCTATGCTCTGTATGTAGGCTTACATTATATTTAGGACATCTAGACACGTACATCTATGCTCTGTATGTAAGCGTACATTATATTTAGGACATCTAGACACGTACATCTATGCTCTGTATGTAGATTTCATAATATTTAGGACATCTAGACACGTACATCTATGCTGTGTATGTAGGCGTACATTATATTTAGGACATCTAGACACGTACATCTATGCTCTGTATGTAGGCGTACATTATATTTAGGACATCTAACCACGTACATCTATGCTCTGTATGTAGGCTTACATTATATTTAGGACATCTAGACACGTACATCTATGCTCTGTATGTAGGCGTACATTATATTTAGGAGATCTAGACACGTACATCTATGCTCTGTATGTACGCTTACATTATATTTAGGACATCTAGACACGTACATCTATGCTCTGTATGTAGGCTTACATTATATTTAGGACATCTAGACACCTACATCTATGCTCTGTATGTAGGTTTACATTATATTTAGGACATTAGACACGTACATCTATGCTCTGTATGTATGCTTATATTATACTTAGGACATCTAGACACGTACATTTATGCTCTGTATGTAGATTTCATAATATTTAGGACATCTAGACACGTACATCTATGCTCTGTATGTAGGTGTAAATTATATTTAGGACATCTAGACACGTACATCTATGCTTTGTATGTAGGCGTACATTATATTTAGGACATCTAGTTACGTAAATCTATGCTCTGTATGTAGGCGTACTTTATATTAAGGACATCTAGACACGTACATCTATTCTTTGTATGTAGGCGTTCATTATATTTAGGACATCTAGACACGTACATCTATGCTCTGTATGTAGGCTTACATTATATTTAGGACATCTAGACACGTACATCTATGCTCTGTATGTAGGCGTACACTATATTCAGGACATCTAGACACGTACATCTATGCTCTGTATGTAGGCGTACATTATATTTAGGACATCTAAAAAAGTACATCTATGCTCTGTATGTAAGCGTACATTTTATTTAGGACATTAGACACGTACATCTATGCTCTGTATGTAGGCGTACATTATATTTAGGACACCTAGACACGTACAACTATGCTCTTTATGTAGGCGTACATTATATTTAGGACATCTAGACACGTACATCTATGCTCTGTATGTTGGCGTACATTAAATTCAGGACATCTAGACTCGTACATCTATGCTCTGTATGTAGGCGTACATTATATTTAGGACATCTAGACATTTACATCTATGCTATGTATGTAGGCTTACGATATATTCAGGACATCTAGACACGTACATCCTTGCTCTGTTTGTAGGCGTACATTATATTTAGGACATCTAGACACGAATATCTATGCTCTGTATGTAGGCGTACATTATATTTAGGACATCTAGACACGTACATCTGTGCTCTGTATGTAGGCGTACATTATATTTAGGTTATCTTGACACGTACATCAATGCTCTGTATGTAGGCGTACATTATATTTAGGAGATCTAGACACATACATCTATGCTCTTTATGTACGCTTACATTATATTTAGGACATCTAGACACGTACATCTATGCTCTGTATGTAGGCTTACATTATATTTAGGACATCTTGACACGTACATCTATGCTCTGTATGTAGGCTTACATTATATTTAGGACATTAGACACGTACATCTATGCTCTGTATGTATGCTTACATTATATTTAGGACATCTAGACACGTACATCTATGCTCTGTATGGAGATTTCATAATATTTAGGACATCTAGACACGTACATCTATGCTCTGTATGTAGGCGTACATTATATTTAGGACATCTAGACACGTACATCTATGCTCTGTATGTAGGCTTACATTATATTTAGGACATCTAGACACGTACATCTATGCTCTGTATGTAGGCGTACATTATATTTAGGACATCTAGACACGTACATCTATGCTCTGTATGTACGCTTACATTATATTTAGGACATCTAGACACATACATCTATGCTCTGTATGTAGGCTTACATTATATTTAGGACATCTAGACACGTACATCTATGCTCTGTATGTAGTCTTGCATTATACTTAGGACATTAGACTAGTACATCTATGCTCTTTATGTTGGCGTACATTTTATTTAGGACATCTAGACACGTACAACTATGCTCTGTATGTAGGCGTACATTATATTTAGGACATCTAGACACGTGTATCTATGCTCTGTATGTAGGCGTACATTATATTTAGGACATCTAGACACGTACATCTATGCTCTGTATGTAGGTGTACATTATCTTTAGGACATCTAGACATGTACATCTATGCTCTGTATGTATGCTTACGATATATTTAGGACATTTAGACACGTACATCCTTGCTCTGTATATAGGCGTACATTATATTTAGGACATCTAGACACGTACATCTATGCTCTGTATGTAGACGTACATTATATTTAGGAAATCTAGACACGTACATCTATGCTCTGTATTTAGGCGTACATTATATTTAGGACATTTAGACACGTACATCTATGCTCTGTATGTAGGCTTACAATATATTTAGGACATCTAGACACGTACATCTATGCTCTGTATGTAGGCGTACATTATATTTAGGACATTTAGACACGTACATCTATGCTCTGTATGTAGGTTATTTTATATTTAGGACATCTAGACACGTACATCTATGCTCTGTATGTAGGCTTACTATATATTTAGGACATATAGACACGTAAATCTATGCTCCGTATGTAGGCTTACATTATATTTAGGACATCTAGACACGTGCATCAATGCTCTGTATGTAGATTTCATAATATTTAGGACATCTAGACACGTACATCTATGCTCTGTATGTAGGCGTACATTATATTTAGGACATCTTGACACGTACATCTATGCTCTGTATGTAGGCTTACATTATATTTAGGACATCTAGACACGCACATCTATGCTCTGTATGTAGGCGTACATTATATTTAGGACATCTAGACACGTACATCTATGCTCTGTATGTACGCTTACATTATATTTAGGACATCTAGACACATACATCTAAGCTCTGTATGTAGGCTTACATTATATTAAGGACATCTAGACACGTACATCTATGCTCTGTATGTAGGCTTGCATTATATTTAGGACATTAGACTAGTACATCTATGCTCTGTATGTTGGCGTACATTTTATTTAGGACATCTAGACACGTACAACTATGCTCTGTATGTAGGAGTACATTATATTTAGGACATCTAGACACGTGTATCTATGCTCTGTATGTAGGCGTAAATTATATTTAGGACATCTAGACACGTACATCTATGCTCTGTATGTAGGTGTACATTATATTTAGGACATCTAGACATGTACATCTATGCTCTGTATGTAGGCTTAGGATATATTTAGGACATCTAGACACGTACATCCTTGCTCTGTTTGTAGGCGTACATTATATATTTAGGACATCTAGACACGTACATCTATGCTCTGTATGTAGGCGTACATTATATTTAGGAAATCTAGACACGTAAATCTATGCTCTGTATGTAGGGGTACATTATATTTAGGACATCTAGACACGTACATCTATGCTCTGTATGTAGGCTTACTATATATTTAGGCCATCTAGACACGTAAATCTATGCTCCGTATGTAGGCTTACATTATATTTAGGACATCTAGACACGTACATCTATGCTCTGTATGTAGGCGTACATTATATTTAGGATATCTAGAAACTTACATCTATGCTCTGTATGTAGGCGTACTATATATTAAGGACATCTAGACACGTACATCTATGCTCTGTATGTAGGCGTACATAATATTAAAGACTTCTAGACACGTACATCTATGCTCTTTATGTAGGCGTACATTATATTTAGGACATCTAGACACGTACATCTATGCTTTGTATGTAGGCGTACATTATATTTAGGACATCTAGACACGTACATCTATGCTCTGTATGTAGGCCTACATTATATTTAGGACATCTAGACAGGTTCATCTATTCTTTGCATGTAGGCGTTCATTATATTTAGGACATCTAGACACGTACATCTATGCTCTGTATGTAGGCGTACATTATATTTAGGGCATCTAGACACGTACATCTATGCTCTGTATGTAGGCGTACACTATATTCAGGACATCTAGACACGTACATCTATGCTCTGTATGTATGCGTACATTATATTTAGGACATCTAGAAACGTACATCTACGCTCTGTATGTAAGCGTTCATTATATTTAGGACATTTAGACACGTACATCTATGCTCTGTATGTAGGCGTACATTATATTTAGGATATTTAGACACGTACATCTATGCTCTGTATGTAGGCTTACATTATATTTAGGACATCTAGACACGTACATCTATGCTCTGTATGTAGGCGTACATTATATTAAGGAGATCTAGACACGTACATCTATGCTCTGTATGTACGCTTACATTATATTTAGGACATCTAGACACGTACATCAATGCTCTGTATGTAGGCTTACATTATATTTAGGACATTAGAAACGTACATCTATGCTCTGTATGTAGGCGTACATTATATTTAGGACATCTAGACACGTACAACTATGCTCTGTATGTAGGCGTACATTATATTTGGGACATCTAGACACGTACATCTATGTTCTGTATGTAGGCGTACATTATTTTTAGGACATCTAGACACGTACATCTATGCTCTGTATGTAGGCGTACATTATATTTAGGACATCTAGACATGTATATCTATGCTCTGTATGTAGGCTTACGATATATTTAGGACCTCTAGACATGTACATCCTTGCTCTGTTTGTAGGCGTACATTATATTAAGGACATCTAGACACGAACATCTATGCTCTGTATGTAGGCGTACATTATATTTAGGACATCTAGACACGTACATCTATGCTATGTATGTAGGCGTACATTATATTTAGGACATCTAGACACGTACATCTATGCTCTGTATGTAGGCGTACACTATATTCAGGACCTCTAGACACGTACATCTATGCTCTGTATGTAGGCGTACATTATATTTAGGACATCTAGACACGTACATCTATGCTCTGTATGTAGATTTCATAATATTTAGGACATCTAGACACGTACATCTATGCTCTGTATGTAGGCGTACAATATATTTATGACATCTAGACACGTACATCTATGCTCTGTATGTAGGCGTACATTATATTTAGGACATCTAGACACGTACATCTATGCTCTGTATGTAGGCTTACATTATATTTAGGACATCTAGACACGTACATCTATGCTCTGTATGTAGCCGTACATTATATTTAGGAGATCTAGACACGTACATCTATGCTCTGTATGTACGCTTACATTATATTTAGAACATCTAGACACGTACATCTATGCTCTGTATGTAGTCTTACATTATATTTAGGACATCTAGACACGTACATCTATGCTCTGTATGTAGGCGTACATTATATTTAAGACATCTAGACATGTACATCTATGCTCTGTATGTAGGCTTACGATATATTTAGGACATCTAGACACGTACATCCTTGCTCTGTATGTAAGCGTACATTATATTTAGGACATCTAGACACGTACATCTATGCTATGTATGTAGGCGTACATTATATTTAGGAAATCTAGACACGTACATCTATGCTCTGTATGTAGGCGTACATTATATTTAGGACATATAGACACGTACATCCTTGCTCTGTATGTCGGCGTACATTATATTTAGGACATCTAGACACGTACATCTATGCTCTGTATGTAGGCGTACATTATATTTAGGAAATCTAGACACGTACATCTATGCTCTGTATGTAGGCGTACATTATATTTAGGACATTTAGACACGTACATCTATGCTCTGTATGTAGGTTTTTTTATATTAAGGACATCTAGACACGTACATCTATGCTCTGTATGTAGGCTTACTATATATTTAGGACATCTAGACACGTAAATCTATGCTCCGTATGTAGGCTTACATTATATTTAGGACATCTAGACACGTACATCTATGCTCTGTATGTAGGCGTACATTATATTTAGGATATCTAGAAACTTACATCTATGCTCTGTATGTAGGCGTACTATATATTAAGGACATCTAGACACGTACATCTATGCTCTGTATGTAGGCGTACATAATATTAAGGACTTCTAGACACGTACATCTATGCTCTTTATGTAGGCGTACATTATATTTAGGACATCTAGACACGTACATCTATGCTTTGTATGTAGGCGTACATTATATTTAGGACATCTAGACACGTACATCTATGCTCTGTATATAGGCCTACATTATATTTAGGACATCTAGACAGGTTCATCTATTCTTTGCATGTAGGCGTTCATTATATTTAGGACATCTAGACACGTACATCTATGCTCTGTATGTAGGCGTACATTATATTTAGGGCATCTAGACACGTACATCTATGCTCTGTATGTAGGCGTACACTATTTTCAGGACATCTAGACACGTACATCTATGCTCTGTATGTATGCGTACATTATATTTAGGACATCTAGAAACGTACATCTATGCTCTGTATGTAAGCGTTCATTATATTTAGGACATTTAGACACGTACATCTATGCTCTGTATGTAGGCGTACATTATATTTAGGATATTTAGACACGTACATCTATGCTCTGTATGTAGGCTTACATTATATTTAGGACATCTAGACACGTACATCTATGCTCTGTATGTAGGCGTACATTATATTAAGGAGATCTAGACACGTACATCTATGCTCTGTATGTACGCTTACATTATATTTAGGACATCTAGACACGTACATCAATGCTCTGTATGTAGGCTTACATTATATTTAGGACATTAGAAACGTACATCTATGCTCTGTATGTAGGCGTACATTATATTTAGGACATCTAGACACGTACAACTATGCTCTGTATGTAGGCGTACATTATATTTGGGACATCTAGACACGTACATCTATGTTCTGTATGTAGGCGTACATTATATTTAGGACATCTAGACACGTACATCTATGCTCTGTATGTAAGTGTACATTATATTTAGGACATCTAGACATGTATATCTATGCTCTGTATGTAGGCTTACGATATATTTAGGACCTCTAGACATGTACATCCTTGCTCTGTTTGTAGGCGTACATTATATTAAGGACATCTAGACACGAACATCTATGCTCTGTATGTAGGCGTACATTATATTTAGGACATCTAGACACGTACATCTATGCTATGTATGTAGGCGTACATTATATTTAGGACATCTAGACACGTACATCTATGCTCTGTATGTAGGCGTACACTATATTCAGGACCTCTAGACACGTACATCTATGCTCTGTATGTAGGCGTACATTATATTTAGGACATCTAGACACGTACATCTATGCTCTGTATGTAGATTTCATAATATTTAGGACATCTAGACACGTACATCTATGCTCTGTATGTAGGCGTACAATATATTTATGACATCTAGACACGTACATCTATGCTCTGTATGTAGGCGTACATTATATTTAGGACATCTAGACACGTACATCTATGCTCTGTATGTAGGCTTACATTATATTTAGGACATATAGACACGTACATCTATGCTCTGTATGTAGGCGTACATTATATTTAGGAGATCTAGACACGTACATCTATGCTCTGTATGTACGCTTACATTATATTTAGAACATCTAGACACGTACATCTATGCTCTGTATGTAGGCTTACATTATATTTAGGACATCTAGACACGTACATCTATGCTCTGTATGTAGGCGTACATTATATTTAAGACATCTAGACATGTACATCTATGCTCTGTATGTAGGCTTACGATATATTTAGGACATCTAGACACGTACATCCTTGCTCTGTATGTAGGCGTACATTATATTTAGGACATCTAGACACGTACATCTATGCTATGTATGTAGGCGTACATTATATTTAGGAAATCTAGACACGTACATCTATGCTCTGTATGTAGGCGTACATTATATTTAGGACATCTAGACACGTACATCTATGCTCTGTATGTAGGCTTACAATATATTTAGGACATCTAGACACGTACATCTATGCTCTGTATATAGGCGTACATTATATTTAGGACATTTAGACACGTACATCTATGCTCTGTATGTAGGTTATTTTATATTTAGGGCATCTAGACACGTACATCTATGCTCTGTATGTAGGCTTACTATATATTTAAGACATCTAGACACGTAAATCTATGCTATGTATGTAGGCGTACATTATATTTAGGACATGTAGACACGTACATCTATGCTCTGTATGTAGGCGTACATTATATTTAGGACTTCTAGACACGTACATCTATGCTCTGTATGTAGGCGTACATTATATTTAGGACATCTAGACAGGTACATCTATGCTCTGTATGTAGGCGTACATTATATTTAGGATATATAGACACGTACATCTATGCTCTGTATGTAGGCGTACATTATATTTAGGACATCTAGACACGTACATCTATGTTCTGTATGTAGGCGTTCATTATATTTAGGACATCTAGACACGTACATCTATGCTCTGTATGTAGGCGTACATTATATTTAGGACATCTAGACACGTACATCTATGCTCTGTATGTAGGCTTACATTATATTTAGGACATCTAGACACGTACATCTATGCTCTGTATGTAGGCGTACATTATATTTAGGACATCTAGACACGTACATCTATGCTTTGTATGTAGGCGTACATTATATTTAGGACATCTAGACACGTACATCTATGCTCTGTATGTAGGGGTACATTATATTTAGGACATCTAGACAGGTACATCTATGCTCTGTATGTAGGCGTACATTATATTTAGGATATCTAGACACGTACATCTATGCTCTGTATGTAGGCGTACATTATATTTAGGACATCTAGACACGTACATCTATGCTCTGTATGTAGGCGTTCATTATATTTAGGACATCTAGACACGTACATCTATGCTCTGTATGTAGGCGTACATTATATTTAGGACATCTAGAAACGTACATCTATGCTCTGTATGTAGGCTTACGTTATATTTAGGACATCTAGACACGTACATCTTTGCTCTGTATGTAGGCGTACATTATATTTAGGACATATAGACACGTACATCTATGCTCTGTATGTAGGCTTACATTATATTTAGGACATCTAGACACGTACATCTATGCTCTGTATGTAGGCTTACATTATATTTAGGACATCTAGACACGTACATCTATGTTCTGTATGTAGGCTTACATTATAATTAGGACATTAGACACGAACATCTATGCTCTTTATGTAGGCGCACATTATATTTAGGACATCTAGACACGTACATTTATGCTCTGTATTTAGGCGTACATTATATTTAGGACATCTATACACGTACATCCTTGCTCTGTATGTAGGCGTACATTATATTTAGGACATCTAGACACGTACATCTATGCTCTGTATGTAGGCGTACATTATATTTAGGACATCTAGACATGTACATCTATGCTCTGTATGTAGGCTTACAATATATTTAGGACATCTAGACACGTACATCTATGCTCTGTATGTAGGCATACATTATATTTAGGACATTTAGACACGTACTACTATGCTCTGTATGTAGGCTATTTTAAATTTAGGACATCTAGACACGTACATCTATGCTCTGTATGTAGGCTTACTATATATTTAGGACATCTAGACACGTACATCTATGCTCTGTATGTAGGCTTACATTATATTTAGGACATCTAGACACGTACATCTACGCTCTGTATGTAGGCGTACATTATATTTAGGATATCTAGAAACGTACATCTATGCTCTGTATGTAGGCGTACTTTATATTTAGGGCACCTAGACACGTACATCTATGCTCTGTATGTAGGCGTACATTATATTAAGGACATTTAGAGACGTACATCTATGCTTTGTATGTAGGCGTACATTATATTTAGGACATCTAGACACGTACATCTATGCTCTGTATGTAGGCGTACCTTATATTTAGGACATCTAGACACGTACATGTATGCTTTGTATGCAGGCGTACATAATATTTAGGACATCTAGACACGTACATCTATGCTCTGTATGTAGGCGTACATTATATTTAGGACATCTAGAAAGGTACATCTATGCTCTGTATGTAGGCGTACATTATATATAGGACATCTAGACACGTACATCTATGCTCTGTATGTAGACGTACATTATATCTAGGACATCTAGAAACGTACATCAATGCTCTGTATGTAGGCGTACATTATATTTAGGTCATCTAGACACGTACATCTATGCTCTGTATGTAGGCGTACATTATTTTTAGGACATCTAGACCCGTAAATCTATGCTCTGTATGTAGGCTTACATTATATTTAGGACATCTAGAAACGTACATCTATGCTCTGTATGTAGGCTTACATGAAATTTTGGACATCTAGACACGTACATCTATGCTCTGTTTATAAGCGTACATTATATTTAGGACATCTAGACACGTACATCTATGCTCTGTATGTAGGCGTACATTATATTTAGGACATCTAGACACGTACATCTATGCTCTGTATGTAGGCGTACATTAGATTTAGGACATCTAGACACATACATCTATGCTCTGTATGTAGGCGTACACTATATTCAGGACATCTAGACACGTACATCTATGCTCTGTATATAGGCGTTCATTATATTTAGGACATCTAGACACGTACATCTATGCTTTGTATGTAGGCGTACATTATATTTAGGAAATCTAGACACGTACATCTATGCTCTGTATGTAGGCTTACATTATAATTAGGACAACTAGAAACGAAAATCTATGCTCTGTATGTAGGCTTACATTATATTTAGGACATCTAGACATGCACATCTATGCTCTGTATGTAGGCGTACATTATATTTAGGACATCTAGACACGTACATCTATGCTCTGTATGTAGGCGTACATTATATTAAGGACATCTAGACACGTACATCTATGCTATGTATGTAGGCGTACATTATATTTAGGACATCTAGACACGTACATCTATGATCTGTATGTAGACGTTCATTATATTTAGGACATCTAGACAGGTACATCTATGCTCTGTATGTAGGCTTACATTATATTTAGGACATCTAGACATGTTCATCTATGCTCTGTATGGAGGCGTACATTATATTTAGGATATATAGACATGTACATCTATGCTCTGTATGTAGGCGTACATTATATTTAGGACATCTAGACACGTACCTCTATGCTCTGTATGTAGGCGTACATTATATTAAGGACATCTAGACACGTACATCTGTGCTCTGTATGTAGGCGTTCATTATATTCAGGACATCTAGACACGTACATCTATGCTCTGTATGTAGGCGTACATTATATTTAGGACATCTAGACACGTACATCTTTGCTCTGTATGTAGGCGTACATTATAATTAGTACATCTAGACATGTACATCTATGCTCTGTATGTAGGCGTACATTATATTTAGGACATCTTGACAATTACATCTATGCTCTGTATGTAGGCGTATATTATATTTCGGACATCTAGACACGTACATATATGTTCTGTATGTAGGCGTACATTATATTTAGGACATCTAGACACGTACATCTATGCTATTGTATGTAGGCGTACATTATATTTAAGACATCTAGACACGTACATCTATGCTCTGTATGTAGGCGTACATTATATTTAGGACATCTAGACACGTACATCTATTCTTTGTATGTAGGCGTTCATTATATTTAGGACATCTAGACACGTACATCTATGCTCTGTATGTAGGCGTACATTATATTTTGGACATCTAGACACGTACATCTATGCTCTGTATGTAGGCGTACACTATATTCAGGACATCTAGACACGTACATCTATGCTCTGTATGTAGGCGTACATTATATTTAGGACATATAGAAACGTACATCTATGTTCTGTATGTAAGCGTATATTATATTTAGGACATTTAGACACGTACATCTATGCTCTGTATGTATGCTTACATTATATTTAGGACATCTAGACACGTACATCTATGCTCTGTATGTAGGCGTACATTATATTTAGGACATCTAAACACGTACATCTATGCTCTGTATAAAGGCGTACATTATATTTAGGACATCTAGACACGCACATCTATGCTCTGTATGTAGGCTTACATTATAATTACGACATCTAGACACGTACATCTATGCTCTGTATGTAGGCTTACATTATATTTAGGACATTAGACACGTACATCTATGCTCTGTATGTAGGCGTACATTATATTTAGGACATTTAGACTCGTACAACTATGCTCTGTATGTAGGCGTACATTATATTTAGGACATCTAGACACGTACATCTATGCTCTGTATGTAGGCGTACATTATATTTAGGCCATCTAGACACGTATATCTATGCACTGTATGTAGGCGTACATTATATTTAGCACATCTAGACATGTACATCTATGCTCTGTATGTAGGCTTACGATATATTTAGGACATCTAGACACGTACATCCTTGCTCTGTTTGTAGGCGTACATTATATTTAGGACATCTAGACACGTACATCTATGCTCTGTATGTAGGCGTACATTATATTAAGGACATCTAGACACGTACATCTATGCTATGTATGTAGGCGTACATTATATTTAGGACATCTAGACACGTACATCTATGATCTGTATGTAGGCGTTCATTATATTTAGGACATCTAGACAGGTACATTAATGCTCTGTATGTAGGCTTACATTATATTTAGGACATCTAGACACGTTGATCTATGCTCTGTATGTAGGCGTACATTATATTTAGGATATATAGACATGTACATCTAAGCTCTGTATGTAGGCGTACATTATATTTAGGACATCTAGACACGTACCTCTATGCTCTGTATGTAGGCGTACATTATATTTAGGACATCTAGACACGTACATCTATGCTCTGTATGTAGGCGTTCATTATATTCAGGACATCTAGACACGTACATCTATGCTATGTATGTAGGCGTACATTATATTTAGGACATCTAGACACGTACATCTTTGCTCTGTATGTAGGCGTACATTATAATTAGTACATCTAGACATGTACATCTATGCTCTGTATGTAGGCGTACATTATATTTAGGACATCTTGACAAGTACATCTATGCTCTGTATGTAGGCGTATATTATATTTCGGACATCTAGGCACGTACATCTATGCTCTGTATTTAGGCGGTCATTATATTTAGGACATCTAGACACGTACATCTATGTTCTGTATGTAGGCGTACATTATATTTAGGACATCTAGACACGTACATCTATGCTATTGTATGTAGGCGTACATTATATTTAAGACATCTAGACACGTACATCTATGCTCTGTATGTAGGCGTACATTATATTTAGGACATCTAGACACGTACATCTATTCTTTGTATGTAGGCGTTCATTATATTTAGGACATCTAGACACGTACATCTATGCTCTGTATGTAGGCGTACATTATATTTAGGACATCTAGACACGTACATCTATGCTCTGTATGTAGGCGTACATTATATTTAGGACATATAGAAACGTACATCTATGTTCTGTATGTAAGCGTATATTATATTTAGGACATTTAGACACGTACATCTATGCTCTGTATGTAGGCGTACATTATTTTTAGGACATCTAGACCCGTAAATCTATGCTCTGTATGTAGGCTTACATTATATTTAGGACATCTAGAAACGTACATCTATGCTCTGTATGTAGGCTTACATGAAATTTTGGACATCTAGACACGTACATCTATGCTCTGTTTGTAAGCGTACATTATATTTAGGACATCTAGACACGTACATCTATGCTCTGTATGTAGGCGTACATTATATTTAGGACATCTAGACACGTACATCTATGCTCTGTATGTAGGCGTACATTAGATTTAGGACATCTAGACACATACATCTATGCTCTGTATGTAGGCGTACACTATATTCAGGACATCTAGACACGTACATCTATGCTCTGTATATAGGCGTTCATTATATTTAGGACATCTAGACACGTACATCTATGCTTTGTATGTAGGCGTACATTATATTTAGGAAATCTAGACACGTACATCTATGCTCTGTATGTAGGCTTACATTATAATTAGGACAACTAGAAACGAACATCTATGCTCTGTATGTAGGCTTACATTATATTTAGGACATCTAGACATGCACATCTATGCTCTGTATGTAGGCGTACATTATATTTAGGACATCTAGACACGTACATCTATGCTCTGTATGTAGGCGTACATTATATTAAGGACATCTAGACACGTACATCTATGCTATGTATGTAGGCGTACATTATATTTAGGACATCTAGACACGTACATCTATGATCTGTATGTAGGCGTTCATTATATTTAGGACATCTAGACAGGTACATCTATGCTCTGTATGTAGGCTTACATTATATTTAGGACATCTAGACATGTTCATCTATGCTCTGTATGTAGGCGTACATTATATTTAGGATATATAGACATGTACATCTATGCTCTGTATGTAGGCGTACATTATATTTAGGACATCTAGACACGTACCTCTATGCTCTGTATGTAGGCGTACATTATATTAAGGACATCTAGACACGTACATCTATGCTCTGTATGTAGGCGTTCATTATATTCAGGACATCTAGACACGTACATCTATGCTCTGTATGTAGGCGTACATTATATTTAGGACATCTAGACACGTACATCTTTGCTCTGTATGTAGGCGTACATTATAATTAGTACATCTAGACATGTACATCTATGCTCTGTATGTAGGCGTACATTATATTTAGGACATCTTGACAATTACATCTATGCTCTGTATGTAGGCGTATATTATATTTCGGACATCTAGACACGTACATATATGTTCTGTATGTAGGCGTACATTATATTTAGGACATCTAGACACGTACATCTATGCTATTGTATGTAGGCGTACATTATATTTAAGACATCTAGACACGTACATCTATGCTCTGTATGTAGGCGTACATTATATTTAGGACATCTAGACACGTACATCTATTCTTTGTATGTAGGCGTTCATTATATTTAGGACATCTAGACACGTACATCTATGCTCTGTATGTAGGCGTACATTATATTTAGGACATCTAGACACGTACATCTATGCTCTGTATGTAGGCGTACACTATATTCAGGACATCTAGACACGTACATCTATGCTCTGTATGTAGGCGTACATTATATTTAGGACATATAGAAACGTACATCTATGTTCTGTATGTAAGCGTATATTATATTTAGGACATTTAGACACGTACATCTATGCTCTGTATGTATGCTTACATTATATTTAGGATATCTAGACACGTACATCTATGCTCTGTATGTAGGCGTACATTATATTTAGGACATCTAGACACGTACATCTATGCTCTGTATAAAGGCGTACATTATATTTAGGACATCTAGACACGCACATCTATGCTCTGTATGTAGGCTTACATTATAATTAGGACATCTAGACACGTACATCTATGCTCTGTATGTAGGCTTACATTATATTTAGGACATTAGACACGTACATCTATGCTCTGTATGTAGGCGTACATTATATTTAGGACATTTAGACTCGTACAACTATGCTCTGTATGTAGGCGTACATTATATTTAGGACATCTAGACACGTACATCTATGCTCTGTATGTAGGCGTACATTATATTTAGGCCATCTAGACACGTATATCTATGCACTGTATGTAGGCGTACATTATATTTAGCACATCTAGACATGTACATCTATGCTCTGTATGTAGGCTTACGATATATTTAGGACATCTAGACACGTACATCCTTGCTCTGTTTGTAGGCGTACATTATATTTAGGACATCTAGACACGTACATCTATGCTCTGTATGTAGGCGTACATTATATTAAGGACATCTAGACACGTACATCTATGCTATGTATGTAGGCGTACATTATATTTAGGACATCTAGACACGTACATCTATGATCTGTATGTAGGCGTTCATTATATTTAGGACATCTAGACAGGTACATTAATGCTCTGTATGTAGGCTTACATTATATTTAGGACATCTAGACACGTTGATCTATGCTCTGTATGTAGGCGTACATTATATTTAGGATATATAGACATGTACATCTATGCTCTGTATGTAGGCGTACATTATATTTAGGACATCTAGACACGTACCTCTATGCTCTGTATGTAGGCGTACATTATATTTAGGACATCTAGACACGTACATCTATGCTCTGTATGTAGGCGTTCATTATATTCAGGACATCTAGACACGTACATCTATGCTATGTATGTAGGCGTACATTATATTTAGGACATCTAGACACGTACATCTTTGCTCTGTATGTAGGCGTACATTATAATTAGTACATCTAGACATGTACATCTATGCTCTGTATGTAGGCGTACATTATATTTAGGACATCTTGACAAGTACATCTATGCTCTGTATGTAGGCGTATATTATATTTCGGACATCTAGGCACGTACATCTATGCTCTGTATTTAGGCGGTCATTATATTTAGGACATCTAGACACGTACATCTATGTTCTGTATGTAGGCGTACATTATATTTAGGACATCTAGACACGTACATCTATGCTATTGTATGTAGGCGTACATTATATTTAAGACATCTAGACACGTACATCTATGCTCTGTATGTAGGCGTACATTATATTTAGGACATCTAGACACGTACATCTATTCTTTGTATGTAGGCGTTCATTATATTTAGGACATCTAGACACGTACATCTATGCTCTGTATGTAGGCGTACATTATATTTAGGACATCTAGACACGTACATCTATGCTCTGTATGTAGGCGTACACTATATTCAGGACATCTAGACACGTACATCTATGCTCTGTATGTAGGCGTACATTATATTTAGGACATATAGAAACGTACATCTATGTTCTGTATGTAAGCGTATATTATATTTAGGACATTTAGACACGTACATCTATGCTCTGTATGTATGCTTACATTATATTTAGGACATCTAGACACGTACATCTATGCTCTGTATGTAGGCGTACATTATATTTAGGACATCTAGACACGTACATCTATGCTCTGTATAAAGGCGTACATTATATTTAGGACATCTAGACACGCACATCTATGCTCTGTATGTAGGCTTACATTATAATTAGGACATCTAGACACGTACATCTATGCTCTGTATGTAGGCTTACATTATATTTAGGACATTAGACACGTACATCTATGCTCTGTATGTAGGCGTACATTATATTTAGGACATTTAGACTCGTACAACTATGCTCTGTATGTAGGCGTACATTATATTTAGGACATCTAGACACGTACATCTATGCTCTGTATGTAGGCGTACATTATATTTAGGCCATCTAGACACGTATATCTATGCACTGTATGTAGGCGTACATTATATTTAGCACTTCTAGACATGTACATCTATGCTCTGTATGTAGGCTTACGATATATTTAGGACATCTAGACACGTACATCCTTGCTCTGTTTGTAGGCGTACATTATATTTAGGAAATCTAGACATAAACATCTATGCTCTGTATGTAGGCGTACATTATATTTAGGAAATCTAGACCCGTACATCCATGCTCTGTATGTAGGCGTACATTATATTTAGGACATCTAAACACGTACATCTAAGCTCTGTATGTAGGCGTACACTATATTCAGGACATCTAGACACGTACATCTATGCTCTGTATGTAGGCGTACATTATATTTAGAACATCTAGACACGTACATCTATGCTCTGTATGTAGATTTCATAATATTTAGGATATCTAGACACGTATATCTATGCTCTGTATGTTGGCGTACATTATATTTAGGACATCTAGACACGTACATCTATGCTCTGTATGTAGGCGTACATTATATTTAGGACATCTAGCCACGTACATCTATGCTCTGTATTTAGGCTTACATTATATTTAGGACATCTAGACACGTACATCTATGCTCTGTATGTAGGCGTACATTATATTTAGGAGATCTAGACACGTACATCTATGCTCTGTATGTACGCTTACATTATATTTAGGACATCTAGACACGTACATCTATGCTCTGTATGTAGGCTTACATTATATTTAGGACATCTAGATACGTACATCTATGCTCTGTATGTAGGCTTACAATATATTTAGGACATCTAGACACGTACATCTATGCTCTGTATGTAGGCGTTCATTATATTTAGGACGTCTAGACACGTATATCTATGCTCTGTATGTAGGCGTACATTATATTTAGGACATCTAGACACGTACATCTATGCTCTGTATGTAGGCGTACATTATATCAAGGACATCTAGAGACGTACATCTATGATTTGTATGTAGGCGTACATTATATTTAGGACATCTAGACACATACATCTATGCTCTTATGCAGGCGTACATTATATTTAGGACATCTAGACACGTAATCTATGCTCTGTAAGTAGGCGTACATTATATTTAAGACATCTCGACACGTACATATATGCTATGTATGTAGGCGTACATTATATTTAGGACAACTAGACACGTACATCTATGCTCTGTATAAAGGCGTACATTATATTTAGGACATCTAGACACGCACATCTATGCTCTGTATGTAGGCTTACATTATAATTAGGACATCTAGACACGTACATCTAAGCTCTGTATGTAGGCTTACATTATATTTAGGACATTAGACACGTACATCTATGCTCTGTATGTAGGCGTACATTATATTTAGGACATCTAGACTCGTACAACTATGCTCTGTATGTAGGCGTACATTATATTTAGGACATCTAGACACGTACATCTATGCTCTGTATGTAGGCGTACATTATATTTAGGACATCTAGACACGTATATCTATGCACTGTATGTAGGCGTACATTATATTTAGGACATCTAGACATGTACATCTATGCTCTGTATGTAGGCTTACAATATATTTAGGACATCTAGACACGTACATCCTTGCTCTGTTTGTAGGCGTACATTATATTTAGGACATCTAGACATAAACATCTATGCTCTGTATGTAGGCGTACATTATATTTAGGAAATCTAGACACGTACATCCATGCTCTGTATGTAGGCGTACATTATATATAGGACATTTAGACACGTACATCTATGCTCTGTAGGTAGGCTTACAATATATGTAGGACATCTAGACACGTACATCTATGCTCTGTCTGTAGGCGTTCATTATATTTAAGACATCTAGACACGTACATCTATGCTCTGTATGTAGGCGTACATTATATTTAGGACATCTAAACACGTACATCTTTGCTCTGTATGTAGGCGTACACTATATTCAGGACATCTAGACACGTACATCTATGCTCTGTATGTAGGCGTACATTATATTTAGGACATCTAGACACGTACATCTATGCTCTGTATGTAAACGTACATTATATTTAGGACATCTAGACACGTACATCTAAGCTCTGTATGTAGATTTCATAATATTTAGGATATCTAGACACGTACATCTATGCTCTGTATGTTGGCGTACATTATATTTAGGACATCTAGACACGTACATCTATGCTCTGTATGTAGGCGTACATTATATTTAGGACATCTAGATACGTACATCTATGCTCTGTATTTAGGCTTACATTATATTTAGGACATCTAGACACGTACATCTATGCTCTGTATGTAGACGTACATTATATTTAGGACATCTAGACACGTACATCTATGCTCTGTATGTACGCTTACATTATATTTAGGACATCTAGACAAGTACATCTATGCTCTGTATGTAGGCGTACATTATATTTAGGACATCTAGACACGTACATCTATGCTCTGTATGTAGGCTTACAATATATTTAGGACATCTAGACACGTACATCGATGCTCTGTATGTAGGCGTTCATTATATTTAGGACATCTAGACACGTACATCTATGCTCTGTATGTAGGCGTACATTATATTTAGGACATCTAGACACGTACATCTATGCTCTGTATGTAGGCGTATATTATATCAAGGACATCTAGAGACGTACATCTATGCGTTGTATGTAGGCGTACATTATATTTAGGACATCTAGACACGTACATCTATGCTCTAAATGTAAGCGTAGATTATATAAAGGACATCTAGAGACGTACATCTATGCTTTGTATGTAGGCGTACATTATATTTAGGACATCTAGACACGTACATCTATGCTCTGTATGTAAGCGTACATTATATCAAGGACATCTAGAGACGTACATCTATGCTTTGTATGTAGGCGTACATTATATTTAGGACATCTAGACACATACATCTATGCTCTTATGCAGGCGTACATTATATTTAGGACATCTAGACACGTAATCTATGCTCAGTATGTAGGCTTCATTATATTTAGGACATCTAGACACGTACATCTATGCTTTGTATGTAGGCGTACATTATATTTAGGAAATCTAGACAGTACATCTATGCTTTGTATGTAGGCGTACATTATATTTAGGACATATAGACACGTATATCTATGCTCTGTATGTAGGCTTACATTATATTTAGGACATCTAGACATGTACATCTATGCTCTGTATGTAGGCTTACGATATATTTAGGTAATCAAGACACGTACATCCTTGCTCTGTTTGTAGGCGTACATTATATTTAGGACATCTAGACATAAACATCTATGCTCTGTATGTAAGTGTACATTATATTTTGGAAATATAGACACGTACATCCATGCTCTGTATGTAGGCGTACATTATATATAGGACATTTAGACACGTACATCTATGCTCTGTAGGTAGGCTTACAATATATGTAGGACATCTAGACACGTACATCTATGCTCTGTCTGTAGGCGTTCATTATATTTAGAACATCTAAACACGTACATCTATGCTCTGTATGTAGGCGTACATTATATTTAGGACATCTAAACAAGTACATCTATGCTCAGTATGTAGGCGTACACTATATTTAGGACATCTAGACACGTACATCTATGCTCTGTATGTAGGCGTACATTATATTTAGGACATCTAGACACGTACATCTATGCTCTGTATGTAAGCGTACATTATATTTAGGACATCTAGACACGTACATCTATGCTCTGTATGTAGATTTCTTAATATTTAGGATATCTAGACACGTACATTTATGCTCTGTATGTAGGCGTACTTTATATTTAGGACATCTAGACACGTACATCTATGCTCTGTATGTAGGCGTACATTATATTTAGGACATCTAGATACGTACATCTATGCTCTGTATTTAGGCTTACATTATATTTAGGACGTCTAGACACGTACATCTATGCTCTGTATGTAGGCGTACATTATATTTAGGACATCTAGACACGTACATCTATGCTCTGTATGTAGGCGTACATTATATAAAGGACATCTAGAGACGTACATCTATGCTTTGTATGTAGGCGTACATTATATACATTATATTTTGGAGATCTAGACACGTACATCTATGCTCTGTATGTACGCTTACATTATATTTAGGACATCTAGACACGTACATCTATGCTCTGTTTGTAGGCTTACATTATATTTAGGACATCTAGACACGCACATCTATGCTCTGTATGTAGGCTTACAATATATTTAGGACATCTAGACACGTACATCTATGCTCTGTTTGTAGGCTTACATTATATTTAGGACATCTAGACACGCACATCTATGCTCTGTATGTAGGCTTACAATATATTTAGGACATCTAGACACGTACATCTATGCTCTGTATGTAGGCGTTCATTATATTTAGGACGTCTAGACACGTACATCTATGCTCTGTATGTAGGCGTACATTATATTTAGGACATCTAGACACGTACATCTATGCTCTGTATGTAAGCGTACATTATATTTAGGACATCTAGACACGTACATCTATGCTCTGTATGTAGATTTCTTAATATTTAGGATATCTAGACACGTACATTTATGCTCTGTATGTAGGCGTACTTTATATTTAGGACATCTAGACACGTACATCTATGCTCTGTATGTAGGCGTACATTATATTTAGGACATCTAGATACGTACATCTATGCTCTGTATTTAGGCTTACATTATATTTAGGACGTCTAGACACGTACATCTATGCTCTGTATGTAGGCGTACATTATATTTAGGACATCTAGACACGTACATCTATGCTCTGTATGTAGGCGTACATTATATAAAGGACATCTAGAGACGTACATCTATGCTTTGTATGTAGGCGTACATTATATACATTATATTTTGGAGATCTAGACACGTACATCTATGCTCTGTATGTACGCTTACATTATATTTAGGACATCTAGACACGTACATCTATGCTCTGTTTGTAGGCTTACATTATATTTAGGACATCTAGACACGCACATCTATGCTCTGTATGTAGGCTTACAATATATTTAGGACATCTAGACACGTACATCTATGCTCTGTTTGTAGGCTTACATTATATTTAGGACATCTAGACACGCACATCCATGCTCTGTATGTAGGCTTACAATATATTTAGGACATCTAGACACGTACATCTATGCTCTGTATGTAGGCGTTCATTATATTTAGGACGTCTAGACACGTACATCTATGCTCTGTATGTAGGCGTACATTATATTTAGGACATCTAGACACGTACATCTATGCTCTGTATGTAGGCGTACATTATATAAAGGACATCTAGAGACGTACATCTATGCTTTGTATGTAGGCGTACATTAAATTTAGGACATCTAGACACATACATCTATGCTCTTATGCAGGCGTACATTATATTTAGGACATCTCGACACGTAATCTATGCTCAGTATGTAGGCTTCATTATATTTAGGACATCTAGACACGCACATCTATGCTCTGTATGTAGGCTTACATTATAATTAGGACATCTAGACACGTACATCTAAGCTCTGTATGTAGGCTTACATTATATTTAGGACATTAGACACGTACATCTATGCTCTGTATGTAGGCGTACATTATATTTAGGACATCTAGACTCGTACAACTATGCTCTGTATGTAGGCGTACATTATATTTAGGACATCTAGACACGTACATCTATGCTCTGTATGTAGGCGTACATTATATTTAGGACATCTAGACACGTATATCTATGCACTGTATGTAGGCGTACATTTTATTTAGGACATCTAGACATGTACATCTATGCTCTGTATGTAGGCTTACGATATATTTAGGACATCTAGACACGTACATCCTTGCTCTGTTTGTAGGCGTACATTATATTTAGGACATCTAGACATAAACATCTATGCTCTGTATGTAGGCGTACATTATATTTAGGAAATCTAGACACGTACATCCATGCTCTGTATGTAGGCGTACATTATATATAGGACATTTAGACACGTACATCTATGCTCTGTAGGTAGGCTTACAATATATGTAGGACATCTAGACACGTACATCTATGCTCTGTCTGTAGGCGTTCATTATATTTAAGACATCTAGACACGTACATCTATGCTCTGTATGTAGGCGTACATTATATTTAGGACATCTAAACACGTACATCTTTGCTCTGTATGTAGGCGTACACTATATTCAGGACATCTAGACACGTACATCTATGCTCTGTATGTAGGCGTACATTATATTTAGGACATCTAGACACGTACATCTATGCTCTGTATGTAAACGTACATTATATTTAGGACATCTAGACACGTACATCTAAGCTCTGTATGTAGATTTCATAATATTTAGGATATCTAGACACGTACATCTATGCTCTGTATGTAGGCGTACATTATATCAAGGACATCTAGAGACGTACATCTATGATTTTTATGTAGGCGTACATTATATTTAGGACATCTAGACACATACATCTATGCTCTTATGCAGGCGTACATTATATTTAGGACATCTAGACACGTAATCTATGCTCTGTAAGTAGGCGTACATTATATTTAAGACATCTCGACACGTACATATATGCTATGTATGTAGGCGTACATTATATTTAGGACAACTAGACACGTACATCTATGCTCTGTATAAAGGCGTACATTATATTTAGGACATCTAGACACGCACATCTATGCTCTGTATGTAGGCTTACATTATAATTAGGACATCTAGACACGTACATCTAAGCTCTGTATGTAGGCTTACATTATATTTAGGACATTAGACACGTACATCTATGCTCTGTATGTAGGCGTACATTATATTTAGGACATCTAGACTCGTACAACTATGCTCTGTATGTAGGCGTACATTATATTTAGGACATCTAGACACGTACATCTATGCTCTGTATGTAGGCGTACATTATATTTAGGACATCTAGACACGTATATCTATGCACTGTATGTAGGCGTACATTATATTTAGGACATCTAGACATGTACATCTATGCTCTGTATGTAGGCTTACAATATATTTAGGACATCTAGACACGTACATCCTTGCTCTGTTTGTAGGCGTACATTATATTTAGGACATCTAGACATAAACATCTATGCTCTGTATGTAGGCGTACATTATATTTAGGAAATCTAGACACGTACATCCATGCTCTGTAAGTAGGCGTACATTATATATAGGACATTTAGACACGTACATCTATGCTTTGTAGGTAGGCTTACAATATATGTAGGACATCTAGACACGTACATCTATGCTCTGTCTGTAGGCGTTCATTATATTTAAGACATCTAGACACGTACATCTATGCTCTGTATGTAGGCGTACATTATATTTAGGACATCTAAACACGTACATCTTTGCTCTGTATGTAGGCGTACACTATATTCAGGACATCTAGACACGTACATCTATGCTCTGTATGTAGGCGTACATTATATTTAGGACATCTAGACACGTACATCTATGCTCTGTATGTAAACGTACATTATATTTAGGACATCTAGACACGTACATCTAAGCTCTGTATGTAGATTTCATAATATTTAGGATATCTAGACACGTACATCTATGCTCTGTATGTTGGCGTACATTATATTTAGGACATCTAGACACGTACATCTATGCTCTGTATGTAGGCGTACATTATATTTAGGACATCTAGATACGTACATCTATGCTCTGTATTTAGGCTTACATTATATTTAGGACATCTAGACACGTACATCTATGCTCTGTATGTAGGCGTACATTATATTTAGGACATCTAGACACGTACATCTATGCTCTGTATGTACGCTTACATTATATTTAGGACATCTAGACAAGTACATCTATGCTCTGTATGTAGGCGTACATTATATTTAGGACATCTAGACACGTACATCTATGCTCTGTATGTAGGCTTACAATATATTTAGGACATCTAGACACGTACATCGATGCTCTGTATGTAGGCGTTCATTATATTTAGGACATCTAGACACGTACATCTATGCTCTGTATGTAGGCGTACATTATATTTAGGACATCTAGACACGTACATCTATGCTCTGTATGTAGGCGTACATTATATCAAGGACATCTAGAGACGTACATCTATGCGTTGTATGTAGGCGTACATTATATTTAGGACATCTAGACACGTACATCTATGCTCTAAATGTAAGCGTAGATTATATCAAGGACATCTAGAGACGTACATCTATGCTTTGTATGTAGGCGTACATTATATTTAGGACATCTAGACACGTACATCTATGCTCTGTATGTAAGCGTACATTATATCAAGGACATCTAGAGACGTACATCTATGCTTTGTATGTAGGCGTACATTATATTTAGGACATCTAGACACATACATCTATGCTCTTATGCAGGCGTACATTATATTTAGGACATCTAGACACGTAATCTATGCTCAGTATGTAGGCTTCATTATATTTAGGACATCTAGACACGTACATCTATGCTTTGTATGTAGGCGTACATTATATTTAGGAAATCTAGACAGTACATCTATGCTTTGTATGTAGGCGTACATTATATTTAGGACATATAGACACGTATATCTATGCTCTGTATGTAGGCTTACATTATATTTAGGACATCTAGACATGTACATCTATGCTCTGTATGTAGGCTTACGATATATTTAGGTAATCAAGACACGTACATCCTTGCTCTGTTTGTGGGCGTACAATATATGTAGGACATCTAGACACGTACATCTATGCTCTGTCTGTAGGCGTTCATTATATTTAGGACATCTAAACACGTACATCTATGCTCTGTATGTAGGCGTACATTATATTTAGGACATCTAAACAAGTACATCTATGCTCAGTATGTAGGCGTACACTATATTTAGGACATCTAGACACGTACATCTATGCTCTGTATGTAGGCGTACATTATATTTAGGACATCTAGACACGTACATCTATGCTCTGTATGTAAGCGTACATTATATTTAGGACATCTAGACACGTACATCTATGCTCTGTATGTAGATTTCTTAATATTTAGGATATCTAGACACGTACATTTATGCTATGTATGTAGGCGTACTTTATATTTAGGACATCTAGACACGTACATCTATGCTCTGTATGTAGGCGTACATTATATTTAGGACATCTAGATACGTACATCTATGCTCTGTATTTAGGCTTACATTATATTTAGGACATCTAGACACGTACATCTATGCTCTTTATGTAGGCGTACATTATATACATTATATTTTGGAGATCTAGACACGTACATCTATGCTCTGTATGTACGCTTACATTATATTTAGGACATCTAGACACGTACATCTATGCTCTGTTTGTAAGCTTACATTATATTTAGGACATCTAGACACGTACATCTATGCTCTGTATGTAGGCTTACAATATATTTAGGACATCTAGACACGTACATCTATGCTCTGTATGTAGGCGTTCATTATATTTAGGACGTCTAGACACGTACATCTATGCTCTGTATGTAGGCGTACATTATATTTAGGACATCTAGACACGTACATCTATGCTCTGTATGTAGGCGTACATTATATAAAGGACATCTAGAGACGTACATCTATGCTTTGTATGTAGGCGTACATTAATATTAGGACATCTAGACACATACATCTATGCTCTTATGCAGGCGTACATTATATTTAGGACATCTCGACACGTAATCTATGCTCTGTATGTACGCTTACATTATATTTAGGACATCTAGACAAGTACATCTATGCTCTGTATGTAGGCGTACATTATATTTAGGACATCTAGACACGTACATCTATGCTCTGTATGTAGGCTTACAATATATTTAGGACATCTAGACACGTACATCGATGCTCTGTATGTAGGCGTTCATTATATTTAGGACATCTAGACACGTACATCTATGCTCTGTATGTAGGCGTACATTATATTTAGGACATCTAGACACGTACATCTATGCTCTGTATGTAGGCGTACATTATATCAAGGACATCTAGAGACGTACATCTATGCGTTGTATGTAGGCGTACATTATATTTAGGACATCTAGACACGTACATCTATGCTCTAAATGTAAGCGTAGATTATATCAAGGACATCTAGAGACGTACATCTATGCTTTGTATGTAGGCGTACATTATATTTAGGACATCTAGACACGTACATCTATGCTCTGTATGTAAGCGTACATTATATCAAGGACATCTAGAGACGTACATCTATGCTTTGTATGTAGGCGTACATTATATTTAGGACATCTAGACACATACATCTATGCTCTTATGCAGGCGTACATTATATTTAGGACATCTAGACACGTAATCTATGCTCAGTATGTAGGCTTCATTATATTTAGGACATCTAGACACGTACATCTATGCTTTGTATGTAGGCGTACATTATATTTAGGAAATCTAGACAGTACATCTATGCTTTGTATGTAGGCGTACATTATATTTAGGACATATAGACACGTATATCTATGCTCTGTATGTAGGCTTACATTATATTTAGGACATCTAGACATGTACATCTATGCTCTGTATGTAGGCTTACGATATATTTAGGTAATCAAGACACGTACATCCTTGCTCTGTTTGTGGGCGTACAATATATGTAGGACATCTAGACACGTACATCTATGCTCTGTCTGTAGGCGTTCATTATATTTAGGACATCTAAACACGTACATCTATGCTCTGTATGTAGGCGTACATTATATTTAGGACATCTAAACAAGTACATCTATGCTCAGTATGTAGGCGTACACTATATTTAGGACATCTAGACACGTACATCTATGCTCTGTATGTAGGCGTACATTATATTTAGGACATCTAGACACGTACATCTATGCTCTGTATGTAAGCGTACATTATATTTAGGACATCTAGACACGTACATCTATGCTCTGTATGTAGATTTCTTAATATTTAGGATATCTAGACACGTACATTTATGCTCTGTATGTAGGCGTACTTTATATTTAGGACATCTAGACACGTACATCTATGCTCTGTATGTAGGCGTACATTATATTTAGGACATCTAGATACGTACATCTATGCTCTGTATTTAGGCTTACATTATATTTAGGACATCTAGACACGTACATCTATGCTCTTTATGTAGGCGTACATTATATACATTATATTTTGGAGATCTAGACACGTACATCTATGCTCTGTATGTACGCTTACATTATATTTAGGACATCTAGACACGTACATCTATGCTCTGTTTGTAAGCTTACATTATATTTAGGACATCTAGACACGTACATCTATGCTCTGTATGTAGGCTTACAATATATTTAGGACATCTAGACACGTACATCTATGCTCTGTATGTAGGCGTTCATTATATTTAGGACGTCTAGACACGTACATCTATGCTCTGTATGTAGGCGTACATTATATTTAGGACATCTAGACACGTACATCTATGCTCTGTATGTAGGCGTACATTATATAAAGGACATCTAGAGACGTACATCTATGCTTTGTATGTAGGCGTACATTAAATTTAGGACATCTAGACACATACATCTATGCTCTTATGCAGGCGTACATTATATTTAGGACATCTCGACACGTAATCTATGCTCAGTATGTAGGCTTCATTATATTTAGGACATCTAGACACGCACATCTATGCTCTGTATGTAGGCTTACATTATAATTAGGACATCTAGACACGTACATCTAAGCTCTGTATGTAGGCTTACATTATATTTAGGACATTAGACACGTACATCTATGCTCTGTATGTAGGCGTACATTATATTTAGGACATCTAGACTCGTACAACTATGCTCTGTATGTAGGCGTACATTATATTTAGGACATCTAGACACGTACATCTATGCTCTGTATGTAGGCGTACATTATATTTAGGACATCTAGACACGTATATCTATGCACTGTATGTAGGCGTACATTATATTTAGGACATCTAGACATGTACATCTATGCTCTGTATGTAGGCTTACGATATTTTTAGGACATCTAGACACGTACATCCTTGCTCTGTTTGTAGGCGTACATTATATTTAGGACATCTAGACATAAACATCTATGCTCTGTATGTAGGCGTACATTATATTTAGGAAATCTAGACACGTACATCCATGCTCTGTATGTAGGCGTACATTATATATAGGACATTTAGACACGTACATCTATGCTCTGTAGGTAGGCTTACAATATATGTAGGACATCTAGATACGTACATCTATGCTCTGTATTTAGGCTTACATTATATTTAGGACATCTAGACACGTACATCTATGCTCTTTATGTAGGCGTACATTATATACATTATATTTTGGAGATCTAGACACGTACATCTATGCTCTGTATGTACGCTTACATTATATTTAGGACATCTAGACACGTACATCTATGCTCTGTTTGTAGGCTTACATTATATTTAGGACATCTAGACACGTACATCTATGCTCTGTATGTAGGCTTACAATATATTTAGGACATCTAGACACGTACATCTATGCTCTGTATGTAGGCGTTCATTATATTTAGGACGTCTAGACACGTACATCTATGCTCTGTATGTAGGCGTACATTATATTTAGGACATCTAGACACGTACATCTATGCTCTGTATGTAGGCGTACATTATATAAAGGACATCTAGAGACGTACATCTATGCTTTGTATGTAGGCGTACATTAAATTTAGGACATCTAGACACATACATCTATGCTCTTATGCAGGCGTACATTATATTTAGGACATCTCGACACGTAATCTATGCTCAGTATGTAGGCTTCATTATATTTAGGACATCTAGACACGCACATCTATGCTCTGTATGTAGGCTTACATTATAATTAGGACATCTAGACACGTACATCTAAGCTCTGTATGTAGGCTTACATTATATTTAGGACATTAGACACGTACATCTATGCTCTGTATGTAGGCGTACATTATATTTAGGACATCTAGACTCGTACAACTATGCTCTGTATGTAGGCGTACATTATATTTAGGACATCTAGACACGTACATCTATGCTCTGTATGTAGGCGTACATTATATTTAGGACATCTAGACACGTATATATATGCACTGTATGTAGGCGTACATTATATTTAGGACATCTAGACATGTACATCTATGCTCTGTATGTAGGCTTACGATATATTTAGGACATCTAGACACGTACATCCTTGCTCTGTTTGTAGGCGTACATTATATTTAGGACATCTAGACATAAACATCTATGCTCTGTATGTAGGCGTACATTATATTTAGGAAATCTAGACACGTACATCCATGCTCTGTATGTAGGCGTACATTATATATAGGACATTTAGACACGTACATCTATGCTCTGTAGGTAGGCTTACAATATATGTAGGACATCTAGACACGTACATCTATGCTCTGTCTGTAGGCGTTCATTATATTTAAGACATCTAGACACGTACATCTATGCTCTGTATGTAGGCGTACATTATATTTAGGACATCTAAACACGTACATCTTTGCTCTGTATGTAGGCGTACACTATATTCAGGACATCTAGACACGTACATCTATGCTCTGTATGTAGGCGTACATTATATTTAGGACATCTAGACACGTACATCTATGCTCTGTATGTAGGCGTTCATTATATTTAGGACGTCTAGACACGTACATCTATGCTCTGTATGTAGGCGTACATTATATTTAGGACATCTAGACACGTACATCTATGCTCTGTATGTAGGCGTACATTATATAAAGGACATCTAGAGACGTACATCTATGCTTTGTATGTAGGCGTACATTAAATTTAGGACATCTAGACACATACATCTATGCTCTTATGCAGGCGTACATTATATTTAGGACATCTCGACACGTAATCTATGCTCAGTATGTAGGCTTCATTATATTTAGGACATCTAGACACGCACATCTATGCTCTGTATGTAGGCTTACATTATAATTAGGACATCTAGACACGTACATCTAAGCTCTGTATGTAGGCTTACATTATATTTAGGACATTAGACACGTACATCTATGCTCTGTATGTAGGCGTACATTATATTTAGGACATCTAGACTCGTACAACTATGCTCTGTATGTAGGCGTACATTATATTTAGGACATCTAGACACGTACATCTATGCTCTGTATGTAGGCGTACATTATATTTAGGACATCTAGACACGTATATCTATGCACTGTATGTAGGCGTACATTATATTTAGGACATCTAGACATGTACATCTATGCTCTGTATGTAGGCTTACGATATATTTAGGACATCTAGACACGTACATCCTTGCTCTGTTTGTAGGCGTACATTATATTTAGGACATCTAGACATAAACATCTATGCTCTGTATGTAGGCGTACATTATATTTAGGAAATCTAGACACGTACATCCATGCTCTGTATGTAGGCGTACATTATATATAGGACATTTAGACACGTACATCTATGCTCTGTAGGTAGGCTTACAATATATGTAGGACATCTAGACACGTACATCTATGCTCTGTCTGTAGGCGTTCATTATATTTAAGACATCTAGACACGTACATCTATGCTCTGTATGTAGGCGTACATTATATTTAGGACATCTAAACACGTACATCTTTGCTCTGTATGTAGGCGTACACTATATTCAGGACATCTAGACACGTACATCTATGCTCTGTATGTAGGCGTACATTATATTTAGGACATCTAGACACGTACATCTATGCTCTGTATGTAAACGTACATTATATTTAGGACATCTAGACACGTACATCTAAGCTCTGTATGTAGATTTCATAATATTTAGGATATCTAGACACGAACATCTATGCTCTGTATGTTGGCGTACATTATATTTAGGACATCTAGACACGTACATCTATGCTCTGTATGTAGGCGTACATTATATTTAGGACATCTAGATACGTACATCTATGCTCTGTATTTAGGCTTACATTATATTTAGGACATCTAGACACGTACATCTATGCTCTGTATGTAGGCGAACAATATATTTAGGAGATCTAGACACGTACATCTATGCTCTGTATGTACGCTTACATTATATTTAGGACATCTAGACAAGTACATCTATGCTCTGTATGTAGGCGTACATTATATTTAGGACATCTAGACACGTACATCTATGCTCTGTATGTAGGCTTACAATATATTTAGGACATCTAGACACGTACATCGATGCTATGTATGTAGGCGTTCATTATGTTTAGGACATCTAGACACGTACATCTATGCTCTGTATGTAGGCGTACATTATATTTAGGACATCTAGACACGTACATCTATGCTCTGTATGTAGGCGTACATTATATCAAGGACATCTAGAGACGAACATCTATGCGTTGTATGTAGGCGTACATTATATTTAGGACATCTAGACACGTACATCTATGCTCTAAATGTAAGCGTAGATTATATCAAGGACATCTAGAGACGTACATCTATGCTTTGTATGTAGGCGTACATTATATTTAGGACATCTAGACACGTACATCTATGCTCTGTATGTAAGCGTACATTATATCAAGGACATCTAGAGACGTACATCTATGCTTTGTATGTAGGCGTACATTATATTTAGGACATCTAGACACATACATCTATGCTCTTATGCAGGCGTACATTATATTTAGGACATCTAGAAACGTAATCTATGCTCAGTATGTAGGCTTCATTATATTTAGGACATCTAGACACGTACATCTATGCTTTGTATGTAGGCGTACATTGTATTTAGGAAATCTAGACAGTACATCTATGCTTTGTATGTAGGCGTACATTATATTTAGGACATATAGACACGTATATCTATGCTCTGTATGTAGGCTTACATTATATTTAGGACATCTAGACATGTACATCTATGCTCTGTATGTAGGCTTACGATATATTTAGGTAATCAAGACACGTACATCATTGCTCTGTTTGTAGGCGTACATTATATTTAGGACATCTAGACATAAACATCTATGCTCTGTATGTAAGCGTACATTATATTTTGGAAATATAGACACGTACATCCATGCTCTGTATGTAGGCGTACATTATATATAGGACATTTAGACACGTACATCTATGCTCTGTAGGTAGGCTTACAATATATGTAGGACATCTAGACACGTACATCTATGCTCTGTCTGTAGGCGTTCATTATATTTAGGACATCTAAACACGTACATCTATGCTCTGTATGTAGGCGTACATTATATTTAGGACATCTAAACAAGTACATCTATGCTCTGTATGTAGGCGTACACTATATTTAGGACATCTAGACACGTACATCTATGCTCTGTATGTAGGCGTACATTATATTTAGGACATCTAGACACGTACATCTATGCTCTGTATGTAAGCGTACATTATATTTAGGACATCTAGACACGTACATCTATGCTCTGTATGTAGATTTCTTAATATTTAGGATATCTAGACACGTACATTTATGCTCTGTATGTAGGCGTACTTTATATTTAGGACATCTAGACACGTACATCTATGCTCTGTATGTAGGCGTACATTATATTTAGGACATCTAGATACGTACATCTATGCTCTGTATTTAGGCTTACATTATATTTAGGACATCTAGACACGTACATCTATGCTCTTTATGTAGGCGTACATTATATACATTATATTTTGGAGATCTAGACACGTACATCTATGCTCTGTATGTACGCTTACATTATATTTAGGACATCTAGACACGTACATCTATGCTCTGTTTGTAGGCTTACATTATATTTAGGACATCTAGACACGTACATCTATGCTCTGTATGTAGGCTTACAATATATTTAGGACATCTAGACACGTACATATATGCTCTGTATGTAGGCGTTCATTATATTTAGGACGTCTAGACACGTACATCTATGCTCTGTATGTAGGCGTACATTATATTTAGGACATCTAGACACGTACATCTATGCTCTATATGTAGGCGTACATTATATAAAGGACATCTAGAGACGTACATCTATGCTTTGTATGTAGGCGTACATTAAATTTAGGACATCTAGACACATACATCTATGCTCTTATGCAGGCGTACATTATATTTAGGACATCTCGACACGTAATCTATGCTCAGTATGTAGGCTTCATTATATTTAGGACATCTAGACACGTACATCTATGCTCTGTATGTAAGCGTACATTATATCAAGGACATCTAGAGACGTACATCTATGCTTTGTATGTAGGCGTACATTATATTTAGGACATCTAGACACATACATCTATGCTCTGTATGTAAGCGTACATTATATAAAGGACATCTAGAGACGTACATCTATGCTTTGTATGTAGGCGTACATTATATTTAGGACATCTAGACACATACATCTATGCTCTTATGCAGGCGTACATTATATTCAGGACATCTAGACACGTAATCTATGCTCAGTATGTAGGCTTCATTATATTTAGGACATCTAGACACGTACATCTATGCTTTGTATGTAGGCGTACATTATATTTAGGAAATCTAGACACGTACATCTATGCTTTGTATGTAGGCGTACATTATATTTAGGAAATCTAGACACGTACATCTATGCTCTGTATGTAGGCGTACATTATATTTAGGACATCTAGACACGTACATCTATGCTCTGTATGTAGGCTTACATTATATTTAGGACATCTAGAAACGAACAACTATGCTCTGTATTAAGGCTTACATTATATTTAGGACATCTAGACATAAACATCTATGCTCTGTATGTAGGCGTACATTATATTTAGGAAATCTAGACACGTACATCCATGCTCTGTATGTAGGCGTACATTATATATAGGACATTTAGACACGTACATCTATGCTCTGTAGGTAGGCTTACAATATATGTAGGACATCTAGACACGTACATCTATGCTCTGTATGTAGGCGTACATTATATTTAGGACATCTAAACACGTACATCTATGCTCTGTATGTAGGCGTACACAATATTCAGGACATCTAGACACGTACATCTATGCTCTGTATGTAGGCGTACATTATATTTAGGACATCTAGACACGTACATCTATGCTCTGTATGTAGATTTCATAATATTTAGGATATCTAGACACGTACATCTATGCTCTGTATGTTGGCGTACATTATATTTAGGACATCTAGACACGTACATCTATGCTCTGTATGTAGGCGTACATTATATTTAGGACATCTAGATACGTACATCTATGCTCTGTATTTAGGCTTACATTATATTTAGGACATCTAGACACGTACATCTATGCTCTGTATGTAGGCGTTCATTATATTTAGGAGATCTAGACACGTACATCTATGCTCTGTATGTACGCTTACATTATATTTAGGACATCTAGACAAGTACATCTATGCTCTGTATGTAGGCGTACATTATATTTAGGACATCTAGACACGTACATCTATGCTCTGTATGTAGGCGTACATTATATTTAGGACATCTAGACACGTACATCTATGCTCTATATGTAGGCGTACATTATATAAAGGACATCTAGAGACGTACATCTATGCTTTGTATGTAGGCGTACATTAAATTTAGGACATCTAGACACATACATCTATGCTCTTATGCAGGCGTACATTATATTTAGGACATCTCGACACGTAATCTATGCTCAGTATGTAGGCTTCATTATATTTAGGACATCTAGACACGTACATCTATGCTCTGTATGTAAGCGTACATTATATCAAGGACATCTAGAGACGTACATCTATGCTTTGTATGTAGGCGTACATTATATTTAGGACATCTAGACACATACATCTATGCTCTGTATGTAAGCGTACATTATATAAAGGACATCTAGAGACGTACATCTATGCTTTGTATGTAGGCGTACATTATATTTAGGACATCTAGACACATACATCTATGCTCTTATGCAGGCGTACATTATATTCAGGACATCTAGACACGTAATCTATGCTCAGTATGTAGGCTTCATTATATTTAGGACATCTAGACACGTACATCTATGCTTTGTATGTAGGCGTACATTATATTTAGGAAATCTAGACACGTACATCTATGCTTTGTATGTAGGCGTACATTATATTTAGGAAATCTAGACACGTACATCTATGCTCTGTATGTAGGCGTACATTATATTTAGGACATCTAGACACGTACATCTATGCTCTGTATGTAGGCTTACATTATATTTAGGACATCTAGACACGTACATCTATGCTCTGTATGTAGGCGTACATTATATTTAGGAGATCTAGACACGTACATATATGCTCTGTATGTAGGCGTACATTATATTTAGGACATCTAGAAACGAACAACTATGCTCTGTATTAAGGCTTACATTATATTTAGGACATCTAGACATAAACATCTATGCTCTGTATGTAGGCGTACATTATATTTAGGAAATCTAGACACGTACATCCATGCTCTGTATGTAGGCGTACATTATATATAGGACATTTAGACACGTACATCTATGCTCTGTAGGTAGGCTTACAATATATGTAGGACATCTAGACACGTACATCTATGCTCTGTATGTAGGCGTACATTATATTTAGGACATCTAAACACGTACATCTATGCTCTGTATGTAGGCGTACACAATATTCAGGACATCTAGACACGTACATCTATGCTCTGTATGTAGGCGTACATTATATTTAGGACATCTAGACACGTACATCTATGCTCTGTATGTAGATTTCATAATATTTAGGATATCTAGACACGTACATCTATGCTCTGTATGTTGGCGTACATTATATTTAGGACATCTAGACACGTACATCTATGCTCTGTATGTAGGCGTACATTATATTTAGGAGATCTAGACACGTACATCTATGCTCTGTATGTACGCTTACATTATATTTAGGACATCTAGACAAGTACATCTATGCTCTGTATGTAGGCGTACATTATATTTAGGACATCTAGACACGTACATCTATGCTCTGTATGTAGGCTTACAATATATTTAGGACATCTAGACACGTACATCGATGCTCTGTATGTAGGCGTTCATTATATTTAGGACATCTAGACACGTACATCTATGCTCTGTATGTAGGCGTACATTATATTTAGGACATCTAGACACGTACATCTATGCTCTGTATGTAGGCGTACATTATATCAAGGACATCTAGAGACGTACATCTATGCGTTGTATGTAGGCGTACATTATATTTAGGACATCTAGACACGTACATCTATGCTCTGTATGTAAGCGTACATTATATCAAGGACATCTAGAGACTTACATCTATGCTTTGTATGTAGGCGTACATTATATTTAGGACATCTAGACACGTACATCTATGCTCTGTATGTAAGCGTACATTATATCAAGGACATCTAGAGACGTTCATCTATGCTTTGTATGTAGGCGTACATTATATTTAGGACATCTAGACACATACATCTATGCTCTTATGCAGGCGTACATTATATTTAGGACATCTAGACACGTAATCTATGCTCAGTATGTAGGCTTCATTATATTTAGGACATCTAGACACGTACATCTATGCTTTGTATGTAGGCGTACATTATATTTAGGAAATCTAGACACGTACATCTATGCTTTGTATGTAGGCGTAAATTATATTTAGGACATATAGACACGTATATCTATGCTCTGTATGTACGCTTACATTATATTTAGGACATCTAGACACGTACATCTATGCTCTGTATGTAGGCTTACATTATATTTAGGACATCTAGACACGTAATCTATGCTCAGTATGTAGGCTTCATTATATTTAGGACATCTAGACACGTACATCTATGCTCTGTATGTAAGCGTACATTATATCAAGGACATCTAGAGACGTACATCTATGCTTTGTATGTAGGCGTACATTATATTTAGGACATCTAGACACATACATCTATGCTCTGTATGTAAGCGTACATTATATCAAAGACATCTAGAGACGTACATCTATGCTTTGTATGTAGGCGTACATTATATTTAGGACATCTAGACACGTACATCTATGCTCTGTATGTAAGCGTACATTATATAAAGGACATCTAGAGACGTACATCTATGCTTTGTATGTAGGCGTACATTATATTTAGGACATCTAGACACATACATCTATGCTCTTATGCAGGCGTACATTATATTCAGGACATCTAGACACGTAATCTATGCTTAGTATGTAGGCTTCATTATATTTAGGACATCTAGACACGTACATCTATGCTTTGTATGTAGGCGTACATTATATTTAGGAAATCTAGACACGTACATCTATGCTTTGTATGTAGGCGTACATTATATTTAGGAAATCTAGACACGTACATCTATGCTCTGTATGTAGGCGTACATTATATTTAGGACATCTAGACACGTACATCTATGCTCTGTATGTAGGCTTACATTATATTTAGGACATCTAGAAACGAACAACTATGCTCTGTATTAAGGCTTACATAATATTTAGGACATCTAGACATGCACATCTATGCTCTGTATGTAGGCATACATTATATTTAGGACATCTAGACACGTATATCTATGCTCTGTATGTAGGCGAACATTATATTAAGGACATCTAGACACGTACATCTATGCTATGTATGTTGGCGTACATTATATTTAGGACATCTAGACACGTACATCTATGATCTGTATGTAGGCTTACATTATATTTAGGACAACTAGACAGGTACATCTATGCTCTGTATGTAGGCGTACATTATATTTAGGATATATAGACATGTACATCTTTGCTCTGTATGTAGGCGTACATTATATTTTGGACATCTAGACACGTACATCTATGCTCTGTATGTAGGCGTACATTATATTAAGGACATCTAGACACATACATCTATGCTCTTTATATAGGCGTACATTATATTTAGGACATCTAGACACGTACATCTATGCTCTGTATGTAAGCGTACATTATATCAAGGACATCTAGAGACGTACATCTATGTTTTGTATGTAGGCGTACATTATATTTAGGACATCTAGACACATACATCTATGCTCTGTATGTAAGCGTACATTATATCAAAGACATCTAGAGACGTACATCTATGCTTTGTATGTAGGCGTACATTATATTTAGGACATCTAGACACGTACATCTATGCTCTGTATGTAAGCGTACATTATATAAAGGACATCTAGAGACGTACATCTATGCTTTGTATGTAGGCGTACATTATATTTAGGACATCTAGACACATACATCTATGCTCTGTATGTAGGCTTACATTATATTTAGGACATCTAGACACGTACATCTATGCTCTGTATGTAGGCTTACAATATATTTAGGACATCTAGACACGTACATCTATGCTCTGTATGTAGGCGTTCATTATATTTAGGACGTCTAGACACGTACATCTATGCTCTGTATGTAGGCGTACATTATATTTCGGACATCTAGACACGTACATCTATGCTCTGTATGTAGGCGTACATTATATCAAGGACATCTAGAGACGTACATCTATGCTTTGTATGTAGGCGTACATTATATTTAGGACATCTAGACACATACATCTATGCTCTTATGCAGGCGTACATTATATTTAGGACATCTCGACACGTAATCTATGCTCAGTATGTAGGCTTCATTATATTTAGGACATCTAGACACGTACATCTATGCTCTGTATGTAAGCGTACATTATATCAAGGACATCTAGAGACGTACATCTATGCTTTGTATGTAGGCGTACATTATATTTAGGACATCTAGACACATACATCTATGCTCTGTATGTAAGCGTACATTATATCAAGGACATCTAGAGACGTACATCTATGCTTTGTATGTAGGCGTACATTATATTTAGGACATCTAGACACGTACATCTATGCTCTGTATGTAAGCGTACATTATATAAAGGACATCTAGAGACGTACATCTATGCTTTGTATGTAGGCGTACATTATATTTAGGACATCTAGACACATACATCTATGCTCTTATGCAGGCGTACATTATATTCAGGACATCTAGACACGTAATCTATGCTTAGTATGTAGGCTTCATTATATTTAGGACATCTAGACACGTACATCTATGCTTTGTATGTAGGCGTACATTATATTTAGGAAATCTAGACACGTACATCTATGCTTTGTATGTAGGCGTACATTATATTTAGGAAATCTAGACACGTACATCTATGCTCTGTATGTAGGCGTACATTATATTTAGGACATCTAGACACGAACATCTATGCTCTGTATGTAGGCTTACATTATATTTAGGACATCTAGAAACGAACAACTATGCTCTGTATTAAGGCTTACATAATATTTAGGACATCTAGACATGCACATCTATGCTCTGTATGTAGGCATGCATTATATTTAGGACATCTAGACACGTATATCTATGCTCTGTATGTAGGCGAACATTATATTAAGGACATCTAGACACGTACATCTATGCTATGTATGTAGGCGTACATTATATTTAGGACATCTAGACACGTACATCTATGATCTGTATGTAGGCTTACATTATATTTAGGACAACTAGACAGGTACATCTATGCTCTGTATGTAGGCGTACATTATATTTAGGATATATAGACATGTACATCTATGCTCTGTATGTAGGCGTACATTATATTTTGGACATCTAGACACGTACATCTATGCTCTGTATGTAGGCGTACATTATATTAAGGACATCTAGACACATACATCTATGCTCTTTATATAGGCGTACATTATATTTAGGACATCAGACACGTACATCTATGCTCTGTATGTAGGCGTACATTATATTCAGGACATCTAGACACGTACATCTATGCTCTGTATGTAGGCATACATTATATTTAGGACATCTAGACACGTACATCTATGCTCTGTATGTAGGCGTACATTATATTTAGGACATCTAGACACGTACATCTATGCTATGTATGTAGGCGTACATTATATTTAGGACATCTAGACACGTACATCTATGCTCTGTATGTAGGCGTACATTATATTTAGGACATCTAGACACATACATCTATGCTCTGTATGTAGGCGTACATTATATTAAGGACATCCAGAGACGTACATCTATGCTTTGTATGTAGGCGTACATTATATTTAGGACATTTAGACACATACATCTATGCTCATTATGTAGGCGTAAATTGTATTTAGGACATCCAGACACGTACATCTATGCTCTGTATGTAGGCGTACATTATATTCAGGACATCTAGACACGTACATCTATGCTCTGTATGTAGACGTACATTATATTTAGGACATCTAGACACGTACATCTATGCTCTGTATGTAGGCGTATATTATATTTAGGACATCTAGACACATACATCTTTGCTCTGTATGTAGGCGTACACTATATTCAGGACATCTAGACACGTACATCTATGCTCTGTATGTAGGCGTTCATTATACTTAGGACATCTAGACACGTACATCTATGCTCTGTATGTAGGCGTACATTATATTTAGGACATCTAGACACGTACATCTATGCTTTGTATGTAGGCGTACATTATATTTAAGACATCTAGACACGTACATCTATGCTCTGTATGTAGGCGTACATTATATTTAGGACATCTAGAAACGTACATCTATTCTTTGTATGTAGGCGTTCATTATATTTAGGACATCTAGACACGTACATCTATGCTCTGTATGTAGGCGTACACTATATTCTGGACATCTAGACACGTACATCTATGCTCTGTATGTAGGCGTACATTATATTTAGGACATCTAGAAACGTACATCTATGCTCTGTATGTAAGTGTATATTATATTTAGGACATTTAGACACTTTCATCTATGCTCTGTATGTAGATTTCATAATATTTAGGACATCTAGACACGTCCATCTATGCTCTGTATGTAGGCGTACATTATATTTAGGACATCTAGACACGTACATCTATGCTCTGTATAAAGGCGTACATTATATTTAGGACATCTAGACACGCACATCTATGCTCTGTATGTAGGCTTACATTATAATTAGGACATCTAGACACGTACATCTATGCTCTGTATGTAGGCTTACATTATATTTAGGACATTAGACACGTACATCTATGCTCTGTATGTAGGCGTACATTATATTTATGACATCTAGACACGTACAACCATGCTCTGTATGTAGGCGTACATTATATTTAGGACATCTAGACACGTACATCTATGCTCTGTATGTAGGCGTACATTATATTTAGGACATCTAGACACGTACATCTATGCTCTGTATGTAGGCGTACATTATATATAGGACATTTAGACACGTACATCTATGCTCTGTATGTAGGCTTACAATATATTTAGGACATCTAGACACGTACATCTATGTTCTGTATGTAGGCGTACATTATATTTAGGACATCTAGACACGTACATCTATGCTCTGTATGTAGGCGTACATTATATTTAGGACATCTAAACACGTACATCTATGCTCTGTATGTAGGCGTACATTATATTTAGGACATCTAGACACGTACATCTATGCTCTTTATGTAAGCGTACATTATATTTAGGACATCTAGACACGTACATCTATGCTCTGTATGTAGATTTCATAATATTTAGGATATCTAGACACGTACATCTATGCTCTGTATGTAGGCGTACATTATATTTAGGACATCTAGACACGTACATCTATGCTCTGTATGTAGGCTTACATTATATTTAGGACATTAGACACGTACATCTATGCTCTGTATGTATGCTTACATTATATTTAGGACATCTAGACACGTACATCTATGCTCTGTTTGTAGATTTCATAATATTTAGGACATCTAGACACTTACATTGTTGTGAGCTATTTTGAGTGAAAAAGAGTGGATATGAATGAATTAAAATCTATTGTCGACAAATGGGTGTGTGTAGGCGTGTATGTGTGTGTGTGTGTGTGTGTGTTGAGCCCAGTGATGTTATTGTAAAGATAGGAATGAATGAACTCAAGTCAGTTAGGGGGAATCGTGAATGAAGGGAGCGAACACGGGGTGTGTAAGATAGGAAGACTGGACATTCGGGGTATGAGAGCTGAGCAGGACAGAGCTGGGGGGGATTTTGATTGGTGATTCGGTATGTACATGTAAAATAAAGGTTGAACTGAAACCCTTGTGTCCAGCGTGTTAGTGAATAAAGAACAGTGTAATATAATTATAACATTTGGCGCCCAACTAGAGGTTCGACCCAGACCCAGTACGTCTCGAACTGGGAATAACAAGCGTTGTGTGCAGTTTCCATACTTTAGAGGTTCGACCAGACCCTGTACGTCTCGAACTTGAAATAACATTTAACATTAGTTTAAATGGTGCGATGATCATCGTAACCAGAAGTACTGTGAATTTTAAATTTTAAACTACACTACAGTAATAAGGTGCCAGCAAAAATATTGTGCTGCCTTGTGCTGTGATCTACACGTAAGCTGATCGTGTGCGGGACCGTATGCTGACCGGGGGTCTCTCACTTTGACCGTCCTGTGCTGTGAGTGACAACCCTGACGTGCAGACCTTGCCCGTCCTGTGCTGTGAGTGACAACCCTGACGTGCAGACCTATGCTCACCGTACGTGGGCCGTATGCTGACCTGTGCTGTGAGTGTGCAGACCTTGCCCGACCTGTGCTGTGAGTGACAACCCTGACGTGCAGACCTATGCTCACCGTACGTGGGCCGTATGCTGACCTGTGCTGTGAGTGACAACCCTGACGTGCAGACCTATGCTCACCATACGTGGGCCGTATGCTGACCTGTGCTGTGAGTGACAACCCTGACGTGCAGACCTATGCTCACCGTACGTGGGCCGTATGCTGACCTGTGCTGTGAGTGACAACCCTGACGTGCAGACCTATGCTCACCGTACGTGGGCCGTATGCTGACCTGGGGTCTCTAACCTTGCCGTCCCGTGCTGTGAATGACAAAACCTGATGTGCATCCCTGATACTGGGACGAAACGACACGGGTAAAAACACACTCTGAATGAACTGCTAGTTATTTCCCTGTGTGACCAGAGGTACATCGAACTGTGACCGTCGACATTGTTGACCTGTTTACGGGAAGAAACTACTCAAGCGCATCGGCGATTGTAAAAGCAAGTATGCCTGTATTTAAGTATTATTATGATTCATGATTTTGTGTATGCTATGTATTATGCTTTCTGTTTATTTTAATGGTGTGCATCCCTGATGCTTTCTGTTTATTTTAATGAAATTATATATTATCCTACACAAATTTCGAACTGAATTTACATGTGTGGAGAATAGTGTAGAAATAATTTTTTAGGGCAATTAACTCAGCGTGTGTTGGAAAAATAAGATTATCTTTCGACGTCAGTGGTGATCTTTAATGACACACTTGTATAATTTGGGATTTGTATACACACACTGGGTTGACAAAATCGCTTACAGTGTCGTTATCAGTAATTACTATTTTAGTAAACAATTGATTAGGAAGTAACTGATCGCACAATTGAATAAGTGGGACTACAAACTATACATTTTTTTTTATAATTTTTTCTGATTACTTAATTAGTAGAATTTGGATCGGTAAAATGAGTAATGAGGATAAACTGGGTTTAGCCTATTATATAGACTTAGGAGAGAAATGTAAATTAGAGGGCGGAGACTTGATAGAATGGGCAGAAAAGAAATTAAAAGATGCACGGGAACTAGAGAGGGAACGGGAAGAAAGGAATACAAGGAGAGAAGAGAGAGAAATAAAAAAATTGGAATTATTGAAAGAAAGCGCGAAGTCGGAGGGAGAAATGATAGAGAGTAAAAGAGAGGACGAAGGCGGAAAGAAATGGATAAAGATGCGGCTGGTAGGACTAAAAGGGGGTAATGAACCAGAAGATATTGACAACCTCATAGATATTTTTGAAAGAGAAGCCATAGAAATAGGGTTAGAAGGAAAACGATGGTGCCATTAGTTCAGAAAAATTTTGTTAGATAGAGGGTGCGACCATTATACCACGGAACTAGGCGCGGAAACAGACTACGTGAAGCTAAAAAAAGAAATACAAAAACACTATGGGCTAACATGCGCAGGATATAGTGACCGATTTTGGAACATGCGACCAGACAAGGGGGACAAATCAGGAAGCTACATCAGAAAAGTAAAATACTACTTGAAGCGATGGGTAGAGCTTTGTGGCATTGACAAAACATACGGCGGACTATTGGACTTGATACTTAGGGACAAAGTGACGAGGACAGTGGCGACAGACGTCAGACACCATATTTTGACCAGGGAACCCAAGACAATAGACGACGTAGAGAAGGGTTGCGACAATTACTTCTCCATTTTCCCCAACAGACCTTTAGGACAAACAGAAACACAAACAAACGATACCGTGGCCACAATTAGTGATAGGAAATCACGGGATAGAACACCACAAAGACCGCAATCACCGTTTAGACAGAGGCCACAATCACCATATAGACCACAATCACCCTTTAGACAGAGGCCACAACCATCATATAGATCGCAATCACCGTTTAGACAGAGGCCACAATCACCATATAGATCACATTCACCAATTGGGAAACAATCTCGTAGACAACAATCGGCCTACATGTCACCTGACCGATCACAGAAACAGACATATGACGGTTACAAACAAAAACATCAAGCATACAACCATCAAAATAGCAATGAGTGCTACACATGTGGTCAAACTGGGCACTGGTCGCGAGACTGTTGGCGAAATAAACAAGTAGGTCAAAGTTACAGAGACGAGACTCGTACAAACGGATCCGAAGGCGGGGACGATAGGAGGGTTCGGTTCAACAATAACAATGTATGACTAGCTTCAGCATTAACGGGAAAGTGTAGAACATGTAAGGACTGTTTAAACGGAGAAGGGAAGGTGAGAAAACTAACATGGGCGAATATAATCAGTAGTAAAGGAAGATTACCGATAGTTATGGGGAAATTAAACAATAGGGCAGTGACAACATTGCGAGATACGGGGTCAGTTGTAATAGCTTGCAAAGAGAGCCTAATCCCACGATCCGATTGGGTGAAAGGGAAAACTACCATAATAACTGCGAACGGCGAAGAGATACAAGTTAGAAAGGCCATAGTAAATATAGAAACTCCGTATCTAACGGGTACGTATATAGCGATACTTTTAAAAAACCCGCCGGCAGAACTATTGATAGGAAATGTTGATGGAGCAAAACCACCATCAAATGCGGACTTAAACATAGTTGCACATGTGCAGACAAGGGCACAAAAACAAAATGAAAACGCAATGGAAGAGGGAAAATTGGAAAGTACATTTATCAACATAAATGTCAATAAAGATGAGTTCAAGAGGATGCAAAAAGAAGACACATCATTAGAAAAATTGTGGACAAGGGCATATAATAATGAAAATGGGTACAAGATAATAAATGGTTACTTATATAAACAAGTTAGGAAATGTAATAGAAATAGAAACTTAGGGGACGATTTTATTAAACTGGTCATACCAAATACGCTTCGCGAAAACATCATAAAAGTAGGACACGACACACCTATGAGTGGTCACCAGGGTTACGCGCGAACACTTGAGAGGATAAAATCTGAATTCACGTGGCCAGGAATTAACAAGCAGGTAAAGGACTATTGCAAGACATGTGACGTGTGCCAGAGGGGTAAGAAAAACAAACAGAGCAAAGGCCCAATGGGGATTTCAAAAATAGTTGGCCAGCCATTTTGTAAAATAGCCATAGATATTGTAGGACCATTAAATATGACAAAAACTAAAAATAGATATATACTAACAGTTGTAGACCTTTGCACTAGATGGCCAGAAGCAATTCCGCTTAAAACTGTTTCAACGGAAGAAGTACAAGACGCACTTATGTCTATATTCTGCAGAATGGGATTTCCCGACACAATTTTATCGGACAATGGAAGTCAATTCACGTCAGATATATTTAAACAGGTTTCAAAGCTACTGGGAATAAGGATAACCCATTCATCAGTATACCACCCGATGTCAAATGGGGCCTTTGAAAGGTTCAATGGGACTCTGAAGGAAATGCTCAGAAAAGTCACGTTTGATAAGCCTTCGGATTGGGATACATATTTACCATCTGTGCTATTCGCATACCGTGAAATATCACACACGACCACGGAGTACTCGCCTTTTGAGCTCATGTATGGCAGGAAAGTCAGAGGACCAATGAGCATAATAAAGTCTATACTAACAGAAGAGATGGAAGACCCAATAACCAGAACTGCATACGACTACCTGTTAAACTTGAAGAAGAAACTACAAAACGCATGCGCATTCGCGACAAAAAGGACCGAAGAAGGAATGGAAAAGTCAAAAAGTTATTATGATAGGAATGCATCCATTAAAAAAATCGAAGTTGGAGATCATGTGTTAGTGTTGATACCTCAACAAATAAATAAATTGGAACTTCGATGGGGGGGTCCCTTCGAAGTGGTAAAGAAGATATCCAATTTAAACTATGAGGTTAGAGTGAACGATAAAGTCAAAACATTTCATGTCAACAGAATCATGTTGTACCACCCCAGAAATAACACTATTGGGAAAAGAACACACTACAGAGTAAACACAATTTCAGGGGTGATAACAGAATACGACGAGGGAGGAAACGGTGACACAGTTGACCTCGACCTTGGAATACCCTTAAATATGGTGAAGACACCAGACTTAAATAACAAGACGGACCTGAAGGCCGTAAAAATCAGTGACAGCCTGAATGGTAAACAGAGAAAGAGAATAGAAGAAGTAGTCTGTAAACACAGGGGCGTGATAAGTAATGTCCCAGGCAAGACAAAATTAGTAGTACACGATATTATCCTCACCAATAAAAAACCTATTAGAGTAAGGCCATACGGAATACCATATGCGCAGAGGGAGATAATGAGGAAAGAACTAGACGAAATGGAAACTTTAGGAATAATAGAAAGATCGAATTCCGATTTCAGTGCACCGGTAGTCCTAGTTAGGAAAAGAGACGGGGGGACGAGGTTCTGTGTAGACTTCAGAAAGTTGAATGCTGTGACAGTATATGACGCCGAACCAATACCAGACCAGGAAGAACTTTTTAGCAAGCTAAATAGAGCAAATTATATGTCAAAGTTAGACCTCACAAAAGGGTATTGGCAAATAGGACTTAGACAGGAGTGTAAGAAACTCACAGCTTTTACAACACCATGGGGACTTTACCATTTTAACTACCTACCCTTTGGACTGTCTACAGCTCCAGCAACATTTGCTAGACTTATGCGTTATGTGTTAGAAGGGCTAGACAATGTTGTTTCATTTTTTGATGATATATGCGTGTATAGTGAAACTTTTGAACAGCACGTACAGACACTAGACAAAGTTTTTTGTAGATTAAGTGAAGCTGGTTTAACAGTCAAACCAGAAAAACTAGAATTGGGTTTTGAGAAAATAAGCTTTCTAGGTCACATGGTTGGGAAAGGTATAATAACACCTGAAAAATCAAAGATAGAGAAGATATTACACATTTCAGTACCTAGAACAAAGAAACAGGTTAGAGCTTTAATAGGACTTATATCCTACTACGCGAAGTTCATACCTAACTTCAGTACAATTAAAGCTGTTTTGACTGACTTTTTTTTTATTATTGTCCTAAAGCAACAGGTTTACTAAACTTTCCAGATAACTTCTTGGTGATGGTATACAAGTCTTTCATATTTCCATTTCTGGCTGCTTCCTCCGCTTCTGCAGCTAGAGCATCTGCATAATTCTTTTTGTCGGCTTTGATGCTCTTCTTTACACTCTTGTTTGCTTGTGTGTATTGTTCCTGTGCCTTGGCCTTCTCTGCACGTGTCCGGCTGCTATTTAGTACTGCCTTCATTTCTCTTCTCTGTTCTATTTTCTTCAAAGAGACCGTTGAGATCCATTCCTTGTGGTTGCGTTTCTGTGGGCCCAATACTTCTTGACAAACTATCCTCCACTCCTTGTCTATTGTTGCTTCCTCTTCATCAATTATTTCTTGCAGGACTTGGAATTTGTTTGCAAGTGCCAGCTTGAATTCCTGGCGTTTGGTTGGGTCTCTGAGAAGTATTGTGTTGAACTTCTTTCGCTGGTTTAATTCTACTGCCCAATTCCTTTTAAGTTTAAGCTTGACACGTGCAACAAGAAGGTGGTGGTCTGAAGCCACGTCCGCTCCTCTTCTAACACGTACATCTTGCAGGGACGTCCGGAACTTCTTGGAAATGCATATATGGTCTATCTGATTTCCGGTGTGGAGGTCTGGTGAGAGCCAGGTGACTTTGTGTATCTTTCTATGGGGGAAGATGCTACCGCCGATGACAAGGCTGTTTGCAGCACACAGATCTACAAACCTCTCTCCATTGTCGCTCATCTCTCCCAACCCCTCTCGACCCATAACCTCTTCGTAACCAGTGTTGTCATCTCCTATTTTAGCGTTAAGGTCTCCAATCAACATGGTTATGTCTCTGCTAGGAAACCTCTGAATGATGCTCTGCAGCCTACCGTAAAATTCATCTTTCGTACAGTCTTCACTATCGTTAGTAGGGGCATAGCACTGAACGAGATTCATGTTGATCTTTTTCCTCTTTGTTCTGAAAGACGCAGTGATGACTCTTGGACCATGTGCCTCCCAACCAATTAGTGCTCCTTGGGCAGCCTTTGAGAGCATGATAGCCACCCCCTGAGTGTGTGGTCCATTTTCATCCTCGTGCCCTGAATAAAGGAGTAGCTCTCCCGTGGTGAGCCTCTTCTGGCCGGAATCGGTCCATCTGGCTTCGCCGATGCCGAGGATGCTAATCTTGTAATTCCTCATCTCCACCGCCACTTGTGCTGCTTTACCAGCTTCAAACATGGTGCGGACGTTCCATGTTCCGATAGTTAGTGTGGTCCTGATCGAGATGATGGCCGTCTGCCTGGCAGCTTCCAGTAGCTGGCTTTCACTGCCCGACATCATCGTACCTCCAACTGGAGGTCCATCCTCAACCCGGAACCGAGTTGTCTGTTATGATCCTTGTTTGTGTTTTTGTAGCGGTAGTAGTTTGACGGGAAGGGGTTGCTAGCCCCTCGCCCAACCCTCCTCCTTTCTCATCCGGGCTTGGGACCGGCTATGGCAATGGTGAAGCGCTAGAGGAAACTGAATAATTCACCTATCTAGGCAGCATCGTCAATAAGAAGGGTGGATCCGATGCCGATGTAAGGGCATAGGTTGGCAAGGCCAGGACAGCCTTCCTCCAACTTAAGAATATCTGGAGCTCAAGAGAAATATCCCTGAAAACAAAGTTTAAGATCTTCAACTCAAACGTGAAGTCTGTCTTACTCTATGGTGCAGAGACTTGGAGGACCACAGCTACTAACACCAAGAAGATCCAGACTTTCATAAACTCATGTCTCAGGAGGATTATGCATATACGCTGGCCAGACATGATCAGTAACGATGAGCTCTGGAGTCGCACAGGGCAACAGGCAGCCGATCTGGAGATCATGCAAAAAAGATGGAGATGGTTGGGGCACACACTCCGAAAACCAGCATCCAACATCACCAGACAGTCCCTATCATGGAACCCCCAAGGAAAGAGGAAGAGAGGCCGACCCCGTAACAGCTGGCGCCGAGACCTGGATGCAGACGTCAAGAGAACAGGCCATTCATGGGGACAGTTGGAAAGACTCGCTCGGGACCGGGATGGCTGGAGAGCCCTTGTTGGTGGCCTATGCTCCGAGAGTGGTAGTAGGCGTAAGTAAGTAAGTAAGTAAGTAAGTAAAGCAACAGGACTGTGTTTTTTTTTTTAAAAACAGATTGATAAATAAATGTGTAACAGTGCTCAGTCAGAATGACAAGAGGATTTGAGGATTGTGTACGCTCAAATATTTTTTGTCATGAGCACAAATGATGACAATTTTTCTTGTATTCATTATGTTATTTTTTTTTCTCTTCATTGTCAATGTGATTATATTCGCTTCTAAAGCAGAGTTATAATAAATGTATAACTTGTTCATACAAGTGTAATTAAAATGATTAGATCTATTCTAATGTCGTATTTATCATTAACTTAATGAGGTTACGGTAAAAGATATTATTATGGTAGTATTTTATAATAGGTTGTAGCGTTTTAATATGTATATAAAATGTAAAAGAACTTGACAATGTTATATGTAACCTACGGTATAATTCATTATTATGATCGCATTAATTGATTTCATGACGTATTTAATATATATGCTTATAATATTATAATTAATGTGTAGATACTTTTGTGTACAAACTATTATTGTGTGGACCTCAGTTCTGTTTGGTATAGATGTATTGTAAAAATAGATATAAATTATTTTGGCTTACATTATATTTAGGACATCTAGACACGTACATCTATGCTCTGTATGTAGGCTTACATTATATTTAGGACATTAGACACGTACATCTATGCTCTGTATGTATGCTTACATTATATTTAGGACATCTAGACACGTACATCTATGCTTTGTATGTAGATTTCATAATATTTAGGACATCTAGACACGTACATTGTTGTGAGCTATTTTGAGTGAAAGAGAGTGGATATGAATGAATTAAAATCTATTGTCGACAAATGGATGTGTGTAGGCGTGTATGTGTGTGTGTGTGTGTGTGTGTGTTGAGCCCAGTGATGTTATTGTAAAGATAGGAATGAATGAACTCAAGTCAGTTAGGGGGAATCGTGAATGAAGGGAGCGAACACGGGGTGTGTAAGATAGGAAGACTGGACATTCGGGGTATGAGAGCTGAGCAGGACAGAGCTGGGGGGATTTTGATTGGTGATTCGGTATGTACATGTAAAATAAAGGTTGAACTAAAACCCTTGTGTCCAGCGTGTTAGTGAATAAAGAACAGTGTAATATAATTATAACATACATCTATGCTCTGTATGTAGGCGTACATTATATTTAGGACATCTAGACACGAACATCTATGCTCTGTATGTAGGCTTACATAATATTTAGGACATCTAGACACGTACATCTATGCTCTGTATGTAGGCGTACATTATATTTAAGAGATCTTGACACGTACATCTATGCTCTGTATGTACGCTTACATTATATTTAGGACATCTAGACACATACATCTATGCTCTGTATGTAGGCTTACATTATATTTAGGACATCTAGACACGTACATCTATGCTCTGTATGTAGGCTTACATTATATTTAGGACATTAGACACGTACATCTATGTTCTGTATGTAGGCGTACATTATATTTAGGACATCTAGACACGTACACTTATGCTCTGTATGTAGGCGTACATTATATTTAGGACATCTAGACACGTACATCTATGCTCTGTATGTAGGCGTACATTATATTTAGGACATCTAGACACGTACATCTATGCTCTGTATGAAGGCGTACATTATATTTAGGACATCTAGACATATACATCAATGCTCTGTATGTAGGCTTACGATATATTTAGGACATCTAGACACGTACATCCTTGCTCTGTATGTAGGCGTACATTATATTTAGGACATCTAGACACGTACATCTATGCTCTGTATGTAGGCGTACATTATATTTAGGAAATCTAGACACGTACATCTATGCTCTGTATGTAGGCGTACATTATATTAAGGACATTTAGACAAGTACATCTATGCTCTATATGTAGGCTTACAATATATACAGGATATCTAGACACGTACATCTATGCTCTGTATGTAGGTGTACATTATATTTAGGACATTTAGAAACGTACATCTATGCTCTGTATGTAGGTTATTTTATATTTAGGACATCTAGACACGTACATCTATGCTCTGTATGTAGGCTTACTATATATTTAGGACATCTAGACACGTACATCTATAATCTGTATGTAGGCGTACATTATATTTAGGACATCTAGACACGTATATCTATGCTCTGTATGTAGGCGTACTTTATATTAAGGACATCTAGACACGTACATCTATGCTCTGTATGTAGGCGTACTTTATATTTAGGACATCTAGACACGTACATCTATGCTTTGTATGTAGGCGTACATTATATTTATGACATCTAGACACGTACATCTATGCTCTGTATGTAGGCGTACATTATATTTAGGACATCTAGACACGTACATCTATGCTTTGTATGTAGGCGTACATTAAATTTAGAACATCAAGACACGTAAATCTATGCTCTGTATGTAGGCTTACATTATATTTAGGACATCTAGAAAGGTACATCTATGCTCTGTATGTAGGCCTTCATTATATTTAGGACATCTAGACAGGTAGATCTATGATCTGTATGTAGGCGTACATTATATTTAGGACATCTAGACACGTACATTTATGCTCTGTATGTAGGCGTTCATTATATTTAGGACATCTAGACACGTACATCTATGCTCTGTATGTAGGCGTTCATTATATTTAGGACATCTAGACACGTACATCTATGCTCTCTATGTAGGCGTAAATTATATTTAGGACATCTAGACACGTACATCTATGCTCTGTATGTAGGCGTACATTATATTTAGGACATCTAGACACGTACATCTATGCTCTGTATGTAGGCCTACATTATATTTAGGACATCTAGACACGTACATCTATGCTCTGTATGTAGGCTTACATTATATTTAGGACATCTAGACACGTACATCTGTGCTCTGTATGTAGGCTTACATTATATTTAGGACATCTAGACACGTACATCTATGTTCTGTATGTAGTCTTACATTATATTTAGGACATTAGACACGTACATCTGTGCTCTTTATGTAGGCGTACATTATATTTAGGACATCTAGACACGTACAACTAAGCTCTGTATTTAGGCGTACATTATATTTAGGACATCTAGACACGTACATCTATGCTCTGTATGTAGGCGTACATTATATTTAGAACATCTAGACACGTACATCTATGCTCTGTATGTAGGCGTACATTATATTTAGGACATCTAGACATGTACATCTATGCTCTGTATGTAGGCTTACGATATATTTAGGACATCTAGACACGTACATTCTTGCTCTGTATGTAGGCGTACATTATATTTAGGACATCTAGACACGTACATTTATGCTCTGTATGTAGGCGTACATTATATTTAGGACATCTAGACACGTACATCTATGCTCTGTATGTTGGCGTACATTATATTTAGGACATCTAGACACGTACATCTATGCTCTGTATGTAGGCTTACATTATATTTAGGACATCTAGACACGTACATCTATGCTCTGTATGTAGGCGTTTATTATATTTAGGACATCTAGACACGTACAACTATGCTCTGTATGTAGGCGTACATTATATTTAGGATATCTATACACGTACATCTATGCTCTTTATGTAGGCGTATATTATATTTAGACATCTAGACACGTACATCTATGCTCTGTATGTAGGCTAACATTATATTTAGGACATCTAGACACTGTAACACGTTGGATCTAGGGGTATGGTGATTAGATTAATTCTTATGGATTCTCAAGTCGACTCATTACTTTTCAATGAAAAAGAACTCTTTAATTCAATAAAACAAGTACATAACAACTGAAAAACAACTGCACAGCACGACGACTTAAAAAGTAAGCCCACGTGTCCACTCGCACACTTTCACACACTAGGCCACTAGGCCAATCACTGGCCTCAATCAATGAAAGTAGAGGTCAGCTATAAGGGGAAGCTGGCAAAAGAGGGCAAAGTACGTAACACCCTATTATCCGGGGAGAAAAAAAATATTTTTGTTTCTCTTAAATGAAAAACTTTTTTTTTATACAATATCTCAAGGTACAGGAACAAAAGTATGTGACAATAATATGGGCAAAATCAATGAGAACATAATAAAGAAAATGTGACATTATTAATTAAACACAGCAGTGTAAATATAACGCACAAAAGCATATACTAGTAGTATTAACTTAATAAAAAGAGAAAAACTCAACTTAACATAAGCCATTTAGGTCAAAATAAAAGGGGCATAACTTTAGGAGTTATCAATATTCTCCCTTGTCATTGTACAATAATAGATTCGTGGAAGCGTGAAAAACAATTTTTTTTTTATACACACTGAAAAATGACCGATTTGTGACAAGATGGGAAAAAACATATAAAAAAAATACAGTAATACATTATTCAGGTTAACTCTGGCAAGACAAGAAATATCATAGCTTAAGTCTAGACAGAAAAAAACAATCTCATTCTTCTCTCTCTCTCTCTCACGTGTTTTTATCTCTCTATCAGTATCAGTATCATTCTACTCTCTCTTTCTAATGCAAAGTAACCACATCACCTCTTAAGGTAAAAGAAAATCTCTACGCGACAATAAGTTGCGACAATTAATGAGCATTATAGATTTAATAAACTTACGACCATAATTATAGTATAATATCAAAATTACATTTATTTATGTTAAATTTTAGAAATTAAACTTTGTAAGTGACAGAATGAAGCTAGTTTATAGAAAATTCATTTATAAATACAATTTCTATGATATCAGTGACATTTTCCTAATTGCGTCATCAATTTCTGGCACACACTTTTTGTATACAACATAAATTCTTAGTTTAAACATTTCATCTTCATTAAGACATGAATATTATTCAAAATACTAGTCAATTTACTTAATCAACCAAAAAAAAATGAGCATCCAACAACAACAAAATCTTGATATCAATTAGTAAGTAATTACATCTTATAGACTTTAGAAAACGTAATAATTCTTTGGTAGCAGAAATAGCATAATGTTTTTTTTTTCAAACATAAGTTAACATAAGACAAATATGTGTAAGTGCTCAAGGTCTACCCATTTCCTTGTCATCAATGCAATTCACAATACAGTTTTAGTTACTGCATTTAGTTTGCGGTAATCAGTACGAAAGCGGGCTGATTTATCTGCTTTTGGAACTATGAGACATGGTGAACTCCAATCGCTACAACTTTGGGTGATGATATCATTATCTAATATGTATTGGATCTCTTTCTGAATAATAGCTAACTGGTTAGGGTTAACTCTATACGGGTGTTGTTTTATGGGAGAAATATTCTCATTCAAAATGACATCATGTTATATCAAGTGTGTTCTAGTAGGAACATCATTGAATAACATAGGGTATTCTAGAATAATGGACTTGATGACATTACTTTCTGACATTTTTAAATGTTTTAGTTTTTCATCAATGTTATCAAACACAGTGGAGTTTTTTAGTTTACACACACTCAATTTATGGTCAATTTCACAGTGTTGTTCGTCAGGCTCAACAACAATAGGTGACATGGGGTGAGTTGGAGGGGAATGTTAACCTTCTACCGTTTCCCTACCCACATAAGGTTTGATCATGTAGTTGACCTCACTGACCTTTGAGTCTACTTCGTATGGACCGAAGTATTTAGCAGAAAGGGGGTGAGTGTTGGTGGGGAGAAATAACAACACTTTTTCCCCTGGCGCAAATGTGCGAACTCGTGATTTTTTTTATCAAAAACAGTTTTCATTTTGCGCTGGGCTTGTTTTAAATTGTCTCTAGCCAATACAAAAGAATTGAACAAACGATTTTTAAACTTATTTACACAGTCAATGAGTCCTCTTGTCTCGGTTTGTTCATCTGTCCAGGCTTCTTTAAGCAGTTTTAATGGACCTCTGACGGTGTGTCCAAAAACCAACTCGAATGGACTAAAGTCCAGGGACTCTTGTATCGCTTCACGGGCAGCAAAGAGCATATATGATACTCCTTTGTTCCAATCTTTCTGATGGTCATGGCAATAAGTTCTTATCATTGTCTTTAATGTTTGGTGGAAACGCTATTGCGCTCCCTGGCTTTCTGGGTGTTATGCCGTTGACATTCTATGTTGTATCTTCAATCGATCTAGAACTTGTTGAAAAAGTTAGGAAGTAAAGTTGGTTCCTTGGTCGGTGTGAGGATTTAAAATATAGATAGTTGTTTTATGGGACAATTTGTATAATCTCTAACCCGGTGTTAATGTATGGAATAAACGAGTGACGTTTTACGATAGAAACAATGACGTAGGAGTTAGATTGAACGTAGCGTAGATTTGGGGATAAAGACAGATGACCTTAGAATTTGGTAGTGGCTGGACGTGTTTTAGACTAGGCTATAGAAACTGTGGAGTATTTGAATTCATCTTGTACATAAATTGCATTAAATATTGAGTTCTCAGTTTTACTACAAGCCGGCAGTTTGTTCATTGATTATTAATATATAATGTGATCTCCCTGAGAGTTGTATACATAGTAATTACAAAATAACGGTCACATTATTTGGCGCCCAACTAAAATTCGGAAGCTCAAGGTGAATTCGGAAGCCCAATGTGGAATATTGAAAATCAACGGAGAATGTTGAAGGAGAATCAAGGTGAATATTATTGAAAATCAATTTGAAAGAAAGCCTACAATATATTGTGAAGCACAGCTTAAAGAATACCGCAAATGAACGTTTCTTACGACTAAAAGAAGACTAAAATTCAATGTGAAGAAATATCGACGAGAAAGAAAATTTGACGGTTTAACAGTATAGCATAGCACGTCTTGGAAATAAGCGCTACCAGTACATAACGGTGTACATGAAGATAGAAACGGAAGTTTATGTATGTTACCAAGCAAGTCGGTTAAAAAGGACACTAGAAAATCTTAAGTTGAAAGGCGTCTCGGATACATTTTAAAAGTATCGAAAGTGGTAACAGTTATTGAAACAATAGGGAAGCTGTGGTTAATAGGACAAGCTAAGTTTGTCAAGTGAAGAGATTAAAAGAGAATCTCCGTAGAACTAGTGAATGGTTCGAGAAAAGAAGAATACTTCAGAATAGTCACAGAACTAGAAGTCAGTTCAGTACAGTAGCAGAAGTCAAGTGAAATTGGAAGTAAAAAGAAACTTTAACAAAGTGAAAGGATTGTAATCCTTAAGGAATTAATGAACATACTTCGTGCTGAAAGAACCTGTGTGGTGGAGAATCGTTTCGGATCTGGAACCCTGGATTCGGAGACGGAAGGAAAAGGAACGCGTTTATTAAGATAAGTAAACTGGTGTATACGTTATGTTGTAGTATAGTATATGCCTAGATTTTTTTTGTGAAATCACTGGCATGTATTAGTTTCTTTTAGGAATTTTGTGTATACACTTATTGAAAAGTCCCTGTAAGTCAGGTTAGTTGAAAAAGACTTTTCATAAGTGTATATTACATAATATATGTTAGATTGTATAGTCTTGTATGCACAGTGTTATCATATTGTTTATATATTTGTCATAGTAAATTTTTTGTGAATCTCGAGTCTCATCTACTATCTGTGGTGTTCTTATTTTTATATATATATTGATTATTATATTGATATTTATTTTATGAATATTGTAATATTGATTACATTTTAAATTATATTAGTTTGCTGTAGGTATATATTTATTAATTGAAAATGGAGGGGTCCTCAGTGGACATATTAGCAAATTATATAAGTTGTGGTAAGGAGTTGGGTTATGCTGGTAAGGAATTGGATGAGTGGGCGGAGAGAAAATATAAAGAGCATTTAGAAAGAGTAGAAAGGGCTAAAGATAAGGCTAAAGAAAGAGAAGATAAAGATAAAGAAAGAGAAGATAAGGTTAGAGCTGATGAGATGGAAATAAAGAGATTAGAGATAGAGTTTAAAAAGTTAGAATTAGAGGCTAAGAATAATAGTGCAAATGTAAACATTGGAGTCACTAGACCTGTTGTTGACCAGGAAATGGCTATTAGAAATAACATGTGCAGATTTACTTTCCAATTATTTAACGAAAAGGATGGTTCTATTGATACATTTCTAAAAAAATTTGAAATGGAAATGGAGAGACAAAATTTTTCTTCATGTTATTGGTCTGGACTACTGGGAAAATCCTTTACAGGAGATATTCCATCAAAAATTTGTATGGAACAATCAGATTATGCATCTGTCAAGGAACAATTGTTAAGACATTTTGGAAGTACAGAGGAGGCTTATAGAAAGAAATTTTTTGAAATGACTTTATCAAAGGAAGAAGATCCAAAAAGTTATTTTGACTCATTGACAAGTGCTATGGACAAATGGTTAAAATGTGCTAAAATAGAAAAATCATTTGAGGAACTGAAGAATTTTATCATTAGAGATAAGGCAATATATTCACTCGATAAGACTCTCAAAGCATTCATTCAGGAGAGATCTCCCAAGACTATAGAGGAAATAGTTGACCTGATTAGGAACTATAAATTAGCTCATCCCATGGCACCTACTTCTAAAGGAGAGGATTACCAGGATATAATATGCTTTGCTAAAGGCAATGATAATTTTCAAAGAGGAAGACAATTATCAAGGAACAAGATGAAGTGTGGTAATTGTGGAAGAAATAACCATGTTACTAAGGATTGTAAAGATAAGAGAGATAACACATTGACATGTTTTATATGTAAAAAGAAAGGACATATAGCAAGAAATTGCTTCAGAAGGTCAAGTTCTGCTGGAAACAATAATAATAATAATAGATCTCAGGGATATACACAACAAAGAGATCACAACTCCAGATTTAATCAGAACAGGAATCATTGTGGAGCTGTGTTATCAAGAAGCAAAGGAATAAAGTTTTTTCCAGGATATGTGGGATTAATACCAGTTTTCGCAGTTCGTGACACAGGAGCCTCTGTCATTGCAATAAACAGCAAATATGTTCAGTCAAATCAATATACTGGTGAGGTAGCAGATTGTACATCATTTGATGGAAGAGTGATTAAATTGAGATTAGCCTACATTGATATTAGGACACCATATATTACAGGTAGAGTACTGGCTCATGTTATAAATGATGCACCAATTGATTTAATTATTGGAAATGTTGAATCAGTTAAAGAATGTACTAGAGAGGAAATAGAAACATGGGAATTTAATAATAAGCAAGCACAATGTAATGTGATTAATGAATGTAAAGCAAGCAATACTGAAAAAAGTCAGACAATGGTGAATAGTGAAAAAGACACATCAGTTGATAGTGAATCATTACTGAATGAAAACTTTAATTTGGAAAAATTCAAAAAAGAACAAAGAGAGGATACTACATTGAATAGACTATTCAAATCTACAGAGAAAGGAAATACTAATAAAAATAGTGTATGCAAAGTGAAAAATGATACACAACTATTAGTCAGAGAGATACTCATAAATGGCAGACAAGTGGAACAAATAGTTGTACCATATAAATATAGAACAGAAATAATGACTAATGCTCATTCTATACCATTGGCTGGTCATATGGGAGTTGGCAAAACCAAAAACAGAATAATACAACATTACTTTTGGCCTAAAATGTCCAAAGATGTGAAAAGATTTGTTAAACAATGCAAAGTGTGTCAGATGAAAGGATCTGGAAGTAATTTTACCAAAGCACCAATACAAACAGGAGTGACTGCAACTAGACCATTTCAGAAGGTAGCCATAGATATCATTGGTTTGATGCCTATTATGTCTAACAGAGGACATAGATATATTCTTACATTAATTGATATATGTTCTAGGTATGCAGAAGCAGTACCATTAAAGAAAATTGAATCTACAGATATAGTGCAAGCATTATATTTAATATTTACTAGAATTGGATTTCCTGAAGAGATAATATCAGATAGAGGAACTCAATTTACATCAAAATTGACTAAGAAATTTATGGAAACATTTGGAATAAAGCAGAAATTTACAACACCCTATCATCCTCAATGTAATGGAATGTGTGAGAGATTTAACAAAACTCTCAAGGAAATGTTGTCAAAAGTTAGTAATGAGGATCCAAAGAATTGGGATTTGGCAATACCATCAATTTTATTTGCATATAGAGAAACTACTCATGATAGTACAGGTTTTTCACCATTTGAATTGATATATGGAAATAATCCAAGAAATCCACTTAGTATTCTCAAAGAACCATTAGTAGGTACTAGTGAAAACAGGGAAATGACTAATTATTAGTTAGTTACAAATAAGAAACAACAATTAGAAATTGCTTTGGAAGAGGCTAGAAAGAATTCAGACAATAATAAGGAAAAGAAAATAAATAGAGTAAATCAGGATAGGAAACTAAGAACCTTGGAACCAGGAGATAAAGCTTTGCTAAAATTAAAAAATCAAAATAACAAACTATTTACTGAATGGCTAGGGCCATATGATGTGGCTAGAAAGGTCACAGATGTGGATTATGAGATAAGAATTAAGGATCAACTTAAAGTTTTTCATATTAATAATTTAAAAAAGTATAATGATCAATCAGTGGAAAGCCATATATGCTGTAGTATAATATCAGAAGAAATTAAAGAGGATATTGAAGAAATAGCAACAGTGAATACACAGGGTCAGCAAACATATAAAGATGTGAATTTAGAGAAATTGACACATGAACAGGCATATGAGATGTCAAAAATAATACATAGGCATAAGGGTATATTTTCTGATTTGCCTGGTAAGACCAATGTCATACAACATGACATTATTGTAACAGATGATAAGCCGGTGAGGCTAAAACCATACACAATCCCTATTCATTTGAGGGATAACTTGCAAAAAGAGATAGATGAGCTTGTGAGTATGGGGTTGATAGAGCCATCCAATTCAGCATATGCATCTCCAATAGTATTAGTTAAGAAAAAAGATAAAACTATAAGGTTGTGTGTGGACTATAGGAAGCTCAATAATGTTACTCTCTTTGACCCATATCCTATGAACAATGCTGAAGATATTATGGCTCAGCTATCTAATGCAACTATTTTTTCTAAATTGGATATGGCTAAAGGGTACTATCAAGTAGGTTTAACTGATAGAGCTAAACCATTTACAAGTTTTGTTACTCCATTGGGGTTATATCAATGGAAGGTGATGAGTTTTGGATTGGTGAATGCTCCTGCAACTTTTAATAGGATGATGGGTATGATTTTAGGACATAGGAAGGATACTATATTTTATTTGGATGACATATGTGTTTTCAATGATACATGGGAAAATCATTTAAAAAGTCTTAATGATATCTTTGAAATTATAGAAAAACATAATTTGACAATTAAACCTAACAAATTAGAAATAGGCATGAAAGAAATTACTTTTTTGGGACACAAGATATCCAACAACACCATTAAGCCATTGGAGGAGAATATTACTAAAATCCTTAAAATTGACATTCCAAGAAATAAAAAAGAAGTGAGGAGTCTTCTAGGTGTATGTAATTTTTATAGGAAATTTATTCCTAATTTTTCAGAGATGGTAGCTCCGTTGACTGAACTTATTAAAAAGAAAAGCCCAATTAAAATAATTTGGTCTCAGGAGTGTGAAATGGCATTAAATAGGATAAAGGTTGCTTTTTCTGGACAACCTATATTAAGACTACCAGACATTAAAAAAAGATTTGTGGTTTTGACTGATGCAAGTTTGATTGGTTTGGGAGGAATTTTGGGACAATATCATGACAATGTCTTACACCCGATTCAGTATATTAGCAGGAAATTAAGTGAGGCTGAGGTTAGGTATGCAACAGTAGAACGGGAAGCTCTTGGTGTGGTTTGGTGTATTACTAAATTGGCAAGGTACTTGATGGGTACAAGGTTTATTCTTATGACTGACCATAAGCCTTTGTCCTTTATAAATCAGAACAAGTTAAACAACAGTAGGATAGCAAGATGGTCACTTATCCTGCAGGCATACAGTTTTACTGTGGAAAATATACCTGGGGTGGATAATATATTGGCTGATTTGTTGTCTAGATGTGGTGTTTAAGGTGTGCTGTTTGATACGTAATCACCAGTTTGGAACGCGGTTAAAAATTATTTTTCATGTAAATATAAAGTATAGATACGGTGTTAATGAAATATTGATTTTTTCCAAAGGTTCTGGACGAGAAATGGTTCTACAACTGAAGCACGGTGATTCAAGCACAACGTACCTTTTGTAAGTGAGAGATGTTCTATCACGTCCTCACATTATCGTGAACGGTTTTTATGGACACCATATCAAATGCAAACATGAAGACATCATATGAAGATTACATTTATGGTGCTGACATGGAATCGAGGTCTTGTCATCGCTATATCAAGGTATATTGACATTATCAACATGGAATCGAGGTCATGTCATCGCTATATCAAGGTATATTGACATTATCAACATGGAATCGAGGTCATGTCATCGCTATATCAAGGTACATTGACATTATCAACATAGAATCGAGGTCATGTCGTCGCATTATGGAAGTACATTTACATTGTCAACGCGGAATGAAGGTCATGTCATCAACATATGGAGGAATCAACAAATCAACATGGTACATTATTTTGGGTTTATGAACAATGTCAACACTATATTGTTTACAGACACACAGCTCGTGGTTAAGTATTCAATGGTAAATTCTTGAGATGTATCTGTGAACAATGCATTGTAATTATTGTTGTGACATTATTGGAACTATTTTATCAAGGTGTTGAAACTCTACAGGATGGATAATCTACAAAGGACCTATGAAATATTCAATGAATGTATTGTTGGACGTTCAGAAGAGGAAGGTTGCAATGATATTACATGGACCAGTATGAACTGTTGTGTTCGGATTTGATATTTATAATGTTGGTTTGTGTATTTCATTGATACAGGACAGGATATACTTTGAAACATTATGGACATAGATATTAGTGAAAGTTATTGGTTAATATATTAATATATTAATGAAATCGTTGGTTTTGTTAAAGGTTATTTGTGTTGCATACATTATTTTAATATGCATGATAATTATGATTATTTATATAATTATATGATTAAAGACAGGGGATTAAGGATATATATATTTAATTTTATCAAAGTATTTGACGGAGATAGGGATTTTATTTTAAGAAATTTGTATGACAAATTTAAAGGGTCGATGGGGGAATGTGAGGATTTAAAATATAGATAGTTGTTTTATGGGACAATTTGTATAATCTCTAACCCGGTGTTAATGTATGGAATAAACGAGTGACGTTTTACGACAGAAACAATGACGTAGGAGTTAGATTGAACGTAGCGTAGATTTGGGGATAAAGACAGATGACCTTAGAATTTGGTAGTGGCTGGACGTGTTTTAGACTAGGCTATAGAAACTGTGGAGTATTTGAATTCATCTTGTACATAAATTGCATTAAATATTGAGTTCTCAGTTTTACTACAAGCCGGCAGTTTGTTCATTGATTATTAATATATAATGTGATCTCCCTGAGAGTTGTATACATAGTAATTACAAAATAACGGTCACAGTCGGTTTGCACCGATTTAGGTAGACCATAACGGGTGAAAAACTCGGTTAACGCCTCTGCTATTTTCTCTGCGTTGATACTGCGAAAAGGCACCGCTTCTGGATACCTAGTTGCGGTACACATCATAGTCAGCAAGTATTGGTGACCTGATTTAGATTTGGGAAGGGGTCCCACGCAGTCGATGATAATATGCGAGAAAGGTTCGCCAAAAGCAGGGATGGGCTGTAGTGGCGCAACTGGTATTGTCTGGTTGGGCTTTCCTATGAGTTGACATGATTCGCACGATTTACAGTAAGCGGTGACGTCACGTTTCAACCCAGGCCAATAAAAGTGGGGCAATATGCGTTGATATGTTTTGTTTATCCCCAAATGACCCGAAAAGGGCGAGTCATGCGCTACCTCAAGAATGTCCTCTCGGTACCTCACCGGAACCACGATTTGCTCCACCATTCTCCGGCTATCCACCGGCGCCGCATCCCGAGGTCTCCAACTCCTCATCAGCATTCCACCACGTACAAAATATTGCCCAAGGCCATCTCTTACGTCAGACTCAGCCACAACACTCTCACGCAGCTTCTCCAGCTCTGTATCTTTCTGTTGTTTTTGGATTAGTTGCTGCCTGGGAGATAACTTATCTCCTCCGTTGTCTACAGGTGGTTCTACCAACCTGGAAAAGAAGGTAGCTTCCAAGTCGATTTCGCTCCGAGTATTGTCATTTTTGGCTGGTCCACCAGGCGCCTTGCCCCTATTGTCTTTTTGATTCATGCCTCGGGTGATGGCACAAATAGGGTACAGTTCAGTATCTTTTACTTCTGTATTGTTGACTTCAGGATTATGAGTCACAATCAGTTCAGGCTTTACACAGCCTTTTGCTAAGTCATTTCCAATTATGACAGAGATTCCGTCAAATGGAAAATGTAGGTTTATCTCCTACATTCACTGGACCGGAAATAAGTTCGGACGTAAGATGAATGCGTTGAAGCGGAACTTCCACGTGTCCCATCTCAGTGCCTTTTATTAGTACCTTTTGTCCAGTATATGTTTGTTCAGAGAGTGATAATATACCCTCTAGACTCAGGGACATTGATGCATCTGTATCCTTTAGGATATTAACTGGTTTTTGTAGCTTAGTTTTATCTTCAGATGTAAATGGCGAAAATTCGTCAAGAGTTGAAGTTTCTATCTTCTTTTCAAATGAAGTTTCTATCTTCTTTTCATATGAAGTTTCTATCTTCTTTTCATATGAAGTTTCTATCTTCTTTTCATATGAAGTTTCTATCTTCTTTTCAGCACACTGGTTTACCTTACCAGGTTCTACCTTTGTAGTTATTTCTCTATTATCTGAGATCGATATGTAGCCTTTAGATATATAAGGTGACAATTCTTTAACTGAAGAACTTTCTGAGTTATTTTTCTTTCTTTCATCAGCACACTGGATAACCTTGACCGTTGCTACTTGACGACAGTAGGCTCCCATTGCGTGTTTTGTTTGCTGTGAATCTTTTATGTCACCTTTAGTTATATAAGGTGACAATTCTTTAATTGAAGAACTTTCTGAGTTATTTTTCTTTCTTTCATCAGCACACTGGATAACCTTGACCATTTCTACCTTTGTAGTAGGTTGACGACAGTAGGCTCCCATTACGTGTTCTATTAGCTGTGAATCTTTTATGTCGCCTTTAGTTATATAAGGTGACAATTCTTTCATTGGTGAACTTTCTGAGTTATTTTTCTATCTTTCATCAGCACACTGGATAACCTTGCACGTCTCTACCTTTATATGTGAGTTTTCTAAACAAAGGCAAGACTTTCAAACTCGTGGAATCATTTTTTCATACCTCATCAAGCATAAATGGCTTGATCTTACAACAACCTTCTTAGATGTAGATGTATTGTTTTGGTTGTTTGATTTGTTCCATGTTTGTAAAGTTTTGAATCATCATTTAGTTTTTTTTATCTCTTAGCCTATAGATTGTATCTGTGGCGTATTATTTGGCGAGATTAACGTCACACGAACTAGAAAGGTTTTAAATGTAATCCGCTCTTATAGGATAACATAATCTTATCATCTGTACGTACAAACCACTAACATTATATGTCACGATCTTGAGTGTGTGATTGGAGCGAGAATGAGTCTTTCCTCTCTCTCTCTCCTACATTTAACACTTAATGTATTTAGTATTTAGCTTAGTATTGAATTTTATTTACATATGCCTACTTTATGCATACTTTATGCATACCATTCTAAATGCTATAACGCTACAAAGTTTATGCTAAATGCTATAACACGTGTGTGCTTTGCGCCCCCCCCCTCGTTCCGTACCAAGGACGATCGGGTAACAAGTCAAGGTCATATGTGAGGCAATCATCCTTGAGCCACCATCCCTGGCTTTCGCCCCCCTACCCCGTCTCTTCTTACGTCCTCGACCAACGAGAAAATATAGCATGTATACGAATATAGACTTCTAAGGGTGCTTCCCTGGTCGGAACCCCTTTGTGGCTTGGACGCAGGCGCCGCTCGGAGATAAGAATTACCTTGGAGGGCTGACCGCCTCTTCGCCCTTCCCTCCCCCTCAATTACCATCTACCCCTTACCCCCTTGCGTCCCTACTCCTGTCGATCAGACTCGTGTACATCTAAACCCCCCCCTCCCTCCCCAACGTACGATAGTTGTGACCCAATGTTAATCAAATGTTGAAGACAACCGAGAGATCGACCAATCGTACAAGTGTTGGGCATGTTAATCTCTCTTACCACCTTCCCCCCCCCCCCACCTCCTTCCTCCCTAACACCACGTGATGAAGGCTTGGTCGGAATGTAATCTTTAGTTAGGACACAGTCTAGCTAGGAGGTCGGAGAAAAGAGCGTGCTTTCGCGGCTATTATGTATCCTTGCTATTTATATTGTTGGACTATGTACCTGGAATATGATGTATGATATGCAACGGTATACTCAGTCTTCATGTGAATAAACTTCAGAATAATGTTTTTCGCTCGTGTTCTCTAGTAACTATAATCGATATTGTGAAGTCTACATGTGTTAAGTGAATCACTGTAAATTTGGCAACGGTATTTTCGTCAACGGTATTTTCGGCAAGGTAATTTTGGCAAAGGTAAATTTGGCGCGCTGAATGAATTAGGAATCCTAATGAGCCGGCCCTGAAAATATCATACATTAAATATATCATGATTAAACTTATAAAATATTGCATGAATATGGTTCAACCCCTTAAAAAAAAGGTTCCAAAATGTAAAAAAAGTTTGCTTACCAACCGCCGAAGAGGAGTTGGGAATTTTATGAAAAATTCAGCTTAGAACAGTAACTAGCCTACTATAAAAGATGTTTAATAACTATTTTATTCAACACGCCAATGAAACATGGAGGGCAGCTAAAAAGAGCACGCACAGATTAAATGTATTGACCAGTCTTAATGATTATGCATGCACGGTGAACCTTAATGTTCATAGTGTACCAAAATTTCCGATCCTATTCGTTTATTTACTAACCAAAACGGTGTGCTGCGTTACTGGTTGTACTGCGAGTAAGAAAATATGTAGAGGATTAAATTTTATTTCATTTCCAAAAGATGTTGCCGAAAGAAAACGATGGATTGTGAATGTCAGACGTGAAGAATGACCTATTCTTATTCCCAGACGTATTGCTTGATGCAAAAGAATTTTCGTTTTTGTGTCTTTATGTATCTGTAGATCATGTTTTTCGATAGCCAGCAACCGTTACTCTTGATTACTTTATTTTGATAAAGCAAGCCAAATTTAACTTAATGCAACCAACACGTCGACTATTAATAATCATATACTCACTTTTGATGTTAAAAACCGATTCCTTATAACTAATATTTTAACCTTAGTACATGTCTCATAAAGACCAGAACTGGAAACGAGGTTTAAATAATTGTCAAACACCAGCAAAAGCCGAAAAGATAATCTAAAGAATGTTGCCGGCAAAAGAACGGAAGCTCATGAACACGATAACCTCTGACCTCTGACCCATTGAAAAGGTCAGGACACATTAATTAAAACTTGTCAATTCCATCAACATTGTCTAAGGAAGATTCTAGGAATAAGTTTCTCCGATCATACTTAAAAACGAAGAAGCCACCATACGGTGTGACCCGCCAACAGTGGCAGAACATGATTGAAAGGAGAGTAGGATGGACAGGTCATGTACTTCGGATGCCAGAAAAACAGAAAATCAAAGGTGAACTTCAGGTGGAAACCGAAGAATGAGAAAAGGTAAAAGAGGACGTCAGGGGTATCACCTGGAGATCAACCAGATAGAGAGACGAGCAGTCCATAGGTGTGGATTGAAATGACCCTGAGAGAGGGTTGCATCAGAGGGTTGCATCAGACAGTAAGCAAGTAAGTCAAGTACCCTTCGGATCAAAAGGCCGGTGAAGCAGTGATCACCATTTTCTGTGGCCAGGGGATGCCCAGCCGCCTTTACTAATGACAGGTACACATCCGAGCTGGGTAGACTCAGGGACACCCTCCAGTCCACCAGGATTTGAACCCAGAAACTTCGGTAACGCCAGTCGAACGCTCTGCAACCGTGCCCCAGAAACCGACTAACGGAACTGATTCTGAACTGGTTCAGTACTGGGGCTAATCGAAGCAACACAAACCAAATTTCTTGGTAACCGAGAACGAGGATATGAGCTTTTACAAATGGTCACTTTAAAATTAGGCTACATACAAGTTATTTTTTTTTTCATTCTAAAGAAATGGCCATCGAATTTTTTCTTTGTAACACCTCCCTTGGTTTTGAAGTGTTCAAACTTTTAAATCTCGTTTAAATCTATTTATGAATGTTAATCTAGTCGTACTCGGTAGAGAGAGAGAGAGAGAGAGAGAGAGAGAGAGACAGAGAGAGAGAGAGAGAGAGAGAGAGAGATAGATAATAGAGCCATAGATAATAGAGCCATGAAAAGAGCTAGAGATAAGGAAGAAATAGAAAGAATTATCGGAGAGATAAAATACTAGACGTGAACAAGAGAGAGAGAGAGAGAGAAAGAAAGAGAAAAAAAGAGAGAGTGAAAGAAAGATGGTAAGAAAAAGGGGCTCTACTATTTTAGACTTTCCTTTCATGGTTGACTAATGGATCTCTAAAATCTAAAACATTTAAATTGTTTTCAATCCAAACTGCCAGAAAAAAAAAATGCTGTCGATATTCGAATCTTTCAGATATATTTATACAATTTATTTCAGATAAATAATCAAGTAATGAAAAAAACTTAAATTTTAAACTGTTCCCCCCCCCCCCTAAATATCCATAATATGAAAATAAATCTGTCTATCTCTATCTCTCTCTTTCTCTCTCTCTCTCTTTCTCTCTCTCCTCTCTCTCTTTCTCTCTCTCTCTCTCTTTCTCTCTCTCTTTCTCTCTCTCTCTCTTTCTCTCTCTCTCTCTTTCTCTCACTTCTGTCTGTTGCACTTAAATTAAACCTAGACTATATTCATACAATGAAAAACCACATTCCTACTGCCTCCAATCTTTTCCTTGTTTCAGTATCTATTGTCCAATAATTGAGGGTTTGTATAATTACTTCGTATTAATTCTGCTCAACGACAGTATGAACACACATTACATGCATAAATAATGATAATCGTGAAAAACGTGTAAATCCCTTGTACCTAGTGTGGGGAATCTGGTCACTTCAATCGCTTCTTGGCTCTCTGTTCTCAGTGGGCGGTCAAGTTGGATCGAGTGTGGTCAATTTGGCTGGAGGGAACGTTGGGACAGAGACACATTGTAGTGGTCTGTTTTCCGAGCTTTAAGAGACTATAAGCTAGCTCAGCTTTCTCGTATTGGCTATCTTTCACGGCATGGATTACAGCTGGTCTGCACTCGGCTCTCATGCATGACGTGAGAGTGATTGTGCAGAGGGCGGAACTAACTGATCCACGACTGATGACTCGACCTTCGGGCGGGATGTCAGTACGGGATCAGTGACGATTGCTGATATCAGGCAAACTATACAAGCCTAGAAGGCCCACAGGAGGGGCAAGGATTTCGAAAAGGCTCCGACGCGCCTCCTAAAGGATATAAAAAAAAAGACATCTCAGTGAAACTGAGATAAATATAATTAATATTAGCAGGTGTTAGATCCTCATCTTGATAATCAAAATCTTAATAATCAAATGATAATGTGTAGACATAAATGTGAATGTTTAGTAATAAAATATTGTATTTGAAGAAAGTAAAATACTCATTAGCGGCGGAGACAACACCGGATGATGTATAAAACTTGACGGCCACATTTTGGAGGAGATGGGAGGTCGATGAAGGAAATATTATAAACTCAATAGCCTGGCCTCCTCCATCATGGTCAAACTATATAAAATATGGAAGAGCGATATCAGCTTCCAAGTGAAAAAAATAATTATATTCATCACTGATACTTTCCGTATTTTTAAAAAGTTGGACGATGAATGCAGAAGCTGAGAGAAGAATTCATGCCTTTGAGAACAAATGCTATAGAAAGTTTTTAGGAATACGCTATCAAGAAATAAAAACAAATAAATATGTCTCCAGGTCCACACACTGGCGAGGAAACAGGGTGCATTTTAACTGTATAACGAAGAAAGCTCAGATGATTTGGTAATACTGTAAGGCATGACTCCTTGGCCCAAACCATTCTACAAGGAACAGTGGCAGGAGCACGCAGAAAAGGTCGCCAGAAAAAAAAGAATTGGTTGGACCACCTAAAAGAGTGGACCGAACTACCTCTTGATACGCTTCTGCAAACGGCTTCTGACCGGGACGAATGGAGAAATCTGGTAACATGCACTGTCGTTGCACCCCCACGACGAAAGTTATGGATCTGATGATGATGATGATAATTTGATATAAATGCAAATTAAAAAGGTGATAATCACAAAACAAACATATAAAACGATTTAACGAGTTTCTCTATAAATCTCCTTTGCTTTAGATATTGGTCTTACTTCGGAGTTAAATTAATTGTGCTCTAAACAAAAGGTATAAAAGAGCAGGTCAACGTTCAGACTGTTGGCAAGCTGAATGATTGAAAAATCCTATTTTAGCATACAATCATCTAAAGGTTGCCGACCCCTGAGCTAGTATTCGCCTGTCTCTCTTATATTCTGTCTGCATATTAATTCCATAAAGCTGTACATATATAAACCTAAAGCCCATCCATTTAATTCGAATAATATGACCTAATTAAAGATCAAAGATGTCCTAAATATAATGTACGCCTACATTTAAAGCAAAGATGTACGTGTCTAGATGTCCTAAATATAATGTACGCCTACATACAGAGCATAGTTGTACGTGTCTAGATGTCCTAAATATAATGTACGCTTACATACAGAGCATAGATGTACGTGTCTAGATGTCCTAAATATAATGTAAGCCTACATGAAGAGAATAGACGTACATGTCTAGATGTCCTAAATATAATGTTAGCCTACATACAGAGCATAGATGTACGTGTCTAATGTCCTAAATATAATGTAAGCCTACATACAGAGCATAGATGTACGAGTCTAGATGTCCTAAATATAATGTATGCCTACATACAGAGCATAGTTGTACGTGTTTAGATGTCCTAAATATAATGTACGCTTACATACAGAGCATAGATGTACGTGTCTAATTGTCCTAAATGTAATGTAAGCCTACATACAGAGCATAGATGTACGTGTCTAGATGTCCTAAATATAATGTACGCCTACATACAGAGCATAGATGTACATGTCTAAATGTCCTAAATATAATGTACGCCTAAATACAGAGCATAGATGTACGTGTCTAGATGTCCTAAATATAATGTACGCCTACATACAGAGCATAGATGTACGTGTCTAGATGTCCTAAATATAATGAACGCCTACATACAGAGCATATATGTACGTGTCTAGATGTCCTAAATATAATGTACGCCTACATACAAAGCATAGATGTACGTGTCTAGATGTCCTTAATATAATGTAAGCCTACATACAGAGCATGGAAGTACGTGTCTAGATGTCCTAAATATAATGTATGCCTACATACAGAGCATAGATGTACGTGTCTAGATGTCCTAAATATAATGTACGCCTACATACAGAACACAGATGTACGTGTCTAGATGTCCTAAATATAATGTACGCCTACATACAGAGCATAGTTGTACGTGTCTAGATGTCCTAAATATAATGTACGCTTACATACAGAGCATAGATGTACGTGTCTAGATGTCCTAAATATAATGTAAGCCTACATACAGAGAATAGATGTACATGTCTAGATGTCCTAAATATAATGTTAGCCTACATACAGAGCATAGATGTACGTGTCTAAATGTCCTAAATAAAATGTACGCCTACATACAGAGCATAGATGTACGTGTCTAGATGTCCTAAATATAATGTACGCCTACATACAGAGCATAGATGTACGTGTCTAGATGTCCTAAATATAATGTACGCCGACATACAGAGCATAGATGCACGTGTCTAGATGTCCTAAATATAATGTAAGCCTACATACAGAGCATAGATGTACATGTCTAGATGTCCTAAATATAATGTAGGCCTACATACATAGCATAGATGTACGTGTCTAGATGTCCTAAATATAATGTACGCCTACATACAGAGCATAGATGTACGTGTCTAAATGTCCTAAGTATAATGTACGCCTACATACAGAGCATAGTTGTACGTGTCTAGATGTCCTAAATATAATGTACACCTACATACAGAGCATAGATGTACTTGTCTAGATGTCCTAAATATAATGTAAGCCTACAAACAGAGCATAGATGTACGTGTGTAGATGTCCTGAATATAGTAAACGCCTACATACAAAGCATAGATTCACGTGTCTAGATGTCCTAAATATAATGTACGCCTACATACAGAGCATAGATGTACGTGTCTAGATGTCCTAAATATATAGTAAGCCTACATACAGAGCATAGATGTACGTGTCTAGATGTCCTAAATATAATGTTAGCCTACATACAGAGCATAGATGTACGTGTCTAAATGTCCTAATTATAATGTAGTCCTACATACAGAGCAAAGATGTGCGTGTCTAGATCTCCTAAATATAATGTAAGCCTACAAACAGAGCATAGATGTACGTGTCTTGATGTCCTAAATATATTGTACGCCTACATACAAAGCATAGATGTACGTGTCTAGATGTCCTAAATATAATGTACGCCTACATACAGAGCATAGATGTACGTGTCTTGATGTCCTAAATATAATGTACGCCTACATACAGAGCATAAATCTTCGTGTCTAGATGTCCTAAATATAAAGTACGCCTAAATACAGAGCATAGATGTTCGTTTCTAGATGTCCTAAATATAATGTACGCCTACATACAGAGCATAGATGTACGTGTATAGATGTCCTAAATATAATGTAAGCCTACATACAGAGCATAGATGTACGTGTCTAGATGTCCTAAATATATAGTAAGCCTACATACAGAGCATAGATGTACGTATCTAGATGTCCTAAATATAATGTTAACCTACATACAGAGCATAGATGTACGTGTCTAAATGTCCTAAATATAATGTACGCCTACATACAGAGCATAGATGTACGTGTCTAGATATCCTAAATATAATGTACGCCTACATGCAGAGCATAGATGTACGGGTCTAGATGTCCTAAATATATAGTAAGCCTACATACAGAGCATAGATGTACGTGTCTAGATATCCTAAATATAATGTTAGCCTACATACAGAGCATAGATGTACGTGTCTAAATGTCCTAAATATAATGTAGGCCTACATACAGAGCAAAGATGTACGTGTCTAGATGTCCTAAATATAATGTAAGCCTACATACAGAGCATAGATGTACGTGTCTTGATGTCCTAAATATATTGTACGCCTACATACAGAGCATAGATGTACGTGTATAAATGTCCTAAATATAATGTAAGCCTACATACAGAGCATAGATGTACGTGTCTAGATGTCCTAAATATATAGTAAGCCTACATACAGAGCATAGATGTACGTATCTAGATGTCCTAAATATAATGTTAACCTACATACAGAGCATAGATGTACGTGTCTAAATGTCCTAAATATAATGTACGCCTACATACAGAGCATAGATGTACGTGTCTAGATATCCTAAATATAATGTACGCCTACATAAAGAGCATAGATGTACGTGTCTAGATGTCCTAAATATAATGTACGCCTACATACAGAGCATAGATGTACGTGTCTAGATGTCCTAAATATAATGTAAGCCTACATACAGAGCATAGATGTACGTGTCTAGATGTCCTAAATATAATGTACGCCTACATACATAGCATAGATGTACGTGTCTAGATTTCCTAAATATATAGTAAGCCTACATACAGAGCATAGATGTACGTATCTAGATGTCCTAAATATATTGTTAGCCTACATACAGAGCATAGATATACGTGTCTAAATGTCCTAAATCTAAAGTACGCCAAAATACAGAGCATAGATGTTCGTTTCTAGATGTCCTAAATATAATGTACGCCTACATACAGAGCATAGATGTACGTGTCTAGATGTCCTAAATATAATGTAAGCCTACATACAGAGCATAGATGTACGTGTCTAGATGTCCTAAATATATAGTAAGCCTACATACAGAGCATAGATGTACGTATCTAGATGTCCTAAATATAATGTTAACCTACATGCAGAGCATAGATGTACGTGTCTAAATGTCCTAAATATAATGTACGCCTACATACAGAGCATAGATGTACGTGTCTAGATATCCTAAATATAATGTACACCTACATACAGAGCAAAGATGTACGTGTATAGATGTCCTAAATATAATGTACGCCTACATACAGAGCATAGATGTACGTGTCTAGATGTCCTAAATATAATGTAAGCCTACATACAGAGCATAGATGTACGTGTCTAGATGTCCTAAATATAATGTACGCCTACATACATAGCATAGATGTACGTGTCTAGATGTCCTAAATATATAGTAGGCCTACATACAGAGCATAGATGTACGTATCTAGATGTCCTAAATATATTGTTAGCCTACATACAGAGCATAGATGTACGTGTCTAAATGTCCTAAATATAATGTACGCCTACATACAGAGCAGAGATGTACGTGTCTAGATGTCCTAAATATAATGTAAGCCTACATACAGAGCATAGATGTACGTGTCTAGATGTCCTAAATATAATGCAAGCTTACATACAGAGCATAGATGTACGTGTCTAGATGTGATAAATATAATGTACGCCTACATACAGAGCATAGATGTAAATGTCTAGATGTCCTAAATATAATGTACTCCTAAATACAGAGCATAGATGTACGTGTCTAGATGTCCTAAATCTAATGTACGCCTACATACAGAGCATAGATGTACGTGTCTAGATGTCCTAAATAAAATGTAAGCCTACATACAGAGCATGGATGTACGTGTCTAGATGTCCTAAATATAATGTATGCCTACATACAGAGCATAGATGTACTTGTCTAGATGTCCTAAATATAATGTACGCCTACATACAGAGCATAGATGTACGTGTCTAGATGTCCTAATTATAATGTACGCCTACATACAGAGCATAGATGTACGTGTCTAGATGACCTAAATATAATGTATGCCTACATACAGTGCATAGATGTACGTGTCTAGATGTCCTAAATATAATGTAAGCCTACATACAGAGCATAGATGTACGTGTCTAAATGTCCTAAATATAATGTACGCCTCCATAAAGAGCATAGATGTACGAGTCTAGATATCCTAAATATAATGTACGCCTACATACAGAGCATAGATGTACGTGTCTAGATGTCCTAAATATAATGTACGCCTACATACAGAGCTTAGATGTACGTGTCTAGATGTCCTAAATATAATGTAAACCTACATACAGAGCATAGATGTACGTGTCTAGATGTCCTAAATATAATGTACGCCTACATACATAGCATAGATGTACGTGTCTAGATGTCCTAAATATAATGTACGCCTACATACAGAGCATAGATGTACGTGTCTAGATGTCCTAAATATAATGTAAGCCTAAATACAGAGAATAGACGTACATGTCTAGATGTCCTAAATATAATGTTAGCCTACATACAGAGCATGAATGTACGTGTCTAAATGTCCTAAATATAATGTACGCCTACATACAGAGCATAGATGTACGTGTCTAGATGTCCTAAATATAATGTAAGCCTACATACAGAGCATATATGTACGAGTCTAGATGTCCTAAATATAATGTATGCCTACATACAGAGCATAGTTGTACGTGTTTAGATGTCCTAAATATAATGTACGCTTACATACAGAGCATAGATGTACGTGTCTAGATGTCCTAAATATAATGTAAGCCTACATACAGAGCATAGTTGTACGTGTCTAGATGTCCTATATATAATGTACGCCTACATACAGAGCATAGATTTACATGTCTAAATGTCCTAAATATAATGTACGCCTAAATACAGAGCATAGATGTACGTGTCTAGATGTCCGAAATATAATGTACGCCTACATACAGAGCATAGATGTACGTGTCTAGATGTCCTAAATATAATGAACGCCTACATACAGAGCATATATGTACGTGTCTAGATGTCCTAAATATAATGTACGCCTACATACAAAGCATAGATGTACGTGTCTAGATGTCCTAAATATAATGTAAGCCTACATACAGAGCATGGAAGTACGTGTCTAGATGTCCTAAATATAATGTATGCCTACATACAGAGCATAGATGTACGTGTCTAGATGTTCTAAATATAATGTACGCCTACATACAGAGCATAGATGTACGTGTCTAGATGTCCTAAATATAATGCACGCCTACATACAGAGCATAGTTGTACGTGTCTAGATGTCCTAAATATAATGTACTCTTACATACAGAGCATAGATGTACGAGTCTAGATGTCCTAAATATAATGTAAGCCTACATACAGAGAATAGATGTACATGTCTAGATGTCCTAAATATAATGTTAGCCTACATACAGAGCATAGATGTACGTGTCTAAATGTCCTAAATATAATGTACGCCTACATACAGAGCATAAATGTACGTGTCTAGATGTCCTAAATATAATGTAAGCCTACATACAGAGCATAGATGTACGTGTCTAGATGTCCTAAATATAATGTATGCCTCCATAGAGAGCATAGATGTACGTGTCCAGATGTCCTAAATATAATGTACGCCGACATACAGTGCATATATGTACGTGTCTAGATGTCCTAAATATAATGTAAGCCTACATACAGAGCATAGATGTACGTGTCTAAATGTCCTAAATATAATGTACGCCTCCATACAGAGCATAGATGTACGTGTCTAGATGTCCTAAATATAATGTACGCCTACATACAGAGCATAGATGTACGTGTCTAGATGTCCTAAATATAATGTACGCCTACATACAGAGCATAGATGTACGTGTCTAGATGTCCTAATTATAATGTAAGCCTACATACAGAGCATAGATGTACGTGTCTAGATGTCCTAAATATAATGTACGCCTACAAACATAGCATAGATGTACGTGTCTAGATGTCCTAAATATAATGTACGCCTACATACAGAGCATAGATGTACGTGTCTAGATGTCCTAAATATAATGTAAGCCTAAATACAGAGAATAGACGTACATGTCTAGATGTCCTAAATATAATGTTAGCCTACATACAGAGCATGGATGTACGTGTCTAAATGTCCTAAATATAATGTACGCCTACATACAGAGCATAGATGTACGTGTCTAGATGTCCTAAATATAATGTAAGCCTACATACAGAGCATAGATGTACGAGTCTAGATGTCCTAAATATAATGTATGCCTACATACAGAGCATAGTTGTACGTGTTTAGATGTCCTAAATATAATGTACGCTTACATACAGAACATAGATGTACGTGTCTAGATGTCCTAAATATAATGTAAGCCTACATACAGAGCATAGATGTACGTGTCTAGATGTCCTATATATAATGTATGCCTACATACAGAGCATAGATGTACATGTCTAAATGTCCTAAATATAATGTACGCCTAAATACAGAGCATAGATGTACGTGTCTAGATGTCCGAAATATAATGTACGCCTACATACAGAGCATAGATGTACTTGTCTAGATGTCCTAAATATAATGAACGCCTACATACAGAGCATATATGTACGTGTCTAGATGTCCTAAATATAATGTACGCCTACATACAAAGCATAGATGTACGTGTCTAGATGTCCTAAATATAATGTAAGCCTACATACAGAGCATGGAAGTACGTGTCTAGATGTCCTAAATATAATGTATGCCTACATACAGAGCATAGATGTACGTGTCTAGATGTTCTAAATATAATGTACGCCTACATACAGAGCATAGATGTACGTGTCTAGATGTCCTAAATATAATGCACGCCTACATACAGAGCATAAATGTACGTGTCTAGATGTCCTAAATATAATGTAAGCCTACATACAGAGCATAGATGTACGTGTCTAGATGTCCTAAATATAATGTATGCCTCCATAGAGAGCATAGATGTACGTGTCCAGATGTCCTAAATATAATGTACGCCTACATACAGAGCATAGATGTACGTGTATAGATGTCCTAAATATAATGTACGCCGACATACAGTGCATAGATGTACGTGTCTAGATGTCCTAAATATAATGTAAGCCTACATACAGAGCATAGATGTACGTGTCTAAATGTCCTAAATATAATGTACGCCTCCATACAGAGCATAGATGTACGAGTCTAGATGTCCTAAATATAATGTACGCCTACATACAGAGCATAGATGTACGTGTCTAGATATCCTAAATATAATGTACGCCTACATACAGAGCATAGATGTACGTGTCTAGATGTCCTAATTATAATGTAAGCCTACATACAGAGCATAGATGTACGTGTCTAGATGTCCTAAATATAATGTACGCCTACAAACATAGCATAGATGTACGTGTCTAGATGTCCTAAATATAATGTACGCCTACATACAGAGCATAGATGTACGTGTCTAGATGTCCTAAATATAATGTAAGCCTAAATACAGAGAATAGACGTACATGTCTAGATGTCCTAAATAAAATGTTAGCCTACATACAGAGCATGGATGTACGTGTCTAAATGTCCTAAATATAATGTACGCCTACATACAGAGCATAGATGTACGTGTCTAGATGTCCTAAATATAATGTAAGCCTACATACAGAGCATAGATGTACGAGTCTAGATGTCCTAAATATAATGTATGCCTACATACAGAGCATAGTTGTACGTGTTTAGATGTCCTAAATATAATGTACGCTTACATACAGAGCATAGATGTACGTGTCTAGATGTCCTAAATATAATGTAAGCCTACATACAGAGCATAGATGTACGTGTCTAGATGTCCTATATATAATGTACGCCTACATACAGAGCATAGATGTACATGTCTAAATGTCCTAAATATAATGTACGCCTAAATACAGAGCATAGATGTACGTGTCTAGATGTCCGAAATATAATGTACGCCTACATACAGAGCATAGATGTACATGTCTAGATGTCCTAAATATAATGTACGCCTACATACAGAGCATGGAAGTACGTGTCTAGATGTCCTAAATATAATGTATGCCTACATACAGAGCATAGATGTACGTGTCTAGATGTTCTAAATATAATGTACGCCTACATACAGAGCATAGATGTACGTGTCTAGATGTCCTAAATATAATGCACGCCTACATACAGAGCATAGTTGTACGTGTCTAGATGTCCTAAATATAATGTACTCTTACATACAGAGCATAGATGTAGGAGTCTAGATGTCCTAAATATAATGTAAGCCTACATACAGAGAATAGATGTACATGTCTAGATGTCCTAAATATAATGTTAGCCTACATACAGAGCATAGATGTACGTGTCTAAATGTCCTAAATATAATGTACGCCTACATACAGAGCATAAATGTACGTGTCTAGATGTCCTAAATATAATGTAAGCCTACATACAGAGCATAGATGTACGTGTCTAGATGTCCTAAATATAATGTACGCCTCCATAGAGAGCATAGATGTACGTGTCCAGATGTCCTAAATATAATGTACGCCTACATACAGAGCATAGATGTACGTGTCTAGATGTCCTAAATATAATGTACGCCGACATACAGTGCATAGATGTACGTGTCTAGATGTCCTAAATATAATGTAAGCCTACATACAGAGCATAGATGTACGTGTCTAAATGTCCTAAATATAATGTACGCCTCCATACAGAGCATAGATGTACGAGTCTAGATGTCCTAAATATAATGTACGCCTACATACAGAGCATAGATGTACGTGTCTAGATGTCCTAAATATAATGTACGCCTACATACAGAGCATAGATGTACGTGTCTAGATGTCCTAATTATAATGTAAGCCTACATACAGAGCATAGATGTACGTGTCTAGATGTCCTAAATATAATGTACGCCTACAAACATAGCATAGATGTACGTGTCTAGATGTCCTAAATATAATGTACGCCTACATACAGAGCATAGATGTACGTGTCTAGATGTCCTAAATATAATGTAAGCCTAAATACAGAGAATAGACGTACATGTCTAGATGTCCTAAATATAATGTTAGCCTACATACAGAGCATGGATGTACGTGTCTAAATGTCCTAAATATAATGTACGCCTACATACAGAGCATAGATGTACGTGTCTAGATGTCCTAAATATAATGTAAGCCTACATACAGAGCATAGATGTACGAGTCTAGATGTCCTAAATATAATGTATGCCTACATACAGAGCATAGTTGTACGTGTTTAGATGTCCTAAATAAAATGTACCCTTACATACAGAGCATAGATGTACGTGTCTAGATGTCCTAAATATAATGTAAGCCTACATACAGAGCATAGATGTACGTGTCTAGATGTCCTATATATAATGTACGCCTACATACAGTGCATAGATGTACATGTCTAAATGTCCTAAATATAATGTACGCCTAAATACAGAGCATAGATGTACGTGTCTAGATGTCCGAAATATAATGTACGCCTACATACAGAGCATAGATGTACGTGTCTAGATGTCCTAAATATAATGTAAGCCTACATACAGAGCATGGAAGTACGTGTCTAGATGTCCTAAATATAATGTATGCCTACAAACAGAGCATATATGTACGTGTCTAGATGTCCTAAATATAATGTACGCCTACATACAAAGCATAGATGTACGTGTCTAGATGTCCTAAATATAATGTAAGCCTACATACAGAGCATGGAAGTACGTGTCTAGATGTCCTAAATATAATGTATGCCTACATACAGAGCATAGATGTACGTGTCTAGATGTCCTAAATATAATGTACGCCTACATACAGAGCATAGATATACGTGTCTAGATGTCCTAAATATAATGCACGCCTACATACAGAGCATAGTTGTACGTGTCTAGATGTCCTAAATATAATGTACGCTTACATACAGAGCATAGATGTAAGAGTCTAGATGTCCTAAATATAATGTAAGCCTACATACAGAGAATAGATGTACATGTCTAGATGTCCTAAATATAATGTACGCCTACATACAGAGCATAGATGTACGTGTCTAGATGTCCTAAATATAATGTAAGCTTACATACAGAGCATAGATGTACGTGTCTAGATGTCCTAAATATAATGTACGCCTCCATAGAGAGCATAGATGTACGTGTCCAGATGTCCTAAATATAATGTACGCCTACATACAGAGCATAGATGTACGTGTCTAGATGTCCTAAATATAATGTAAGCCTAAATACAGAGAATAGACGTACATGTCTAGATGTCCTAAATATAATGTTAGCCTACATACAGAGCATGGATGTACGTGTCTAAATGTCCTAAATATAATGTACGCCTACATACAGAGCATAGATGTACGTGTCTAGATGTCCTAAATATAATGTAAGCCTACATACAGAGCATAGATGTACGAGTCTAGATGTCCTAAATATAATGTATGCCTACATACAGAGCATAGTTGTACGTGTTTAGATGTCCTAAATATAATGTACGCTTACATACAGAGCATAGATGTACGTGTCTAGATGTCCTAAATATAATGTAAGCCTACATACAGAGCATAGATGTACGTGTCTAGATGTCCTATATATAATGTATGCCTACATACAGAGCATAGATGTACATGTCTAAATGTCCTAAATATAATGTACGCCTAAATACAGAGCATAGATGTACGTGTCTAGATGTCCGAAATATAATGTACGCCTACATACAGAGCATAGATGTACGTGTCTAGATGTCCTAAATATAATGAACGCCTACATACAGAGCATATATGTACGTGTCTAGATGTCCTAAATATAATGTACGCCTACATACAAAGCATAGATGTACGTGTCTAGATGTCCTAAATATAATGTAAGCCTACATACAGAGCATGGAAGTACGTGTCTAGATGTCCTAAATATAATGTATGCCTACATACAGAGCATAGATGTACGTGTCTAGATGTTCTAAATATAATGTACGCCTACATACAGAGCATAGATGTACGTGTCTAGATGTCCTAAATATAATGCACGCCTACATACAGAGCATAAATGTACGTGTCTAGATGTCCTAAATATAATGTAAGCCTACATACAGAGCATAGATGTACGTGTCTAGATGTCCTAAATATAATGTATGCCTCCATAGAGAGCATAGATGTACGTGTCCAGATGTCCTAAATATAATGTACGCCTACATACAGAGCATAGATGTACGTGTATAGATGTCCTAAATATAATGTACGCCGACATACAGTGCATAGATGTACGTGTCTAGATGTCCTAAATATAATGTAAGCCTACATACAGAGCATAGATGTACGTGTCTAAATGTCCTAAATATAATGTACGCCTCCATACAGAGCATAGATGTACGAGTCTAGATGTCCTAAATATAATGTACGCCTACATACAGAGCATAGATGTACGTGTCTAGATATCCTAAATATAATGTACGCCTACATACAGAGCATAGATGTACGTGTCTAGATGTCCTAATTATAATGTAAGCCTACATACAGAGCATAGATGTACGTGTCTAGATGTCCTAAATATAATGTACGCCTACAAACATAGCATAGATGTACGTGTCTAGATGTCCTAAATATAATGTACGCCTACATACAGAGCATAGATGTACGTGTCTAGATGTCCTAAATATAATGTAAGCCTAAATACAGAGAATAGACGTACATGTCTAGATGTCCTAAATATAATGTTAGCCTACATACAGAGCATGGATGTACGTGTCTAAATGTCCTAAATATAATGTACGCCTACATACAGAGCATAGATGTACGTGTCTAGATGTCCTAAATATAATGTAAGCCTACATACAGAGCATAGATGTACGAGTCTAGATGTCCTAAATATAATGTATGCCTACATACAGAGCATAGTTGTACGTGTTTAGATGTCCTAAATATAATGTACGCTTACATACAGAGCATAGATGTACGTGTCTAGATGTCCTAAATATAATGTAAGCCTACATACAGAGCATAGATGTACGTGTCTAGATGTCCTATATATAATGTACGCCTACATACAGAGCATAGATGTACATGTCTAAATGTCCTAAATATAATGTACGCCTAAATACAGAGCATAGATGTACGTGTCTAGATGTCCGAAATATAATGTACGCCTACATACAGAGCATAGATGTACATGTCTAGATGTCCTAAATATAATGTACGCCTACATACAGAGCATGGAAGTACGTGTCTAGATGTCCTAAATATAATGTATGCCTACATACAGAGCATAGATGTACGTGTCTAGATGTTCTAAATATAATGTACGCCTACATACAGAGCATAGATGTACGTGTCTAGATGTCCTAAATATAATGCACGCCTACATACAGAGCATAGTTGTACGTGTCTAGATGTCCTAAATATAATGTACTCTTACATACAGAGCATAGATGTACGAGTCTAGATGTCCTAAATATAATGTAAGCCTACATACAGAGAATAGATGTACATGTCTAGATGTCCTAAATATAATGTTAGCCTACATACAGAGCATAGATGTACGTGTCTAAATGTCCTAAATATAATGTACGCCTACATACAGAGCATAAATGTACGTGTCTAGATGTCCTAAATATAATGTAAGCCTACATACAGAGCATAGATGTACGTGTCTAGATGTCCTAAATATAATGTACGCCTCCATAGAGAGCATAGATGTACGTGTCCAGATGTCCTAAATATAATGTACGCCTACATACAGAGCATAGATGTACGTGTCTAGATGTCCTAAATATAATGTACGCCGACATACAGTGCATAGATGTACGTGTCTAGATGTCCTAAATATAATGTAAGCCTACATACAGAGCATAGATGTACGTGTCTAAATGTCCTAAATATAATGTACGCCTCCATACAGAGCATAGATGTACGAGTCTAGATGTCCTAAATATAATGTACGCCTACATACAGAGCATAGATGTACGTGTCTAGATGTCCTAAATATAATGTACGCCTACATACAGAGCATAGATGTACGTGTCTAGATGTCCTAATTATAATGTAAGCCTACATACAGAGCATAGATGTACGTGTCTAGATGTCCTAAATATAATGTACGCCTACAAACATAGCATAGATGTACGTGTCTAGATGTCCTAAATATAATGTACGCCTACATACAGAGCATAGATGTACGTGTCTAGATGTCCTAAATATAATGTAAGCCTAAATACAGAGAATAGACGTACATGTCTAGATGTCCTAAATATAATGTTAGCCTACATACAGAGCATGGATGTACGTGTCTAAATGTCCTAAATATAATGTACGCCTACATACAGAGCATAGATGTACGTGTCTAGATGTCCTAAATATAATGTAAGCCTACATACAGAGCATAGATGTACGAGTCTAGATGTCCTAAATATAATGTATGCCTACATACAGAGCATAGTTGTACGTGTTTAGATGTCCTAAATAAAATGTACCCTTACATACAGAGCATAGATGTACGTGTCTAGATGTCCTAAATATAATGTAAGCCTACATACAGAGCATAGATGTACGTGTCTAGATGTCCTATATATAATGTACGCCTACATACAGTGCATAGATGTACATGTCTAAATGTCCTAAATATAATGTACGCCTAAATACAGAGCATAGATGTACGTGTCTAGATGTCCGAAATATAATGTACGCCTACATACAGAGCATAGATGTACGTGTCTAGATGTCCTAAATATAATGTAAGCCTACATACAGAGCATGGAAGTACGTGTCTAGATGTCCTAAATATAATGTATGCCTACAAACAGAGCATATATGTACGTGTCTAGATGTCCTAAATATAATGTACGCCTACATACAAAGCATAGATGTACGTGTCTAGATGTCCTAAATATAATGTAAGCCTACATACAGAGCATGGAAGTACGTGTCTAGATGTCCTAAATATAATGTATGCCTACATACAGAGCATAGATGTACGTGTCTAGATGTCCTAAATATAATGTACGCCTACATACAGAGCATAGATATACGTGTCTAGATGTCCTAAATATAATGCACGCCTACATACAGAGCATAGTTGTACGTGTCTAGATGTCCTAAATATAATGTACGCTTACATACAGAGCATAGATGTAAGAGTCTAGATGTCCTAAATATAATGTAAGCCTACATACAGAGAATAGATGTACATGTCTAGATGTCCTAAATATAATGTACGCCTACATACAGAGCATAGATGTACGTGTCTAGATGTCCTAAATATAATGTAAGCTTACATACAGAGCATAGATGTACGTGTCTAGATGTCCTAAATATAATGTACGCCTCCATAGAGAGCATAGATGTACGTGTCCAGATGTCCTAAATATAATGTACGCCTACATACAGAGCATAGATGTACGTGTCTAGATGTCCTAAATATAACGTACGCCGACATACAGAGCATAGATGTACGTGTCTAGATGTCCTAAATATAATGTAAGCCTACATACAGAGCATAGATGTACATGTCTAGATGTCCTAAATTTAATCTAGGCCTACATACATAGCATAGGTGTACGTGTCTAGATGTCCTAAATATAATGTACGCCTACATACAGAACATAGATGTACATGTCTAAATGTCCTAAATATAATGTACGCCTACATACAGAACAGAGTTGTACGTGTCTAGATGTCCTAAATATAATGTACGCCTACATACAGAGCATAGATGTACGTGTCTAGATGTCCTAAATATAATGTACGCCTACATACAGAGCATAGATGTACGTGTCTAAATGTCCTAAATATAATGTACACCTACATACAGAGCATAGATGTACGTGTCTAGATGTCCTAAATATAATGTAAGCCTATAAACAGAACATAGATGTACGTGTGTAGATGTCCTGAATATAGTATACGCCTACATACAAAGCATAGATTCACGTGTCTAGATGTCCTAAATATAATGTACGCCTACATACAGAGCATAGATGTACGGGTCTAGATGTCCTAAATATATAGTAAGCCTACATACAGAGCATAGATGTACGTGTCTAGATATCCTAAATATAATGTTAGCCTACATACAGAGCATAGATGTACGTGTCTAAATGTCCTAAATATAATGTAGTCCTACATACAGAGCAAAGATGTACGTGTCTAGATGTCCTAAATATAATGTAAGCCTACATACAGAGCATAGATGTACGTGTCTTGATGTCCTAAATATATTGTACGCCTACATACAAAGCATAGATGTACGTGTCTAGATGTCCTAAATATAATGTACGACTACATACAGAGCATAGATGCACGTGTCTTGATGTCCTAAATATAATGTACGCCTACATACAGAGCATAGATCTTTGTGTCTAAATGTCCTAAATATAATGTACGCCTACATACAGAGCATAGATGTACGTGTCTAGATGTCCTAAATATAATGTAAGCCTACATACAGAGCATAGATGTACGAGTCTAGATGTCCTAAATATAATGTATGCCTACATACAGAGCATAGTTGTACGTGTTTAGATGTCCTAAATAAAATGTACCCTTACATACAGAGCATAGATGTACGTGTCTAGATGTCCTAAATATAATGTAAGCCTACATACAGAGCATAGATGTACGTGTCTAGATGTCCTATATATAATGTACGCCTACATACAGTGCATTGATGTACATGTCTAAATGTCCTAAATATAATGTACGCCTAAATACAGAGCATAGATGTACGTGTCTAGATGTCCGAAATATAATGTACGCCTACATACAGAGCATAGATGTACGTGTCTAGATGTCCTAAATATAATGTAAGCCTACATACAGAGCATAGATGTACGTGTCTAGATGTCCTAAATATAATGTAAGCCTACATACAGAGCATGGAAGTACGTGTCTAGATGTCCTAAATATAATGTATGCCTACATACAGAGCATAGATGTACGTGTCTAGATGTCCTAAATATAATGTACGCCTACATACAGAGCATAGATATACGTGTCTAGATGTCCTAAATATAATGCACGCCTACATACAGAGCATAGTTGTACGTGTCTAGATGTCCTAAATATAATGTACGCTTACATACAGAGCATAGATGTAAGAGTCTAGATGTCCTAAATATAATGTAAGCCTACATACAGAGAATAGATGTACATGTCTAGATGTCCTAAATATAATGTACGCCTACATACAGAGCATAGATGTACGTGTCTAGATGTCCTAAATATAATGTAAGCTTACATACAGAGCATAGATGTACGTGTCTAGATGTCCTAAATATAATGTACGCCTCCATAGAGAGCATAGATGTACGTGTCCAGATGTCCTAAATATAATGTACGCCTACATACAGAGCATAGATGTACGTGTCTAGATGTCCTAAATATAACGTACGCCGACATACAGAGCATAGATGTACGTGTCTAGATGTCCTAAATATAATGTAAGCCTACATACAGAGCATAGATGTTGTGACCGTTATTTTGTAGATATTATGTTAACAACTCTCAGGGAGATCACATTATACAATAATAATCAATGAACAAACTGCCGGCTTTTAGTAGAAATGAGAACTCAATATTTAATGCAATTTATGTACAAGATGAATTCAAATACATCACAGTTTATATAGCCTAGTCTAAAACACGTCTTTCCACTACCAAATTCTTAGGTCGTCTGTCTTTATCTTCAAATGTACGCTACGTTCAATCTAACTCCCACGTCATTGTTTTTATCGTAAAACGTCACTCGTTTATTCTGTACATTAACACCGGGTTAGAGATTATACAAATTATGTCCCACCAAAATAACTATATATATTTTAAATCATCACATTCCCCCATCGACCCTTTAAATTTGTCATACAAATTTCTATATAAAAAAAAATTCTTATCTCCGTCAAATAGTCTGATAAAATATATATCTCTTCAATAACTAGAACTATATGAAAAATTACAATTATCCCAATTTATATCAAAACATGTTATGCAACACAAATAACATATAACAAAACCAACGTATTCACCAATATATGTTAACCAATAACTTTCACTAATAGGTCCATAATACATATAATACATATAGGTCCATAAGGTTCCACAGTATATCCTGTCCTGTATTGATAGAATACACAAACCAATAGTATAAATATCATCAAATCCGAAAACATAACAGTTCATACAGGTCCATGTAATATCATTGCAACCTTCCTCTTCTGAACGTCCAACAATACATTCATTGAATATTTCATAGGTCCTTTGTAGATTATCCATCCTGTAGAGTTTCAACACCTTGATAAAATAGTTCCAATAATGTCACAACAATAATTACAATGCATTTACCATTTAATACTTAACCACGAGCTATCTGTCTGTAATCAATATAGTGTTGAATTGTTCATAAACCCAAAAAAAAATTTATAATGTTATCAATAATGTGTTGATCTGTTGATTCCTCCATATGTTGATGACATGACCTTCATTCTGCGTTGACAATGTAAATGTACCTTAATCATGCAACGACATGACCTTGATTCTATGTTGATTATGTCAATATACCTTGATATAGCGATGACATGACCTCGATTCCATGTTGATAATGTCAATATACCTTGATATAGCGATGACAAGACCTCGATTCCATGTTGATAATGTCAATATACCTTGATATAGCGATGACAAGACTTCGATTCCATGTTGATAATGTCAATATACCTTGATATAGCGATGACAAGACCTCGATTCCATGTCAGCACCATAAATGTACTCTTCATATGATGTCTTCATGGTTGCGTTTGATATGGTGTCCATAAAAACCGTTCACGATAATGTGAGGACGTGATAGAACATCTCTCACTTACAAATGGTACGTTGTGTTTGAATCACCGTGCTTCAGTTGTAGAACCATTTCTCATCCAGAACCTTTGGAAAAAATCAATATTTCATTAACACCGTATCTATACTTTATATTTACATGAAAAATAATTTTTAACCGCGTTTCAAACTGGTGATTACGTATCAAACAACACACCTTAAACACCACATCTAAACAACAAATTAGTCACCTTTTTTTTCAACCACTTTAATAACCATGAGTGTTTTCCATTTACTATTTACATACTATTATACCAAATCTATAGTATTGTATCATAGATATTCTCAATTCTTGTTCCTCACCACTACAAAACCAGAATATATATATTTTTCCACGCCATAATTATACCACAAATCCATTCACCATAAACCAGTCCAATGCATAGTCAAAACTAAGTCAATCCTCTGAAATAATAATTCATAAATTACCATTTTTTTCTTTACAAAAACCTTGGGTCTATCAGATTTAAACAAATACCTTTCACCAACTCTTTTAGTATTTTTACTGATACTACAAGATTTAAACCTAACCAATTCCTGACTCACCTTCATTCTTCTACAACCCTTTTCTGACATACTCTTAATCAAACTCCCACAATTACTTTCCAACATACCACTTACATCTTTTTCTCTTTTCAATAACACTAATTCACAGCATATGTTTTCTTCACCTTTATCTATTTCCATCACTTTCTCTTTTTCATTTGTCTCCATCACCACAAACTTCACTTCATTTTTCTCAAAACACTCTCTACACAACTTAAAATCATCTTTCTCCTTATGACCATCTTCAATCAACATATCAAACCCCTTTATCTTCTCCTCTTCACAATCTTCACATAACATATCCTGATTATCTATAATTGCCATTTCTCCCATCTGACAATCATCAATTCCCATATTGTCCTTCTGACAATCCTTTAGTACACTGTCTTGTACTGACTTACCATTTAATACTCTTGTATCAACCTTATCCAATAACCACTTATCATTAAATTCATTATGCACATCACTCATTTCTAAGTGTTTCTCTTTCTCAATCATTGCATGAACTATATTCTTATCTATCACTTCCAATGACTCTTTCATAGTAACCACTGACTCTTTACTAATGATCTCTGACTCTTTTCTAATATGTGCCTCTTCTATTTGTATCCTAACTTCTCTTACGACCTTTAAGTCTAATGTTTCAAATATGACCTTTTGTTCTTCAACTATCTCCTTTAGCTCTTCAATAACAATCCTTGATTCATCCAATATACTCCTACAAATAGAATCCTCATTTAAATTCTTAGATTCTTCCAATAAAACTTTAGGTTCTCCACTTAAGATTTTTGATTTTTCATTTTCTATATCATCTTTCTTAACTACATCAACAACATTATCACATAAGCTATCTTCATTATTTAACTCCATGATTTTCATCCCTAGATTCATTTTATTTAATTGAACCTTTTTTTCTCTTTCCTCTTCTTTTTTCTCAAGATTAATGTTGTCCAATTTCCAATCTACCACAGATTTATCATTAGAAAAATAACCCCTCCAAAATTCTTTTTCTGTCTCATTCTTATGCCTATGACATTTTATTTTTGCATCAATTCTCTCAAGCTGACCTCTTGAATTACCTCTATATATTAGTTCAAAGGGTGAAAAACCTGTACTATCATGAGTAGTTTCTCTATATGCAAATAAAATTGATGGAATTGCTAAATCCCAATTCTTTGGATCCTCATTACTGACTTTTGACAACATTTCCTTAAGAGTTTTGTTAAATCTCTCACACATTCCATTACATTGAGGATGATAGTGTGTTGTAAACTTCTGCTTTATTCCAAATGTTTCCATAAATTCCTTAGTCAATTTTGATGTAAATTGAGTTCCTCTATCTGATATTATCTCTTCAGGAAATCCAATTCTAGTAAATATTAAATATAATGCTTGCACTATATCTGTAGATTCAATTTTCTTTAATGGTACTGCCTCTGCATACCTTGAACATATATCAATCAATGTAAGGATATATCTATGTCCTCTGTTAGACATAATAGGCATCAAACCAATGATATCTATGGCTACCTTCTGAAATGATCTAGTTGCAGTCACTCCTGTTTGTATTGGTGCTTTGGTAAAATTACTTCCAGATCCTTTCATCTGACACACTTTGCATTGTTTAACAAATCTTTTCACATCTTTTGACATTTTAGGCCAAAAGTAATGTTGTATTATTCTGTTTTTGGTTTTGCCAACTCCCATATGACCAGCCAATGGTATAGAATGAGCATTAGTCATTATTTCTGTTCTATATTTATATGGTACAACTATCTGTTCCACTTGTCTGCCATTTATGAGTATCTCTCTGACTAATAGTTGTGTATCATTTTTCACTTTGCATACACTATTTTTATTAGTATTTCCTTTCTCTTTAGATTTGAATAGTCTATTCAATGTAGTATCCTCTCTTTGTTCCTTTTTGAATTTTTCCAAATTAAAGTTTTCATTCAGTAATGATTCACTATCAACTGATGTGTCTTTTTCATTATTCACCATTGTCTGACTTTCTTCAGTATTGCTTGCTTTACATTCATTAATCACATTACATTGTGCTTGATTATTATTAAATTCCCATGCTTCTATTTCCTCTCTAGTACATTCTTTAACTGATTCAACATTTCCAATAATTAAATCAATTGGTGCATCATTTATAACATGAGCCAGTACTCTACCTGTAATATATGGTGTCCTAATATCAATGTAGGCCAACCTCAATTTAATCACTCTTCCATCAAATGATGTACAATCTGCTACCTCACCAGTGTATTGATTTGACTGAACATATTTGCTGTTTATTGCAATGACAGAGGCTCCTGTGTCACGAACTGCAAAAACTGGTATTAATCCCACATATCCTGGAAAAAACTTTATTCCTTTGCTTCTTGATAACACAGCTCCACAATGATTCCTGTTCTGATTAAATCTGGAGTTGTGATCTCTCTGTTGTGTATATCCCTGAGATCTATTATTATTATTATTGTTTCCAGCAGAATTTGACCTTCTGAAGCAATTTCTTGCTATATGTCCTTTCTTTTTACATATAAAACATGTCAATGTGTTATCTCTCTTATCTTTACAATCCTTAGTAACATGGTTATTTCTTCCGCAATTACCACACTTCATCTTGCTCCTTGATAATTGTCTTCCTCTTTGAAAATTATCATTGCCTTTAGCAAAGCATATTATATCCTGGTAATCCTCTCCTTTAGAAGTAGGTGCCATGGGATGAGCTAATTTATAGTTCCTAATCAGGTCAACTATTTCTTCTATAGTCTTGGGAGATCTCTCCTGAATGAATGCTTTGAGATTTTTATCGAGTGAATATATTGCCTTATCTCTAATAATAAAATTCTTCAGTTCCTCAAATGATTTTTCTATTTTAGCACATTTTAGCCATTTGTCCATAGCACTTGTCAATGAGTCAAAATAACTTTTTGGATCTTCTTCCTTTGATAAAGTCATTTCAAAAAATTTCTTTCTATAAGCCTCCTCTGTACTTCCAAAATGTCTTAACAATTGTTCCTTGACAGATGCATAATCTGATTGTTCCATACAAATTTTTGATGGAATATCTCCTGTAAAGGATTTTCCAAGTAGTCCAGACCAATAACATGAAGAAAAATTTTGTCTCTCCATTTCCATTTCAAATTTTTTTAGAAATGTATCAATAGAACCATCCTTTTCATTAAATAATTGGAAAGTAAATCTACACATGTTATTTCTAATAGCCATTTCCTGGTCAACAACAGGTCTAGTGACTCCAATGTTTACATTTGAAGTATTATTCTTAGCCTCCAATTCTAACTTTTTTAACTGAAAAATTCTATCTTTCTCCTTTTCCTCCCTCTCTTTAGCCTTCTCTTCTCTTTCCTTATCTTTATCAATTTGTTTTAATCTCTCTAGCTCAATCTCATCAGCTCTAGCTTTATCTTTAGCCCTTTCTACTCTTTCTAACTGCTCTCTATATTTTCTCTCCGCCCACTCATCCAATTCCTTACCAGCATATCCCAACTCCTTACCACAACTTATATAATTTGCTAATATGTCCACTGAGGACCCCTCCATTTTCAATTAATAAATATATACCTACAACAAACTAATATAATTTAAAATGGAAGCAATATTGCAATATGCATAAAATAAATATCAATATAATAATCAATACATATAAAATAAGAACACCACAGATAGTAGATGAGACCAGAGATTCACAAAAAATTTACTATGACAAATATATAAACAATATAATAACACTGTGCATACAAGACTATACAATCTAACATATATTATGTAATATACACTTATGAAAAGTCTTTTTCAACTAACCTGACTTACAGGGACTTTTCAATAAGTGTATACACAAAATTCCTAAAAGAAACTAATACATGCCAGTGATTTCACAAGAAAAATCTAGGCATATACTATACTACAACATAACGTATACACCAGTTTACTTATCTTAAAAAACGCGTTCCTTTTCCTTCCGTCTCCGAATCCCAGGTTCCAGACTCGAAATGATCCTCCACCACACAGGTTATTTCAGCCCAAAGTCTTCGTGTGTTCGTTAATTCATAAGTTTTACAATCCTTTCACTTTGTTGAAGTTTCTTTTTACTTCCAATTTCACTTGACTTCTGCTACTGTACTGAACTGACTTCTAGTTCTGTGACTATTCTGAAGTATTCTTCTTTTCTCGAACCATTTACTAGTTCTACGGAGATTCTTTTTTAATCTCTTCACTTGACAAACTTAGCTTGTCCTATTAACCACAGCTTCACTATTGTTTCAATAATTGTTACCACTTTCGATACTTTTAAAATGTATCCGAGACGCCTTCCAATTTTCTAGTGTCCTTTTTAACCGACTTGCTTGGTAACATACATAAACTTCCGTTTCTATCTTCATGTACACCGTTATGTACTGGTAGCGCTTATTTCCAAGACGTGCTAGGCTATACTGTTAAACCGTCAAATTTTCTTTCTCGTCGATATTTCTTCACATTTAATTTTAGTCTTCTTTTATTCGTAAGAAACGTTCATTTGCGGTATTCTTTAAGCTGTGCTTCACAATATATTGTAGGCTTTCTTTCAAATTGATTTTCAATAATATTCACCTTGATTCTCCTTCAACATTCTCCGTTGATTTTCAATATTCCACATTGGGCTTCCGAATTCACCTTGAGCTTCCGAATTTTAGTTGGGCGCCAAATAATGTGACCGTTATTTTGTAGATATTATGTTAACAACTCTCAGGGAGATCACATTATACAATAATAATCAATGAACAAACTGCCGGCTTTTAGTAGAAATGAGAACTCAATATTTAATGCAATTTATGTACAAGATGAATTCAAATACATCACAGTTTATATAGCCTAGTCTAAAACACGTCTTTCCACTACCAAATTCTTAGGTCGTCTGTCTTTATCTTCAAATGTACGCTACGTTCAATCTAACTCCCACGTCATTGTTTTTATCGTAAAACGTCACTCGTTTATTCTGTACATTAACACCGGGTTAGAGATTATACAAATTATGTCCCACCAAAATAACTATATATATTTTAAATCATCACAGATGTACATGTCTAGATGTCCTAAATTTAATCTAGGCCTACATACATAGCATAGGTGTACGTGTCTAGATGTCCTAAATATAATGTACGCCTACATACAGAGCATAGATGTACATGTCTAAATGTCCTAAATATAATGTACGCCTACATACAGAACAGAGTTGTACGTGTCTAGATGTCCTAAATATAATGTACGCCTACATACAGAGCATAGATGTACGTGTCTAGATGTCCTAAATATAATGTACGCCTACATACAGAGCATAGATGTACGTGTCTAAATGTCCTAAATATAATGTACACCTACATACAGAGCATAGATGTACGTGTCTAGATGTCCTAAATATAATGTAAGCCTATAAACAGAACATAGATGTACGTGTGTAGATGTCCTGAATATAGTATACGCCTACATACAAAGCATAGATTCACGTGTCTAGATGTCCTAAATATAATGTACGCCTACATACAGAGCATAGATGTACGGGTCTAGATGTCCTAAATATATAGTAAGCCTACATACAGAGCATAGATGTACGTGTCTAGATATCCTAAATATAATGTTAGCCTACATACAGAGCATAGATGTACGTGTCTAAATGTCCTAAATATAATGTAGTCCTACATACAGAGCAAAGATGTACGTGTCTAGATGTCCTAAATATAATGTAAGCCTACATACAGAGCATAGATGTACGTGTCTTGATGTCCTAAATATATTGTACGCCTACATACAAAGCATAGATGTACGTGTCTAGATGTCCTAAATATAATGTACGACTACATACAGAGCATAGATGCACGTGTCTTGATGTCCTAAATATAATGTACGCCTACATACAGAGCATAGATCTTTGTGTCTAAATGTCCTAAATATAATGTACGCCTACATACAGAGCATAGATGTACGTGTCTAGATGTCCTAAATATAATGTAAGCCTACATACAGAGCATAGATGTACGAGTCTAGATGTCCTAAATATAATGTATGCCTACATACAGAGCATAGTTGTACGTGTTTAGATGTCCTAAATAAAATGTACCCTTACATACAGAGCATAGATGTACGTGTCTAGATGTCCTAAATATAATGTAAGCCTACATACAGAGCATAGATGTACGTGTCTAGATGTCCTATATATAATGTACGCCTACATACAGTGCATAGATGTACATGTCTAAATGTCCTAAATATAATGTACGCCTAAATACAGAGCATAGATGTACGTGTCTAGATGTCCGAAATATAATGTACGCCTACATACAGAGCATAGATGTACGTGTCTAGATGTCCTAAATATAATGTAAGCCTACATACAGAGCATGGAAGTACGTGTCTAGATGTCCTAAATATAATGTATGCCTACAAACAGAGCATATATGTACGTGTCTAGATGTCCTAAATATAATGTACGCCTACATACAAAGCATAGATGTACGTGTCTAGATGTCCTAAATATAATGTAAGCCTACATACAGAGCATGGAAGTACGTGTCTAGATGTCCTAAATATAATGTATGCCTACATACAGAGCATAGATGTACGTGTCTAGATGTCCTAAATATAATGTACGCCTACATACAGAGCATAGATATACGTGTCTAGATGTCCTAAATATAATGCACGCCTACATACAGAGCATAGTTGTACGTGTCTAGATGTCCTAAATATAATGTACGCTTACATACAGAGCATAGATGTAAGAGTCTAGATGTCCTAAATATAATGTAAGCCTACATACAGAGAATAGATGTACATGTCTAGATGTCCTAAATATAATGTACGCCTACATACAGAGCATAGATGTACGTGTCTAGATGTCCTAAATATAATGTAAGCTTACATACAGAGCATAGATGTACGTGTCTAGATGTCCTAAATATAATGTACGCCTCCATAGAGAGCATAGATGTACGTGTCCAGATGTCCTAAATATAATGTACGCCTACATACAGAGCATAGATGTACGTGTCTAGATGTCCTAAATATAACGTACGCCGACATACAGAGCATAGATGTACGTGTCTAGATGTCCTAAATATAATGTAAGCCTACATACAGAGCATAGATGTACATGTCTAGATGTCCTAAATTTAATCTAGGCCTACATACATAGCATAGGTGTACGTGTCTAGATGTCCTAAATATAATGTACGCCTACATACAGAGCATAGATGTACATGTCTAAATGTCCTAAATATAATGTACGCCTACATACAGAACAGAGTTGTACGTGTCTAGATGTCCTAAATATAATGTACGCCTACATACAGAGCATAGATGTACGTGTCTAGATGTCCTAAATATAATGTACGCCTACATACAGAGCATAGATGTACGTGTCTAAATGTCCTAAATATAATGTACACCTACATACAGAGCATAGATGTACGTGTCTAGATGTCCTAAATATAATGTAAGCCTATAAACAGAACATAGATGTACGTGTGTAGATGTCCTGAATATAGTATACGCCTACATACAAAGCATAGATTCACGTGTCTAGATGTCCTAAATATAATGTACGCCTACATACAGAGCATAGATGTACGGGTCTAGATGTCCTAAATATATAGTAAGCCTACATACAGAGCATAGATGTACGTGTCTAGATATCCTAAATATAATGTTAGCCTACATACAGAGCATAGATGTACGTGTCTAAATGTCCTAAATATAATGTAGTCCTACATACAGAGCAAAGATGTACGTGTCTAGATGTCCTAAATATAATGTAAGCCTACATACAGAGCATAGATGTACGTGTCTTGATGTCCTAAATATATTGTACGCCTACATACAAAGCATAGATGTACGTGTCTAGATGTCCTAAATATAATGTACGACTACATACAGAGCATAGATGCACGTGTCTTGATGTCCTAAATATAATGTACGCCTACATACAGAGCATAGATCTTTGTGTCTAGATGTCCTAAATATTAAGTACGCCTAAATACAGAGCATAGATGTTCGTTTCTAGATGTCCTAAATATAATGTACGCCTACATACAGAGCATAGATGTACGTGTATAAATGTCCGAAATATTATGTAAGCCTACATACAGAGCATAGATGTACGTGTCTAGATGTCCTAAATATATAGTAAGCCTACATACAGAGCATAGATGTACGTATCTAGATGTCCTTAATATAATGTTAACCTACATACAGAGCATAGATGTACGTGTCTAAATGTCCTAAATATAATGTACGCCTACATACAGAGCATAGATGTACGTGTCTAGATATCCTAAATATAATGTACGCCTACATAAAGAGCATAGATGTACGTGTCTAGATGTCCTAAATATAATGTACGCCTACATACAGAGCATAGATGTACGTGTCTAGATGTCCTAAATATAATGTAAGCCTACATACAGAGCATAGATGTACGTGTCTAGATGTCCTAAATATAATGTACGCCTACATACATAGCATAGATGTACGTGTCTAGATTTCCTAAATATATAGTAAGCCTACATACAGAGCATAGATGTACGTATCTAGATGTCCTAAATATATTGTTAGCCTACATACAGAGCATAGATGTACGTGTCTAAATGTCCTAAATCTAAAATACGCCTAAATACAGAGCATAGATGTTCGTTTCTAGATGTCCTAAATATAATGTACGCCTACATACAGAGCATAGATGTACGTGTATAGATGTCCTAAATATAATGTAAGCCTACATACAGAGCATAGATGTACGTGTCTAGATGTCCTAAATATATAGTAAGCCTACATACAGAGCATAGATGTACGTATCTAGATGTCCTAAATATAATGTTAACCTACATGCAGAGCATAGATGTACGTGTCTAAATGTCCTAAATATAATGTACGCCTACATACAGAGCATAGATGTACGTGTCTAGATATCCTAAATATAATGTACACCTACATACAGAGCAAAGATGTACGTGTATAGATGTCCTAAATATAATGTACGCCTACATACAGAGCATAGATGTACGTGTCTAGATGTCCTAAATATAATGTAAGCCTACATACAGAGAATAGATGTACGTGTCTAGATGTCCTAAATATAATGTACGCCTACATACATAGCATAGATGTACGTGTCTAGATGTCCTAAATATATAGTAGGCCTACATGCAGAGCATAGATGTACGTATCTAGATGTCCTAAATATATTGTTAGCCTACATACAGAGCATAGATGTACGTGTCTAAATGTCCTAAATATAATGTACGCCTACATACAGAGCATAGATGTACGTGTCTAGATGTCCTAAATATAATGTAAGCCTACATACAGAGCATAGATGTACGTGTCTAGATGTCCTAAATATAATGCAAGCTTACATACAGAGCATAGATGTACGTGTCTAGATGTGATAAATATAATGTACGCCTACATACAGAGCATAGATGTACATGTCTAGATGTCTTAAATATAATGTACTCCTAAATACAGAGCATAGATGTACGTGTCTAGATGTCCTAAATCTAATGTACGCCTACATACAGAGCATAGATGTACGTGTCTAGATGTCCTAAATAAAATGTAAGCCTACATACAGAGCATGGATGTACGTGTCTAGATGTCCTAAATATAATGTATGCCTACATACAGAGCATAGATGTACTTGTCTAGATGTCCTAAATATAATGTACGCCTACAGACAGAGCATAGATGTACGTGTCTAGATGTCCTAATTATAATGTACGCCTACATACAGAGCATAGATGTACGTGTCTAGATGACCTAAATATAATGTATGCCTACATACAGTGCATAGATGTACGTGTCTAGATGTCCTAAATATAATGTAAGCCTACATACAGAGCATAGATGTACGTGTCTAAATGTCCTAAATATAATGTACGCCTCCATACAGAGCATAGATGTACGAGTCTAGATATCCTAAATATAATGTACGCCTACATACAGAGCATAGATGTACGTGTCTAGATGTCCTAAATATAATGTACGCCTACATACAGAGCTTAGATGTACGTGTCTAGATGTCCTAAATATAATGTAAGCCTACATACAGAGCATAGATGTACGTGTCTAGATGTCCTAAATATAATGTACGCCTACATACATAGCATAGATGTACGTGTCTAGATGTCCTAAATATAATGTACGCCTACATACAGAGCATAGATGTACGTGTCTAGATGTCCTAAATATAATGTAAGCCTAAATACAGAGAATAGACGTACATGTCTAGATGTCCTAAATATAATGTTAGCCTACATACAGAGCATGGATGTACGTGTCTAAATGTCCTAAATATAATGTACGCCTACATACAGAGCATAGATGTACGTGTCTAGATGTCCTAAATATAATGTAAGCCTACATACAGAGCATATATGTACGAGTCTAGATGTCCTAAATATAATGTATGCCTACATACAGAGCATAGTTGTACGTGTTTAGATGTCCTAAATATAATGTACGCTTACATACAGAGCATAGATGTACGTGTCTAGATGTCCTAAATATAATGTAAGCCTACATACAGAGCATAGATGTACGTGTCTAGATGTCCTATATATAATGTACGCCTACATACAGAGCATAGATGTACATGTCTAAATGTCCTAAATATAATGTACGCCTAAATACAGAGCATAGATGTACGTGTCTAGATGTCCGAAATATAATGTACGCCTACATACAGAGCATAGATGTACGTGTCTAGATGTCCTTAATATAATGAACGCCTACATACAGAGCATATATGTACGTGTCTAGATGTCCTAAATATAATGTACGCCTACATACAAAGCATAGATGTACGTGTCTAGATGTCCTAAATATAATGTAAGCCTACATACAGAGCATGGAAGTTTGTGTCTAGATGTCCTAAATATAATGTATGCCTACATACAGAGCATAGATGTACGTGTCTAGATGTCCTAAATATAATGTACGCCTACATACATAGCATAGATGTACGTGTCTAGATGTCCTAAATATAATGTACGCCTACATACAGAGCATAGATGTACGTGTCTAGATGTCCTAAATATAATGTAAGCCTAAATACAGAGAATAGACGTACATGTCTAGATGTCCTAAATATAATGTTAGCCTACATACAGAGCATGGATGTACGTGTCTAAATGTCCTAAATATAATGTACGCCTACATACACAGCATAGATGTACGTGTCTAGATGTCCTAAATATAATGTAAGCCTACATACAGAGCATATATGTACGAGTCTAGATGTCCTAAATATAATGTATGCCTACATACAGAGCATAGTTGTACGTGTTTAGATGTCCTAAATATAATGTACGCTTACATACAGAGCATAGATGTACGTGTCTAGATGTCCTAAATATAATGTAAGCCTACATACAGAGCATAGATGTACGTGTCTAGATGTCCTATATATAATGTACGCCTACATACAGAGCATAGATGTACATGTCTAAATGTCCTAAATATAATGTACGCCTAAATACAGAGCATAGATGTACGTGTCTAGATGTCCGAAATATAATGTACGCCTACATACAGAGCATAGATGTACGTGTCTAGATGTCCTAAATATAATGAACGCCTACATACAGAGCATATATGTACGTGTCTAGGTGTCCTAAATATAATGTACGCCTACATACAAAGCATAGATGTACGTGTCTAGATGTCCTAAATATAATGTAAGCCTACATACAGAGCATGGAAGTACGTGTCTAGATGTCCTAAATATAATGTATGCCTACATACAGAGCATAGATGTACGTGTCTAGATGTTCTAAATATAATGTACGCCTACATACAGAGCATAGATGTACGTGTCTAGATGTCCTAAATATAATGCACGCCTACATACAGAGCATAGTTGTACGTGTCTAGATGTCCTAAATATAATGTACTCTTACATACAGAGCATAGATGTACGAGTCTAGATGTCCTAAATATAATGTAAGCCTACATACAGAGAATAGATGTACATGTCTAGATGTCCTAAATATAATGTTAGCCTACATACAGAGCATAGATGTACGTGTCTAAATGTCCTAAATATAATGTACGCCTACATACAGAGCATAAATGTACGTGTCTAGATGTCCTAAATATAATGTAAGCCTACATACAGAGCATAGATGTACGTGTCTAGATGTCCTAAATATAATGTATGCCTCCATAGAGAGCATAGATGTACGTGTCCAGATGTCCTAAATATAATGTACGCCTACATACAGAGCATAGATGTACGTGTATAGATGTCCTAAATATAATGTACGCCGACATACAGTGCATAGATGTACGTGTCTAGATGTCCTAAATATAATGTAAGCCTACATACAGAGCATAGATGTACGTGTCTAAATGTCCTAAATATAATGTACGCCTCCATACAGAGCATAGATGTACGAGTCTAGATGTCCTAAATATAATGTACGCCTACATACAGAGCATAGATGTACGTGTCTAGATATCCTAAATATAATGTACGCCTACATACAGAGCATAGATGTACGTGTCTAGATGTCCTAATTATAATGTAAGCCTACATACAGAGCATAGATGTACGTGTCTAGATGTCCTAAATATAATGTACGCCTACAAACATAGCATAGATGTACGTGTCTAGATGTCCTAAATATAATGTACGCCTACATACAGAGCATAGATGTACGTGTCTAGATGTCCTAAATATAATGTAAGCCTAAATACAGAGAATAGACGTACATGTCTAGATGTCCTAAATATAATGTTAGCCTACATACAGAGCATGGATGTACGTGTCTAAATGTCCTAAATATAATGTACGCCTACATACAGAGCATAGATGTACGTGTCTAGATGTCCTAAATATAATGTAAGCCTACATACAGAGCATAGATGTACGAGTCTAGATGTCCTAAATATAATGTATGCCTACATACAGAGCATAGTTGTACGTGTTTAGATGTCCTAAATATAATGTACGCTTACATACAGAGCATAGATGTACGTGTCTAGATGTCCTAAATATAATGTAAGCCTACATACAGAGCATAGATGTACGTGTCTAGATGTCCTATATATAATGTACGCCTACATACAGAGCATAGATGTACATGTCTAAATGTCCTAAATATAATGTACGCCTAAATACAGAGCATAGATGTACGTGTCTAGATGTCCGAAATATAATGTACGCCTACATACAGAGCATAGATGTACATGTCTAGATGTCCTAAATATAATGTACGCCTACATACAGAGCATAGATGTACGTATCTAGATGTCCTAAATATATTGTTAGCCTACATACAGAGCATAGATGTACGTGTCTAAATGTCCTAAATCTAAAGTACGCCTAAATACAGAGCATAGATGTTCGTTTCTAGATGTCCTAAATATAATGTACGCCTACATACAGAGCATAGATGTACGTGTATAGATGTCCTAAATATAATGTAAGCCTACATACAGAGCATAGATGTACGTGTCTAGATGTTCTAAATATAATGTACGCCTACATACAGAGCATAGATGTACGTGTCTAGATGTCCTAAATATAATGCACGCCTACATACAGAGCATAGTTGTACGTGTCTAGATGTCCTAAATATAATGTACTCTTACATACAGAGCATAGATGTACGAGTCTAGATGTCCTAAATATAATGTAAGCCTACATACAGAGAATAGATGTACATGTCTAGATGTCCTAAATATAATGTTAGCCTACATACAGAGCATAGATGTACGTGTCTAAATGTCCTAAATATAATGTACGCCTACATACAGAGCATAAATGTACGTGTCTAGATGTCCTAAATATAATGTAAGCCTACATACAGAGCATAGATGTACGTGTCTAGATGTCCTAAATATAATGTACGCCTCCATAGAGAGCATAGATGTACGTGTCCAGATGTCCTAAATATAATGTACGCCTACATACAGAGCATAGATGTACGTGTCTAGATGTCCTAAATATAATGTACGCCGACATACAGTGCATAGATGTACGTGTCTAGATGTCCTAAATATAATGTAAGCCTACATACAGAGCATAGATGTACGTGTCTAAATGTCCTAAATATAATGTACGCCTCCATACAGAGCATAGATGTACGAGTCTAGATGTCCTAAATATAATGTACGCCTACATACAGAGCATAGATGTACGTGTCTAGATGTCCTAAATATAATGTACGCCTACATACAGAGCATAGATGTACGTGTCTAGATGTCCTAATTATAATGTAAGCCTACATACAGAGCATAGATGTACGTGTCTAGATGTCCTAAATATAATGTACGCCTACAAACATAGCATAGATGTACGTGTCTAGATGTCCTAAATATAATGTACGCCTACATACAGAGCATAGATGTACGTGTCTAGATGTCCTAAATATAATGTAAGCCTAAATACAGAGAATAGACGTACATGTCTAGATGTCCTAAATATAATGTTAGCCTACATACAGAGCATGGATGTACGTGTCTAAATGTCCTAAATATAATGTACGCCTACATACAGAGCATAGATGTACGTGTCTAGATGTCCTAAATATAATGTAAGCCTACATACAGAGCATAGATGTACGAGTCTAGATGTCCTAAATATAATGTATGCCTACATACAGAGCATAGTTGTACGTGTTTAGATGTCCTAAATAAAATGTACGCTTACATACAGAGCATAGATGTACGTGTCTAGATGTCCTAAATATAATGTAAGCCTACATACAGAGCATAGATGTACGTGTCTAGATGTCCTATATATAATGTACGCCTACATACAGTGCATAGATGTACATGTCTAAATGTCCTAAATATAATGTACGCCTAAATACAGAGCATAGATGTACGTGTCTAGATGTCCGAAATATAATGTACGCCTACATACAGAGCATAGATGTACGTGTCTAGATGTCCTAAATATAATGTAAGCCTACATACAGAGCATGGAAGTACGTGTCTAGATGTCCTAAATATAATGTATGCCTACAAACAGAGCATATATGTACGTGTCTAGATGTCCTAAATATAATGTACGCCTACATACAAAGCATAGATGTACGTGTCTAGATGTCCTAAATATAATGTAAGCCTACATACAGAGCATGGAAGTACGTGTCTAGATGTCCTAAATATAATGTATGCCTACATACAGAGCATAGATGTACGTGTCTAGATGTCCTAAATATAATGTACGCCTACATACAGAGCATAGATATACGTGTCTAGATGTCCTAAATATAATGCACGCCTACATACAGAGCATAGTTGTACGTGTCTAGATGTCCTAAATATAATGTACGCTTACATACAGAGCATAGATGTAAGAGTCTAGATGTCCTAAATATAATGTAAGCCTACATACAGAGAATAGATGTACATGTCTAGATGTCCTAAATATAATGTACGCCTACATACAGAGCATAGATGTACGTGTCTAGATGTCCTAAATATAATGTAAGCCTACATACAGAGCATAGATGTACGTGTCTAGATGTCCTAAATATAATGTACGCCTCCATAGAGAGCATAGATGTACGTGTCCAGATGTCCTAAATATAATGTACGCCTACATACAGAGCATAGATGTACGTGTCTAGATGTCCTAAATATAACGTACGCCGACATACAGAGCATAGATGTACGTGTCTAGATGTCCTAAATATAATGTAAGCCTACATACAGAGCATAGATGTACATGTCTAGATGTCCTAAATTTAATCTAGGCCTACATACATAGCATAGGTGTACGTGTCTAGATGTCCTAAATATAATGTACGCCTACATACAGAGCATAGATGTACATGTCTAAATGTCCTAAATATAATGTACCCCTACATACAGAACAGAGTTGTACGTGTCTAGATGTCCTAAATATAATGTACGCCTACATACAGAGCATAGATGTACGTGTCTAGATGTCCTAAATATAATGTACGCCTACATACAGAGCATAGATGTACGTGTCTAAATGTCCTAAATATAATGTACACCTACATACAGAGCATAGATGTACGTGTCTAGATGTCCTAAATATAATGTAAGCCTATAAACAGAACATAGATGTACGTGTGTAGATGTCCTGAATATAGTATACGCCTACATACAAAGCATAGATTCACGTGTCTAGATGTCCTAAATATAATGTACGCCTACATACAGAGCATAGATGTACGGGTCTAGATGTCCTAAATATATAGTAAGCCTACATACAGAGCATAGATGTACGTGTCTAGATATCCTAAATATAATGTTAGCCTACATACAGAGCATAGATGTACGTGTCTAAATGTCCTAAATATAATGTAGTCCTACATACAGAGCAAAGATGTACGTGTCTAGATGTCCTAAATATAATGTAAGCCTACATACAGAGCATAGATGTACGTGTCTTGATGTCCTAAATATATTGTACGCCAACATACAAAGCATAGATGTACGTGTCTAGATGTCCTAAATATAATGTACGACTACATACAGAGCATAGATGCACGTGTCTTGATGTCCTAAATATAATGTACGCCTACATACATAGCATAGATGTACGTGTCTAGATTTCCTAAATATATAGTAAGCCTACATACAGAGCATAGATGTACGTATCTAGATGTCCTAAATATATTGTTAGCCTACATACAGAGCATAGATGTACGTGTCTAAATGTCCTAAATCTAAAGTACGCCTAAATACAGAGCATAGATGTTCGTTTCTAGATGTCCTAAATATAATGTACGCCTACATACAGAGCATAGATGTACGTGTATAGATGTCCTAAATATAATGTAAGCCTACATACAGAGCATAGATGTACGTGTCTAGATGTCCTAAATATATAGTAAGCCTACATACAGAGCATAGATGTACGTATCTAGATGTCCTAAATATAATGTTAACCTACATGCAGAGCATAGATGTACGTGTCTAAATGTCCTAAATATAATGTACGCCTACATACAGAGCATAGATGTACGTGTCTAGATATCCTAAATATAATGTACACCTACATACAGAGCAAAGATGTACGTGTATAGATGTCCTAAATATAATGTACGCCTACATACAGAGCATAGATGTACGTGTCTAGATGTCCTAAATATAATGTAAGCCTACATACAGAGAATAGATGTACGTGTCTAGATGTCCTAAATATAATGTACGCCTACATACATAGCATAGATGTACGTGTCTAGATGTCCTAAATATATAGTAGGCCTACATGCAGAGCATAGATGTACGTATCTAGATGTCCTAAATATATTGTTAGCCTACATACAGAGCATAGATGTACGTGTCTAAATGTCCTAAATATAATGTACGCCTACATACAGAGCATAGATGTACGTGTCTAGATGTCCTAAATATAATGTAAGCCTACATACAGAGCATAGATGTACGTGTCTAGATGTCCTAAATATAATGCAAGCTTACATACAGAGCATAGATGTACGTGTCTAGATGTGATAAATATAATGTACGCCTACATACAGAGCATAGATGTACATGTCTAGATGTCCTAAATATAATGTACTCCTAAATACAGAGCATAGATGTACGTGTCTAGATGTCCTAAATCTAATGTACGCCTACATACAGAGCATAGATGTACGTGTCTAGATGTCCTAAATAAAATGTAAGCCTACATACAGAGCATGGATGTACGTGTCTAGATGTCCTAAATATAATGTATGCCTACATACAGAGCATAGATGTACTTGTCTAGATGTCCTAAATATAATGTACGCCTACATACAGAGCATAGATGTACGTGTCTAGATGTCCTAATTATAATGTACGCCTACATACAGAGCATAGATGTACGTGTCTAGATGTCCTAAATATAATGTAAGCCTACATACAGAGCATAGATGTACGTGTCTAAATGTCCTAAATATAATGTACGCCTCCATACAGAGCATAGATGTACGAGTCTAGATATCCTAAATATAATGTACGCCTACATACAGAGCATAGATGTACGTGTCTAGATGTCCTAAATATAATGTACGCCTACATACAGAGCTTAGATGTACGTGTCTAGATGTCCTAAATATAATGTAAGCCTACATACAGAGCATAGATGTACGTGTCTAGATGTCCTAAATATAATGTACGCCTACATACATAGCATAGATGTACGTGTCTAGATGTCCTAAATATAATGTACGCCTACATACAGAGCATAGATGTACGTGTCTAGATGTCCTAAATATAATGTAAGCCTAAATACAGAGAATAGACGTACATGTCTAGATGTCCTAAATATAATGTTAGCCTACATACAGAGCATGGATGTACGTGTCTAAATGTCCTAAATATAATGTACGCCTACATACAGAGCATAGATGTACGTGTCTAGATGTCCTAAATATAATGTAAGCCTACATACAGAGCATATATGTACGAGTCTAGATGTCCTAAATATAATGTATGCCTACATACAGAGCATAGTTGTACGTGTTTAGATGTCCTAAATATAATGTACGCTTACATACAGAGCATAGATGTACGTGTCTAGATGTCCTAAATATAATGTAAGCCTACATACAGAGCATAGATGTACGTGTCTAGATGTCCTATATATAATGTACGCCTACATACAGAGCATAGATGTACATGTCTAAATGTCCTAAATATAATGTACGCCTAAATACAGAGCATAGATGTACGTGTCTAGATGTCCGAAATATAATGTACGCCTACATACAGAGCATAGATGTACGTGTCTAGATGTCCTAAATATAATGAACGCCTACATACAGAGCATATATGTACGTGTCTAGATGTCCTAAATATAATGTTCGCCTACATACAAAGCATAGATGTACGTGTCTAGATGTCCTAAATATAATGTAAGCCTACATACAGAGCATGGAAGTACGTGTCTAGATGTCCTAAATATAATGTATGCCTACATACAGAGCATAGATGTACGTGTCTAGATGTCCTAAATATAATGTACGCCTACATACATAGCATAGATGTACGTGTCTAGATGTCCTAAATATAATGTACGCCTACATACAGAGCATAGATGTACGTGTCTAGATGTCCTAAATATAATGTAAGCCTAAATACAGAGAATAGACGTACATGTCTAGATGTCCTAAATATAATGTTAGCCTACATACAGAGCATGGATGTACGTGTCTAAATGTCCTAAATATAATGTACGCCTACATACAGAGCATAGATGTACGTGTCTAGATGTCCTAAATATAATGTAAGCCTACATACAGAGCATATATGTACGAGTCTAGATGTCCTAAATATAACGTATGCCTACATACAGAGCATAGTTGTACGTGTTTAGATGTCCTAAATATAATGTACGCTTACATACAGAGCATAGATGTACGTGTCTAGATGTCCTAAATATAATGTAAGCCTACATACAGAGCATAGATGTACGTGTCTAGATGTCCTATATATAATGTACGCCTACATACAGAGCATAGATGTACATGTCTAAATGTCCTAAATATAATGTACGCCTAAATACAGAGCATAGATGTACGTGTCTAGATGTCCGAAATATAATGTACGCCTACATACAGAGCATAGATGTACGTGTCTAGATGTCCTAAATATAATGAACGCCTACATACAGAGCATATATGTACGTGTCTAGATGTCCTAAATATAATGTACGCCTACATACAAAGCATAGATGTACGTGTCTAGATGTCCTAAATATAATGTAAGCCTACATACAGAGCATGGAAGTACGTGTCTAGATGTCCTAAATATAATGCATGCCTACATACAGAGCATAGATGTACGTGTCTAGATGTTCTAAATATAATGTACGCCTACATACAGAGCATAGATGTACGTGTCTAGATGTCCTAAATATAATGCACGCCTACATACAGAGCATAGTTGTACGTGTCTAGATGTCCTAAATATAATGTACTCTTACATACAGAGCATAGATGTACGAGTCTAGATGTCCTAAATATAATGTAAGCCTACATACAGAGAATAGATGTACATGTCTAGATGTCCTAAATATAATGTTAGCCTACATACAGAGCATAGATGTACGTGTCTAAATGTCCTAAATATAATGTACGCCTACATACAGAGCATAAATGTACGTGTCTAGATGTCCTAAATATAATGTAAGCCTACATACAGAGCATAGATGTACGTGTCTAGATGTCCTAAATATAATGTACGCCTCCATAGAGAGCATAGATGTTCGTGTCCAGATGTTCTAAATATAATGTACGCCTACATACAGAGCATAGATGTACGTGTCTAGATGTCCTAAATATAATGTACGCCGACATACAGAGCATAGATGTACGTGTCTAGATGTCCTAAATATAATGTAAGCCTACATACAGAGCATAGATGTACATGTCTAGATGTCCTAAATTTAATCTAGGCCTACATACATAGCATAGGTGTACGTGTCTAGATGTCCTAAATATAATGTACGCCTACATACAGAGCATAGATGTACGTGTCTAAATGTCCTAAATATAATGTACGCCTACATACAGAACATAGTTGTACGTGTCTAGATGTCCTAAATATAATGTACGCCTACATACAGAGCATAGATGTACGTGTCTAGATGTACTAAATATAATGTAAGCCTACATACAGAGCATAGATGTACGTGTCTAGATGTCCTAAATATAATGTAAGCCTACATACAGAGCATAGATGTACGTGTCTAGATGTCCTAAATATATTGTACGCCTACATACAAAGCATAGATGTACGTGTCTAGATGTCCTAAATATAATGTACGCCTACATACAGAGCATAGATGTACGTGTCTTGATGTCCTAAATATAATGTACGCCTACATACAGAGCATAGATCTTCGTGTCTAGATGTCCTAAATATAAAGTACGCCTAAATACAGAGCATAGATGTTCGTTTCTAGATGTCCTAAATATAATGTACGCCTACATACAAAGCATAGATGTACGTGTCTAGATGTCCTAAATATAATGTACGCCTACATACAGAGCATAGATGTACGTGTCTTGATGTCCTAAATATAATGTACGCCTACATACAGAGCATAGATCTTCGTGTCTAGATGTCCTAAATATAAAGTACGCCTAAATACAGAGCATAGATGTTCGTTTCTAGATGTCCTAAAGATAATGTACGCCTACATACAGAGCATAGATGTACGTGTATAGATGTCCTAAATATAATGTGAGCCTACATACAGAGCATAGATGTACGTGTCTAGATGTCCTAAATATATAGTAAGCCTACATACAGAGCATAGATGTACGTATCTAGATGTCCTAAATATAATGTTAACCTACATACAGAGCATAGATGTACGTGTCTAAATGTCCTAAATATAATGTACGCCTACATACAGAACATAGATGTACGTGTCTAGATGTCCTAAATATAATGTACGCTTACATACAGAGCATAGATGTACGTGTCTAGATGTCCTAATTATAATGTAAGCCTACATACAGAGCATAGATGTACGTGTCTAGATGTCCTAAATATAGTGTAAGCCTACATACATAGCATAGATGTACGTGTCTAGATGTCCTAAATATATAGTAAGCCTACATACAGAGCATAGATGTACGTATCTGGATGTCCTAAATATAATAATAGCCTACATACAGAGCATAGATGTACGTGTCTAAATGTCCTAAATATAATGTAAGCCTACATACAGAGCATAGATGTACGTGTCTAGATGTCCTAAATATAATGTACGCCTACAAACATAGCATAGATGTACGTGTCTAGATGTCCTAAATATAATGTACGCCTACATACAGAGCATAGATGTACGTGTCTAGATGTCCTAAATATAATGTAAGCCTAAATACAGAGAATAGACGTACATGTCTAGATGTCCTAAATATAATGTTAGCCTACATACAGAGCATGGATGTACGTGTCTAAATGTCCTAAATATAATGTACGCCTACATACAGAGCATAGATGTACGTGTCTAGATGTCCTAAATATAATGTAAGCCTACATACAGAGCATAGATGTACGAGTCTAGATGTCCTAAATATAATGTATGCCTACATACAGAGCATAGTTGTACGTGTTTAGATGTCCTAAATATAATGTACGCTTACATACAGAGCATAGATGTACGTGTCTAGATGTCCTAAATATAATGTAAGCCTACATACAGAGCATAGATGTACGTGTCTAGATGTCCTATATATAATGTACGCCTACATACAGAGCATAGATGTACATGTCTAAATGTCCTAAATATAATGTACGCCTAAATACAGAGCATAGATGTACGTGTCTAGATGTCCGAAATATAATGTACGCCTACATACAGAGCATAGATGTACATGTCTAGATGTCCTAAATATAATATACGCCTACATACAGAGCATGGAAGTACGTGTCTAGATGTCCTAAATATAATGTATGCCTACATACAGAGCATAGATGTACGTGTCTAGATGTTCTAAATATAATGTACGCCTACATACAGAGCATAGATGTACGTGTCTAGATGTCCTAAATATAATGCACGCCTACATACAGAGCATAGTTGTACGTGTCTAGATGTCCTAAATATAATGTACTCTTACATACAGAGCATAGATGTACGAGTCTAGATGTCCTAAATATAATGTAAGCCTACATACAGAGAATAGATGTACATGTCTAGATGTCCTAAATATAATGTTAGCCTACATACAGAGCATAGATGTACGTGTCTAAATGTCCTAAATATAATGTACGCCTACATACAGAGCATAAATGTACGTGTCTAGATGTCCTAAATATAATGTAAGCCTACATACAGAGCATAGATGTACGTGTCTAGATGTCCTAAATATAATGTACGCCTACAAACATAGCATAGATGTACGTGTCTAGATGTCCTAAATATAATGTACGCCTACATACAGAGCATAGATGTACGTGTCTAGATGTCCTAAATATAATGTAAGCCTACATACAGAGCATAGATGTACATGTCTAGATGTCCTAAATATAATGTACGCCTCCATAGAGAGCATAGATGTACGTGTCCAGATGTCCTAAATATAATGTACGCCTACATACAGAGCATAGATGTACGTGTCTAGATGTCCTAAATATAATGTACGCCGACATACAGTGCATAGATGTACGTGTCTAGATGTCCTAAATATAATGTAAGCCTACATACAGAGCATAGATGTACGTGTCTAAATGTCCTAAATATAATGTACGCCTCCATACAGAGCATAGATGTACGAGTCTAGATGTCCTAAATATAATGTACGCCTACATACAGAGCAAAGATGTACGTGTCTAGATGTCCTAAATATAATGTACGCCTACATACAGAGCATAGATGTACGTGTCTAGATGTCCTAATTATAATGTAAGCCTACATACAGAGCATAGATGTACGTGACTAGATGTCCTAAATATAATGTACGCCTACAAACATAGCATAGATGTACGTGTCTAGATGTCCTAAATATAATGTACGCCTACATACAGAGCATAGATGTACGTGTCTAGATGTCCTAAATATAATGTAAGCCTAAATACAGAGAATAGACGTACATGTCTAGATGTCCTAAATATAATGTTAGCCTACATACAGAGCATGGATGTACGTGTCTAAATGTCCTAAATATAATGTACGCCTACATACAGAGCATAGATGTACGTGTCTAGATGTCCTAAATATAATGTAAGCCTACATACAGAGCATAGATGTACGAGTCTAGATGTCGTAAATATAATGTATGCCTACATACAGAGCATAGTTGTACGTGTTTAGATGTCCTAAATATAATGTACGCTTACATACAGAGCATAGATGTACGTGTCTAGATGTCCTAAATATAATGTAAGCCTACATACAGAGCATAGATGTACGTGTCTAGATGTCCTATATATAATGTACGCCTACATACAGAGCATAGATGTACATGTCTAAATGTCCTAAATATAATGTACGCCTAAATACAGAGCATAGATGTACGTGTCTAGATGTCCGAAATATAATGTACGCCTACATACAGAGCATAGATGTACGTGTCTAGATGTCCTAAATATAATGTAAGCCTACATACAGAGCATGGAAGTACGTGTCTAGATGTCCTAAATATAATGTATGCCTACAAACAGAGCATATATGTACGTGTCTAGATGTCCTAAATATAATGTACGCCTACATACAAAGCATAGATGTACGTGTCTAGATGTCCTAAATATAATGTAAGCCTACATACAGAGCATGGAAGTACGTGTCTAGATGTCCTAAATATAATGTATGCCTACATACAGAGCATAGATGTACGTGTCTAGATGTCCTAAATATAATGTACGCCTACATACAGAGCATAGATATACGTGTCTAGATGTCCTAAATATAATGCACGCCTACATACAGAGCATAGTTGTACGTGTCTAGATGTCCTAAATATAATGTACGCTTACATACAGAGCATAGATGTAAGAGTCTAGATGTCCTAAATATAATGTAAGCCTACATACAGAGAATAGATGTACATGTCTAGATGTCCTAAATATAATGTACGCCTACATACAGAGCATAGATGTACGTGTCTAGATGTCCTAAATATAATGTAAGCCTACATACAGAGCATAGATGTACGTGTCTAGATGTCCTAAATATAATGTACGCCTCCATAGAGAGCATAGATGTACGTGTCCAGATGTCCTAAATATAATGTACGCCTACATACAGAGCATAGATGTACGTGTCTAGATGTCCTAAATATAACGTACGCCGACATACAGAGCATAGATGTACGTGTCTAGATGTCCTAAATATAATGTAAGCCTACATACAGAGCATAGATGTACATGTCTAGATGTCCTAAATTTAATCTAGGCCTACATACATAGCATAGGTGTACGTGTCTAGATGTCCTAAATATAATGTACGCCTACATACAGAGCATAGATGTACATGTCTAAATGTCCTAAATATAATGTACGCCTACATACAGAACAGAGTTGTACGTGTCTAGATGTCCTAAATATAATGTACGCCTACATACAGAGCATAGATGTACGTATGTCCTAAATATAATGTACGCCTACATACAGAGCATAGATGTACGTGTCTAAATGTCCTAAATATAATGTACACCTACATACAGAGCATAGATGTACGTGTCTAGATGTCCTAAATATAATGTAAGCCTATAAACAGAACATAGATGTACGTGTGTAGATGTCCTGAATATAGTATACGCCTACATACAAAGCATAGATTCACGTGTCTAGATGTCCTAAATATAATGTACGCCTACATACAGAGCATAGATGTACGGGTCTAGATGTCCTAAATATATAGTAAGCCTACATACAGAGCATAGATGTACGTGTCTAGATATCCTAAATATAATGTTAGCCTACATACAGAGCATAGATGTACGTGTCTAAATGTCCTAAATATAATGTAGTCCTACATACAGAGCAAAGATGTACGTGTCTAGATGTCCTAAATATAATGTAAGCCTACATACAGAGCATAGATGTACGTGTCTTGATGTCCTAAATATATTGTACGCCTACATACAAAGCATAGATGTACGTGTCTAGATGTCCTAAATATAATGTACGACTACATACAGAGCATAGATGCACGTGTCTTGATGTCCTAAATATAATGTACGCCTACATACAGAGCATAGATCTTTGTGTCTAGATGTCCTAAATATTAAGTACGCCTAAATACAGAGCATAGATGTTCGTTTCTAGATGTCCTAAATATAATGTACGCCTACATACAGAGCATAGATGTACGTGTATAAATGTCCATAATATAATGTAAGCCTACATACAGAGCATAGATGTACGTGTCTAGATGTCCTAAATATATAGTAAGCCTACATACAGAGCATAGATGTACGTATCTAGATGTCCTTAATATAATGTTAACCTACATACAGAGCATAGATGTACGTGTCTAAATGTCCTAAATATAATGTACGCCTACATACAGAGCATAGATGTACGTGTCTAGATATCCTAAATATAATGTACGCCTACATAAAGAGCATAGATGTACGTGTCTAGATGTCCTAAATATAATGTACGCCTACATACAGAGCATAGATGTACGTGTCTAGATGTCCTAAATATAATGTAAGCCTACATACAGAGCATAGATGTACGTGTCTAGATGTCCTAAATATAATGTACGCCTACATACATAGCATAGATGTACGTGTCTAGATTTCCTAAATATATAGTAAGCCTACATACAGAGCATAGATGTACGTATCTAGATGTCCTAAATATATTGTTAGCCTACATACAGAGCATAGATGTACGTGTCTAAATGTCCTAAATCTAAAGTACGCCTAAATACAGAGCATAGATGTTCGTTTCTAGATTTCCTAAATATAATGTACGCCTACATACAGAGCATAGATGTACGTGTATAGATGTCCTAAATATAATGTAAGCCTACATACAGAGCATAGATGTACGTGTCTAGATGTCCTAAATAAATAGTAAGCCTACATACAGAGCATAGATGTACGTATCTAGATGTCCTAAATATAATGTTAACCTACATGCAGAGCATAGATGTACGTGTCTAAATGTCCTAAATATAATGTACGCCTACATACAGAGCATAGATGTACGTGTCTAGATATCCTAAATATAATGTACACCTACATACAGAGCAAAGATGTACGTGTATAGATGTCCTAAATATAATGTACGCCTACATACAGAGCATAGATGTACGTGTCTAGATGTCCTAAATATAATGTAAGCCTACATACAGAGAATAGATGTACGTGTCTAGATGTCCTAAATATAATGTACGCCTACATACATAGCATAGATGTACGTGTCTAGATGTCCTAAATATATAGTAGGCCTACATACAGAGCATAGATGTACGTATCTAGATGTCCTAAATATATTGTTAGCCTACATACAGAGCATAGATGTACGTGTCTAAATGTCCTAAATATAATGTACGCCTACATACAGAGCATAGATGTACGTGTCTAGATGTCCTAAATATAATGTAAGCCTACATACAGAGCATAGATGTACGTGTCTAGATGTCCTAAATATAATGCAAGCTTACATACAGAGCATAGATGTACGTGTCTAGATGTGATAAATATAATGTACGCCTACATACAGAGCATAGATGTACATGTCTAGATGTCCTAAATATAATGTACTCCTAAATACAGAGCATAGATGTACGTGTCTAGATGTCCTAAATCTAATGTACGCCTACATACAGAGCATAGATGTACGTGTCTAGATGTCCTAAATAAAATGTAAGCCTACATACAGAGCATGGATGTACGTGTCTAGATGTCCTAAATATAATGTATGCCTACATACAGAGCATAGATGTACTTGTCTAGATGTCCTAAATATAATGTACGCCTACATACAGAGCATAGATGTACGTGTCTAGATGTCCTAATTATAATGTACGCCTACATACAGAGCATAGATGTACGTGTCTAGATGACCTAAATATAATGTATGCCTACATACAGTGCATAGATGTACGTGTCTAGATGTCCTAAATATAATGTAAGCCTACATACAGAGCATAGATGTACGTGTCTAAATGTCCTAAATATAATGTACGCCTCCATACAGAGCATAGATGTACGAGTCTAGATATCCTAAATATAATGTACGCCTACATACAGAGCATAGATGTACGTGTCTAGATGTCCTAAATATAATGTACGCCTACATACAGAGCTTAGATGTACGTGTCTAGATGTCCTAAATATAATGTAAGCCTACATACAGAGCATAGATGTACGTGTCTAGATGTCCTAAATATAATGTACGCCTACATACATAGCATAGATGTACGTGTCTAGATGTCCTAAATATAATGTACGCCTACATACAGAGCATAGATGTACGTGTCTAGATGTCCTAAATATAATGTAAGCCTAAATACAGAGAATAGACGTACATGTCTAGATGTCCTAAATATAATGTTAGCCTACATACAGAGCATGGATGTACGTGTCTAAATGTCCTAAATATAATGTACGCCTACATACAGAGCATAGATGTACGTGTCTAGATGTCCTAAATATAATGTAAGCCTACATACAGAGCATATATGTACGAGTCTAGATGTCCTAAATATAATGTATGCCTACATACAGAGCATAGTTGTACGTGTTTAGATGTCCTAAATATAATGTACGCTTACATACAGAGCATAGATGTACGTGTCTAGATGTCCTAAATATAATGTAAGCCTACATACAGAGCATAGATGTACGTGTCTAGATGTCCTATATATAATGTACGCCTACATACAGAGCATAGATGTACATGTCTAAATGTCCTAAATATAATGTACGCCTAAATACAGAGCATAGATGTACGTGTCTAGATGTCCGAAATATAATGTACGCCTACATACAGAGCATAGATGTACGTGTCTAGATGTCCTAAATATAATGAACGCCTACATACAGAGCATATATGTACGTGTCTAGATATCCTAAATATAATGTACGCCTACATACAAAGCATAGATGTACGTGTCTAGATGTCCTAAATATAATGTAAGCCTACATACAGAGCATAGATGTACGTGTCTAAATGTCCTAAATATAATGTACGCCTCCATACAGAGCATAGATGTACGAGTCTAGATATCCTAAATATAATGTACGCCTACATACAGAGCATAGATGTACGTGTCTAGATGTCCTAAATATAATGTACGCCTACATACAGAGCTTAGATGTACGTGTCTAGATGTCCTAAATATAATGTAAGCCTACATACAGAGCATAGATGTACGTGTCTAGATGTCCTAAATATAATGTACGCCTACATACATAGCATAGATGTACGTGTCTAGATGTCCTAAATATAATGTACGCCTACATACAGAGCATAGATGTACGTGTCTAGATGTCCTAAATATAATGTAAGCCTAAATACAGAGAATAGACGTACATGTCTAGATGTCCTAAATATAATGTTAGCCTACATACAGAGCATGGATGTACGTGTCTAAATGTCCTAAATATAATGTACGCCTACATACAGAGCATAGATGTACGTGTCTAGATGTCCTAAATATAATGTAAGCCTACATACAGAGCATATATGTACGAGTCTAGATGTCCTAAATATAATGTATGCCTACATACAGAGCATAGTTGTACGTGTTTAGATGTCCTAAATATAATGTACGCTTACATACAGAGCATAGATGTACGTGTCTAGATGTCCTAAATATAATGTAAGCCTACATACAGAGCATAGATGTACGTGTCTAGATGTCCTAAATATAATGTACGCCTACATACAAAGCATAGATGTACGTGTCTAGATGTCCTAAATATAATGTAAGCCTACATACAGAGCATGGAAGTACGTGTCTAGATGTCCTAAATATAATGTATGCCTACATACAGAGCATAGATGTACGTGTCTAGATGTCCGAAATATAATGTACGCCTACATACATAGCATAGATGTACGTGTCTAGATGTCCTAAATATAATGTACGCCTACATACAGAGCATAGATGTACGTGTCTAGATGTCCTAAATATAATGTAAGCCTAAATACAGAGAATAGACGTACATGTCTAGATGTCCTAAATATAATGTTAGCCTACATACAGAGCATGGATGTACTTGTCTAAATGTCCTAAATATAATGTACGCCTACATACAGAGCATAGATGTACGTGTCTAGATGTCCTAAATATAATGTAAGCCTACATACAGAGCATATATGTACGAGTCTAGATGTCCTAAATATAATGTATGCCTACATACAGAGCATAGTTGTACGTGTTTAGATGTCCTAAATATAATGTACGCTTACATACAGAGCATAGATGTACGTGTCTAGATGTCCTAAATATAATGTAAGCCTACATACAGAGCATAGATGTACGTGTCTAGATGTCCTATATATAATGTACGCCTACATACAGAGCATAGATGTACATGTCTAAATGTCCTAAATATAATGTACGCCTAAATACAGAGCATAGATGTACGTGTCTAGATGTCCGAAATATAATGTACGCCTACATACAGAGCATAGATGTACGTGTCTAGATGTCCTAAATATAATGAACGCCTACATACAGAGCATATATGTACGTGTCTAGATGTCCTAAATATAATGTACGCCTACATACAAAGCATAGATGTACGTGTCTAGATGTCCTAAATATAATGTAAGCCTACATACAGAGCATGGAAGTACGTGTCTAGATGTCCTAAATATAATGTATGCCTACATACAGAGCATAGATGTACGTGTCTAGATGTTCTAAATATAATGTACGCCTACATACAGAGCATAGATGTACGTGTCTAGATGTCCTAAATATAATGCACGCCTACATACAGAGCATAGTTGTACGTGTCTAGATGTCCTAAATATAATGTACTCTTACATACAGAGCATAGATGTACGAGTCTAGATGTCCTAAATATAATGTAAGCCTACATACAGAGAATAGATGTACATGTCTAGATGTCCTAAATATAATGTTAGCCTACATACAGAGCATAGATGTACGTGTCTAAATGTCCTAAATATAATGTACGCCTACATACAGAGCATAAATGTACGTGTCTAGATGTCTTAAATATAATGTAAGCCTACATACAGAGCATAGATGTACGTGTCTAGATGTCCTAAATATAATGTACGCCTCCATAGAGAGCATAGATGTTCGTGTCCAGATGTCCTAAATATAATGTACGCCTACATACAGAGCATAGATGTACGTGTCTAGATGTCCTAAATATAATGTACGCCGACATACAGAGCATAGATGTACGTGTCTAGATGTCCTAAATATAATGTAAGCCTACATACAGAGCATAGATGTACATGTCTAGATGTCCTAAATTTAATCTAGGCCTACATACATAGCATAGGTGTACGTGTCTAGATGTCCTAAATATAATGTACGCCTACATACAGAGCATAGATGTACGTGTCTAAATGTCCTAAATATAATGTACGCCTACATACAGAACATAGTTGTACGTGTCTAGATGTCCTAAATATAATGTACGCCTACATACAGAGCATAGATGTACGTGTCTAGATGTACTAAATATAATGTAAGCCTACATACAGAGCATAGATGTACGTGTCTAGATGTCCTGAATATAGTGTACACCTACATACAGAGCATAGATGTACGTGTCTAGATGTCCTAAATATAATGTAAGCCTACATACAGAGCATAGATGTACGTGTCTAGATGTCCTAAATATATTGTACGCCTACATACAAAGCATAGATGTACGTGTCTAGATGTCCTAAATATAATGTACGCCTACATACAGAGCATAGATGTACGTGTCTTGATGTCCTAAATATAATGTACGCCTACATACAGAGCATAGATCTTCGTGTCTAGATGTCCTAAATATAAAGTACGCCTAAATACAGAGCATAGATGTTCGTTTCTAGATGTCCTAAATATAATGTACGCCTACATACAGAGCATAGATGTACGTGTATAGATGTCCTAAATATAATGTGAGCCTACATACAGAGCATAGATGTACGTGTCTAGATGTCCTAAATATATAGTAAGCCTACATACAGAGCATAGATGTACGTATCTAGATGTCCTAAATATAATGTTAACCTACATACAGAGCATAGATGTACGTGTCTAAATGTCCTAAATATAATGTACGCCTACATACAGAGCATAGATGTACGTGTCTAGATGTCCTAAATATAATGTACGCTTACATACAGAGCATAGATGTGCGTGTCTAGATGTCCTAATTATAATGTAAGCCTACATACAGAGCATAGATGTACGTGTCTAGATGTCCTAAATATAGTGTAAGCCTACATACATAGCATAGATGTACGTGTCTAGATGTCCTAAATATATAGTAAGCCTACATACAGAGCATAGATGTACGTATCTGGATGTCCTAAATATAATGTTAGCCTACATACAGAGCATAGATGTACGTGTCTAAATGTCCTAAATATAATGTACGCCTACATACAGAGCATAGATGTACGTGTCTAGATGTCCTAAATATAATGTAAGCCTACATACAGAGCATAGATGTACGTGTCTAGATGTCCTAAATATAATGTAAGCTTACATACAGAGCATAGATGTACGCGTCTAGATGTGATAAATATAATGTACGCCTACATACAGAGCATAGATGTACGTGTCTAGATGTCCTAAATATAATGTACGCCTACATACAGAGCATAGATGTACGTGTCTAGATGTCCTAAATATAATGTAAGCCTACATACAGAGCATAGATGTACGTGTCTAGATGTCCTAAATATAATGTACGCCTACATACATAGCATAGATGTACGTGTCTAGATGTCCTAAATATAATGTACGCCTACATACAGTGCATAGATGTACGTGTCTAGATGTCCTAAATATAATGTAAGCCTAAATACAGAGAATAGACGTACATATCTACATTTGTCCTAAATATAATGTTAGCCTACATACAGAGCATGGATGTACGTGTCTAAATGTCCTAAATATAATGTACGCCTACATACAGAGCATAGATGTAAGTGTCTAGATGTGCTAAATATAATGTAAGCCTACATACAGAGCATAGATGTACGAGTCTAGATGTCCTAAATATAATGTATGCCTACATACAGAGCATAGTTGTACGTGTTTAGATGTCCTAAATATAATGTACGCTTACATACAGAGCATAGATGTACGTGTCTAGATGTCCTAAATATAATGTAAGCCTACATACAGAGCATAGATGTACGTGTCTAGATGTCCTAAATATAATGTAAGCCTACATACAGAGCATAGATGTACGTGTCTAGATGTCCTAAATATAATGTAAGCCTACATACAGAGCATAGATGTACGTGTCTAGCTGTCCTAAATATAATGTACGCCGACATACAGAGCATAGATGCACGTGTCTAGATGTCCTAAATATAATGTAAGACTACATACAGAGCATAGATGTACATGTCTAGATGTCCTAAATATAATGTAGGCCTACATACATAGCATAGATGTACGTGTCTAGATGTCCTAAATATAATGTACGCCTACATACAGAGCATAGATGTACGTGTCTAAATGTCCTAAGTATAATGTACGCCTACATACAGAGCATAGATGTACGTTTCTAGATGTCCTAAATATAATGTTAGCCTACATACAGAGCATAGATGTACGTGTCTAAATGTCCTAAATATAATGTAGGCCTACATACAGAGCAAAGATGTACGTGTCTAGATGTCCTAAATATAATGTAAGCCTACATACAGAGCATAGATGTACGTGTCTTGATGTCCTAAATATATTGTATGCCTACATACAAAGCATAGATGTACGTGTCTAGATGTCCTAAATATAATGTACGACTACATACAGAGCATAGATGTACGTGTCTTGATGTCCTAAATATAATGTACGCCTACATACAGAGCATAGATCTTCGTGTCTAGATGTCCTAAATATAAAGTACGCCTAAATACAGATTATAGATGTTCGTTTCTAGATGTCCTAAATATAATGTACGCCTACATACAGAGCATAGATGTACGTGTATAGATGTCCTAAATATAATGTAAGCCTACATACAGAGCATAGATGTACGTGTCTAGATGTCCTAAATATATAGTATGCCTACATACAGAGCATAGATGTACGTATCTAGATGTCCTAAATATAATGTTAACCTACATACAGAGCATAGATGTACGTGTCTAAATGTCCTAAATATAATGTACGCCTACATACAGAGCATAGATGTGCGTGTCTAGATATCCTAAATATAATGTACGCCTACATAAAGAGCATAGATGTACGTGTCTAGATGTCCTAAATATAATGTACGCCTACATACAGAGCATAGATGTACGTGTCTAGATGTTCTAAATATAATGTAAGCCTACATACAGAGCATAGATGTACGTGTCTAGATGTCCTAAATATAATGTACACCTACATACATAGCATAGATGTACGTGTCTAGATTTCCTAAATATCTAGTAAGCCTACATACAGAGCATAGATGTACGTATCTAGATGTCCTAAATATATTGTTAGCCTACATACAGAGCATAGATGTACGTGTCTAAATGTCCTAAATCTAAAGTACGCCCAAATACAGAGCATAGATGTTCGTTTCTAGATGTCCTAAATATAATGTACGCCTACATACAGAGCATAGATGTACGTGTATAGATGTCCTAAATATAATGTAAGCCTACATACAGAGCATAGATGTACGTGTCTAGATGTCCTAAATATATAGTAAGCCTACATACAGATAAAATAGATGTACGTATCTAGATGTCCTAAATATAATGTTAACCTACATGAAGAGCATAGATGTACGTGTCTAAATGTCCTAAATATAATGTACGCCTACATACAGAGCATAGATGTACGTGTCTAGATATCCTAAATATAATGTACGCCTACATACAGAGCATAGATGTACGTGTCTAGATGTCCTAAATATAATGTACGCCTACATACAGAGCATAGATGTACGTTTCTAGATGTCCTAAATATAATGTAAGCCTACATACAGAGCATAGATGTACGTGTCTAGATGTCCTAAATATAATGTACGCCAACATACATAGCATAGATGTACGTGTCTAAATGTCCTAAATATATAGTAGGCCTACATACAGAGCATAGATGTACGTATCTAGATGTCCTAAATATATTGTTAGCCTACATACAGAGCATAGATGTACGTGTCTAAATGTCCTAAATATAATATACGTCTACACACAGAGCATAGATGTACGTGTCTAGATGTCCTAAATATAATGTAAGCCTACATACAGAGCATAGATGTACGTGTCTAGATGTCCTAAATATAATGCAAGCTTACATACAGAGCATAGATGTACGTGTCTAGATGTGATAAATATAATGTACGCCTACATACAGAGCATAGATGTACATGTCTAGATGTCCTAAATATAATGTACTCCTAAATACAGAGCATAGATGTACGTGTCTAGATGTCCTAAATCTAATGTACGCCTACATACAGAGCATAGATGTACGTGTCTAGATGTCCTAAATAAAATGTAAGCCTACATACAGAGCATGGATGCACGTGTCTAGATGTCCTAAATATAATGTATGCCTACATACAGAGCATAGATGTACTTGTCTAGATGTCCTAAATATAATGTACGCCTACATACAGAGCATAGATGTACGTGTCTAGATGTCCTAATTATAATGTACGCCTACATACAGAGCATAGATGTACGTGTCTAGATGACCTAAATATAATGTATGCCTACATACAGTGCACAGATGTACGTGTCTAGATGTCCTAAATATAATGTAAGCCCACATACAGAGCATAGATGTACGTGTCTAAATGTCCTAAATATAATGTACGCCTCCATACAGAGCATAGATGTACGAGTCTAGATATCCTAAATATAATGTACGCCTACATACAGAGCATAGATGTACGTGTCTAGATGTCCTAAATATAATGTACGCCTACATACAGAGCATAGATGTACGTGTCTATATGTCCTAAATATAATGTAAGCCTACATACAGAGCATAGATGTACGTGTCTAGATGTCCTAAATATAATGTACGCCTACATACATAGCATAGATGTACGTGTCTAGATGTCCTAAATATAATGTACGCCTACATACAGAGCATAGATGTACGTGTCTAGATGTCCTAAATATAATGTAAGCCTAAATACAGAGAATAGACGTACATGTCTAGATGTCCTAAATATAATGTTAGCCTACATACAGAGCATGGATGTACGTGTCTAAATGTCCTAAATATAATGTACGCCTACATACAGAGCATAGATGTACGTGTCTAGATGTCCTAAATATAATGTAAGCCTACATACAGAGCATAGATGTACGAGTCTAGATGTCCTAAATATAATGTATGCCTACATACAGAGCATAGTTGTACGTGTTTAGATGTCCTAAATATAATGTACGCTTACATACAGAGCATAGATGTACGTGTCTAGATGTCCTAAATATAATGTAAACCTACATACAGAGCATAGATGTACGTATCTAGATGTCCTAAATATATTGTTAGCCTACATACAGAGCATAGATGTACGTGTCTAAATGTCCTAAATCTAAAGTACGCCTAAATACAGAGCATAGATGTTCGTTTCTAGATGTCCTAAATATAATGTACGCCTACATACAGAGCATAGATGTACGTGTATAGATGTCCTAAATATAATGTAAGCCTACATTCAGAGCATAGATGTACGTGTCTAGATGTCCTAAATATATAGTAAGCCTACATACAGAGCATAGATGTACGTATCTAGATGTCCTAAATATAATGTTAACCTACATGCAGAGCATAGATGTACGTGTCTAAATGTCCTAAATATAATGTACGCCTACATACAGAGCATAGATGTACGTGTCTAGATATCCTAAATATAAAGTACGCCTACATACAGTGCATAGATGTACGTGTCTAGATGTCCTGAATATAATGTACGCCTACATACAGAGCATAGATGTACGTGTCTAGATGTCCTAAATATAATGTAAGCCTACATACAGAGCATAGATGTACGTGTCTAGATGTCCTAAATATAATGTACGCCTACATACATAGCATAGATGTACGTGTCTAAATGTCCTAAATATATAGTAGGCCTACATACAGAGCATAGATGTACGTATCTAGATGTCCTAAATATATTGTTAGCCTACATACAGAGCATAGATGTACGTGTCTAAATGTCCTAAATATAATGTACGCCTACATACAGAGCATAGATGTACGTGTCTAGATGTCCTAAATATAATGTAAGCCTACATACAGAGCATAGATGTACGTGTCAAGATGTCCTAAATATAATGCAAGCTTACTACAGAGCATAGATGTACGTATCTAGATGTGATAAATATAATGTACGCCTACATACAGAGCATAGATGTACATGTCTAGATGTCCTAAATATAATGTACTCCTAAATACAGAGCATAGATGTACGTGTAAAGATGTCCTAAATCTAATGTACGCCTACATACAGAGCATAGATGTACGTGTCTAGATGTCCTAAATAAAATGTAAGCCTACATACAGAGCATGGATGTACGTGTCTAGATGTCCTAAATATAATGTATGCCTACAAAAAGAGCATAGATGTAATTGTCTAGATGTCCTAAATATAATGTAAGCCTACATACAGAGCATAGATGTACGTGTCAAAATGTCCTAAATATAATGTACGCCTCCATACAGAGCATAGATGTACGAGTCTAGATATCCTAAATATAATGTACCCCTACATACAGAGCATAAATGTACGTGTCTAGATGTCCTAAATATAATGTACGCCTACATACAGAGCATAGACGTACGTGTCTAGATGTCCTAAATATAATGTAAGCCTACATACAGAGCATAGATGTACGTGTCTAGATGTCCTAAATATAATGTGAGCCTACATACAGAGCATAGATGTACGTGTCTAGATGTCCTAAATATATAGTAAGCCTACATACAGAGCATAGATGTACGTATCTAGATGTCCTAAATATAATACTAACCTACATACAGAGCATAGATGTACGTGTCTAGATGTCCTAAATATAATGTACGCCTACATACAGAGCATAGATGTACGTGTCTAGATGTCCTAAATATAATGTACGCCTACATACAGAGCATAGATGTACGTGTCTAGATGTCCTAAATATAATGTAAGCTTACATACAGAGCATAGATGTACGTGTCTAGATGTGATAAATATAATGTACGCCTACATACAGAGCATAGATGTACGTGTCTAGATGTCCTAAATATAATGTACGCCTACATACAGAGCATAGATGTACGTGTCTAGATGTCCTAAATATAATGTAAGCCTACATACAGAGCATAGATGTACGTGTCTAGATGTCCTAAATATAATGTACGCCTACATACATAGCATAGATGTACGTGTCTAGATGTCCTAAATATAATGTACGCCTACATACAGAGCATAGATGTACGTGTCTAGATGTCCTAAATATAATGTAAGCCTAAATACAGAGAATAGACGTACATATCTACATTTGTCCTAAATATAATGTTAGCCTACATACAGAGCATGGATGTACGTGTCTAAATGTCCTAAATATAATGTACGCCTACATACAGAGCATAGATGTACGTGTCTAGATGTGCTAAATATAATGTAAGCCTACATACAGAGCATAGATGTACGAGTCTAGATGTCCTAAATATAATGTATGCCTACATACAGAGCATAGTTGTACGTGTTTAGATGTCCTAAATATAATGTACGCTTACATACAGAGCATAGATGTACGTGTCTAGATGTCCTAAATATAATGTAAGCCTACATACAGAGCATAGATGTACGTGTCTAGATGTCCTATATATAATGTAAGCCTACATACAGAGCATAGATGTACGTGTCTAGATGTCCTAAATATAATGTAAGACTACATACAGAGCATAGATGTACGTGTCTAGCTGTCCTAAATATAATGTACGCCGACATACAGAGCATAGATGCACGTGTCTAGATGTCCTAAATATAATGTAAGCCTACATACAGAGCATAGATGTACATGTCTAGATGTCCTAAATATAATGTAGGCCTACATACATAGCATAGATGTACGTGTCTAGATGTCCTAAATATAATGTACGCCTACATACAGAGCATAGATGTACGTGTCTAAATGTCCTAAGTATAATGTACGCCTACATACAGAGCATAGATGTACGTGTCTAGATGTCCTAAATATAATGTTAGCCTACATACAGAGCATAGATGTACGTGTCTAAATGTCCTAAATATAATGTAGGCCTACATACAGAGCAAAGATGTACGTGTCTAGATGTCCTAAATATAATGTAAGCTTACATACAGAGCATAGATGTACGTGTCTTGATGTCCTAAATATATTGTATGCCTACATACAAAGCATAGATGTACGTGTCTAGATGTCCTAAATATAATGTACGACTACATACAGAGCATAGATGTACGTGTCTTGATGTCCTAAATATAATGTACGCCTACATACAGAGCATAGATCTTCGTGTCTAGATGTCCTAAATATAAAGTACGCCTAAATACAGATTATAGATGTTCGTTTCTAGATGTCCTAAATATAATGTACGCCTACATAAAGAGCATAGATGTACGTGTATAGATGTCCTAAATATAATGTAAGCCTACATACAGAGCATAGATGTACGTGTCTAGATGTCCTAAATATATAGTAAGCCTACATACAGAGCATAGATGTACGTATCTAGATGTCCTAAATATAATGTTAACCTACATACAGAGCATAGATGTACGTGTCTAAATGTCCTAAATATAATGTACGCCTACATACAGAGCATAGATGTGCGTGTCTAGATATCCTAAATATAATGTACGCCTACATAAAGAGCATAGATGTACGTGTCTAGATGTCCTAAATATAATGTACGCCTACATACAGAGCATAGATGTACGTGTCTAGATGTTCTAAATATAATGTAAGCCTACATACAGAGCATAGATGTACGTGTCTAGATGTCCTAAATATAATGTACACCTACATACATAGCATAGATGTACGTGTCTAGATTTCCTAAATATCTAGTAAGCCTACATACAGAGCATAGATGTACGTATCTAGATGTCCTAAATATATTGTTAGCCTACATACAGAGCATAGATGTACGTGTCTAAATGTCCTAAATCTAAAGTACGCCTAAATACAGATCATAGATGTTCGTTTCTAGATGTCCTAAATATAATGTACGCCTACATACAGAGCATAGATGTACGTGTATAGATGTCCTAAATATAATGTAAGCCTACATACAGAGCATAGATGTACGTGTCTAGATGTCCTAAATATATAGTAAGCCTACATACAGATAAAATAGATGTACGTATCTAGATGTCCTAAATATAATGTTAACCTACATGCAGAGCATAGATGTACGTGTCTAAATGTCCTAAATATAATGTACGCCTACATACAGAGCATAGATGTACGTGTCTAGATATCCTAAATATAATGTACGCCTACATACAGAGCATAGATGTACGTGTCTAGATGTCCTAAATATAATGTACGCCTACATACAGAGCATAGATGTACGTTTCTAGATGTCCTAAATATAATGTAAGCCTACATACAGAGCATAGATGTACGTGTCTAGATGTCCTAAATATAATGAACGCCTACATTCATAGCATAGATGTACGTGTCTAAATGTCCTAAATATATAGTAGGCCTACATACAGAGCATAGATGTACGTATCTAGATGTCCTAAATATATTGTTAGCCTACATACAGAGCATAGATGTACGTGTCTAAATGTCCTAAATATAATATACGCCTACACACAGAGCATAGATGTACGTGTCTAGATGTCCTAAATATAATGTAAGCCTACATACAGAGCATAGATGTACGTGTCTAGATGTCCTAAATATAATGCAAGCTTACATACAGAGCATAGATGTACGTGTCTAGATGTGATAAATATAATGTACGCCTACATACAGAGCATAGATGTACATGTCTAGATGTCCTAAATATAATGTACTCCTAAATACAGAGCATAGATGTACGTGTCTAGATGTCCTAAATCTAATGTACGCCTACATACAGAGCATAGATGTACGTGTCTAGATGTCCTAAATAAAATGTAAGCCTACATACAGAGCATGGATGTACGTGTCTAGATGTCCTAAATATAATGTATGCCTACATACAGAGCATAGATGTACTTGTCTAGATGTCCTAAATATAATGTACGCCTACATACAGAGCATAGATGTACGTGTCTAGATGTCCTAATTATAATGTACGCCTACATACAGAGCATAGATGTACGTGTCTAGATGACCTAAATATAATGTATGCCTACATACAGTGCATAGATGTACGTGTCTAGATGTCCTAAATATAATGTAAGCCCACATACAGAGCATAGATGTACGTGTCTAAATGTCCTAAATATAATGTACGCCTCCATACAGAGCATAGATGTACGAGTCTAGATATCCTAAATATAATGTACGCCTACATACAGAGCATAGATGTACGTGTCTAGATGTCCTAAATATAATGTACGCCTACATACAGAGCATAGATGTACGTGTCTAGATGTCCTAAATATAATGTAAGCCTACATACAGAGCATAGATGTACGTGTCTAGATGTCCTAAATATAATGTACGCCTACATACATAGCATAGATGTACGTGTCTAGATGTCCTAAATATAATGTACGCCTACATACAGAGCATAGATGTACGTGTCTAGATGTCCTAAATATAATGTAAGCCTAAATACAGAGAATAGACGTACATGTCTAGATGTCCTAAATATAATGTTAGCCTACATACAGAGCATGGATGTACGTGTCTAAATGTCCTAAATATAATGTACGCCTACATACAGAGCATAGATGTACGTGTCTAGATGTCCTAAATATAATGTAAGCCTACATACAGAGCATAGATGTACGAGTCTAGATGTCCTAAATATAATGTATGCCTACATACAGAGCATAGTTGTACGTGTTTAGATGTCCTAAATATAATGTACGCTTACATACAGAGCATAGATGTACGTGTCTAGATGTTGTTACGAATATCGGTCATAAATGAATGACGTAGTAAGGCATTGACCTCTTAACAAGTGCGTATCAGAGTCCAAAGCGACCAAGGTTTGACCTTTATGCATTGAGGGCAGTTTAAATAAAATAATTCGTTCAAATCCCGTGGAAATTGGGGGATAATTCTGGATCGTAGTAATTATAGAGAAAGAGGTTAAAATGCGTATTAAGACCCTGTAGAATCTTCGATGATCGTTTTCTTTGTAAAGTCCCGACCTCCTTAAAGTTAGTTCAGTTTAAACGTTTGTAGAGTGAAGTCGCTATATTCATACATGTACATATAATGCCATTTTATTGATACTTATGTTGCCATCAGTTGATAAAGTTTATTGATCGTTTATATTGAGTCTACAATTTAAATAAAATTGTTTATTCAACAACTGGAGTTGTTTGATCAATCATTGTTGAGAAATGTGTTGAAGATAATTATCACGAATATAACTACATTACTGCATAGACCTGTCAGTCAAGGAACCCCTAGCTTGGGCTACAGATTAGCAGAATCTAGAGACTTCTAATAAAGATACAACTATATTCATTGAATCCGATTTAACGAGTCGTAATAATAGTCATCATAATAGAGGGCCATAACAGTTTGGGGTCTTCGTCCGATATAGTTGTATAGTGAAGCATATATTCAAGTTGTGTTGTGTTGTGTGTTGGAGCAGTGACCTACTGAGCAAGCCTAAGAACGCTGAAATTATTCTTCCGATTGGAAAAACGTAAGTTGGAAAAATTTACATTTTTAAAATCTCTTAACTAAAGAATGGAATTTATTGAAAATCCAGAAGAAGAAGTTTTGAAAACTTTATCCATAAAGAAGTTAAAAGAGATCGCTGAGATCTTAAAGATAGAAGTTACTGAGACTACACCATCGAGGACTGTGTTGACACAGCAGATAAAAGATGTATTGATTGCGAGTGGCAAGTTGAAAGTAGAATCAAGCGCGGAGGGATATCAAGTTGAAGGCCAGACTATGTCCGAACAGTTCCGATTTCAACTAGAAATGAAACGGATGGAAATGGAGATGGAACAAAGACGTCTTGAGATGGAAGATAAGAAAAGTCAAAGAGAAATAGAAAGTCAGGAAAGAGATAAGAAAAGTCAAAGAGAAACAGAAAGTCAGGAAAGAATAGAACTGGCGAAGATAGGAGCTACTAAAAAAGAATCTCATAGTGATGTAGAGATGGCCAGATGGAAAAAGCTAGTCCCTACCTACATTGATAAAGAAAGTGAAATAGCTAATTTCTTCCAGACCTTTGAAATTTCTTGCAGAGATTTTAAGTTCCCAGAAGATAAATGGGGAATATTAGTCAGAACAGCTTTTACTCAGGGAAGGGCAAGAGATTGTGTTCTATTATTAAAAGAGGAGAATTTAAATGATTATGAAATCATTAAAGACACTGTACTTAAAGCCTATAACCAAATACCGGAAAGTTATCGGAAAAGGTTCCGTCAGTACACAATGTCCCCTTACCAAACACACTTAGACTTCCTTCGAGCAGAAGAAAAGCTAATGGATCAGTGGATAAAATCCAGAAATATCTCCACATTAAAAGAAATGAAAGATATCATTCTCTTAGAGGATTTTATTAACAAAGTGAGGCCGGATATAAGAATGTATTTATCCGAGCGTGATATCACTGACCCACATAAGGCTGCTGATTTAGCTGAACAGTACACATTGTGTCATAGGACAGCTGATGGAAAGAATGTTAATAGGCCACAACGGCCAGCAGAAAAAACACAACAACAACATCGTGAAAAAGAGCATTTTGTGAAACAAAATGATGTTAATAAAAAACCTATCAACAAAAACGTCCAATGTACTTTTTGTAAAAGGACAGGACATAGCATAGAAGACTGTTGGAGTATACGAAGCAACAAAAGACCTAACAAAGTGGTAATGTGCACTAGCCATAAACCAATACAGAATGTACAAGAAAGCGAAAATACAAACGAACTGAATTCGAAGAAAGATTCTTCTAAACCAGAAAAACTGAGGGTGGATTTGCCTGAGAGCAAAAGTCAGAAGGTAGAGAAATCTACAACTGAAGATAATGAGGATAAATATCCTGATTATAAATACCGAATGGCTACTATTGGATTAATTGTCCAAGTCCACAGAGACGAAAAAGTAGACCAAAGTATTTTTGACTCGAACAAGAGTCTGAAGTCATCGAAAGATGAAACAACACCCGAAAGTCATGGTCAAGGGAAGAATAAAATTGACACAGAGACCCTGTGCAGTTTTCAACCGTTCATTAGTGAAGGTTGTGTGGCCTTACAAAAGGAAGGACCACTGAAGTCCGTAAGAATATTACGAGACACAGGAGCATCATTAACACTGCTGCTTAAAGATGTATTACCATTAAATGATAATACATTGACAGGACAGACTGTCCTATTGAGAGGTTTTGAATGGAAAGAAGAAATACCTCTACATAGGATATACCTCGCATCTGACTTGGTGACAGGATATGTGACAGTTGGAGTAATATCAAAACTTCCTGTTGAGGGCATATCTGTTATCCTAGCAAATGATTTGGCGAAAGGGAGGGTGAGACCTGAACTGATTGTGAAGGAAAATCCAGACCCTAGTCCTATTGTGGAGACAGGAAAAGAAAAAGAACTTTATCCTGTAGGTGATGTCATAAAGGGTATGACACCACAGAAAAAGAAAGAAGAAACTATCTCACAAGAAAAGAAAAATAAAGAAGAAATTCTCCCACGAGAGAAGAAAGAGGAAGAAGAAGTGGAACGTGATACTACTATTTTCTCCATGATTGAAGATTGTCCGAAAGGAAATGAACAATCAAAGAAGTCATCACAAAATGAATTGATTGCTGAGCAGAAAGTAGACCCAGAGTTGCTACAGTTGCATGAGAAAGCTGTCGACGAGAAAGAAAATCCTACTACTGATGTCTATGAACAGATAGACCACAGCATGAACAAACAACAATGCAAACCTGCAGTTGCCGGTACAGATGAAGATTTGAGGAGCATCACTGAAGAAACGAGTGCTGAGAGCTGGACCGAAACTATAAAAAGCTATGGGTTACCACAATCCATACCGACAGATCAAAGGACCAACTTCGCCCCGGAACTCTTCAATCCTGTCCTAAAGAACTTATGCCTGGAGCAGGAGAGGTCAACTGAATCCCATCCGGAAAGTCGAGGAGCCTATGGACCAATCTTTGGACCCACTGTCCGAGGACCACTCAAACTACTTCAAGAAGCATGGCAGACCGAATTGGATCTCCTTGGGCTGATCAAGTACCTAGATAAGTACATAAATCTTTTGTCTGACTTAACTGTTTTTGTTAGGAAAAAATTGTACACTGCTCACATGCAGATGCCATTGTTGTGTGATGAAAGCAAGGCAAAAATATTATATCATTTGAAAATGATAAAGCCTTACCTTCTGAAAACAATTGGAATAAGCTTGATGTTGTTAACATTGTTACTCTTATTTGTAAAATTCATGCCTGGAGTACAGGATGAATAAAATGACAGATTCACTGATAGTTAGTTACCAAACTTACTATTTTAAAACTAAATCCCTTACTTGTGAAGAAAAAGGAATGAGTAAAAGTATTGTTAGAGTAAATATCATTATAGTGTGATATTTCTAAACAAACTGGTTAGGTTGAGCATTTAAAATAATTGCTATAAGAGAAAAAGATCAGTTTTATCCGCAGAATTGGTTTCTAAATCAGAGGACATTATAAATGTGGACTGATTATAAGATATGTTTGAGAATCTCTGGAAATGATAATTGAAACATTTGGCAGAGAGGATAATCTGATTGATAAAGATGTAAATGGTTTTAAGAAAAGAGAATTTTTCTATCACTAAAGTATTGAGAAATGTTTTATGATTGTACTATGGATTTATTTTATCATGTACTGTTGTTGAAATAATTGCACTGAGTCAGGATGCAAATTTCTTCTATGTGAATTTATTCATTTATTATATTATCATTGAATGTATGATAATGAAGGGTAAAAATAGTTGCTGCGAGACAGAACTATGACTAACAAGATTCCAAGAAATGTATTATATATGATTTTTCACTTTTAGGATACTGTTACATGAAAAGCAGACCAAAAGTAGAAACTAATAAAACGTATCCTTGTTTTGTATAAATTTAGGATATGTGCCACTGACTTGACACTGTAAACCAGAATGGTTGAGAATTTCATGGTTGAAAATTTATAATGTTGACATACCAATGTTAAACTAATGTATGATTAATTAAGGATTTCATGTCAAGATTGTAAAACTAATCTATATTTTTTCTGTATTAGTTAAAATAGATTGAATGAATTGTATTGACAAGCAAAAGATTGGGTAGACCTGAACACTGTGAAAGTAACAGGAACCTAGAACCATGAATAAAACCTTTTGTGGAAAATGGAAAAGAGCAATGTACACCACTGAAAAGATTGGAAATGAAATGTTTTACCACACCAGTCAAACCAGCAGTTTGTTTTGTACATAAATTGTTACATTGATTTCGCTATGAAAAAAATTAATAGTAGCCTATGCTTAACTCTTTTCTACTTCAATAATATTGTATTTGAAATGTCTTTAATGTAATCTAAAGAAAATAAGTACTTACTGTGTAGTACTAAGATTGTATGAAGATAATATAATCTGCTTTAATTGATAGTTAATTAAGTAAATTAACCAAGTTGTTTCAAGTAAATCCATGTCTGCATGAAAGATAGAATGCTACGATGTGAACTCTTTTTAAAAAAAAAAAAAAAAATAATGACGTCGAAAGGTCATGGTAAAATGAGAAATTGAAATATTTTTAATGATTTTTGCTATAAACTATTTTAATTCGTGAACAGACTATGTTTAATGTTCTCAAAATAATATAAATGAATTTGATTTTGAGATGATAGATGTTAAATAATGCTCATTTAGTTACGATAACTATTTAATCGCGTAGCAATATTTTTTTGACCTAGGCTGTGATGAGGTAAATTTGCATAGCGATGTCAACATTGTTAAAATCAATTGAGAATAAGAGAGAGAGAGAGAGAGAGAGAAAGGCGGAATTGACCTACATTTTGGGTCGCGTCACAGACAGTTGTCTAATGTGTTAGTCGGCCTACCAGCATGTAAAAAAAAAAAATACTGTCTACACGAGCAATAATTTTTTGTAACGTGTAATTAGGTCAGGTCTAGTAGTATTTTTTCATCAAGAGCGTTTGTTTTTTTTTCTCCTTATGAAAAAATAAGTCGTGTCTGAATAGACATTAATTGATTTTTCTTTTGTTGTTTGATTACAAATGTAAAAGATATTAGTTTATAAATTAAATGGACGAGAGAGTTTTTATTACAGTGGAATGTTCAATGTAATAGAAATTATTAACTTGTATTATATTATATCTATTAAGAATGATTATGTATTTTTCTTGTATACAAGATTTAGATAAACAATTTAATTGTCCATTGTTTTGAATTAAAAATTGAATGATTGAATGACTATAGTTAAGCCATTTGATAAGATGAATTTATATTGCATATATTATTATGTTATTGTTATCAGTTCGATTGAATTATTGGGATCGCCAATTGAACTGTATTGTTTTCCCCGGAATATTTTCTTTTATAATTATTCCTTAAAATTAACATTTTTTCAAATGTAAAAGAAATAATTATAAAGCTTTAGAAGGGGGGGGGGATGTTACGAATATCGGTCATAAATGAATGACGTAGTAAGGCATTGACCTCTTAACAAGTGCGTATCAGAGTCCAAAGCGACCAAGGTTTGACCTTTATGCCCTGAGGGCAGTTTAAATAAAATAATTCGTTCAAATCCCGTGGAAATTGGGGGATAATTCTGGATCGTAGTAATTATAGAGAAAGAGGTTAAAATGCGTATTAAGACCCTGTAGAATCTTCGATGATCGTTTTCTTTGTAAAGTCCCGACCTCCTTAAAGTTAGTTCAGTTTAAACGTTTGTAGAGTGAAGTCGCTATATTCATACATGTACATATAATGCCATTTTATTGATACTTATGTTGCCATCAGTTGATAAAGTTTATTGATCGTTTATATTGAGTCTACAATTTAAATAAAATTGTTTATTCAACAACTGGAGTTGTTTGATCAATCATTGTTGAGAAATGTGTTGAAGATAAGTATCACGAATATAACTACATTACTGCATAGACCTGTCAGTCAAGGAACCCCTAGCTTGGGCTACAGATTAGCAGAATCTAGAGACTTCTAATAAAGATACAACTATATTCATTGAATCCGATTTAACGAGTCGTAATAATAGTCATCATAATAGAGGGCCATAACAATGTCCTAAATATAATGTAAGCCTACATACAGAGCATAGATGTACGTATCTAGATGTCCTAAATATATTGTTAGCCTACATACAGAGCATAGATGTACGTGTCTAAATGTCGTAAATCTAAAGTACGCCTAAATACAGAGCATAGATGTTCGTTTCTAGATGTCCTAAATATAATGTACGCCTACATACAGAGCATAGATGTACGTGTATAGATGTCCTAAATATAATGTAAGCCTACATACAGAGCATAGATGTACGTGTCTAGATGTCCTAAATATATAGTAAGCCTACATACAGAGCATAGATGTACGTATCTAGATGTCCTAAATATAATGTTAACCTACATGCAGAGCATAGATGTACGTGTCTAAATGTCCTAAATATAATGTACGCCTACATACAGAGCATAGATGTACGTGTCTAGATATCCTAAATATAAAGTACGCCTACATACAGTGCATAGATGTACGTGTCTAGATGTCCTAAATATAATGTACGCCTACATACAGAGCATAGATGTACGTGTCTAGATGTCCTAAATATAATGTAAGCCTACATACAGAGCATAGATGTACGTGTCTAGATGTCCTAAATATAATGTACGCCTACATACATAGCATAGATGTACGTGTCTAAATGTCCTAAATATATAGTAGGCCTACATACAGAGCATAGATGTACGTATCTAGATGTCCTAAATATATTGTTAGCCTACATACAGAGCATAGATGTACGTGTCTAAATGTCCTAAATATAATGTACGCCTACATACAGAGCATAGATGTACGTGTCTAGATGTCCTAAATATAATGTAAGCCTACATACAGAGCATAGATGTACGTGTCTAGATGTCCTAAATATAATGCAAGCTTACATACAGAGCATAGATGTACGAATCTAGATGTGATAAATATAATGTACGCCTACATACAGAGCATAGATGTACATGTCTCGATGTCCTAAATATAATGTACTCCTAAATACAGAGCATAGATGTACGTGTATAGATGTCCTAAATCTAATGTACGCCTACATACAGAGCATAGATGTACTTGTCTAGATGTCCTAAATAAAATGTAAGCCTACATACAGAGCATGGATGTACGTGTCTAGATGTCCTAAATATAATGTATGCCTACATCAAGAGCATAGATGTACTTGTCTAGATGTCCTAAATATAATGTAAGCCTAAATACAGAGCATAGATGTACGTGTCAAAATGTCCTAAATATAATGTACGCCTCCATACAGAGCATAGATGTACGAGTCTAGATATCCTAAATATAATGTACGCCTACATACAGAGCATAGATGTACGTGTCTAGATGTCCTAAATATAATGTACGCCTACATACAGAGCATAGACGTACGTGTCTAGATGTCCTAAATATAATGTAAGCCTACATACAGAGCATAGATGTACGTGTCTAGATGTCCTAAATATAATGTACGCCTACAAACATAGCATAGATGTACGTGTCTAGATGTCCTATATATAATGTACGCCTACATACAGAGCATAGATGTACATATCTAAATGTCCTAAATATAATGTACGCCTAAATACAGAGCATAGATGTACGTGTCTAGATGTCCGAAATATAATGTACGCCTACATACAGAGCATAGATGTACGTGTCTAGATGTCCTAAATATAATGAACGTCTACATACAGAGCATATATGTACGTGTCTAGATGTCCTAAATATAATGTACGCCTACATACAAAGCATAGATGTACGTGTCTAGATGTCCTAAATATAATGTAAGCCTACATACAGAGCATGGAAGTACGTGTCTAGATGTCCTAAATATAATGTATGCCTACATACAGAGCATAGATGTACGTGTCTAGATGTCCTAAATATAATGTACGCCTACATACAGAGCATAGATGTACGTGTCTAGATATCCTAAATATAATGCACGACTACATACAGAGCATAGTTGTACGTGTCTAGATGTCCTAAATATAATGTACGCTTACATACAGAGCATAGATGTACGAGTTTAGATGTCCTAAATATAATGTTAGCCTACATACAGAGCATAGATGTACATATCTAAATGTTCTAAATATAATGTACGCCTAAATACAGAGCATAGATGTACGTGTCTAGATGTCCGAAATATAATGTACGCCTACATACAGAGCATAGATGTACGTGTCTAGATGTCCTAAATATAATGTAAGCCTACATACAGAGCATAGATGTACGTATCTAGATGTCCTAAATATATTGTTAGCCTACATACAGAGCATAGATGTACGTGTCTAAATGTCCTAAATCTAAAGTACGCCTAAATACAGAGCATAGATGTTAGTTTCTAGATGTCCTAAATATAATGTACGCCTACATACAGAGCATAGATGTACGTGTATAGATGTCCTAAATATAATGTAAGCCTACATACAGAGCATAGATGTACGTGTCTAGATGTCCTAAATATATAGTAAGCCTACATACAGAGCATAGATGTACGTATCTAGATGTCCTAAATATAATGTTAACCTACATGCAGAGCATAGATGTACGTGTCTAAATGTCCTAAATATAATGTACGCCTACATACAGAGCATAGATATACGTGTCTAGATATCCTAAATATAAAGTACGCCTACATACAGTGCATAGATGTACGTGTCTAGATGTCCTAAATATAATGTACGCCTACATACAGAGCATAGATGTACGTGTCTAGATGTCCTAAATATAATGTAAGCCTACATACAGAGCATAGATGTACGTGTCTAGATGTCCTAAATATAATGTACGCCTACATACATAGCATAGATGTACGTGTCTAAATGTCCTAAATATATAGTAGGCCTACATACAGAGCATAGATGTACGTATCTAAATGTCCTAAATATATTGTTAGCCTACATACAGAGCATAGATGTACGTGTCTAAATGTCCTAAATATAATGTACGCCTACATACAGAGCATAGATGTACGTATCTAAATGTCCTAAATATATTGTTAGCCTACATACAGAGCATAGATGTACGTGTCTAGATGTCCTAAATATAATGCAAGCTTACATACAGAGCATAGATGTACGTATCTAGATGTGATAAATATAATATACGCCTACATACAGAGCATAGATGTACATGTCTCGATGTCCTAAATATAATGTACTCCTAAATACAGAGCATAGATGTACGTGTATAGATGTCCTAAATCTAATGTACGCCTACATACAGAGCATAGATGTACGTGTCTAGATGTCCTAAATAAAATGTAAGCCTACATACAGAGCATGGATGTACGTGTCTAGATGTCCTAAATATAATGTATGCCTACATAAAGAGCATAGATGTACTTGTCTAGATGTCCTAAATATAATGTAAGCCTAAATACAGAGCATAGATGTACGTGTCAAAATGTCCTAAATATAATGTACGCCTCCATACAGAGCATAGATGTACGAGTCTAGATATCCTAAATATAATGTACGCCTACATACAGAGCATAGATGTACGTGTCTAGATGTCCTAAATATAATGTACGCCTACATACAGAGCATAGACGTACGTGTCTAGATGTCCTAAATATAATGTAAGCCTACATACAGAGCATAGATGTACGCCATGACTGTTGATTGTTCTGTTATCATCCATGTTGAATGACCCCAAGGCAAAAGATGAATTCAGGTTTCGAATTCTTTTGTGAAATTCTGCTGCAAGGGGATGGCGTCTTAAAAACAGAAGGACCAATTCATTGGGAAATGTCGGTGCTTCTAGCCTGATCCGACCGTGAAGACAGCAATCTCCAAAAGAATCTCTGTGTACCTTATTGCCTACCCTTTCTTCTGGGAAATGCAGAGCTTGACAATGAATACAGGTCACTCCAAATGAACCTAAACACTGATATGTAGTGTTGGTATCAGTTGTAGAAGCTCTCTTGTAAGTTTTCTTTTGATTTTTCTGAAGGGCTGCTTTTTGTCTCGCATTTCGACGCCGTTGCTCTTCCAAGCGCCTGTCGTGTTGTACATTAGTTTCTTGTGCCAGTCGCTGTGAAGCCTGTCGTCGCATGTCCTCTAGTCTCAGTGTACGTTCTGCTGTTGTCTCAGTGTCAAGTCGCTGTGAAGCCCGTTGTCGCATGTCCTCTAGTCTCTGTATACGTTCTGCTGTTGTCTCAGTGTCAAGTCGCTGTGAAGCCCGTTGTCGCATGTCCTCTAGTCTCTGTATTCGTTCTGTTGTTGTCTCAGTGTCAAGTCGCTGTGAAGCCCGTTGTCGCATGTCCCCTAGTCGCTCAATATGTTCTGTTGTTGTCTCAGTGTCAAGTCGCTGTAAAGCCCGTTGTCGCATGTCCCCTAGTCGCTCAATACGTTCTGTTGTTGTCTCAGTGTCAAGTCGCTGTAAAGCCCGTTGTCGCATGTTCCCTAGTCGCTCAATGCGTTCTGTTGTTGTCTCAGTGTCAAGTCGCTGTAAAGCCCGTTGTCGCATGTCCCCTAGTCGCTCAATACGTTCTGTTGTTGTCTCAGTGTCTAATCTTTGTGATTCAGGTCGTTGCTTGTCCTCCAGTCTCTGCAAACGTTCTGTAGATGTTTCTTTGTCTAATCTTCGTGATTCACGTCGCCGCATGTCTTCCAGTCTCTGTAAACGTTCTATAGATGTCTCTTTGTCTAATCTTTGTGATTCACATCGTCGCTTGTCTTCCAGCCTCTGTAAACGTTCTGTAGCTGTCTCTTTGTCTAATCTTTGTGATTCACGTCGTCGCTTGTCCTCCAGTCTCTGTAAGCGTTCTTCTGAACTGTCAGCATCGATAACACTGTGTATTATTTCTTTGGCCCTAGATGAAGCACTTCTGCAAGCCCTGGCTGATCTGTCCTGAATATTTTGTTGGCGAGCACCTTGGTCTTCATTACTTTCATTGAGTTCTCTGTCATTATTTGTGTCCGCCGACATCACTCGAGTCTCAGTCTCATTGAAATTGAATAGCCTACGTTTTCGTGGGCGACCTCTGGGCATTTCTAGGATAAGAAAATTTAGAGAATTTTTTATTTATTAGACCTACTGAAAAACAGTAATACATTTCTATACACTTACTTCTACCTATTTGCTTGCCATTAGCTTTATTTACAAACACTCAGATATCAAAACCTGAATTGTTATTTTATTATCTTTAAAATAGTAGCAGAAAGAAACATATAATATTTCTTTCGAAGAAAGATTAATAAATCTAAGAATTATTGAAAACCCTTACAAACTGATATTTTACAATCTAAGGCCTAATTTTAGTGTTAACCTACCCTGTCCGATTGTGTGCTTTTAATTATAAATTTCTTGTTTTCCTGATTCGTTAACCCTTTCTGTCCGTAGTTTTTTTCAGGTTCTGCCGGAGTTTTTTTTTTATAGACAAAATCCATATGTCATAAAAAATATTTTTATATAGTATTTTTTAATTAAATGTACCAAGTGTTATATATCAAACTGAAGGTAAATAAATACTGAATATAAATAAATATGTTTTGTTCTGAAATTCTTTGCGTAAATGATAAAAAAAGAAAAAAATATTAGTAAAATGTAAAAAAAAATGAAATTTTTCTAGTAAAAAAAAATAGAAAAAAAATTGCTAATTACAAACTATAAGAAGTATTGAAATAAATCCACGTTTATATCAATTATATACTATTATGCTATCAACATAATTACAAAAATTGAGAGGTAATCTTTTTATTTAATGTCTGTTACAGTTTGAAAAAACATAGAAAAATATGATATTTTAACATTTTTTATTAGCACTAGGCCTAGGAGTGGTTATGTTTTCAGAAAATAATATTATTATTTTTTAATTAGGTACATGTTATATATCAAATTAAAGAGAATAAAATATAAATTTTGAATATAAAAGACTACACAGTGTACAGAATAAATTAATCATGAAAAAATCGGAAAGATTAGGTCCTAGTTGGACCTAGTTGAAGGCGCTTATTTTTCACCGGTTGATGCTCCCGACTCGATGTAGTCTTAGACCGATATAATTATTTATCTGAATCTAAATTGTATTAAATTTCAGTCTTTCATAAAATCAAATAGGTTTGTATCATTTCTATTTAATAATGTCATAAAAAAGCCTATAGACAGTAGTTTAGTTGATCTTTTCCACCCCCCCCCCCCCTTATGTGTACTTGTGACCGTCGTAACAAATCAATAGTCACCACTATAAACAATGAAAAGAAAGCATAAATGTTCGTCAAATCTACTTTAAAATTATGCTAAGAAGAGTTCTGATATCTATAAATAGTCAGAGGAAGTTAAAATTAATTTTAGAAAGCTGGTTTGGATTTAATAGCGAAACAAACAATGTTACCCAAATAATAATTAACACCAGTGGTGTTCTTACGGCAGAATGGCACGGCCGATCGACACCAGTGGTGTTCTTACGGACAGAAAGTGTTAAGGAAACCCATTGCATGCCCAAATATATTAATAACTTAAAACTTAATATGCGTTTGTTATCGCATAAGTGATAAGAAATGTTTTTTTTTCCCTTATGTTTATCTGAGCATTGCAAGAGGAGGTTCTTATTGGGTCGCATTTTAAAATTAGAAATGTAATATTGTATTATTATATACAATATCAATGTAGCATACTTTGCGTGGATAGTTTATACTTATAATACTTGCTCTTGAAGTAAGCTTAATACATGTAGGACTTATTCAAACCCATACAAAAATACATCTTAAAATATAGGGCCCAATTGTAGAGTTTACTTACCCTGTCCGAATTCTGTTTGTTGTTCTCTCTCTGGGACAATCTGCCTTAAAATCCAACAGCCCTTAAGGTTAGTTCAACGCAACAATCTTCTTCATAGAAGCTGCGTCTGAGCTGTCTGTAATGTATAAGATAAAATAAGATAACCCTAGGACATAATTTTAATGTAGAGCCAATTTTTGTGGAGAGAAAGACAGCAGAGCAGCAGACCTAAGTCAAATGTCAACATCGCAATTAAAACTATTCAACTTTGTTTTGCTTAAATCTTAAATTTTAACAATAATGAATAGGCGTAACGTCAGAAAGTGTTTTATAGAAATATGCCCAGAGGCCTATATTATTATAATGACGATACAGCTAATTCATTAATATTTAATCATAATATATGTCAGAAATTGTGTTATAGAAATATGCCTAGACTATACATTATTATAATGATTAGGCTAGGCCTAGAGGCTATAGACACTATAGTGAATGATAATTATATATAGTTATAGTACTTTAATAGGTATAGGATAGGGTATTGGTCATACCATAACGCCATACTTCATAGACATTTATATAATAGTATTAATAGTAATAGGCCTAGACCTACAGTAATTATAATATACAGCTAATTGATAATATTGATATTTCATATCATGCCTTTAATTTTTTAATTATAAGTTTCTTGTTTTCTTGATTTCTTAAGGAAACCCAATACAAACTTAATATGAGTTTGTTCTCACATAAGTGATAAGAAATGTGTTTTTTTTCGTATGTTTATCTGAGCATTGCAAGAGGCGGTTCTTATTAGGTCGCAATTTAAAAATAGAAATGTAGGCCTATTATTGTATAATTATATATGACACCAATGTAGCATACTTTGCGTGGATAGTTTATAGGCCTACTTATAATACTCTCTCTGGAAGAAAGCTTAATACATGTAGGCTAGTACTTATTCAAACCCTTACAAAAATACATCTTAAAATATAGGGCCAAATTGTAGAGTTTACTTACCCTGTCCAAATTCTGTTTGTTGTTCTCTCTCTGGGACAATCTGCCTTAAAATCCAACAGCCCAGGCTTAAGGTTAGTTCAACGCAACAATCTTCTTCGTCTTCAATAATCTTCTTTATAGAAGGAGCGTCTGTAATGTATAAGATAAGGAGCGTCTGAGCTGTAGTCTGTAATGTATAAAAGATAAAATAAGATAACCCTAGGACATCATTTCTTAATTTTTAACAATAATAAATAGGCCTAACGTCAGAAATTGTTTTAGAGAAATAGGCCCATATATTATTATAATGACTATCCTACAGCTAAATCATTATTAATATTTAATCATATATAATATATGTTATATGTCAGAAATCGTTTTATAGAAATATGCCTAGCCCGTAGGCCTACATTATTATAATGATTAGGCTAGGCCTAGAGCCTAGAGGCTATAGTGCCGCTATAGGCCTAGACACTATAGTGAATGATAATTATATATAGTAGGCCTATAGTATATATAGCCTACCCTATTATAGTTATAGTGCTAAAATAGGAATAGGTAGGATAACTAAGGATAGGGCATAGGTCATACCATAACTCCATACTTCATAGACATGTAGGCTATGCTATACAAATAGTAATAGGCCTATTTTAGCTAGGGCTGCGTTAATTAGGCCTATACAGTAAAAAAGAAGCCTCTAAGCCAGTCTAGGCCTACAACCTAAAGCTAATACTGAGCTAATTGAAAATCGATAGGCTAATAATTGCTAATTATCTAATTACTAATATTGATATTTCATAATCATATCATGCCTTTAAATTTTAAATTATAAGTTTCTTGTTTTCCTTTTATTTGTTAAGGAAACCCATTTTTCCATGCCCAAATATAATAACTTAATATATATGAATATATGCATTTGTTATGGCATATCATAATAACATAATAAGTCAAGTGATAAGTAGCCTAGGCCTAAATAATGGATAATGTGTTAATGTGTTAGTATTGTTGTTTTTTCCCTTATAAAATTTTTAGGTTAGGCCTAATCATATATATTAGGTAATATAAATTTGATATATATAATCATATAGTATATATATATAGTCTAGATCTAGATTAATAATTAATATATAATATAATAAATATATTTATTTCTGGTTTAGGTTTAGGTAGGCCTAGCCTACTGTAGCTACTTTGATAAAAATTTCAAATTAATCAAATCTATTTTATAATGTGCGATTTTGATAAAGCATGATGTAAGCTTTCCAATGATACCAAATTTATGATTTTATCTCAATTATAACAAAAGTTATGAGTTTTTTGGTGACGCGTTTTTTTCCTTATATAGCCTTTGTATTGGCTAAAAAAAATTGAGGCAAAAATTGTGAAAAATTAGCAATTAAATAAGTAACTATAACTTCTTAACGGTTTAAGATAATCCATTCAAATTTTCACCATTACTGTATCAATATATCCTCTTTGAGAATTTTATGTGTATTTATCATAGTCTTAGCATCAGGGGGAGGAGAGGGGGCACGTGGCCCCCCCACCACCCCAAAAATGAAAAAATGTAGAATTTTTTTTTGTCCTTTTCAAATTTTTTTTTTTTAGAAAATTATGCCAATTTTAAAAAAAAATTATATAGGGCAATAGAATTAACAGAGTTATAGATTCTGTTATTATATTATTCACATTAATGCTGGATATTGGCTTCCTTTAAAAACTACCGTAAAATCTTGAGTATAAGCGGTACTTTTTGTAACAAAATTTTTTGGTTTAGGAAGGGGGTGCGGTTTATACACTTGTAAATTAAAACATTTTTATTTCCTATGTTCGAATATCAACTAAAATGAAAATGTGGGCTACCGTAAGCATTATCACTGAATAGACTAGAGTCAGAAATAACGAAAAATATGTTAAAATTACAATGTTTTTGTGTGAATTGTATTTAAAAAATTATTTTTTACAAGTCTAATTAAGTTCATCAAAATACCTTTATTTTACAAAGTTTTTATCAATTAGGGTAGATCAACGTTTCCCATTAGTTTGATTTTCAGAGCCCTGTTATTTATTTACCGGCTTCTAAAGAGGTTTGCTTTTCAAAATAGTTAAAAACAAGTAATGTGTTATTATTATTCAAATTAATATTTGGTACTTTGCAAACGTTTTTACACATAAAAACGTTGCAAGATGGTTGATATTGAAAGCTTATGTAGCATTCACTTGTATTATTAATATTAATATGCAAAGTCCATTCACATTACATTGACTAATTTAGCTGCAATTTAAAAATTTTTAAAAATATATTTATAATGATATTATATTAGTAATTAAAACAGATTTTGGGAGCGGCTTATAAACATGAGCTTCAATTTTACTTGCTTTTTGCCTTCTGAAGTATACCTGCGCCTTATACACGCAGATGTGGCTTATAATTGAGATTTAATGGTATTGGTAGAAGTCTGAAGAAGACCCTTAAAAAACAACCATTCAAATTTAAGAAAAAAATATGAAATTTGACATGTAATAAAAATGGCGAAGTCATAAAACACATGACACAGGCATTAAACTATTTATTTAACATGCTATTTAATATTTAAATGTAATATATTTTTTGTAACAAAATTTTTTATGTTTAGGAATAACCCCTTGGTGTGATTTTCCTTGGCAAACAATGTTTCATTTTTATTACAATATTCATAAAATAATGCTAATATATTGTTCCAATGAAAATAATAAATATAATCTTAAATATCTACGCATTAGAAAAAAAGCTTAGTTTGGGAAGATCTCTCAACCAATTACACGACTCCATAATTTACGCCTATTTGTAAACAAAAAATAATACATTTGTCGGTCTTTATAAAATTTTATAATTATGTCAAAGTTCTATTTTAAATCAAATGATTTCTTTATCAATTTCCAATGAAGAAAAAGGTAAAGCAAAGAAACCTTGCAAAAAAAAATTCATAGGTAATGACTTCATTTATAAATATTGTTGACAAAACTGAACAACCAATTATTTTACCAGTCCATCTGCATCAATACAATGATGCAAAGCATAAATAGTAAGACATTTCAAAAGTTGTGGAAGGAGATGTATACCCCCCAAGAGGATATTTTATATCATTTTATACATTAAAATAAAAGATATTGTTTCCACTTTTCCCTAAATAATTGTTTATTGTTACCTGTCCAATTTATAAATGTGATATCTCTGATGATTTTGGTTTAACATGTCTGAAATTAACCAAGCACACTGCACAACAGGTAATATAAATGCAGAACTTTTACTAAAATAAATGCAATAGCTTTTACTAAAATAAATGCAATAACTGGACTATTTTGTAGAGACATGAAAAATACTGTTATTAACAGTGCTTTGGAGTCGGTAGATAAATGTTCCGACTCTGACGCCTCAGTTTTTTTTCCTACTACGACTCCCCGACTCCTCTGTACAACACTATGAAAAGTATAAGTATTGCCGCTCCTAATTGTGCGTTCCGTGCCATATAGTGAAGCACATGAAAAGCATGCTTCTTGACTTCTTCACTTAACGTGTTTGTTTTGCGGTTACATGAGGCACTGCATGCATTGGTCTTTATTCTTACAGTAGTGAATTCATTATTTTATAAGTTTTTGTGAATTGGGACATTTAAACTTGCTTTTTTTTTTTTTCCAATCTAAATTTATTAGGAGTAGGAGTCAGAGTCAGTGCATTGTTTGCAGACTTCGACTTCAGGTACCCAAAAGTTACTCCGACTCCTCGACTCCACAGCCCTGGTTATTAAGATAAAATAGTGTCATTTACATAAAAATCATTTTTCAACATTCATTTATTTTATATTCTCAAGAGAATCCCACCATTTTAGTGTAGATGAAAAGTCAATTATAATAAACAAGTAGTCCAGATATAGGTCTAGGGGCTTAAAGTTTATTGTTTGATGAGAAATTTGATTTTAAAAATTCTACCAATATTATAACAGTGGCCATACTGGAATCTTTTCTTCTTCAATCTCATTACCATGTTCTATTAGTTAGACAATTAACTTTTTCTCACTGATGATAACTCTCCCCCCCCCCCTAAATTTGAACTAAACAATTACAATTTATCTAATTAGAAAAATATAAATTGTAAACCTTGTATTTGTATTATTTCTTTGCATGCTTATTTATTTAATTAATACTATTGTACATCTTCCCCCCCCCCTCTCTCACAGCCTTGCATTATTTGCCCCTTTCTACATTCCTAACCATGCCACTGTGCTTTATCAATATTATAGTTAATAAAACTTGTCACACCCACAATCAGCAAGCATTTCAAACTCACTAATGTTAATATAATAACATACTTTATTTCAGACTCATCCAACAATTAAAATGCAGCAAAATTCTAACCATTTCATCATAATATTTTTTTAGAATAATCCCATTTTAAATGTACGGTAAGCTATACCCTACTATATAAAAAAAAGTTAGTATGAAAAATATTTATTATAAACAATTATCTTAAAATATAACCGTTTAAAAATACATTATCTGCACAGTGTAAGATCAAACGAAAAAGAAAACATAGGCCTACTCATGGTTAATAAGTTATCACATAAATACACACATATTTTTTTCTGCATACCCTTTGATTAAATTAGAAAAGCTCAAGTTTTTTCTTCTTCTTTTATACTTTATCATTTGACCAGTCATTTCAAATTCTCTTTACAAAAATGCAGTGTTGGTAATAAGTAAATGACATTGCTGATCTATGCTGAATTAAGAGAATCTCTACAAGTATCCATTCTTAAAAATAAAAATGGGATTAATGTTTACTTAATTCACTTAAGTAGTTTTTAAAACTTCCCTACTGGCTCATTGAATTTGGTTTGGGGGATAGTTGGAACAGCCATCCTTTTACTGAAAATGACAAATTAAATACTTCAATAAATATTTTAATATATAAAAGCCTAGAACTAACAATGATTTAATGTTATTATAATTTTTACAAAGCATAAAATGTAGGCCTACCCCCCCCCCCCTAACAAAAAAAATTCATGCCTATTCATAACATATATAGGCCTACTATACACAAATATGTAGGTACCTATAACTAACATATATAGGATAGGCTAGAATTAAATATTCATTTTTTCTTTCTGTGTCTCTCTGTATCTAATAAAAAATCTTTTCTCTATAGAATTGTAGGAGTGTCTAGGTAGGCCTATATCATAATTTGCATTATATAAATATTTTTAAACAGGGGAGTAGCCAGGTTATCAAGGGTTACCATAGGCCATAGAGGGAGGGCGGGGGGCAAAGTGCATGGTTGGGGGGGGGAGGGAACATTGCCAATGTCATTGGGAAAATATTCTGAACTTGTGCACATTTCTTGCAAACTATTTTAAAACTAATATTGAATATAGCCTAGGGTGTCCCAGAAATGCTAAAAAAAATTTTTTTTTTTAATCTTTGGTGTCTCACCCCCTGAAATGTGTCTCTTGGGTACAATGAGTGAATTGGTGAAGTTGTAGCTCATTTGAACAACATTTAGAGGTCCCCCAAGAGCTTTTAAAATTCCAGTATTAGGCCAACATAAAAATCCAGACGAATCGTGGCTCAAATAACTTGCAGTTTTTGCATGCCATATATGAATAAAATGAAGTTTAAATATACTTATATTTACCTCTTTGCTACCATTAACTAGAGTTTAAATTGTGTGATTCTTAATTAGAAAATGTAATAAATGCGAGAAAACATATAATATAAAATACCTAATGTGCAAAACCTGTGCATATTTTTTGATGATAATTTTCACTAGTAATAATAAATAATTAATTAATCAATAATTTTTTTATAATTAAAAACTAAGGCTAAGTATAATAAAATATTTAAATAGTACAAGTGCTGCTACACTGCAGTCAGTCACTGCTACTAGTCTACTAAGTCTGCTTAGTCTAGTGCTATAAAACTACTTAACAAGCTGTGATTATTACCTAATATAAAATCAATGTGATGTATATTATTTTCTTAAGGTATGGCTGTGGCAGCTGCTAAATCTAAAATAACGAGAAGCAATAATAACATCTGGCTTATCGGTTTTCCAAAAGAAACTATATCAGGTGCTCGCCTCCCTTCGGGTCTCGATGTCATGAAAAATTGTGTATATTATCACTGTCAACAGAAGCTAATACATCAATACAGCTGCACAGCAAGTACATGATCAACTGTTGCCCTTCTGGGTGAAATCACGACTGCCTGTACGACAAAAGCAGCACATCCTACAGAAGATCAAAGATCTGTATGCAGAACAAGTTCGTTTGATGAAGCACCGTAAGCGTAACAACTCAACCAATCAAATGAACCAAAAGAATACACCGAGAAGTTCAGTAATCTTTTTGACATTAGCCATGCCAACTCTGAACAGCTGATAAAAATGATGAAGACATGCATTTTTTGAAGTTGCAACGAGAATCAAGAACAGGATCAATTGGATCTGTGGACAAAAAAGCTTGCTGCTAAAGAAAAACGAGTTGCTGAGCGTCAGAAACAATTTATCAGGGATGTTGGTGATGCAGCAAAAGATGCTACATCACAGTGCCGTCACCATGGGTTACCATCAGGTTCAAGTGTAGAGTCAGCAGTAGACATAGAACAGCAACTGGATGTAGGTGACACAGACACACATTCAATGACATCATCCATTTGTCGGAATTCCAGTGACGATGCAGAACCTGATGAAGAATTTGTCATCCAATTAGAATCCTCAAGCAAAACAAATTCTGCAACACGACATCGCAGACAAAGCATCATATCACCAAAAGTTTCTGCAGTGCTGGACAGAACGAACACCAGCATTAGAAAATCATCCGCATTCAACGAAGCTGGTGTTCCGACATCTGACACGGTATTTTCCAAGAGCACAATGCATCGTCATCGCAAGCTTCGTCGTCAACAAGCTGCAGCACGTATAAAAGAAGACTATATTCCCTCAAAATCAATTGTTCATTGGGATGGTAAGCTATTGCCCGATGTTACCGGAGAGGTTACCAACAACGTCGATCGATTACCTGTCCTGCTCTCATCACTTGTCAATGGCACTACAAAGCTTCTTGGTGTTCCCAAGTTAGCGTCCGGGTCAGGACGGGCATCTGCTGATGCAGTGAACATATCAAATTGTGGAAGTGCGAATCTATGGTCATTGTCATGTGCTTCGACACTACGGCTTCCAATACTGGAAGACTCAATGGAGCTTGCACTCTGTTAGAAGTAGCCCTGGGACGTAATCTATTATGGATGGCATGCCGTCATCACATGTTGGAAGTACTCCTTTCCGATGCATTCAATGTTTGTCTTGGACCATCCACTGGACCAGAGATTTTGTTTTTTAAGAGGTTTTGAGAAAAATGGCCAGGATTAAACCACACACTCGAAGCCAGATCCGCCCCTTTGATAATCGTGTCCGATTCGATTAAAGAATTTATCAAATGTCAACTTGAGGTCAGTCATTCATGTGTGATTATTTGGAATTTCTCCTGCTTGCTGCACAAATGGTTGGGTTGGAGGTTGATGTCAGACCTGGTGCCCTACATAGGGCAAGGTGGATGGCGAAAGTAATCTATGCATTAAAAATCGAACTATTGTTTGCAGGCAACGAAACCATCTTTCAGTTAACAGCTCGAGAATTACAAGGTATTCAACGCTTTAATCGGTTTACAATAGGTGTTTATCTTCAATCATGGTTTTCATGCAGGCTCACCGCAGATGCACCTGTGAATGATATCTTGTTGATACAGCGTTTATACGAATATGATGATGCTGTTCTTTGATCGACTGGATTGAAAATGATGGTGCGCCACTCGTGGTACTTGAGTCCGGAACTGTTGACGCTTGCGTTATTTTCAACCCTTTTGTCGGACAAAGAAAAAACTGGCCTTGTTCGGACAATGCAATCAGAACATGGACCGCATCTCATAAAAACACTACCAAAAAGTGTTGTTGATTTGCGTGCTTCTACCACATTTTTTTAAACATCCAATATTGATGCCAGTTTTCTAGATTTTCCTGTTGAAGCATGTCAGATACACCATCTTTTAAAGTTGCAGCAGATTTTGTAAAGAATCTGGCTTGTATCAATGACTCTGCAGAGCGAGGTGTAGCATTGATACAAAATTTCAATGACAGTATCACCAAGGACGAAGAACAAAAACAAATTTTGCTCCAAGTGGTTGACAAACATCAGAAAAATTTTGCACAGTGTAATTGTGAACAGCTGGCTAAATTTTAAATTTGAAGAACTTTTTTAAATTTTTGTCTACCCTACAGTACAAAGTAAAAGATAAATATTAGGAATGCTTAATTGCATTGCTCATTATTATTTTTCAAGCAGATTGACATTCTTTCAAGAATTAACTTGACAAAATGAATCAAACTTTGTTTTTCATAATTTTTTACTTAAATTTGAAATTTAAAAATATAAACCATTCAAGATTTATGTATTTTGTTTCATTTAACATTATAAACAATACTAATTTATACTAAGCATCAATTTGTTACTTAATATATCAGTTTCGCATATAATGCAACATTAACGCTGTATTAGATTTGACCGTGAATGATTTTACACCAAAATCTGGAACTTTAAACCTCTTGGGGGACCTCTAAACATTGTCCAAATGAGCTGAAATTTTGCAGGTTAACTACTGTTACCATACAGACATATTCTGTGGGGTGAGACATCAACATTTCAAAACTTCATTTTTTTGGGACACCCTAATATAGCCTAAGTATCAATAGTGAAAAGTAAAATTAGATTCTATAAATATTTCTTTATAGGCCTGTCATATATAAATATACCCTATATAAAATTGATTAAAATAGATGAAACTATAAAAAAAAATTAGGTTTGTGAGGATAAAAAGTCTATTATGATGTTAATTATTATGCATAGCTGTTACTGTTGTAGTCATGCAAAAAAAAAAATTGAAAAATAGTAGGCCTACACTTATACTATAAATATAAATAGATCTATATTCCTTTAGAGTTTAGAGTAAATGGATCATGTCATTCATGTACTTTTGGGGGAAAAAATCGTTGGACTACACTCTTTTTAAAAATAACTTTATAGCCTACTTTTGTAGACGTACTGCCATACTATTCTAGGTCTAGACATATCGACATAGTTCACATAGGACATAGAATCCTAGTGTCACATTCACATAGAATAGATTTCAATAGAGTCATAGTATGACAACTTGTTAATTTGCCATCAATTATATCTATTTAACATTTAGTAGTTTGTGTGCAATTAAATTGGGGAAAATATTCATAAATTTCGTAAGAGAAAAAATAGGCCTACAGACTGAGATATTTTATATATTATATAGTTCAGTGCTGACTATTTTTAAAACAACTTCCTGCTTTGCCGAGTAATTTACTCTGCAATGTCCCATTTGGAGGAACTCGCTAAAACTAATTGGGACCCCGATATTAAAAACAAATTTGTCAGACATACTTTAATTATAATAAAGAAGCTCATCGAGTTAGAATTAAATATCATCGAGACCTCTAAATATTTTTTAAAAAATGGCAAACATACCAATAGTTTTCAAAACAGCACTGCGCCATTAAAAAAGTTTATTTACACATCAAAACGATGACAAAAATTTAGTTTATCAACACTTTGTTGGTTTAAAATGATTTAAACACATAGATTTTAGAAAAGATAGGTGAAATCAATAATACAGAACATGTACCCATTTCGATCGGCTTCAAAACTGCACAAAAATATATCGCTTCCGCTAGACACGAAAAGTAGGTCAAAATCCAGTTTATCGAAGTAGCTACCTACTGCCTACTGGTTTCTATCATGATCATATCATGCCTTTATTACTTTTTAAAATCATAAATATATAAAATTAAGTAGGCTAGGCTAGGCCTACCCACTTTATTTTTTAACAGCAAACGTACCTTACTTTAACTTAAACTTACTTTAAGTTCACTGTTAATGAAATGATGAGAATAAAATTCCTCCGAAGTTCCCATTTGACGCCTGCAAAACTTCGTGTTTTGCATTAGAACTTATAGTATATAGATCAGTGTTCCTAATAATTTTCTTCTAAATAATAATATTAGACAAACTGTCGTCTGCTACAGTGTTTTATGCCTTCTATATAGATTAGTGCGCAAATCTTTTTATTACAAAAACTACTTAATTCATTTCAGTGAAAGTTTCCATTCCTATGGGCAAAGAAAAAATAATAATTTCGCCTTTAATTTTTTAGTATTTAACAGGTGTCTTAGTGTTGTTTTGTTAAAAAAAAAAAAAAGTTCACAAAATCTTTATATCAAGCAACCAGAGAGGTTTTTTTTAAATTACTTCACATATTTAACTAAAAATATTTTTCTTCTTCTTCTTCTTCTTCTTCTTCTTCTTCTTTACGTGCCAGGTCTGGAACATACATCGGCGGTCATGACTCTCCATTCTTTCCTGTTGTTAGCTTTTTGCAGAAAGTTATTATTACTTATGTTGTTGTTCGTGGCCCATTCGTTCAGGCTTTCTACATATGTTAGCCTTTGTCTTCCTCTGTCTCTCTTACCAGATATATTCCCACACAAAGCCAGTCTTTCTATACCATTTTTCCTAAAGATGTGTCCTGCCTCTAGAGCCGCATTGGCCTAGGGCCTACTATTATTTGTTAGCCCGCTTGTTACCCACTGGCTGTAGTTTGCACACCCCTGCATTACATAAATTACACATGGTCTTGCATTAAATTATATCTATCATCGGTGCGCAACATTAGTCTAAACAAGAAATTAAACTTCTTTCTGTTGCTGTACGGGTATTTCCGAAACGTCACAACTGCGACGCAACAAAACACCACTCTTGAAAGCCGCACCACACGTGGGTCGATCAATGGCATGTTTTCACGGCCAAAATCAATTATCTACGATAAATCTAAAGCGTATTTTTGTCTAACGTTCATTTCCGATTTTTATTTGTGTGGCCGAAAAGGTGTCGATTTTTTTTTAGGTGAAACAAGTCGTGCATTAAAACTTGAAGATAATCGTTAGAGCGCTTTTGAAGAAAATTTCCAGACATATATACATATATATATATAGTACCAGGTGACCGATCATTCGATCGGTAATAAAGAGCAGGCGCTTGTACCATTACATAATGTGTATGTAAAACAACAGTGCATAAATTTGAAAAATATGTCTATACCAGACCAAAAAAATGTACTTGTCTTTTTCTTTTTTCTATTATGAATAACATGGGCTTTAAATTCTAACAGTCGAAGCAGATTTTTATTTGTGCAGTCTAATATCTAGATTTCGCCCGATACCCCCCCCCTTAAAAAAAATAAAATAAAACAGCTTTATCTCATTTTAACCCCCCCCCCCAAAAAAAAACAAACAAACAACAACAACATGTAGGCTAGAGTTGTCAGTTTTAAATGCAACAGAAATATATGTCATTTATGTCATTATGTTATGTATTTAAAAGACTGAAAATGAAAAGTTTAAATTTAAAATATCGTGATATACGTTACAATTTTTAGTTCTTCTACCCCTTCCCCTACTTTAACAATAACTGTCAAACTTTCTAGTGACCCCTCTTATAAAATTATGTCAATTTTGTTAACTCCCTACTCACCCTATTCAAGCTTACAATGAGTTACAGCCGGCAAATATGTTTGATATAAATTAAAAAGGTCTACGAATAGATTCATATTGACTTCTTAACAAAGTCTAATATTTCTTACTTGGGCACATATATAAATCATAAGTATAGTTTGTAAATCACTTGTAAAAAATATCTTATACAAAAGTATTTATTTATTACAAGCTACATTGCCCGGCGTTGCCCGGGTGAAAAAAAAACAGGACTGTTTAAGGTGCAGATAACATTTTTATAAACTACAATTAAAAGAAAGCTATAAATCCAATATTTAAATTATTTTTTTTTACTGAAGACCTAATTAGGAAAGTAATTTAAAATAAATATTTTAATCGGGTAAAATAATAGGGAAGTATTTTTATTTAACAAAAATCTAAATTGCCCGTAGATTTAGAATGTCTTTTGTTTTTAAAAGTTTGAAAAAAAAAATGTAGAAAAAAAGGTATAGTCTAAACTGGAGAATCGAACCCGGGTCGCCCGCACGGCAGTCCTAACGTTAACAACTTAGCTAGAGAAGACACATGTCAGATGTGAAAAGCTATTAGACAGTATATAGGACTAGGCCTAAATAAGTCAGTGACACAAACTCACAAATTGACCAATGGGGATCCGTGGGGACACAAACACGATATCTTTATATATAGAGATTTTCAATGTTTTCAATGTATTATTCCAAACATTGTTTGACAAAAAAGTAAAAATATATAGTTTGGTGTTAACATTTTCTAATATCCTCCATTTGTGTTACTATTTCAAATAAACTATCGCGGCAAAATATAATATTGATTAATTAAAATAATGGTATAATAATCATTTTAACAAAATTGTTTACATTTTGAGCATTAAACTTCAATACTAAATAATTAAAGGTGAAATTATGTTATTTATTGAAAAGACCGCAAATGAAAAGATTATAATATATATAGGCTACATTAGATGATTTGTTTAATTCCTTCCCCCCCCCCCCCCCCCCGCGCCCCTCAATAAAACTAACAGTAAATTACACTTCTGACTATTGCTATAAGGAAAATACGAATAAACTTAATACATCTTTTCTAGTTTACCATATTTTGAATTGACAATGTTAACATATTCTAATATATCTTACTTTTGTTAGGCCTTTATAAGCAAATCATACATATTTTTTATGAAACATTCGTAAACATATGCATTGAATTTTATTTTTAAAAAGTGGATACTTATACAGTGTATATTATTTAAAGTGTAGAGTATACTGCTACATTGTATACTATTAACAGCGTTGTGTATACTGCTACAGTGAACACTATATACAGTGAAGTGTAATCTGCTACAGTGTACACTATATACAGCTATTCATTGTTTAAACACAAAAAAGTTTTAGAGGTGTTTTTTTTTCCAAACAATGTCAGATAAAAGAAAGTTAAAAATAGACCTTAAGTTTGTTGAAACTTCATCTAATTCTGTTATTATTTAAACGGCAAACTATTATCTGACTATTAATTAATACGTAAATATTTATTCGTTTTTTTTTTTTTTTAAATTTAATCTAAAATATATTGAAGTTTAATCTAAATTATTATTTTCGCCTTTTTTTTTTTCCAAACAATATTTGATAAAAAAAGTAAAAGTATAGTTTGGTGAAACCTAAATCTAATTCTGTTATTACTTAAACGTAAAAATATTATCTCACTAGTAATAAATACGTAATGGAAAACATTTCCAATATGGTTATAAAGATTCTATTTATCTTTTCCTCATATAATTTTTAAGCTGCTTTTTTTTTATTTAATCTAAAATACATTGAAGATTTTATCATCTAAATAGGCCTAGTAAGCCTCGAGGGCCGCATACTAATATTTGTCAACCCACTGGCTGTAGTTTGCACACCCCTGCATTACATAAATTACACTTAGTCTTGCTTTAAATTATATCTATCATCGGTGCGCAAAACAGCCAGCATAAACAAGAAATTAAACTTCTTGTTAATGTTGAACGGGTATTTCCGCAACGTCATAATTGCGACGCAACAAAACACGGCTCTTGAAAGCCGCACCACACGTGGGTCGAGCAAAGGCATGTTTTCACGGCCAAAATCAATTATCATATCATATCATATCATATCATATCATATATCATATATATATATAAATCTCAAAAGGAATATGTATGTGGCTGGCTGGCTGGCTGGCTGGCTGGCTGGCTGGCTGGGTATGTACATACCGCATAATCTTTTTAAATACTGGACATAAAAACGTGAAATTTGCTACAAATATTCTTTGGGTTACGGCGGTGAACACTGTCAAGGTTTTAAAAAAATTAAAATGACCGCAGTGGTCAGTTTGGTCAAAAAACGCGAATAAAACGACATATTTTGGGTTCATGTTGAATTTGCCGTTCCAACTTTTTATAGTTTTTCGATCGATCGCGCTAAGAAAATTAAAAAAAAGGATGGCGTTGAGATTTTTTTCAGGATGACGTCATCAAAGTTTGCGCAGGGATAGCTGGTTGTCTTTTTTTTTATGGCGTCATCGAATTTTGCGTATTCATTTTAATTAACTTCGCTTCAACCTTTGCTAATGTACTTTATGAATGAATAGAACAAAATATATCCACGTTTTAATTTGCGTCGTAATTTATAGCGGAATATTTTTAAATTGTTATAATGGGTAATGATTAATGGTTTTAATGGGTATCTTACGTTGTATCTGGCAAATAAAAAATTCCTTCACGTTTTTATTCGTGTTGTATATGTCCACAGAATAGGTATAAAACAGAATGCGCAATCGCATTTTATTTCTGTTTTGGGCAGTAATACCGACGCCATACTAAGCTTATTTAAACGCAGCGGTCCTGGTTACACTCTATATTTAAGCTTTTAATTATATGGCGTCATCAAATTTTGCGTATTTATGCGTTTAAGAAGGGAACAAAATTTTGTTTTAATTTGCGTCGTTATTTGTGGAATGCAATATTTAAATGGTATACGTTACCGGAAAATACTTTATCCCCGCTTAAGACTATTGTTTATAACTCCATGGGTTATTTTATCAAGTTCCGAGAACTGGGCACCTTTAGGCTTATCGCCTAGGTAACGGCCATTGTTTAAATTACCGGGCAATGTTTAAATTACCGGGCAATGTTTATAATACCGGGCAATGTTTATAAAACCGGGCAATGTTTAAATTACCGGGCAATGTTTAAATTACCGGGCAATGTTTATAATACCGGGCAATGTTTATAACACCGGGCAATGTTTAAATTACCGGGCAATGTTTAAATTACCGGGCAATGTTTAAATACCGGGCAATGTTTATAATACCGGGCAATGCTTATAATACCGGGCAATGTTTAAATTACCGGGCAATGTTTAAATTACCGGGTAATGTTTAATTTTCCGGGCAATGTTCAAATTGCCGGAACTAAATTTTTAAAGTTTTAATTCGTGTCGTATACGTTTTATAAACATTATTTCATAAGGGTTTCATTTGTTATTGTTTTACATGTTGAATAGAAAATTTAATTCTAAGTTTGCTTCCAAAGCAACAATAAATAAATAAATAGCAAATAAACAAAAACAACACAACATAGGTCTGCGACTTAATGTTTGTCGTAAAAAAAATATATCAAACAATCATTAAAAAAAAAAAAAGTACTGTCAAATGTTCTTAATCAATGAATAGAACAAAATATATTCATGTTTTAATTTGCGTCGTAATTTATAGCGGGCAATTTTGTAATTGTTATAATGGGTGATGAGTAATGATTTTAACGGGTAATTCATGTTGTAGCGGGCAAATACAAAATTACCTCACGTTTAAATTCGTGTCGTAGGTCATGCGGGCAATCTCATTATAACTGGCTGAGTAGTTAGAGTGTATGTAAACATAACTTTTAGCCGGTTCGGAGGACCGGGCACATAACGGCTTGTATATATATAAATCTCAAAAGGAATATGTATGTGGCTGGCTGGCTGGCTGGCTGGCTGGCTGGCTGGCTGGCTGGGTATGTACATACCGCATAATCTTTATAAATACTGGACATAAAAACGTGAAATTTGCTACAAATATTCTTTGCGTTACGGCGGTGAACACTGTCAAGGTTTTAAAAAAATTAAAATGACCGCAGTGGTCAGTTTGGTCAAAAAACGTGAAAAAAACACAACTTTTGATTCACATTGTCTTTGCCAGTACAACTTTTTATAGTTTTTCGTCACAAAGTTAGAAAAAAAAAGGATGCGCTGAGATTATTTTTATGACGTCATCAATCTTTGCGCATGGATTTTATAGCAATGAAGGGACATTTTTCATTCATGTTTAAATTGACGTCATCAAACTATGTGCATGGATTTTATTATCTCAACTCAATGACGGGAACAAATTTTTTTTCATGTTTAAATTGTCTACGTGCCGTAAACAACATAAATTCTTTACACTACCAATACTGTAGTTGATTTTCTTAATCTATCACTACTTTGATACTTTACACTATGAATACATGACTTAAAGCTAATTAATAATTTAAAACTTTACAAACATAGGACAAAGCAAATAGATTTAGCATTTTTTTTCTGTTTTCGGAAGTAATACCGACGCATTACTAAGCTTATTTAAACGCAGTGGTCCTGGTTACACTCTATATTTAAGCTTATAATTATATGGCGTCATCAAATTTTGCGTATTTATGCGTTTAAGAAGGGAACAAAATTTTGTTTTAATTTGCGTCGTAATTTGTAGAATGCAATATTTAAATGGTTTAAGTAAAAAAATTAAGTTACCGGAAAATACTTTATCCCCGCTTAAGACAATTGCTTATAACTCCATGGGTTATTTTATCCAGTTCCGAGAACTGGGCACCTTTAGGCTTATCGCCTTGGTAACGGCCATTGTTTTAATTACCGGGCAATGTTTAAATTACCGGGCAATGTTTATAATACCAGGCAATGTTTAAATTACCGGGCAATGTTTAAATTACCGGGCAATGTTTATAATACCGGACAATGTTTAAATTACCGGGCAATGTTTAAATTACCGGGCAATGTTTATAATACCGGGCAATGTTTATAATACCGGGCAATGTTTAAATTACCGGGCAATGTTTAAATTACCGGGCAATGTTTATAATACCGGGCAATGTTTATAATACCGGGCAATGTTTAAATTACCGGGCAATGTTTAAATTACCGGGCAATGTTTATAATACCGGGCAATGTTTATAATACCTGGCAATGTTTAAATTACCGGGCAATGTTTATAATACCGGGCAATGTTTATAATACCGGGCAATGTTTATAATACCGGGCAATGTTTAAATTACCAGGCAATGTTTAAATTACCGGGCAATGTTTAATTTGCCGGGCAATGTTCAAATTGCCGGAACTAAATTTTTAAAGTTTTAATTCGTGTCGTATACGTTTTATAAACATTATTTCATAAGGGTTTCATTTGTTATTGTTTTACATGTTGAATAGAAAAATTAATTCTAAGTTTGCTTCCAAAGCAACAATAAATAAATAAATAGCAAAAAAACAAAAACAACACAACATAGGTCTGCGACTTAATGTTTGTCGTAAAAAAAATATATCAAACAATCATTAAAAAAAAAAAAGTAGTGTCGAATGTCCTTAATCAATGAATAGAACAAAATATATTCATGTTTTAATTTGCGTCGTAATTTATAGCGGGCAATTTTGTAATTGTTATAATGGGTGATGAGTAATGATTTTAACGGGTAATTCATGTTGTAGCGGGCAAATAAAAAATTACCTCACGTTTAAATTCGTGTCGTAGGTCATGCGGGCAATCTCATTATAACTGCCTGAGTAGTTAGAGTGTATGTAAACATAACTTTTAGCCGGTTCGGAGGACCGGGCACATAACGGCTTGTATATATATAAATCTCAAAAGGAATATGTATGTGGCTGGCTGGCTGGCTGGCTGGCTGGCTGGCTGGGTATGTACATACCGCATAATCTTTTTAAATACTGGACATAAAAACGGGAAATTTGCTACAAATATTCTTTGCGTTACGGCGGTGAACACTGTCAAGGTTTAAAAAAAATTAAAATGACCGCAGTGGTCAGTTTGGTCAAAAAACGCGAAAAAAAACACAACTTTTGATTCACATTGTCTTTGCCAGTACAACTTTTTATAGTTTTTCGTCACAACGTTAGAAAAAAAAGGATGCGCTGAGATTATTTTTATGACGTCATCAATCTTTGCGCATGGATTTTATAGCAATGAAGGGACATTTTTCATTCATGTTTAAATTGACGTCATCAAACTATGTGCATGGATTTTATTATCTCAACTCAATGACGGGAACAAATTTTCTTCATATTTAAATTGTCTACGTGCCGTAAACAACATAAATTCTTTACACTACCAATACTGTAGTTGATTTTCTTAATTTATCACTACTTTAATACTTTACACTGTGAATACATTGACTTAAAGCTAATTAATAATTTAAAACTTTACAAACATAGGACAAAGCAACTAGATTTAGCATTTTTTTTTCTGTTTCGGGAAGTAATACCGACGCCTTACTAAGCTTATTTAAACGCAGTGGTCCTGGTTACACTCTATATTTAAGCTTATAATTATATGGCGTCATCAAATTTTGCGTATTTATGCGTTTAAGAAGGGAAAAAAATTTTGTTTTAATTTGCGTCGTTATTTGTGGAATGCAATATTTAAATGGTATAAGTTACCGGAAAATACTTTATCCCCGCTTAAGACTATTGTTTATAACTCCATGGGTTATTTTATCCAGTTCCGAGAACTGGGCACCTTTAGGCTAATCGCCTAGGTAACGGCCATTGTTTAAATTACCGGGCAATGTTTAAATTACCGGGCAATGTTTATAATACCGGGCAATGTTTATAATACCGGGCAATGTTTAAATTACCGGGCAATGTTTAAATTACCGGGCAATGTTTATAATACCGGGCAATGTTTATAATACCGGGCAATGTTTAAATTACCGGGCAATGTTTAAATTACCGGGCAATGTTTATAATACCGGGCAATGTTTAAATTACCGGGTAATGTTTAAATTACCGGGCAATGTTTAAATTACCGGGCAATGTTTATAATACCGGGCAATGTTTAAATTGCCGGAACTAACTTTTTAAAGTTTTAATTCGTATCGTATACGTTTTATAAACATTATTTCATATGGGTTTCATTTGTTATTGTTTTACATGTTGAATAGAAAATTTAATTCTAAGTTTGCTTCCAAAGCAACAATAAATAAATAAATAGCAAATAAACAAAAACAACACAACATAGGTCTGCGACTTAATGTTTGTCGTAAAAAAATATATCAAACAATCATAAAAAAAAAAAAAAAGTTCTTTATCAATGAATAGAACAAAATATATTAACGTTTTAATTTGCGTCGTAATTTATAGCGGGCAATTTTTTAATTGTTATAATGGGTGATGAGTAATGATTTTAACGGGTAATTCATGTTGTAGCAGGCAAATAAAAAATTACCTCACGTTTAAATTCGTGTCGTAGGTCATGCGGGCAATCTCATTATAACTGCCTGAGTAGTTAGAGTGTATGTAAACATAACAACATAACTTTTAGCCGGTTCGGAGGACCGGGCACATACCGGCTAGTATATATATAAATCTCAAAAGGAATATGTATGTATGTGGCTGGCTGGCTGGCTGGCTGGCTGGGTATGTACATACCGCATAATCTTTTTAAATACTGGACATAAAAACGTGAAATTTGCTACAAATATTCTTTGCCTTACGGCGGTGAACACTGTCAAGGTTTTATAAAAATTAAAATGATCGCAGTGGTCAGTTTGGTCAAAAAACGCGAATAAAACGACATATTTTGGGTTCATGTTGAATTTGCCGTTCCAACTTTTTATAGTTTTTCGATCGATCGCGCTAAGAAAATAAAAAAAAGGATGGCGTTGAGATTTTTTTCAGGCTGACGTCATCAAAGTTTGCGCATGGATAGCTGGTTGTCTTTTTTTTTTATGGCGTCATCGAATTTTGGGTATTCATTTTAATTAACTTCGCTTCAACCTTTGCTAATGTACTTTATGAATGAATAGAACAAAATATATTCACGTTTTAATTTGCGTCGTAATTTATAGAGGGATATTTTTAAATTGTTATAATGGGTAATGATTAATGGTTTTAATGGGTATCTTACGTTGTATCTGGCAAATAAAAAATTCCTTCACGTTTTTATTCGTGTTGTATATGTCCACAGAATAGGTATAAAACAGAATGCGCAATCGCATTTTATTTCTGTTTTGGGCAGTAATACCGACGCCATACTAAGCTTATTTAAACGCAGCGGTCCTGGTTACACTCTATATTTATGCTTATTTAGCCTACAACGTCCTTTTCTTCAAATCTACAAGTTCGAACACCCAAAGCTAATATTTCAGGCAAAATGTGCATAAACGGTTGTGTAATAAACTACAACAATGATGCGAAAACGACTGATTATCGTAAAAAAGAGCATGTCAAACTGCATGGCTTTCCTGACTCCATAAAGGATAAACAACAGCATAAACAACCTCATATTAACTCATTATGAATTATATGCCTATTTCCCTTCATAATTTTAAAAGTTTATTTTGGTTTAAAAAAGTATATATATTTATGTACCGGTAGCCGTAGCAATTTAGTTACCGGTACCGAGCTACGTCTAAGCCATTTTTTTTTCAAATCAGTACCGGGTAATAAATATTTTTACATCATATTGGCCTAATCATATAATGTTCAAAACAAAGTGGGTAATTAAGTCAAATTAATTTAAAAGTAAGCCTATAATGAAAGATAATGTAGGCCCTATATATATTGTATATATTTATGGCAGCCGTAGATATCATTTCTCATTTTACTATAGTAGCGTCTCTAGCGACCGCTGCATTGCGGAAAATGGTAACTTTTAGTGACTGCGTATATAGGGATTGTGCATTCTGTTCTATACCTATTCTGTGTATACGTCTTATAAACTTTGTAGCGGGAAATTTTTCAATTGCCAGGCAATGTTTAAATTGCCGAGCTCAACGTTTTAAAGTTTTAATTTGTATCGTATACGTCTTATAAACTATGTAGCGGGAAATTTTTATATTGCCGGGCAATGTTTAAATTTGCCGGACCAACTTTTTAAAGTTTTAATTCATGTCGTATACGTTGTATAAACTATGATTCATATCGGTTTCAGTTGTTATTGTTTTTCCTGTTGAATTTAAAATTTAATTATAAGTTTGCTTCCAAAGCAACAATAAATAAATAGCAAATAACACCAACAAAAACAAAAAAAAAAAAAAAAAATATTGATCTACGACTAATGTTGTAGCAAAAAAATATATCAAACAATCATTTATGAATTAACAGTACTTTTTAAAAGACATGTGAGTTCTGTTTTACAGAAAGAGTTTAATTACCCAATAAACTCACAAAATTCGATCATAGTGGTCATACTTTGAGCAAGAAATAAAAAAAAAAATTATTATAATTTTTTTTTCCTTTTTAGTTGTATATTGAATTGGTGTATAATAAAGTGTGCAAAACAAAAATAAATTTAAAAAATACTGACCACAAAAAACAACAACATACTACTTTATGTATGTTGCAAAAACAAAACTAAAAAACTATAATGTGTCAAGCATATTCTAAAAAAAAGCCCGTTCGAAGAATCGGGCACATAACGGCTTGTATATATATAAATCTCAAAAGGAATATGTATGTGGCTGGCTGGCTGGCTGGCTGGGTATGTACATACCGCATAATCTTTTTAAATACTGGACATAAAAACGTGAAATTTGCTACAAATATTCTTTGCGTTACGGCGGTGAACACTGTCAAGGTTTTAAAAAAATTTAAATGACCGCAGTGGTCAGTTTGGTCAAAAAACGCGAAAAAAACGACATATTTTGGGTTCATGTTGAATTTGCCGTTCCAACTTTTTATAGTTTTTCGATCAATCGCGCTAAAAAATTAAGACAAAAGGACGCGTAGAGATTATTTTTATATGACGTCATCAAAGTTTGCGCAGGGATAGCTGGTTGTCTTTTTTTATGGCGTCATCGAATTTTGCGTATTCATTTTAATTAACTTCGCTTCTACCTTTGCTAATGTACTTTATGAATGAATAGAACAAAATATATTCACGTTTTATTTTGCGTCGTAATTTATAGCGGGATATTTTTAAATTGTTATAATGGGTAATGATTAATGGTTTTAATGGGTATCTTACGTTGTATCTGGCAAATAAAAAATTCCTTCACGTTTTTATTCGTGTTGTATATGTCCACAGAATAGGTATAAAACAGAATGCGCAATTTCGAACACCCAAAGCTAATATTTCAAGCAAAATGTGCATAAACGGTTGTGTAATAAACTACAACAATGATGCGAAAACGACTGATTATCGTAAAAAAGAGCATGTCAAACTGCATGGCTTTCCTGACTCCATAAAGGATAAACAACAGCATAAACAACCTCATATTAACTCATTATGAATTATATGCCTATTTCCCTTCATAATTTTAAAAGTTTATTTTGGTTTAAAAAGTATATATATTTATGTACCGGTAGCCGCAGCAATTTAGTTACCGGTACCGAGCTACGTCTTAGCCATTTGTTTTTCAAATCAGTACCGGGTAATAAATATTTTTACATCATATTGGCCTAATCATATAATGTTCAAAACAAAATGGGTAATTAAGTCAAATTTATATAAAAGTAAGCCTATAATGAAAGATAATGTAGGCCCTATATATATTGTATATATTTATGGCAGACGTAGATATCCGTTCACATTTTACTATAGTAGCGTCTCTAGCGACCGCTGCATTGCGGAAAATGGTAACTTTTAGTGACTGCGTATATAGGGATTGTGCATTCTGTTCTATACCTATTCTGTGTACAAACTTTGTAGCGGGAAATTTTTCAATTGCCAGGCAATGTTTAAATTGACGAGCTCAACGTTTTAAAGTTTTAATTTGTATCGTATACGTTTTATAAACTATGTAGCGGGAAATTTTTATATTGCCGGGCAATGTTTAAATTTGCCGGACCAACTTTTAAAAGTTTTAATTCATGTCGTATACGTTGTATAAACTATGATTCATATCGGTTTCAGTTGTTATTGTTTTTCCTGTTGAATTTAAAATTTAATTCTAAGTTTGCTTCCAAAGCAACAATAAATAAATAGCAAATAACACCAACAAAAACCAACAAAAAGCAAAAATAAAGAAATATTGATCTACGACTAATGTTGTAGCAAAAAAATATATCAAACAATTATTTTCGAATTAACAGTACTTTTTAAAAGACATGTGAGTTCTGTTTTACAGAAAGAGTTTAAATACCCAATTATCTCACAAAATTCGATCATAGTGGTCATACTTTGAGCAAGAAATAAAAAAAAATTATTTGTTTTTACTTTTTAGTTGTATATTGAATTGGTGTATAATAAAGTGTGCAAAACAAAAATAAATTATAAAAAATACTGACCACAAAAAAAAAAACATACTACTTTATTTATGTTGCAAAAACAAAACTAAAAAACTATAATGTGTCAAGCATATTCTAAAAAAAAGCCCGTTCGAAGAATCGGGCACATATCGGCTTGTATATATATAAATCTCAAAAGGAATATGTATGTATGTATGTATGTGGCTGGGTATGTACATACCGCTTAATCTTTTTAAATACTGGACATAAAAACGTGAAATTTGCTACAAATATTCTTTGCGTTACGGCGGTGAACACTGTCAAGGTTTAAAAAAAATTAAAATGACCGCAGTGGTCAGTTTGGTCAAAAAACGCGAATAAAACGACATATTTTGGGTTCATGTTGAATTTGCCGTTCCAACTTTTTATAGTTTTTCGATCGATCGCGCTAAAAAAAAAAAAAAGGATGGCGTTGAGATTTTTTTCAGGATGACGTCATCAAAGTTTGCGCAGAGATAGCTAGCCGGCTTTTCGTTATGACGTCATTAAATTTTGCGTATTCATTTAAAATTAACTTTGCTTCAACCTTTGCTAATGTACTTTATGAATGAATATAACAAAATATATTCACGTTTTAATTGGCGTCGTAATTTATAGCGGGATATTTTTAAATTGTTATAATGGGTAATGATTAATGGTTTTAATGGGTATCTTACGTTGTATCTGGCAAATACAAAATTCCTTCACGTTTTTATTCGTGTTGTATATGTCCACAGAATATGTATAAAACAGAATGCGCAATCGGATTTTATTTCTGTTTTGGGCAGTAATACCGACGCCATACTAAGCTTATTTAAACGCAGTGGTCCTGGTTACACTCTATATTTATGCTTATTTAGCCTACAACGTCCTTTTCTTCAAATCTACAAGTTCGAACACCCAAAGCTAATAGTTCAGGCAAAATGTGCATAAACGGTTGTGTAATAAACTACAACAATGATGCGAAAACGACTGATTATCGTTAAAAAGAGCATGTCAAACTGCATGACTTTCCTGACTCCATAAACCTCATATTAACTCATTATGAATTATATGCCTATTTCCCTTCATAATTTTAAAAGTTAATTTTGGTTTAAAAAGTATATATATTTATGTACCGGTAGCCGTAGCAATTTAGTTACCGGTACCGAGCTACGTCTAAGCCATTTTTTTTTCAAATCAGTACCGGGTAATAAATATTTTTACATCATATTGGCCTAATCATATAATGTTCAAAACAAAATGGGTAATTAAGTCAAATTTATATAAAAGTAAGCCTATAATGAAAGATAATGTAGGCCCTATATATATTGTATATATTTATGGCAGCCGTAGATATCATTTCTCATTTTACTATAGTAGCGTCTCTAGCGACCGCTGCATTGCGGAAAATGGTAATTTTTAGTGAGTGCGTATATAGGGATTGTGCATTCTGTTCTATACCTATTCTGTGTATACGTCTTATAAACTTTGTAGCGGGAAATTTTTCAATTGCCAGGCAATGTTTAAATTGCCGAGCTCAACGTTTTAAAGTTTTAATTTGTATCGTATACGTCTTATAAACTATGTAGCGGGAAATTTTTATATTGCCGGGCAATGTTTCAATTTGCCGGACCAACTTTTTAAAGATTTAATTCATGTCGTATACGTTGTTTAAACTATGATTCATATCGGTTTCAGTTGTTATTGTTTTTCCTGTTGAATTTAAAATTTAATTCTAAGTTTGCTTCCAAAGCAACAATAAATAAATAGCAAATAACACCAACAAAAACCAAAAAAAAAAACGAAAAAAAAAAAATATTGATCTACGACTAATGTTGTAGCAAAAAAATATATCAAACAATCATTTTCGAATTAACAGTACTTTTTAAAAGACATGTGAGTTCTGTTTTACAGAAAGAGTTTAATTACCCAATAAACTCACAAAATTCGGTCATAGTGGTCATACTTTGAGCAAGAAATAAAAAAATATTATTATTTTTTGTTTTTCCTTTTTAGTTGTATATTGAATTGGTGTATAATAAAGTGTGCAAAACAAAAAAAAAATTAAAAAATACTGACTACAAAATAAAAACATACTACTTTATGTATGTTGCAAAAACAAAACTAAAAAACTATAATGTGTCAAGCATATTCTAAAAAAAAGCCCGTTCGAAAAATCGGGCACATAACGGCTTGTATATATATAAATCTCAAAAGGAATATGTGGCTGGGTATGTACATACCGTATAATCTTTTTAAATACTGGACATAAAAAAGTGAAATTTGCTACAAATATACTTTGCGTTACGGCGGTGAACACTGTCAAGGTTTTAAAAAAATTAAAATGACCGCAGTGGTCAGTTTGGTCAAAAAACGCGAAAAAAACACAACTTTTGATTCACATTGTCTTTGCCAGTACAACTTTTTATAGTTTTTCGTCACAAAGTTAGAAAAAAAAGGATGCGCTGAGATTATTTTTATGACGTCATCAAAGTTTGCGCATGGATTTTTTAGCGATGAAGGGACATTTTTCATTCATGTTTAAATTGACGTCATCAAACTATGTGCATGGATTTTTATCTCAACTCAATGACGGGAACAAATTTCCTTGATGTTTAAATTGCCTACGTGCCGTAAACAACATACATTCTTTACACTGCCAATACTGTAGTTGATTTTCTTAATCTATCACCACTTTAATGCTGCACACTGTGAATACATGACTTAAAGCTAATTAATAATTTAAAACTTTACAAACATAGGACAAAGCAAATAGATATAGTATTTTTTTTCTGTTTCGGGAAGTAATACCGACGCATTACTAAGCTTTTTTAAACGCAGTGGTCCTGGTTACACTCTATATTTAAGCTTATAATTATATGGCGTCATCAAATTTTGCGTATTTATGCGTTTAAGAAGGGGACAAAATTTTGTTTTAATTTGCGTCGTAATTTGTAGAATTTAATATTTAAATGGTTTAAGTTACCGGAAAATACTTTACCCCGCTTAAAACTATTGCTTATAACTCCATGGTTTATTTTATCCAGTTCCGAGAACTGGGCACCTTTAGGCTTATCGCCTTGGTAAGGGCCATTGTTTAAATTACCGGGCAATGTTTAAATTACCGGGCAATGTTTATAATTCCGGGCAATGTATAAATTACCGGGCAATGTTTATATTACCGGGCAATGTTTAATTTGCCGGGCAATGTTCAAATTGCCGGAACTAACTTTTTAAAGTTTTAATTCGTGTCGTATACGTTTTATAAACATTATTTCATATGGGTTTCATTTGTTATTGTTTTACATGTTGAATAGAAAATTTAATTCTAAGTTTGCTTCCAAAGCAACAATAAATAAATAAATAGCAAATAAACAAAAACAACACAAAATAGGTCTGCGACTTAATGTTTGTCGTAAAAAAATATATCAAACAGTCATTTAAAAAAAAAAAAAGTACTGTCGAATGTTCTTAATAAATGAATAGAACAAAATATATTCATGTTTTAATTTGCGTCGTAATTTATAGCGGGCAATTTTGTAATTGTTATAATGGGTGATGAGTAATGATTTTAACGGGTAATTCATGTTGTAGCGGGCAAATAAAAAATTACCTCACGTTTAAATTCGTGTCGTAGGTCGTGCGGGCAATCTCATTATAACTGCCTGAGTAGTTAGAGTGTATGTAAACATAACTTTTAGCTGGTTCGGAGGACCGGGCACATACCGGCTTGTATATATATAAATCTCAAAAGGAATATGTGGCTGGCTGGCTGGCTGGCTGGCTGGCTGGGTATGTACATACCGCATAATCTTTTTAAATACTGGACATAAAAACGTGAAATTTGCTACAAATATTCTTTGCGTTACGGCGGTGAACACTGTCAAGGTTTTAAAAAAATTTAAATGACCGCAGTGGTCAGTTTGGTCAAAAAACGCGAATAAAACGACATATTTTGGGTTCATGTTGAATTTGCCGTTCCAACTTTTTATAGTTTTTCGATCGATCGCGCTAAGAAAATAAAAAAAAGGATGGCGTTGAGATTTTTTTCAGGATGACGTCATCAAAGTTTGCGCAGGGATAGCTGGTTGTCTTTTTTTTATGGCGTCATCGAATTTTGCGTATTCATTTTAATTAACTTCGCTTCAACCTTTGCTAATGTACTTTATGAATGAATAGAACAAAATATATTCACGTTTTAATTGGCGTCGTAATTTATAGCGGGATATTTTTAAATTGTTATAATGGGTAATGATTAATGGTTTTAATGGGTATCTTACGTTGTATCTGGCAAATACAAAATTCCATCACGTTTTTATTCGTGTTGTATATGTCCACAGAATAGGTATAAAACAGAATGCGCAATCGCATTTTATTTCTGTTTTGGGCAGTAATACCGACGCCATACTAAGCTTATTTAAACGCAGCGGTCCTGGTTACACTCTATAATTATGCTTATTTAGCCTACAACGTCCTTTTCTTCAAATCTACAAGTTCGAACACCCAAAGCTAATATTTCAGTTAAAATGTACATAAACGGTTGTGTAATAAACTACAACAATGATGCGAAAACGAATGATTATCGTAAAAAAGATCATGTCAAACTGCATGGCTTTCCTGACTCCATAAAGGATAAACAACAGCATAAACAACCTCATATTAACTCATTATGAATTATATGCCTATTTCCCTTCATAATTTTAAAAGTTTATTTTGGTTTAAAAAGTATATATATTTATGTACCGGTAGCCGCAGCAATTTAGTTACCGGTACCGAGCTACGTCTAAGCCATTTTTTTTCAAATCAGTACCGGGCAATAAAAATATGTATACATCATATTGGCCTAATCATATAATGTTCAAAACAAAATGGGTAATTAAATCAAATTTATATAAAAGTAAGCCTATAATGAAAGATAATGTAGGCCCTATATATATTGTATATATTTATGGCAGACGTAGATATCATTTCTCATTTTACTATAGTAGCGTCTCTAGCGACCGCTGCATTGCGGAAAATGGTAACTTTTAGTGACTGCGTATATAGGGATTGTGCATTCTGTTCTATACCTATTCTGTGTATACGTCTTATAAACTTTGTAGCGGGAAATTTTTCAATTGCCAGGCAATGTTTAAATTGCCGAGCTCAACGTTTTAAAGTTTTAATTTGTATCGTATACGTCTTATAAACTATGTAGCGGGAAATTTTTATATTGCCAGGCAATGTTTAAATTTGCCGAACCAACTTTTTAAAGATTTAATTCATGTCGTATACGTTGTATAAACTATGATTCATATCGGTTTCAGTTGTTATTGTTTTTCCTGTTGAATTTAAAATTTAATTCTAAGTTTGCTTCCAAAGCAACAATAAATAAATAGCAAATAACACCAACAAAAACCAAAAAAAAACAACAAAAAAAAAATATTGATCTACGACTAATGTTGTAGCAAATAAATATATCAAACAATCATTTTCGAATTAACAGTACTTTTTAAAAGACATGTGAGTTCTGTTTTACAGAAAGAGTTTAATTACCCAATAAACTCACAAAATTCGATCATAGTGGTCATACTTTGAGCAAGAAATAAAAAAAATTATTATTATTTGTTTTTCCTTTTTAGTTGTATATTGAATTGGTGTATACTAAAGTGTGCAAAACAAAAATAAATTTAAAAAATACTGACCACAAAAAAACAACATACTACTTTATGTATGTTGCAAAAACAAAACTAAAAAACTATAATGTGTCAAGCATATTCTAAAAAAAAAACCGTTCGAAGAATCGGGCACATAACGGCTTGTATATATATAAATCTCAAAAGGAATATGTGGCTGGCTGGCTGGCTGGCTGGCTGGGTATGTACATACCGCATAATCTTTTTAAATACTGGACATAAAAACGTGAAATTTGCTACAAATATACTTTGCGTTACGGCGGTGAACACTGTCAAGGTTTAAAAAAAATTAAAATGACCGAAGTAATGAGTTTGGTCAAAAAACGCGAAAAAAACACAACTTTTGATTCACATTGTCTTTGCCAGTACAACTTTTTATAGTTTTTCGTCACAAAGTTAGAAAAAAAAGGATGCGCTGAGATAATTTTTATGACGTCATCAATCTTTGCGCATGGATTTTATAGCAATGAAGGGACATTTTTCATTCATGTTTAAATTGACGTCATCAAACTATGTGCATGGATTTTTATCTCAACTCAATGACGGGAACAAATTTTCTTCATGTTTAAATTGTCTACGTGCCGTAAACAACATAAATTCTTTACACTACCAATACTGTAGTTGATTTTCTTAATCTATCACTACTTTAATACTTTACACTGTGAATACATGACTTAAAGCTAATTAATAATTTAAAACTTTACAAACATGGGACAAAGCAAATAGATTTAGCATTTTTTTTTCTGTTTCGGGAAGTAATACCGACGCCTTACTAAGCTTATTTAAACGCAGTGGTCCTGGTTACACTCTATATTTAAGCTTATAATTATATGGCGTCATCAAATTTTGCGTATTTATGCGTTTAAGAAGTTGTTTTAATTTGCGTCGTAATTTGTAGAAAGCAATATTTAAATGGAAGACTATTGTTTATAACTCCATGCGTTATTTTATCCAGTTCCGAGAACTGGGCACCTTTAGGCTTATCGCCTTGGTAACGGCCATTGTTTAAATTACCGGGCAATGTTTAAATTACCGGGCAATGTTTATAATACCGGGCAATGTTTAAATTACCGGGCAATGTTTCAATTACCGGGCAATGTTTAAATTACCGGGCAATGTTTAAATTACCGGTCAATGTTTAAATTACCGGGCAATGTTTATAATACCGGGCAATGTTTAAATTACCGGGTAATGTTTAAATTACCGGGCAATGTTTAAATTACCGGGCAATGTTTATAATACCGGGCAATGTTTATAATACCGGGCAGTGTTTAAATTACCGGGCAATGTTTATATAACCGGGCAATGTTTAATTTGCCGGGCAATGTTCGAATTGCCGGAACTAACTTTTTAAAGTTTTAATTCGTGTCGTATACGTTTTATAAACATTATTTCATATGGGTTTCATTTGTTATTGTTTTACATGTTGAATAGAAAATAAATTTAATTCTAAGTTTGCTTTCCAAAGCAACAATAAATAAATAAATAGCAAATAAACAAAAACAACACAACATAGGTCTGCGACTTAATGTTTGTCGTAAAAAAATATATCAAACAATCATTAAAAAAAAATAAAAGTACTGTCGAATGTTCTTTATCAATGAATAGAACAAAATATATTCATGTTTTAATTTGCGTCGTAATTTATAGTGTGCAATTTTGTAATTGTTATAATGGGTGATGAGTAATGATTTTAACGGGTAATTCATGTTGTAGCGGGCAAATAAAAAATTACCTAACGTTTAAATTCGTGTCGTAGGTCATGCGGGCAATCTCATTATAACTGCCTGAGTAGTTAGAGTGTATGTAAACATAACTTTTAGCCGGTTCGGAGGACCGGGCACATAACGGCTTGTCTACGATAAATCTAAAGGGTATTTCTGTCTAACGTTCATTTTCGATTTTTATTTGTGGGGCCGAAAAGCTGTAGATTTTTTTTTAGGTGAAACAAGTCGTGCATTAAAACATGAAGATAATCGTTAGAGCGCTTTTGAAGAAAATTTCCACATATACACATATATATATATAGTACCAGGTGACCGATCATTCGATCGGTAATAAAGAGCAGGCGCTTGTACCTTAACATCATGTGTATGTAAAACAACAGTGCATAAATTTGAAAAATACTTCTTTACCAGACCAATAAATTGTATTTGTCTTGTTTCTTTTTTTCTACTATGAATAACATGGGCTTTAAATTCTAACAGTCGAAGTAGATTTTTATTTGTGCAGTCTGATATCTAGATTTTGCCCGATACCCCCCCCCCCCCCAAAAAAAAACAAACAAAAAAAAACAAACAAAAAAAAACAGCTTAATCTCATTTTAGACCAAAAAAAAAACATGCAGGCTAGAGTTGTCAGTTTTAAACCCAACAGAAATATATGTCATTTATGTCATCAAATCGCCAGGCTACAACGAATACATAAAAGTACTGCGCGTTTGTTTATGTGCAAGTCTAAAAGAGACTTGGGAACTGCCCTTCTACGCTCGCTCCACTGGCTCCCCGTGAAAGCCAGAATTGAGTATAAAGTGGCGCTACTTTGCCATCAGTGCATTTTTAATAACAAGTTTCCGTCCTATCTCAATGCACTAATCAGACCTTATGTCCCGCAAAGAACACTTCGTTCTGCAAACTCATCGCTTCTGGAAGAGCCCCGTTTCTCTCTGACGACCGTTGGCCTTAGGGCCTTCTCAGTATCCGGTCCGAAGGTGTGGAATCAACTTCCCATTCAACTGAGGCGAACAAGCTTTACTGTTACTTTCAAAAAGAACTTAAAAACTCATTATTTCAATATTTACCTTCGATAACATTTAACATGCTTTAGAAACTTACTGTCTTATTTATGGGTTGGGTCGGTTAATGCTACATTTATTTGTTTTGTCTTTTTTTTAATCATCAATTTAGCTCTGTCACCTGGCCTAGTGTAATATCCGTATTCTTAGTTGTATGTTAAACGCGCTCTGAGCTTACATTATGTTTGTTGGCAGCGCTATACAAATATTTTTATTATTATTATTATTATTATTTAAAAGACTGAAAATGAAAAGTTTAAATTTAAAATATCGTAAATTACGTTACGATTTTTAGTTCTTCTATCCCTTCCCCTATTGGTGTACGCTCGTTTGAATCTGTGGCGCCTTCACTGTGGAACGGCTTACCTGAGACACTGAAAAACTCTGTGTCAAAAAAGGCATTCAAGAAGAATTTGAAGACTTTTCTTTTCAACTAAATTGATCAAATACACATCCATCAGCAAAAAACTTGTTTGAAACTATTTTAAAATGTTATTGTCGTTTCGTGCCTCCATCGGCCGAAACCTTGTTTAAAACTATTTTAGAGTGTTATTGTCGTTTCGATTTTGTGAGCGCGCTGAGCATGCTTTTATTAGCATGGAGTGAGGCGCTATATAAATGACCAATTAATTAATTAATTAATTAATTTTAACAACTGTCAAACTTTCCTATAACATTATGTCAATTTTTTCAACTCCCTCCCTCAACCCATTCAAGCTAACAATGAGTTACGGCCGGCAAATATGTTTGATAGGAATTAAAAAGGTCGACGAATAAATGTAAATCGGGTAAAAAAAATAGGCATAGTCTAACTGGAGAATCGAACCCGGGTCGCACGCACAGCAGTCCTCTACGTTAACAACTTAGCTAGAGAAGGCACATGTCAGATGTAAAAAGCTATTAGACAGTATATAGGACTAGGTCTAAATAAGTCAGTGACACAATAGGGATCCGTGGGGACACAAACACGATCTTTTTATATATAGAGATTTTCAATGTTTTCAATGTATTATTCCAAACATTGTTTGACAAAAAAGTAAAAAAATATAGTTTGGTGTTAACATTATCTAATATCCTCCATTTGTGTTACTATTTATAATAAACTATCGCGTAAAAAATATAATATTGATTAATTAAAACAATGGTATGATAAAAAAAAATTTTTTTTTTAATTTTGAGCATTAAACTTAAATACTAAATAATTAAAGGTGAAATTATGTTTTTCATTGAAAAGACTGCAAATGAAAAGATCATTATATATATAGGCTTCGTTAGATGATGTGTTTAATTTCTCCCCCCCCCCTCGCCCCTCTATAAAACTAACAGTATATTACACTTCTGACTATTGTTATAAGGAAAATACGAATATACTAAATTTACATCTTTTCTAGTTTACCTGATTTCGAATTGACAATGTTAACATATTTTAATATATCTTACTTTGGTAGGCCTTTATAAGCAAATCATACATATTTTTAATAAAACATTCATTGAATTTTTAAAAAAGTGGATACTAATACAGTGTTTATTATTTACAGTGTAGAGTATACTGCTACATTGTATGCTATATACAGCGTCGTGTATACTGCTACAGTGAACACTATATACATTGTAGTGTAATCTGCTACAGTGTACACTATATACAGCTATTCATTGTTTAAACACAAACAAGTTTTAAAGGTGTTTTTTTTTCCAAAAATGTCAGATAAAAGAAAGTTAAAAATAGACCTTTAGTTTGGTGAAACTTCATCTAATTCTGTTATTATTTAAACGGCAAACTATTATCTGACTATTAGATAATTCGTAAATATGTATTTGTTTTTCTTTTTTTTTAATTTAATCTAAAATATATTGAAGTTTAATCTAAAATATATTGAAGACGTTCTAATCTAAATAAGCCGCGAGGGCCGCATACTATCATTTGTCCGCCCGCGCGTTACCCACTGGCTGTAGTTTGGACACCCCTGCATTACATAAATTACAATTGGTCTTGCTTTAAATTATCGGTGCGCAACAGTAGTTTAAACAAGAAATTAAACTTCTTTCTGCTGTAGTAAGCCTACGGGTATTCCCGAAACGTCATAACTGCGACGCAACAAAACACCGCTCTTGAAAGCCGCACTACATGTGAGTCGAGCAATGGCGATGGCACCAAGATGGCGGTGATGTTATGACCTCAATGTTTACGTCCTTGAGATTTTTATTGAAAATACGTACTTATTTAAAGTTTGAAACTTATTAGGAAGTATTTTTGTGATTTTAATTATTATTAATTTTTTTGTAAATATAACGAAACAGTAAACAAACTAAAACTAGCTACTAAAACGTTGAAAAGCGGCTGGAGCCGCGGGTATATACAAACCCAAACTCTTGAAAACATGGAAGGCAGAGAGACAAAACGAAAAAGAGGTGAAGATTCAAACAACTATGAAAATACAGAAATATGGCCAAGATTTATTACAATTTCATCTAAAGAAACAGAAAAACCACTAACTAAATTATCACCCTTTGTGATAGAAAAAGCCATAACTGGGATGGCAGGAGCACCTAAATCTGTAAAGAAATTACGATCTGGACAGATTCTGGTGGAATGCGAAAAAAAAGCGCACTCAACCAATTTATTAAGAACAACTAGTATGGCAGGAATAGCCATAGAAACAAAAGCCCATGCCTTCCTAAACAGCTCAAAGGGAGTTATAAAATCAAAAGAGTTGGAATGCTGTACGGAAGATGAATTAACACAAGAACTAAAAAATCAAGGAGTTATCTCAGCTTATAGAATAAAAATAAAAAGAGATAAAAAAGAAATTGCAACTAACACAATAATTTTAACTTTTAATAAACCAACTCCTCCAAAGGAAATTAGAGCAGGTTTCTTAAACATCAAAATTGATGACTACATACCAAACCCTATGAGATGTTTTAACTGTCAAAAATTAGGTCACTTGAAAAAACACTGCAAAAGAAATGCTGTCTGTCCACGTTGTGGAAATGAAGGACACAGCTTGGAAACATGCAGTGCAGAAATGAAATGTGTAAATTGTGAAGGAAAACATCTATCATTCTCAAAAACGTGTCCAAGATGGATTGAAGAAAAGGATATACAAAAATTAAAAGCTCAAAAAAATATAACTTATCAAGATGCAAAGAAATTTATTCTAACACAAAAATCTTTAATAAGTGAAAAGAATTATGCTGGAGCTCTTAAAACAGACATAAAGAAAGTCAAACACGCTGAAACCCAGACACCCACTTTACCAGAATTGTACTACAAAGACCAAGATGGAACATTCAAAAAATGGGAAATAAATGAAATAATATGCACTAAAGAAAACTCAACACAATCAAATATAGAAGAAATGCTTCCAGGAAAAGTTAACTTAGAGAACATATCAAATAAGAATTATATGAAAAAAAACATGAAAGAAATAAATCAGGGTAAGGGCTTAAAATCTAAAGGAAATAAAACTATGGACATTTTGGGACAGGCATGTGAAAAGGATGATTCAATAACTGATTTAAACATACAAAAAGAAACAATGTCTCAACCTTTAAATTCAGAAACTAGGACACAACAAGAAACGGATAGTAGTACACGGGAGAACGACATGGAAATTATAGAAGAAAATGAAATAGAAAATGACACAATTTCAAAAAACAGTAATCGGAAAACAAACAAGTCTCCACATCAAGCTCAATCTAATATTATAATAAAAACCCTTCAAAAACCAAATAAAAAAAAATAAGGAAAGAAAGAAATTAATATTACAAATATACACTCTTGGATATGAATTCAGAATATAAGAATATTTTACAATGGAACTGTAGAGGACTAAAATACAATATTCCGGAACTACAACTTATTATAACTGAGACAAATCCTATAGTAATTTGTCTACAGGAAATAAAATTAAACACAGAATTATTTGAATTGCGTGGCTATACCGCTTATCACCAAATTCATTCTAAAAAAATTGCATGCGGAGGTACTTCCATATTTATAGCATCCAATATTTTACATAGGAGGATCAAAATAAATACCTGCATTCAAGCTGTGGCAGTAAGATTTACATTAACAAAACCATTAACCATATGCTCAATTTATATTCCACCAGATCATACAATACTATATTCTCAACTAGATGATCTAATTAAACAACTCCCACCTCCAATTATACTTATGGGAGACTTTAATGCCCATAACCCTATATGGGGAAGTCATAATACAAACCAAAGAGGAAAATTAATTGAAAGATTACTAGAGGAAAGAAATATATGCATTTTTAATGATGGTACTCCGACTTTTTATAGTTCTACGTATTTATCTCCATCTTATCTCGATTTAACAATGGCAGATTCAACTCTATTTACGGACTTTACCTGGAGTGTTTTAGAAAATAATTATGGTTCAGATCATCAGCCTATCCTGCTTACTACCAACTCCAAAATACCAACTCAACAACCATTAACTTGGAACTTTAAAAGAGCAGATTGGAATACATTCAAATTAGAATGCGACAGAATACTCTGTCAAATAAATATACATTCTAATGCTCAAGAACAGTATTCAACATTTTTAAAATCATTATATCAAATTTGTGAACGGACTATACCTAAAACAACAAATAAAATTAAAAAAAATAGACCATGGTTCACAAACATTTGTAAAGATAGTATTAAAACTAGAAATAAACAGCTTAGAATTTTCAAGACCAACCCATCTCCAGAAAACTTGAAAGCCTTTAAAATTGAACGAGCAAAAACCCGACAAGTAATCAGAGAACAGAAACGGCTTACATGGCAAAATTATATTAACAAAATAAATTCAAACACACCCATAACTAATATTTGGAAAATGATTCGAAAAATTAAAGGAAATACAAAAAAAAGTCAAATTAAACAAATCAAACTGGCTGATGGCACTTATGCAGAAACTACACAAGATATTGCAAATGAAATTGGAAAGACCTTTTCAAAAAATTCATCGTCTGAAAATTATACAGACTCCTTTAAAAAAATAAAAAGAGAATTAGAAAAAGAAGCTATAAATTTTGAAACAAATATATTTGAATACTACAACTCCCCAATATCAATAAACGAGCTTACGCAATGTATTAAAGAAACCAAAAATACTGCACCAGGCCCAGATACAATTCATAATGAGATTATAAGACAGCTACCAACGTTAACACTGAAAACTCTATTAAAAATTGTTAATGATCTTTGGCAACAAAATATATTTCCTACAGAATGGAGCAAAGCAATTACCATTCCAATACCTAAAGAGAAAAAAGATCACACAGATCCAATAAATTACAGACCAATAGCCCTCACAAATTGTTTCTGTAAAATTATGGAAAAAATTGTAAATAAACGCTTAATATATTTTCTGGAAAGTAATAACTTAATATCAAAGACTCAATGTGGATTTAGAATAAATCATTCAACAACAGATCATCTCATTAGATTAGAAACATTTATTAGAGAAGCTTTTGTTAGGAAAGAACATGTGATAGCTGTTTTTTTCGATTTAGAAAAGGCGTTTGACACTACATGGAAATATGGCATTTTAAAAGATCTATATTCCTTAGGTTTAAGAGGAAATTTACCCAAATTTATATCAAACTTTCTAAGCAACCGAACATTCCAAGTAAATATTGGAAATTATTTATCAGATACATTTATTCAAGAAGAAGGTGTCCCTCAAGGAAGCGTATTGTCGCCTACACTATTTAATATAAAAATAAACAATATCACTGAATGCTTATTACAGAATACAAAATGTTCTCTATACGTCGATGACTTTGTGATCTATTATAGAGCTAATTGTATGATAGAAATACAGAATCATCTACAACTTCAAATCAATAAAATTCAAGAATGGACCGAAAAGAATGGATTTAAATTTTCTGCTCAAAAAACAAAAGTAGTGCATTTCTGTCAGATGCACAAAAAACACCCCGACCCTGAACTATACCTTTATAAAAAACAGATTCCTGTAACTACTAACGTCAAATTTCTCGGAGTAACATTTGATAGTAAATTAAATTTCCTGCTACATATAAAGGAACTAAAATCCAAGTGTCAAAAATCCACAAATCTACTGAAAACTTTAGCAAATACAGATTGGGGAGGAGAGAAAAAAAGTCTACTGAAAATATATAGATCACACATTCGATCAAAATTAGATTATGGATGTTTAGTATACGGATCAGCAAGAACATCATATCTAAAAATGCTTGATCCTGTACAAAATCAATGTCTACGTCTATGTCTAGGAGCATTTAGAACTACTCCATGTACCAGTTTGCAAATAGAAGCAAATGAATCACCACTACAAAATAGAAGACTCAAGCTATCATTACAATATGCACTAAAACTAAAATCCTTACCGAATAATCCAGCGTATTTATGTGTTTTTCACCCACAAGAAAAAAACAGCTTTACTGAAAACTCAAAATATATACCAACTTTTGGACTTAGAATTGAAAAAGAAATGATCGAAACTAAAATTGAATTTAGATTTATAAAAAGATATTATATACCAAAAACTCCACCATGGCTTTTTGAAATCCCGCCTATAAACTTAGAATTAAACCATAGAAATAAAAAGGATCCTTGCATGGATATGTTCCAAGAAGTGCTACAAAAATACCCAAATTATGTACAAATATACACAGACGGATCGAAAAATGATACAGCGACATCTTCGGTTGCTCTTACCTCAAATACAAGTAAAAAAAGAAAATATAATTCAAGTATCTCAATAAATACTGCAGAGGCTTTAGCAATATGCCTGGCATTAGACATTGCAGAGGAATCAGAAAACCAAAATTTTGTTATTTTATCCGATTCGTTATCTTGTCTTACTGCTATGGGAAACTGTAATACCAGGAATATATCTGCCTTGGACATTTTGACAAAATACCAATCAATATATGAAAGAGGCAAACGTGTCGTTTTCTGTTGGGTTCCTGGTCATGCAGGGATAGATGGAAATGAAAAAGCTGACAGAGAGGCTAAAGCCGCCCTGTTGTTATCAGAGAGTATTATCCCAATACCATATCGAGACTTGAAACCTTTAATAATTAAACATGAAAGACAAACATGGACTAACTTCTTGAAAACCGAATGCAATAAACTGCAGTATTTGGAAAATTCAAAAACCTGGCATGATACAGGCCAACTTGTTCGAAAGGACGCAGTTATTCTCTGCAGACTACATACAGGACATACGAAACTAACACATTCGTTTATCTTAAAACGAGAAATGGCACCAATGTGTGCTTTCTGCAATGCCAACTTAACAGTGTCTCACATTTTGTTGGAATGTACTACATTTGATGACATTCGACGTAAATTCTATTACTGTAGAACTCTTCATGAACTTTTCAGCAAAATTAAACCAAAACATATAATAAACTATATTAAAGACATACAACTGTACAACAAAATCTAAAGATATAAGAACAATAAAATGGATACAAGAGAAAAATGACAACAACGTTATCAAAAAGGCCCTATATAACCTTCGATGTTGATGAGCCGGAAATTCAACAATTCAATTCAATTCAATTCGAGCAATGGCATGTTTTCACGGCCAAAATCAATATCTACGATAAATCTAATGTGTATTTTTGTTTAACGTCCATTTCCGATTTTTATTTGTGGGGCCGAAAAGCTGTAGATTTTTTTTTAGGTGAAACAAGTAGTGCATTAAAACATGAAGATAATCGTTAGAGCGCTTTTGAAGAAAATTTTCAGACATAAATATATATATATATATATATACATACAATTTTAACTCGTATTATAGTATAGGATATATATATATACATACATACAATTTTAACTCGTATTATAGTATAGGATATATATATATATATACATACAATTTTAACTCGTATTATAGTATAGGATATATATATATACATACATACAATTTTAACTCGTATTATAGTATAGGATATAAAGAACAAAGAAAGGGTCACATATGACAAAGGAAAGTGAAACACCTATAGAAGACGGGTGACGAAAGGTGTCATTCACAGGAAATCCCACAATCGGGACTTCCACAAGTAAGAAAAAAATATGTACAATTCTCTAAAAAGGGTAGAAAAATCCCTAGTTGTCTTAAGGTTTCAAATAGCGTCAATATGCTTCAGTTAGTCATGGATTATATTTAAGCGGAATAGATACGTAGTAATCATACAAACTGGGTAGTTAATGTCATGTTTAGAAATATACATATAAATTCTTTAGTTATATAATATTTATATAATTTTCAAATACTTTTTAAAGTTTGATCATATTTTATGAGAGTTAAAAATTGTAATTAATTTTTATACAAGAAGAAAATAAACATTAGAAATATTAGCGGAAAAAACGGGTTAATTACCTCTCTTTAATTAATAACCGTGTTCACATTTATATTTTGATTCAATAGTGATGCCTAACAAGTCATGTTTTGTAATATAACGAATATTACTGAATAATTTTTTTTTCTTTATATAAATCCAACATCAAGGTATTAATTACAAGATTTAATTATTAGAGAATTTAACTAATTTACATTAGACAGTTGTTAATAAACCTTTCATGCATTCATTATTCTTTTCATATTACTGTGGAGACCCGTTAGGACCGAGGAGTCCACAATTTAACTAAACATAAAATAAAACATCAAAAACAACAATTATATAGACCTACAGATGACAGTGTCACTTTAGGTTTTTAGACCAGCATTTCAGTGACGATTTGAAAGCCGGCACAGTAGGGGCAGTGATGGAGGCCTGATCCGGGTTGTTCTACAGCCACATGGCTGACGGAAAAAAAAAATGTGTAGACGTCGGTGCGTGCATGTGGGACATGCAGCTTGAGCTGATGGCCTCGGGTAGAGCGGGTCACCTGTTGGATTCGACCTGGCGGCGTGGACATTTCCATGTGGCGGTTCACGATCTTGTAAATAGTGGTGACTTTGTTTATCGCTCTGCGGTGTTGTAGGGGCTCCAGTTCAAGTTTGGCCACCAAAGCAGAGGCGCTTGTTTTAAGGTCGTAGTCCTGTAAGATACGGCGTGCCGCTCGACGTTGGGTCATCTCCAGTTTAGATATCAGGTGTTGATCCCATACCGTCGCTGCGTACTTCAGGATGGGACGAACTAAACTTATATAACAATGCGTCTGGATCCTGGTGGAGCATCCCTTGAGGTTCCTATGGAAGAATGCGCAGGCTTTATTTGCTTTGGCAGCAATAGGTTGGACATGTGTGCCCCAGTGGAGGTTTTCTGTGATGTTCTTTCCAAGGTACTTGGCCTCTGATACCCTCTCAAGGGTGGGACCATGCAAGGTATAGCTGGTGGGGATCCTAGTCATCTATATTGAAATAGAGAGGAGGTTGCACTTATCAACATTGAACGCCATTTGCCATTTCGATTCCCAGGTCTCCAACTTATTGAGGTCGCCCTGTAGATAAAAAGCAACAGTGGGGCTCTCTAAGTGAGAATACAGGATGGTATCATCAGCAAAAAGTCGAACCCTGGCGTGGATCCCGTCTCCCAGGTCGTTGATGTAGATCAAGAACAGTGTTGGCCCCAGCACCAAACCCCGAGGAACTCCAGACATGACCGGACCAAAGCAGGAGCTCTCACCCTCCACGACGACCCGTTGAGTGCGGCCGAAAAGGAAGTTTTCAAAACATCTTTTGGACTGACCTCTTATTCCGTAGTAATCCAGCTTGAGGAGGAGACGTTGGTGAGTGATCATATCAAAAGACTTGGAAAAAAATCCAAACGAATGGTGTCGATTTGGCCAGCCTTGTCAACCACCGCTGCCAGATCGTCAACTGTGAGGATGAGCTGGGACTCGCAAGACCTATTTTTTTCTGAATCCTTTGTTTGAATTGTTTGTCCATTTAAGGAGTTTATATTTTAAACATTAATAATTACAGTGTACTCCTGCTAAGTTTAAGCAGTGGTTGTCACAATTGACGAATGATGTTACATTAAGCTGCAATGCCCAATTAGAAGTGGGGGTCACCTGTCTTTGTTTCACTAACATCGAATATAGCGTCTAAGAAAAGGATGGTAGCCACTGTTTTATACTGGTGGAAGTGAGAGAAAGCTACAGCTGCACTCGCGTAAAATCCTATATTCGACTCGAAATTATCCAACCTGTATAATTGTTAAAAACAGATGCCACTTTCAGTATATGAAGAATAATATTTGAACCCGAACTGATCTTTGTTAAAAAAAACGCCATCAACAATCATACATTGTGGATGTGTCATTTGTTTATGAGTAGAATGGCGCCCCTTAATGCTCATTGGGTGCGCCAAAATCATGCTTGCCAACTGGTTTGTAATGATGATATTTGTGAAGCTCCGAAATTCAATCTTGCAAACATATTTGGGATACATTAGTTTACATCAAAATAAAAAAATTAAATAATTAGTTTTAACACTTAACATGCCAAATTCGACTAAAGTCGAATTTACAAAAGTCTTTCTGTATGCCAAATTCGACTTTAGTCGAAAATCATGGTGGTCTTTAAAAAATGGTTCAAAATCTTAACCTAATAGTCCATGGTACAAAGTTTGGATCTTGTACCATTACTGGCATGACTATCTTGACCTCAATCGCCAGTCTTTTCGGTATTATTATTTGTAGGGGTCACATCGCGAAGCGTCCGTTACAACTTTACATGACAGTACTAATATACGAATGAAGGATTAACTTTGACTAGAAGAAAAAATAAATTCTCACTATTTACATGAGAGACAAACGTAAAGTTGTTATCTGCTTTGTGAATAACGTAAAAGCACTCTTTCCTTCAACGGATGAATTATGTGACGTCACAGACTTTGATGACGCGTTATGGCTATGATGTACAATATATAGAATGGCGTCTATGTTACATGTACTGTATTATATTGTTAATGATTGTTGATGTTGATCTTGGTACTGAAATCGTTTCTGTGTCCTGTTAGGTTCAGTCTACGGCTTGTTCTTATGTACATGTGTTTTTATGTGCCCTTATATAATTACAACGTGTTCTTGTGTAAATGTGTTTATATGTCCCCTGTTGTGTTTACAGCGTGTTCTTGTGTGAATGTGTTTTATGTGCCCAGTTTTATTTACAGAGTGTTCTTGTGTGAATTTGAAATATATTTTTTCTATTATCATTACATGTATTGACTTTTACTCTAAATTAAATTGAGCTATGGATGATTCGATTGTTTCTCGTTATGATTCCGATTCGAGTGAGGAATATAATTATGACAGTTGTGATTTAGAGGATAATAATAATTTAGATTTACAAAGTGATTCAGATGGTGAGATTGATTTTGCCTAAGAAATCAGTGCTATTTCTAGCTCCAATGTACCTGCTCGCATTGATGACAAAACGGTTGAGAGGCGTAAAGGTAGCATTGCAACAAAACAGCTTATTCTGACTGGGAAGTGTTAGGAATGATTTTGTTGACCTCAAAACGAATAGCTGTCCTCATTCAACAGTAGACAATGTGTTCTTGCAGATGTTAACAAATTTTGAGGCTGTACATTTTTTCCCGATACTCTAATGAAACACATTATGAACAAGTTATGAATGAATGTCAAATGAGAAAAATGTGAATGATGGATCCCACCGCATTTCTTGCTCTTCATGTAGCGATGGGCTTGTGCAGCATATCATCAATAGATGGTTATTGGGCTACATGACTTTGGCTCACATGCCATTTTACTTCAGTGATGGGGAGAAATAGATACCAAATTATAAACTCATGTCTTCATTAAAATGGATATGATCCGCTCTTCAAGCTGCGACTGTCATTGGACAATAAGCCTACACTATAACGACAAGTTTATGGACCAGGACAGGCTCTTTCAATTTATGAGTATATGGTGACAGTCAAAGGACGTTGTTTGTTCAAACAGTGCATCTCATCTATGACAACTAAATGGGGCGTAAAGGCATTCCTGTTCTCTGATTCCAAGTTATTCTACTATTGTGGTTTATAATTTACACAGGGAAAAAGACTTTCATAGGAAGAAGGCAATAATTTGATCTGATTTGCAGATAAGAGTGAAAAGGCCACATCATCTACACAGACAATTACATCATCATATTTATGCTAGTTCAAAGGTGAAAAACTAGGCACAAAATTCTTGAAAATTCACAGTCTTATCCAAAAGAACTCAAGGGAAAAAAAGGTAAACAGGTGATCCTCCTATCTTTGCTGAATCGAATTACTTGATGTCACAAAGTTTCAAGATGACAAACGTCTGTTTTACATGTTTCTATCAACTGTGGGAGGCAATACAACTACAGTAAAGCGTGTTCGAGACAAAAAACTACCGGAGGGTTACAGAACAATAAAAAAAACTACCAGAATTACAATGATCACAAGGGTGGTGTTGATCAGTTTGACCAAATGAAGGTTAGCTATTGCTATCCTCACAAATCAATCAGGTCGTTCCACTCAATCTTTCATTATACAAAGAAGTAACTTTGATAAATAAATGGACTTATTGGTTATAGATAAACAAGAACGCTTCCATGACAGCTAAAAAAAAATTAGCGAACTGGTACTTGAATCCCTTATTCAGAACCAAGTAACTAGGCCGTGACGAAAGAGCACTGCTACTGCCCCGACCCTTAACATTGATGAGAGTCTAACCGCACGTCCATTTCTCAAAATATAAAGTCAAAACTTACAAACCATACTGTCTTGTTTGTAAATCCTGCAATAAAAAAATTCAAACACTATATGCCTTTATATTTGCAACGTCCTTCTCTGCATTGTGCCAGGTTGTTTTTATCTGTACCATACAACAGTGAATTATATCATTGATGGACGCTACAGCAGTAAATTAGTATAATGTATTGTTTAAAAACTGTGTAGTTCTGCACAATTGTTTCTATTTTTATTTAGATTTTATATTAATTCTTATATTTGTTTTCGAAGCAGTAAATAAATCTTTTGTTGGTGCTCTAATTAAATTGTATAAATGTATAATGTTTAGTTTTTATTTGATATATAATCTAGGTTAAGTTACACACTAAATATGTTCAATAAAAATTTTTCACTTGAAATAGATCTTCAAGGACCAGTTCTTTCTTTTATAAGTTTATTACCATATTGCTTAAAACCTGCACGAGAAAAACAATGCCTAAAAAATATTAGATTTTTCTAAAAATGTCACAAACTCAAGATGGCTGCTTAAGTCACGTGGCGCAAATTTGCATGAGAATTCAATTTTCCAATGTGGTATTATATTCTACATATATGGTAAGATTTCATTCCTCAGTAGTGACTAATTGCATATTTATATATGTTTAAATAGTCTAACCAGTTTTGGTGAAGTGACAGAAAATTGACAAAAATCGTTTCACAATTCATTGGCGAAACAAGGGGCAAAATAAAATAAAAAATATTTTTTTATTGATTTTTTATTGTTGAATTTTGTTTTTAGATTTAGCATTATCTACTGGCTATGTTTCTATGCTGTAGCAGTGCACTCATATTTGTCGATGGTTCTCAAAGACGAAAAAAAGTGGACATAGGTTCAAATTTTTCTATAAATCTCAAAATTTCAAGATGGCCGCCATGGTCACGTGACACCAATTTGCATGGAAACGTTATTTTTTAGTATGTTCATCTGTTTTACATATATGGTAGAAATTTCACAAGTCGATATTGAACTGTTACCGATTTGTACATATTCAAAGATACTAACCAGTTTTGGTAAACTAGCTGAAAATTGAGTAAAATCGTTTCAAAATTCATGGGCAAAGCAAGGGGCAAATCGGAATAAAAACTACTTCTTTTATTGTTGAATTTGTATTTTTTACTTAGTGTGGTCTACTAGCTATGTTGTTATACTGTAATAGTGCACTGATATTTGCTGATGGTTCTCAAAAAAAGAAAAAAAGTGGACACAAGTACATATTTTTCTATAAATCTCACAATTTCAAGATGGCCGCCATGGTCATGTGACTTCAATTTGCACGGAAACGTTATTTTTTATTATGTTTATCTGTTTTACATATATGGTAGAGATTTCACAAGTCGATATTGAACTGTTACCGATTTGTACATATTCAAAGATACTAACCAGTTTTGGTAAACTAGCTGAAAATTGAGTAAAATCGTTTCAAAATTCATGGGCAAAACAAGGGGCAAATTGGAATAAAAACTACTTTTTTATTGTTGAATTTGATTTTTTTTACTTAGTGTGGTCTACTAGCTATGTTGTTATGCTGTAATTGTGCACTCATATTTGCCGATGGTTCTCAGAGAAGAAAAAAAGTGGACACAAGTACATATTTTTATATAAATCTCACAAATTCAAGATGGCCGCCATAGTCACGTGACACTAATTTGCATGAAAATTTTATTTTTAAGTATGGTATTATGTTTTACATATATGGTAAAGATTTCATGCTTCCACATAAGTCCATTAATTTTTTATTAATTTTTAAACACCACACTCTAATTTTGTGAAATTACCAAAAAACAAGTTGGCAGTGGAGCACATTTTGCGTAAAAAACCTTTGGCATGTTAAGTGTTAATACTCATTTTGGCGCCCCCTAACGTGGCGCCCGGGGACATATGTCCCCCCCTGCCCCCCTAGCTACGCCACTGCATATGTGTTGTTTGTATTCTGCTAATGTGATGAGGTTTAAAGACCAAGTGAAGAGGTTTTTCTCAAAGGAACGAGATTTGGAATAGCCTCATACGACAGTGACGTTTGAGAAGGGAAATAAATAAACAAAATAAAACATGTGGCAATAGATTCATAACACGTGACAATATTCATTTTTCCTAGCCGGAATCCTTTCTCTTCCGTCACTTTCCTATGTTGCCGGAAATAAAAACATCTCAAATGGCTACGAGATTTTGATTTTTCCTCCGAAAAACACACACATTTTAGTGCAACTAGTGAACTAATTACTTAAAATGTATCTTTAATATCTTGTATAAATGATTTTTATTAACATTCAGATGCTCAATACACTATTTAATATCAAAATGAAATGTTAACTTAATTTTGATAAAAAGCTCTTCACTTGGTCTTTAATGTGTGTTTTGTTTCTAAGTCTAGGTATTTTGAAGAGTGTAATGGCTAAATCTATGTCTATGTCTGACTGTGTTGTTGTGTCCATGATTAATTTTAATGTTTGTTCTGTTGGTATGATTGCGGGGCATATTTTTGATTTTAGTTTCACCATTGTCTGTGTTGTCTAAAATATAATTATTGTTCTATTATAGTTAAGCGGAATGGATGCGTAGTAATCATACGAACTAGGTAGATAATGTAATGTTTGAAAATATACATGTAAATACATAAGTCTTATAATATTTATATCATTTTAAAATACTTTTTACAGTTTGATCATCTCAAAGTTATAAATTGTAAGCCATTTATTCTTCTATAAAAGAAAAAAAGAAACAAATTAGAAATATTTGCTAAAATAAAACGGGCTAATTATCTCCCTTTAATTAAAAAAAACTTGTCCACATTTGATTCAATAGTGATGCCAAATAAATTATAATTTGTAATATAAAAAATATTACTAACTAATTATTATTTCTTTATATAAATTCAACATTACGGTATTCATTACAATAATTAATTATTAAAGGTTTAAAATAATTTGCAGCTGTAAATAAACATTTAACGTTTATATTTTAAACATTAATTATTACAGAAATTACACAATATAGTGCTATATTTATTAAAATTAATATATGAATATTCATTATATTTATTAATTTAATAAAAAAAAAGTGTTTCAGAGTTACTTATATTTATGTTTAAATAAAAGAAAATAAGCATAAAAACTCTTTTAAATGTAGGCCTAATTAGTGCGTATCAATTAATGAGCGGCCAAGTGTAATTGTATGCTTAAAACGGCTTTCATGTGCGATAAAATCTGTTCACAAGTGTAAGCTGAAAGTAAAAGAGCGAATGCCTAGAAGTAGAGAATAGCATATGACTTTCATAAGCAGCTTCTTTCCAGATTTTTCCCACAAATAAGCATGTTTTAAATGTTTAAAATTGAACCTGCTGCATTTTAAAATCCCCAATATCTCTCCACTTAAAAAAGATCTACATCTAAGATGGTTGTAGTAATGTCAAACCAGTTAGGCTGGATGTGGTATGAAAAAATGAGTCCATCAATTAAAAAGTCTTGCCTTTGATTATAAAACTTCACTGTGAGTGCTTAGATGTACTTCTAAAAAAGATCAACTATCTTTCTTAATATATGCCTTAATATAAGGATGTGTATGTACATGTCCAGTTTCAATATAAATCCATTCCAGTGGTCCTTGTAAATGCAAGTTGAACTCACTTAAATGTGTTGCTATGTCATTCAGAAACATCGGCTTCAACAGCCAGTTTTTCTCATTCAGAACCGGAAAATGTTGTTTTTTTAAATCAATAATAAACACATCATGGAGGTCTCTCGCGTGCCATTGGAAATCGCCCCGTGTGCCAAGTTTGGCACGCGTGCCATAGGTTGCCGACATATGGTCTATGCTATCAATTGGAGAGATTGTTGTAGACATGCAAAAGTACCATCAACATTTGTCTGGAATTAATTTCGCACTCAGAATCCTGAATACATTAGAGTTTAAGCTCCCGACGCTCCCCACCTTCTCTCCCCCCTATCTTTAGACAGTGTGTGTGTTTTCCCGCCAGACAAGCTGTAAACCTATTGACCAGTTTCACAACATCTAAAAAAAAAAAATGTTTCCGGGGCAGACGATTTTTTCTAAGACTATTGACCAGAGTCTCAACATTGAAACCAACTTAAGATTCAGTTTTTCTAACTGTAATCTCAGGAGACAAGGACCACACTTGGAGACCTCGAAAAATAGAACCAAAATAAAGCCAATTAAAACTTCTGCAGACTATCTACTTAATCCTATTTCCTTGACGTATTTGAAGCATCGAAAAGACTTGTAGTTTCTTTTCAAACATCAAGAGTTGTTTTGTTATTTGTGATACGTTCTCTTATAGTCTATTACGGGGTCGGCAACCCACGGCAAGCGTGCCAGACTTGGCACACAGAACGGTTTTCGATGGCACACGGAAGACTCCTAAAAAAAAACACAATTTAAGTATGTTCTATTAAAAATAGAGTGCTAAAGCAGGGAGACTATTAGGCTGTTGGCACCAGGGCTGTGGAGTCGGAGTCGGAACATTTATCTACCGACTCCGTAGCCCTGGTTGGCACGCTGAATAAATTATAATCTCACTTTGGCACACTATTAACAAAAGGTTGCCGACCCCTGGTGTATTTGGTTGGAGAACAAGCTGTAAATCAAGCATTTCATAAAAATGCAAATATTGACATGGGGCACGGTGGGATGGCGTACCGAAGGTCCTGGGTTCGAATCCTGGTGAAGGCTAGGATTTGTTTCCCCGGGACCTGAGGGTGTCCCTGAGTCTACCCAGCCATGATGGGTACCTTCCATTAACTGGGGTAAAGTAAAGTCGGCTGGGTATTGTGCTGGCCACACAATCCCTTATTATGCCACGGCCACTGAAACATTGATCAATTTGGTCCGCACGGTACTTTACTTTAATTGGAAAATATAGAATTTTTTTTTAAACAAGTACGGTATAATATAATATATTAACATGAATAAACATTGTAAATCCCTATATCGACATTGAAATTGAGTGAGTTTTTTCTTCGGAATTGAAGCAGGATGGTGGTATCATGGCAATACTGAAGACAAGCGGTATGTTCTATAAGTCTGTACAGACACTAGACACGAGATTTATTTGTCTGACTTCCGATAAATATGACGTAATAATACAATCACACTCTAAACCCAAGGGGTCGGCAACCTTTTGATAATAGTGTACCGAAGTAGGATTTCTAATTCATTCAGCGTGCCAACGAGCGTAAAAGTCATCCTGCTGGGCTCTTTTAGAAGATATTTAAATTGGAAGTTTTCCGCGATTCATATCTCTAACCAACACACATACTACATCAGAGTTATATTACTAAATAATACTGAATGTTGTCAATAACAATCTAGAATTTCATAAATCCAATACACTATAAAAGACACATGAACATTTATTTGTATCAGGAAAAGTATGATGAGATTGTAATAAACAACACAATGAGAATTATATACACCATAATATAATAAAAACTTGATACTTCACTTGTTTCTAGACGTCCATAATAAACTCAAAGAACGTATTAGAACGGCTATGAGGAAACTCTCAATGGAATTGAGGCCGACATAAAAATCCCACGGGCCATTGGGTTTGTTTACAAAAGCTGATGAGAAAGAAACTCTGGGTGTCAGTTTCAATTGTAGGGCAGACGTTAATTCTCAAGTCTGCTCTAGTTAACTCTAACCCTGGCTTACTGAAAAAATGGCAAAATCCTCAGACCTGTGAGTGTTTACTAACTATTGTGTTATTGTAAAGGATACAGGGGTATCTAAGAAGACGTTAATATAGTAGGATTCGATATATAACTCATACATCATAACATTCTAGATAAAGAGTTTTTAGCGTACATGTCTAGTGTATATATTTAGTTGCTTGGTGGCCGAGCGCGGCGGAGCATTCGGCTAGCCGCTAGCGTACCGAAGGTTCGATTTCTGGTGAAGGCTAGCATTTGTTCCCGGCTCTGGACCACGGAACATCGTAAGACACAATACTCTTCTTTATAGAATGAGAGTCTGTATTATAATATAAGATAAGACGACTGTTGCTTTTTTTTCTCTTTAGCAGCCTACAGGTGAAGGCAAGTATTTGTTTTCTGGTCTGGAGGGTGTCCCCGAGTCTATCCAGTTCTGACGGGTACTCTGACTTTAGTTGGTTTAACGTGAAAGCGGCTGTGTCATTGTACCCCTAGTATGCCGAGGCCACAGAAACTGGCGGAACGCTGCTTCACCGTCCCAATGATTCAATTTGGTCCGACGGGATACTCTAGTTTACTTTTATATAGAATGTATATTTTGAAAACTATTAATGCACGAGATAAAGTCTTACAAAATGTAAATTAGTTGTAAAACGTTTTCTAATAAATTCCATTAATATAGATTAGCATATAATTTAATGTGATTACTTTACACACAGAAGTAAATCATATTTTGTAGGTTTTATACCAGTTCTCTAGTTTCCAAAACTTTCCAGCCCTCCTGCCCTCCCTCCTTTAATGATTTTGAGGGTCCAAAGTTTATAATGTTTGCAATAATATGTCCATGTCTCAAATTTTTCTTTTCTTTCCGATTATCCCTAGAGTGAGTGAATGAAGACTTCAGAGATATATCACTTCAGCCTCTCACTCTTTGCCAGTAAATAAATGGAGGAAAGAGAGGGCGAATAAGAGAGAGGAAGAGAGAAAGGGAGAGAGAGAGAGAGAGAGCGGCAGGCAAACACAGTCCACAGCCTCCATTCCTTGTTGCTTGTCTCGCCAGCGGTTTTTCAGAAGTCTTCCACTCGATAGAATTACCAGAACACAAGATGGAACCATTACGCAATAACAGGTAATGGATTTGAACCTTGTTACTTCTTCTTTTATTTTTTTGGGGTTTAACTTTGTCTTTTGTATACCACCTTTGCGCCTTACGCCGTTGGTTATACAGTTGAATATGAATTAGTGGACAGCAATAGGGGGTGGGGAGGAGAAGGGGGTTTTCACACGTGACCAGAATACTTGGCAAGGACTTTATGGTAATTTGTTTTAAGAAATATTGAGATAAACTTCACTGTGCAGCTGTATGTTACTGAGTGAGGTCTACAAGGCATTACATTTTTTTTAACCTATACCGAACACAGCAGTAGTAAATCTATTTAGATGTATCTCTAATTTTAAACAATGCATGAACTATTTAAGCAGCGTAGCGAATATTGTGAGATAGCTTTTGTAAAATAATTTATAAACATTGTAGTATCAGTGTACAACGTCATTTTTCTAGACTTTTACTCTAACTCTAACTAGAATCATAATATAACTAGACTTATAATATAACTTATATCTCTACGCTTACCATATAGTGTCATAACATAACAAAGCTCATTGTTCAACTTTACTTATTACATAACATAACAAAGCTTATTGCTCAACTATACTTATTGCTGAACTAGACTAAATTCTTAACTGGACTTATTGCTCAACTAGATATATTGCTAAACTAGACCTATTGTTTACCGAAGTAGGCCTACTCCAGGAAATATTTGTTCATAATGGTTTTAAACAAAAGAATCTAACGTAATTTTCCGGATTATGATTATGGACTGTATTAAATAGGTTTATATAGTTCTGAAATTTACAAGGAACAACATTCTTAGACTCGCTAGACAAATTTTTTTATTTGGACAGAAACATTGAACAATGAAACTTTTTCTGAGCTTCGATTTGATAACCGTTTCTTACATAATATTGTTACGAGTAGATTTATTTCCATATTATATTGGTTCTGTTATTATTAACTAAAGTTAAAATGAAATAATCTTAAACCCGAAATGTTTCCGTGTTAGGAATAAAACATGTATATGTCTAGACACTACGTCATAGCAATAAAATACGTCATATGCACGAGGGTTGAATACCGTTAGTTTTAGTTCTAGTTTGGGTGCTAATGTGTGAGGACTGTTTTTGACCACTTTCTTAAAGATAGGATTACGGCTTAGTTCGTTATAGAAGAATCTCAACTGATTAAGTTTCATTATATAAGACTGGTACATGTATTCTGTGGTATTGTTATATTTTATCATCTCAACTTGTTGGAATAAAATTGTGTTCAATTTCAAACAGGATTGAGGATTTCCTATATATTAAGGTACAGTTGATCTAAATCATTTCATACACAAAGATTCATAGCAAACGAGTAAAATAAACATCAAATCTAATTGAATAACATCAATACAAGTTCTTATACAACCTTGTGAGATCCAAGATGGATATGAATCAAAAGAATATATATATATATATATATATAATAATACATTACTAAATATATCATCTAACGTCAGTAGCTGATTTCGCACGTGACAAAAGATTGGGGGCTCAAGTCCTGGATCTAAAGTTTGTATGTATAAGAAATTGAGAATATACAACTGTTTTAGTGAAAACGATTTATAACAAATATTTATTCAAATTCTGTCTACGTGGGAGGCACTGTCTGTGTTCGGACATACTGTTTTCAGCTTTGTATACAACCATCCTTAAAATTTATCTTCTACAAATATTAAGTGGTGTAAAAATATTTCAAAGGACTTTATAAAAGGTAAAGTTGAAATTTTTTATCTTCTATTTACGTCATTAATATAAAACATGGCGGAAGCTAATCTTACGTTGGAGCAATTGAATATTTTTGCTATCACGTCAGAACAGTTAAATAGCATGTCACTAACCCAGTTAAAAGAGATGGCAAATTCTCTGGGAATAGACATTACTGAAGTTACACCAGTTATGAGTTAATTGATTCAAGATATTAAGGACTGTTTGAAAAGACATGGTAGAATGCTTGAAGAAAATACTATGAATAATGAAGAATCAGTGGTTCTCAATGTATCAGAAACCCTGAAAACAGACATAAATAACCATGATTTTAAAATGAATGGAAATGAACTAAGTGCTGAAATGAAATTCCAGTTAGAAATGAAGAAGTCAGAATTACAATTGGAAAAAGAAAGAATCGCTTGTAATGAAAAGATTGAATTGGCAAAGTCTCGTTCGTCAACTCATACGATTCAGGAAACAAATAATGTAGAACAATATAAGTTTAAAAAGCATGTCCCAAGCATGGAGAACATAGAGATTGATGAGTTCTTTATGGTCTTTGAGAGAAACTCGATCGATTATAAATTTCCTGAAGATAAGAAAGCAGTACTTTTACGTTCAGCTCTAACAAAAGGCAAGGCTCTAGATGTTGTATTGAATTTGACTCCAGAGGAATGCAATGATTATGAACTAATAAAGAGCAGAGTACTATTGAGTTATGTTCTAACTCCAGAAAAGTATCGAAAGTTATATCGTGAGTACAAGAAGGAACCAGAAGTTTCACATGTTGACTTCCTGAGATTAGAGAAAAAGTATTTTGATCGATGGTTACGTTCTAAGAATGTAAATAAAGATTATGAAAAACTATATAATCTCATACTGATGGAGGATTTTACTGAGAAGATTCGCACTGATATAAAAGTTCATTTGGCTGATCGTGGTATTGAAATAGCAGAACAAGCAGCAGTTAAAGCCGATGAATACGTCATTATTCACCCGCATAGCCATTATTTTCAAAATGACAGAACAAGTTTGAGGACTCAAAACAGTAATACAGAAAGGAAGTTAAGATCGACAGAGGATAAAAGTAAACAAAAAGCCGATAAACAAGAGAATTCAAGTTTTGTACAAAAGAGAATTACCTGTACATTCTGTAAGAAAGATGGACATATCAAAGAGAATTGTTGGAGTCTACATAAAGAGAAAAGACCCATTAAAAACAAGAACAACGTGGTTTTATCACACATCGCCGTACAAACTGAAACTCACATAAATAAAACTGCCCACAAAAGAATTAAAGCTGAAAGAAAGACATCTGATGTTAGTCATGAAGAGATGGCGAAACACGCATGTCCAAGTTGCTCAAAGTCGGAAAAAGTCTTTGAAATGAAGACCGAGGCTATTGAACATTCTAGTTTCAACTCCAAAGGGAGTGTGACAGATGAACAATCAGTAAATAAAACGTTTACTTATGGAGGCAGTAGTGTAGCAAGAAACTCAGTAGGCAGAGAACTACCCGAGTGCATGCTATCGGATGTTAGCGAGGGCTATGTGTCACCTATAGATAATCAAGCTAGAGAACGGAAGATTAAAATTCTACGTGACTCCGGTGCTGATATATCTCTACTGTTGAAGAATACTGTACCAACGTCGAAATTGACTCATACAGGCCAGTATGCCTTAATCAGTACTATGGCTGGAACACTCACGGCACCGTTACATCGTATACAGTTGAAGAGTAATTACTTCACTGGATCTGTTATTGTTGGGATAGTGAAGAAATTTCCCTACAGAGGCATTTCATTACTTTTAGGAAGTGACATTGCCAAGAATCAGGTACATCCTGTACTTAAAGAAACCAAAGACTCTGTTCAGTGTAAGAATACTGAAAATTCAGTATGTGTTATCACCAGAGCTATGGAGAAACAGCAGATGACTGATGAATCGACAAAGAAACCAGAACCAACACCAGAGATTGACTTGCAAGCAACCTTCATGGCGGATGTTCTAGGTGGTTACTCAAGTCATACTGATCAAAATAATTTGTCGCCTAGACAACTACTCATTCTTGCTCAAGGCAAAGATCAAGAGATCGGGAAGCTAAAAGAGGAAGCAAAGAATGAAGGAGAATTAGAAACAATGGCCGCAGGTTATTACCTGAGGGATGAGTTGTTGATGAGGAAATGGAGAGGGAAAGAAAACGACGATGAAACATGCAGCGAAGTACATCAAATCGTGGTACCCAATGTATACCGCAAGGACATACTACATATGGCCCATGATTCACCGTATGCTGATCACCTAGGGTTACAGAAAACCTTCGACAGGATTTTTCCATATTTCTTCTGGCCTGGCCTACGTCGTGACGTCACATCGTTTTGCAGATCATGTCATGTCTGCCAGATGGTCGGCAAACCGAATCAGACCATTCCGGTAGCTCCTCTACGACCCATACCAGCATTCTCAGAACCCTTCAGTCACATCATTATAGACTGCGTCGGTCCGTTGCCTAAAACTAAGGCTGGCCACCAGTATCTGTTCACTATAATGTGTTCGGCAACGAGATTTCCAGAGGCTATTCCTCTACGTAGCATCAATGCCGACAAAATCTCTGATGCACTTATCGGATTCTTCACCCGATATGGTCTTCCGAAAACCGTGCAGTCAGATCAAGGTTCAAATTTCACATCGAAGTTATTTCGCCAAGTCTTAGAACGGCTGGGTATTCGTCATGCAGTATCGAGTGCATATCATCCACAGAGTCAAGGCGCACTGGAACGATACCACCAAACATTGAAGAATATGCTCCGTACTTTCTGTTTCGAGCATAACGACGACTGGGATCGTGGTATTCCCTTCGCACTCTTCGCAACCAGAGAGGCTGTACAAGAATCTCTTGGTTTCAGTCCCTTTGAACTGGTATTCGGACACACAGTTCGTGGACCACTAAAGCTGTTACAAGAGACATGGTTATCATCTACTGAAGACACTGGTCTACTGACATACGTGGAAAATTTTAAAAATAGACTGTATAATGCATTAAAAGTTGTCAGATCTAATCTTTTGCAGGCACAAGACAAGATGAAGGTCTATTATGACGTCAACGCAAGAACCCGTATCTTCCAACCTGGTGATAAAGTTCTCATGCTGACGCCACTGTCTGGTCAACCCCTGAGTGCCAAGTTTACAGGACCCTACGAGGTTATGGCTAAGCTTAGTGAGGTTAACTATCTTGTAAAGACCCCTGATAGACGGAAATCGCAACGAGTGTGCCATATCAATATGTTGAAACCATACATTACCAGAGAAGAACACAATGTTGTTGCCTCGGTAAACACTGTTATTAAAGTCGGGAATAATTCACCCAAAATTGAGCGTGAAGTGGCAGAAAGCAAACTGCAAAATACAAAGGCTCTGGAAAACCTAAATGAAAAATTGGCACATTTACCTGATTGCGAACAATCCGCTATCAAAGGTCTAATTAATGAAAATATCCATTTATTTGGAGATGTACCTAGTAGAACTAGTGTAGTTAAGCATGATGTTATTTTAGATGAAAATACTAAAGCTATTAAACAACATCCATACAGGTCAAATCCTATCCAGTTAGAATGCATCCGTAAAGAGGTTCGCTACATGCTTGACAATGACATTATTACACCTAGTAGTAGTGACTGGTCTTCCCCTTGCGTATTGGTACCTAAGGCCGATGAATCCATGAGGTTTTGTGTGGACTACCGTAAGGTAAACAAAGTGACAAAAACTGATTCCTATCCAATACCAAGAATCGACGATCTAATAGATCAAGTGAGTAATGCCAAGTTTGTGACGAAAATTGACCTATTGACGGCGTATTTTCAGATTCCACTGACGGAGAGGGCTCAGGAGATATCATCGTTTGTAACCCCTGACGGACTGTACAAATTTAAGGTCATGCCGTTTGGTATGGTTAATGCACCCTCTACTTTTCAACGGTTAATAAATACCATTACTCAGGACATTCCTAAATGTCACGCATACCTTGACGATATTGTTGTCTTTAGTGACGATTTTAAATCTCATTTAGATCAACTACATTTGTTATTTACGAAATTGACTCATGCTAATCTCACCATTAACTTGACTAAGAGTCAGTTCTGCCATGCAACCATCGAGTATCTAGGTCACATAGTGGGAAATGGTTTGGTAAAACCACTAAATGCAAAGGTGAAGGCTGTTCGCGAGTTCCCTGTTCCTGAAACCTGTAAACAACTCCGTAGTTTTCTCGGGATGGTGGGGTACTACCGTCGGTTCTGTCAAAATTTCTCAACCATTGCATGTCCATTAACAAATCTATTAAAGAAGAATTGCACTTTCAAATGGTCTAATGAATGCCACCAGGCCTTTGATAAATTAAAAGATATTCTTTCTGAGGCACCTGTATTAGTAACACCCAATTACAGTAAACCCTTTAAAATTACCGTTGACGCGTGTGATACAGGGATGGGAGCGGTCATTTCTCAAAAAGGTGATGATTCATTGGAACACCCGATTAGTTAATACTCTAAAAAATTTGATAAGCATCAAAGAAACTATAGTGTGATAGAAAAAGAACTTTTAGGATTAATCCTGGCATTGAAACATTTTGATTTTTATATCAATGGTTCTCCATATCCAATTATTGATATTTTAACTGATCATAACCCTTTAGTTTTCCTTTCCAGGGTTAAACAGAACCAAAGAATTATTCGCTGGAGCTTATTTCTCCAAGCATATAATTTAAATGTGGTATATTTACCAGGTAAACAAAATGTGGTCGCTGACACGTTGTCGCGCATGTAACTGGTAAACCAGAAGATAAAGTCAGTTTCTCATGAAATTTTTTTCTTTTATGTCATTCATTGTATTGATTAAAATATATATTATTGTAAATATGACAATAAATAAACTATGTTTTGAAATATTACGATATGAAACATTACAGAACAAAACTTCAAATTCTACTAGAAACAATCATACGTTATAAGGTAAAAGGTAACTATTGCATACATCAATTGCACACACACCGGTATTTAACTTGAATACATCCACACTTGTGTTTGTTCAATTGATTATTGATGTGTTTTGCAAATTGTTTGTTTCTATGTCGTCATGTTATAATTTGGATGTCTTATTTTATGCTATGTAAAAGCTAAATCAGCTGAGATTATAACATTTTTTTTTTAAATATTCTTGATGTCATAATTGAGACATCATAATAATAATATAATAACTGAAAATCATTAGTTAATGATACAGTGATCGGTTATAAATAAATTAAATTTTCTAAAGAATTATCTATCAATTATTAATCGGTTCCACTTATTTGGGTAATTCATATCAATTCTGTGGGAATTGGTTATTGGTGGTTATAGTTTTATGGTCAACGTTGTACACACAATAATCATAATTGTAAATATTAATTGATAAATAAATGTTTAATTAATAATCATTGATAGAATAATGTGATAAGGGATTCCATAATAGCGACTTTGTTATTAAGGGGATATGTAATATATGGTTCATTTTAATCTTTAAAAGATTGTCCAATAGTCAATTAAATCTTACGAATAGTGGGAATTCGGTTCATTTTTATGGGTACTCTACAAAGAATTCCATACTTAACGCTGTCTGTAATTCCTTTGTGTCTTAAGGGGGGGCGAGTGTTACGAGTAGATTTATTTCCATATTATATTGGTTCTGTTATTATTAACTAAAGTTAAAATGAAATAATCTTAAACCCGAAATGTTTCCGTGTTAGGAATAAAACATGTATATGTCTAGACACTACGTCATAGCAATGAAATACGTCATATGCACGAGGGTTGAATACCGTTAGTTTTAGTTCTAGTTTGGGCGCTAATGTGTGAGGACTGTTTTTGACCACTTTCTTAAAGATAGGATTACGGCTTAGTTCGTTATAGAAGAATCTCAACTGATTAAGTTTCATTATATAAGACTGGTACATGTATTCTGTGGTATTGTTATATTTTATCATCTCAACTTGTTGGAATAAAATTGTGTTCAATTTCAAACAGGATTGTGGATTTCCTATATATTAAGGTACAGTTTATCTAAATCATTTCATACACAAAGATTCATAGCAAACGAGTAAAATAAACATCAAATCTAATTGAATAACATCAATACAAGTTCTTATACAACCTTGTGAGATCCAAGATGGATATGAATCAAAAGAATATATATATATATATATAATAATACATTACTAAAAATATCATCTAACGTCAGTAGCTGATTTCGCACGTGACAATATCATCTGGCTAAAATCACCAATAGGTCATCCCCGTCTCTCTGTCGGAATTTAGTCATAGGCCATAAGCATTAGAATGGTCCTAGTTGACTCAGAAGCCAGTATTAGGTGCCATCTTCTCTCCTAACATAAATATAATCTTATTTGAAAAGGTCAAAGTACTCTTACGTTTCCAAGACCGTTAGAATTGTCAGGTCTTCCTTCAAAATCAAGAGAAGTTAAGAATGAATCAAATTCTTGCCTAAAAAGATACATTCAAACTATTTGGTTTAGAGAGGATCTTGCGCCGTGAAGTCAAATTTCATGGTCACTTTTCTTTATAGCAGGTAAGTAAAACTGAAATCTTATCTTACGATCTGTAATTGGGAAAAATTTATAGTCAATGTTGTAAAGCCATTTAAAGAAAATTTTGTTTTTTGTTGATACATTTAAAGTCTGATGTAATAGAACTTGTTGGGATAATGCTATACATGTAGGAATTATGAATCACTCATTTAAATGTGTGGGACAGTGTGTATCATCTAAGTGTTATATCATTTTCAAATCTTTCTAATCTAATCTATCCATCTATTCATCTGTTGATGCATCTATCTGTCTTTTTATCTATCTACATGTCCGTCTGATAATCTATCCACTATTGATCTATCTACCTATCTGCCTAATTTTCATTATCTATCTCTTTATCTGCCCGTCTAACAATCTATCTTTCAATCTGCTTATCTATCTATCCATCTACTTATGCTATCTTCGGTATTTATCTATTTTTATGTTCGTCTATCTATCCATTGTCTGTCTATGTATCTGTCGGTCAGTCTATTTCTATCTACATGTCTACCTGCTTGTATTTTTAATAATATAATATATTATCTCTCTATATATCTTTCTATATATCTGCCTGTCTATATCTGTCTGTTTTTTCTATCTATAATGAACCAATTTGTTTTTTAATTTTTTTTAATTGATGTAACTAGATGTTCATCTTTCCATCCACCCATCATTCTATCTTTCCTTCTATTTATCATTCTATCTATCATTATATCTATCATTCTATCTATCATTCTATCTATCATTCTATATATCATTCTATCTATCGTTCTATCTATCATTTTATCTATCATTCTATTTATCATTCCATCTATCATTCTATGTATCATTCTATCTATCAATCATTATATCCATCCATCATTCTATCTATCAATCATTCTGACTATCATTCTATCTATAATTATATCTATCTATCATTCTATTTATACTTCTATCTATCATTTTATCTACCATTTTATCTATCAATTTATATATTATTCTATCTAGTCTATCTATCCACCCATCTTTCTATCCATCCATCTATTTATCTATATTTCTATCCATCAATCTATCTATATAACGTTGTCAGTGTTAAAAGCTTCATATCTGCTATATGTTAAAGAGATAACTAAAACATAATCTATTCATACAATGCCAACATCAACAGCTCTTAGAGAGAAACTATTTCCTGCTTTTCTCCTGAGACCGATTTCCCATTCAATATTTAATGAACTCGGAACGTTTTTACACAGCGGCACAGTCAAATATAATCTCGGACTCGTTATTTAGCTGAACAATCTTAGAATCGTGAAATCAATGATTTATCTAAAAATGTTGAGACTTTTTGAAATCAATCATTCATTCAAAGAAGCCTTGTTTGAAATCAATGATTTATCCAAAACCATCATTTAAAAAAATGTTTCCCGTCGGAGCAAACTGATCCATGAGACGGGTGAAGCAGCGTTCACCAGTTTCTGGGGCCACGGCGTACTAGGTGATTGTGTGGCCAGCACAATGCACAGCCGCCTTTACTCTTAAGATCAAATACCCATTAGAGCTGGGTAGACTCAGGGACACCATCCAAACCCGGGAAAAAATCGTAGTCTTCACCAGGATTCGAACCCAGGACCTTCCGTACGCCAATCTAACGCGCTGTCGCTAGTCCACCTTCCCCATGAAAACCATCTTAGACTTGTGTAAAATCAATGTATCTTTAAAAACATGTTGCCTTGTGAAATCACCGATTAATCCAACAATATCAATTGGTAAAAAAAAATGATTTTACCGACGATCTGATAAATGTCAAATAATTGAAGTATCTTAGAGTTGTGAAATCAATTATAACTGTCAAATAATTGAAGTATCTTAGAGTTGTGAAATCAATTATTTATCCAAGCAATCTGACAATCATCGAAGCAATCATTTATCTAAACAATCTTATACTTGTAAAATCAATAGATTGTCCAAAACAATCATCATTTTTTTAAATTGATGAGTCATTCAAAACATTCCTAGACAGTAAATAAAAAGTAAAGTATCCGGTCGAAGCGAATTGATCCATGGGCCGGTGAAGCAGCGTTCACCAGTTTCTGTGTCTAATGTTTGTAAAGTCTTATATCATTAATAAGTTTTATTCTTAGCCCAGAGATTATATTCGTGTTCTTAGTTTTATGTTAAATGCGCTCTGAGCTTACATTATAATGTATGATGGCAGCGCTATACAAATATTATTATTATTTTTGTGTGGCCAACACAATGCCCAGCCGACTTTACACATAGACAGTACACTAACTCTTTTGATGCAGTTTTATAAACATTTTTGATTTAGTTACCAGTGTAAGCAATATCTTGGTGAAAGTAAAAATGGCTACCTAGCTTAATTCGTAGGACCAGTGAAGCTATGTTAAAATTATAGTTTCCGTGACCACGATATACAAACAAGGGGATATGTGGCCATCACGGTGTGCAACGGACTTAGGCTTTTGCAAATTATTCTTTATATCATAAAGACAGCGTGGACTCAGGGTCAATTAAAACAAAACATTGTCCTAGCCATTTTCTTCAGGATTTGAACCAGCAGACTTTTGCGATGTCAACCCCCCAAAAAAACGCTGCCAATAGACCACCATAGGCCACATATAATTGACGCGATTCCCATATAAGGACATTTACGTCGTAGAGTTAGGAGTTTGATTCTTGAGAAATTCATAATTCTGAGCGAATCCTTAGACGAATGTAAGAGACAGTTAGAGATAAAAGACCCAATGTTTGTTTTTCTGACCAAGTCTCCATCTGTTAAGAAAATCAAATTATCCTTACATTCGCAAATGACTTCATCCATCTTCCATTCGCCCAACGGTCATGTATGATCACGTAAAATTTTGGCCACCAGCCTTTGCAAGAAAGGGAGCCATTACGAAAATAACAAGACCAGATAATTATTACAAGTGACCTATTCCCCCCGGAAATTGTCAGTCGAAGACATATTTTCTCTGAGGCAAAAACACTACTTTAAGTGAATGTTATAATGAAACCTTGTTAACGAGTTTATAATATATCATATTATTGAGTTGTTCTGTTAGTTGTAATGGTTAATATAATTTTATCTTATATGTTGCAGTCACTCTTATCTTATATGTCATAGACACTCCTTCGATAAAAAGACGATTATTGCGTCCAAACGCACATCCGTAGTCCGAGTCTAGTCCTGTATTTCTCTCAGTGTTTGAAATAATGTTAAGTTACTTGTTTTCCTGGTTTTGTTCAGGCAACCCATACCACGCCCGAATGCCACGCGAGAAGTAAAAGAACTTACATGCATTTGTTTTTTGCAAATGGGATAAGAAAAGTATTTTTGACCCTATGTTTATCTGAGCACCGTAATACATTTGTTATATTATGTTGTATTTCTAAGTTAGAATTTAATACCTTATGTATTATTACTACTTTATATTATTTTTAATGAAGCCTAATGTTGTTGTAAGCATATACTAACTTTAAAAAAATCTTTGAAAGACCATCCTTTTTTCAACATTGATTTTTTTGTCGATTACCTATAATATTATGAAAAACTGGTAAAAGTCTGAGAATGAGGTTGATAGTAAATACGAAGATAGAGAGAGGGTAGAAGAAAGAGAAAAGGGAGAGAGAGAGAAGGGTTGGTAAAAAAAAAGAGAGAGGGCGATGTAAAGAGGAAAAAGAGAGAGAGGGTGATAAGGAAAAGAGAGAAGAGAGAGAAGGTGAGGTAAATGTTAAAAGAAAAGAGAGAGAGAGAGAGAGCGGGTGATAGAAATAGGAAAAATATATATAGAGAGAGGAAAAGATAAAAAACAGAAAAGAAAGAGAGAGAGAGAGTTGGGTTGTGGCAAAAGAAAAGAGAGAAGGTGATATAAAGATGATTAAGAGAGGGAGAGAGAGGAAGTGATAGAAAAAGAAAAGAAAGAGAGAGAGAGAGAGAGAGAGAGAAGGGGGGGGGTAATAAATGAAGGAAATAGCTAACATAGTCCTGCCAGTATTAATATAATAATGAAAAATGTTCACTCGTCAGGCCAAACAGCGAAAATTCAATAATTCTAGTGAACAAAAAATAAATAAAAGTCATTCTTTATGTGTCTGACTCGTGGAGAACAAACACAGCGACCGAGGAGGGCAGCGAGGGTCCATTTAGATGACGTAGAAAGTTATACATCATGAAAACATTTTAGAGTCGGATGGTGGGAAAAAACAACACAGTTTCCATTATAGGAAATAAATGCAATATTTAATCATGAAGCCAATGGGAATCAAACGTTAAGATACGACGATGTGTGGTTTTAATTTATACTTTACACATATTAAAGCCCACAAGTAGATACATTGAATTGGGACATGACTAGCACTGTTTTTGAGAAACTTTTCAATAACATACAGAGAATGCAATTCTTGTGTTGTATTTTCGGAACATTTTAATTGATTCAGATATTAATAACACGTGTAGCGTTATAGCGGAAACCAATATAAGCACAGTATAGTCACGGTTCGACCTTCAGTCAAAAACAAAAGTTTCCATGAACCGAAAGTTTTCATAGGATTTGTTCTAGGGTCTGGATGGTGTCCCTGAGTCTACCCAGCTCTGATGGATGCCTGACTTCAGTTGGGGTAAAGTAATGGCGGCTGGGCATTGTGCTGGCCGAACAATCCCCTAGAAATTGGTGAACGCTGCTGCACCGGCCCTATGGATAAAATTGATCCACAGGATTACTTTACCTAACGTTTCAATTAAGTCAAAATGATAAAACACTAAAATTTCACTAAAACAAATTTTAATCAAACAAAATAACACACATTTCAATAAAACTAAAAAAGTCACTGCACCAAAAATGTCAATGCCCCACAAAATATCAATTGAAAATACAATTAGTCTGTCAACAACAACAAAAAACAAACAAGAAACATATTTTCCCAGACATAAGCTCTAACTGAGACTTCTATTACACTGAGTGGTCACATCGTTCGGGCCAGTGTTGGTCAGATCAATCGTACACTTTGACAAAATCCCACACTTGAGAAAAACAACAAATCAATCCAAGTGATGGATGAGGCAACACGAGGCAATCTTTAAACTGCACTCAGCAAACCTTCATACAAATGTCAACAAAAATAAAACTCTGAATTCACTTGTTCAATAGTTCTTAAAATTCATACAACGTAATATTCTTGCATACAAAACTTCCCTTTTTTTTTTTACCATGGGAAACGTTTTCAAGTATCAACCTGTATAAACAACATACGAGTTGACTCTTGCATATTATAGTAGTAAAAAAAAAGTAAAGTACCCTTCGGACGAAATTGATCATAGGGCCGGTAAAGCAGCGTTCAGCAGTTTCTGTGGCCACAGCATACTAGGGCATGTGTGGCCAGCACAAGCTTAACCGCCTTTACTTTACTTTTCCACAACTGTTACTATTATCGTTACTCTTGTCAGTTGTGAATATTCTACTGCAGACATCGTTATGCAATCAACTACTGTTCGCCTCGGACTAGAGTCTTAAGGTTTAAATACGTACCAAATCAAATAAAATATAGCAGATTCGTTTATAATAAAGTACGACCACCCTTTTCCATGTAATTCTAACTGATCAATTACTACGTGTAACTTACTAAAAAAAAAAAAACGCCAAGTTTACAAGTGGCTTCCTACTGAGTGCGTCTTGAATAATTGGATTTCTGACGGAATAGGCGCTCTTTTCAGCTGTGTGTTATTAATGATATTTATCTTACTAGTAGCTACGTTGAACCATAGAGTAAGAAATCATAGCGTTTTCCATAGCTTGGATTAGCGAAGAAAGTTAGCATTCACTATTAGATACTTGGGTCTACAGTGCTGGAATAGTTCTCTATGATTGGTCTAGACTTGAATGTAGCTTTAGAGTGCGCAAACGTTGCTACAACAGTAAAAGATTATAAAATATAGACTACAGGCCGACCGAAACCATACCGAAGGTTTTAAATTGACTTTCGGCCGAAACAGAAGCCGAAACCGAAAGTTTCACAATTCCCTCGGCCGAAACTGACAGATAAGCCGAAATCGTCAAATAAAAGAACTTAAGAGACTGCACATTTGTGTGTAATATTAACTAGTTTATGGGTATTCTAATTAAGTAAACCATAGAACATGTAATATACAGTTGTATATACATGTATTATATATCATTTTATTCAAAATTGAAATCTCTAAAAGATTCAATAACATAAACGGCAATATAAACTTTATATAAGATTTTTGTATCTAAATATTATAAAAATGTTTTACAAAATGAGACAAAACAACACCAAAATGACAAATGCAACGAAAGAAAAAAAATGTGTTGACCTAGGAGACCTAGGTGTATAACTGAAAGCCATTTTTATTATGCCACAATCCATTTTTCAACAATCTTTGGGTTGCAGTCTGAGTTTGGAAAGTTAAAATAGATATTTTACGGATGACCGAAAGTCAGTATCAGTTTTCGCAGAAACCGAAAGGAATATCGCTAACATTTTGGCTTCGGCCGAAATCGAAACTACAGCCAAAAAAGAGCAACTGCCTTCTTTCGGCGCTGAAACCGAAACCGAATTTAGGTCGCCCTAAATAGACTTATAAGTTTACAGACGTTCCTTCTAGATAGAAGATAATTACGTCGACTAGGCCCAAAACTCTACCTTTAATCTCATTAAGAAAGCAATATATATATATAATATAACCCTAACCCTATATATATAACTATCACGTAGAAAACCGAAGAAAAGCATCGAAAGAACTAACTTACCTTTTAGCGCGAGACCAAGAGGTAACCAATCTCCAATGAATTCTATTGGTTCCTTCACACTGGTCATCATAAAATGCACGATTTTCACGAGTCGTCAGTTGAATGGAGCTCAGACTTTACTGCGAGAAATAAACTCGATTCCCACGACACCATAGTTCAAAGGTCTCTTTAGAATCTACCCTTTACTTTCCCCCGGCAATTTTTATTAAATTATATAAGCCATATTCGTAACAGTTTGTTAGACAAAGTGTCATCACTGTTCTTATTATTATCAACATCTACATTATTTATCACTCCGATTAGAACATCAAATTAAATGTCCCTGTTTACATTGAGCCCAACATCAGACAAAGCTCTCTTAAAATGTTAAACATACATCTAATTTATAAAATAAACAAGTAAGTGCTACTCGGATATTGTCCATAAGACTTCACGCGATCTTTATATTGAACCCTTTAACTTAACAATAGTTTCAAAGCTGTGAGAGAAATTCTAGAATTTGGAGTATTTGAAACAAAATAATAAAACGCACCCCTGTTATATATTTGCTAACATAACTTTTAGATGGTGCCATGCCGTGAGCCACATGAAATCGATTATGCGTCTTCCGTAACTACTGGATATACTAACAGATTGAGTGCTCGAACGAAATATAGAAAAAAAGTACAACTAAATGTTATACAGTGGGGCACTGGCGTTCTAACGGTTCTGGGTTCGAATGCTGTGTGAAGGCTAGAAATTGTTCCCGGGTCTGGACGGTGTCTCCGAGTCTACCCAGCTCTGACGGGTACCTGACTTTAGATTGGGGTAAATAAAGGCGGCTGGGCATTGTGCTGGCCACATATCCCCTAGTGAACGCTGCTACAACGGCTTTATGATTAATATGGTCCGACGGAATACTTTACTTGCTTAAATAATACACAATTGATGAGATTTGGCTGACACAAAAACACAAAATAAAATTCTTGCAATATCATGCAAAACAGTCAAGATACACAAAGATAATTTTAATGGTTAACTTAACAAATAAAACCTAAAGCCCCCAAAAAGGACTGAAGAGTACCCTAATAAAATCTAAGAATACAAATTGCATCGTTTTAAGTCATGGCCTGCGGGTTATTGTATTCGTATTATATGAACAAACCACAATAGTTTGCCGAACTGCGGGTGAGAATTCAAGTATGAAATCGAGCAAGGCGTATGGGAAACGGTTATCAGAAATATAAACGGATCGGATATTATGTGAGTGGACATTTGCTCGGTATCATTTTGTATAATATATAATCGAAAGCTTAGGTACCTTGACTGAAATAAAATTCGAATTAAAAACCTTCCTTCCGATTGGCTAAATTATTACGTTTTATTAAATCTGTGTTTGTTATTATTTGTGCAATTTTCCACAAATTCAGAGTT